>CM052450.1:8933323-9010809 GCA_028533085.1 Varecia variegata | reverse complement strand
CCATCATCTCAAATATTTATCATCTCTTTGTGGTGAGTACATTTGAAATACTCTCTTTTAGCTATTTTGTAATGTACAATACATTATTATTAACTTATAGTCACCGTGTTGTACAATAGAAAACCAGAATTTATTCCTCCCATCTTACCAACACTTTGTACCCATTGACCAACACCTCCCCTTTCCCATCCGACCGCTTCCCCCAGCCTGTGGTAACCACCACCTCTAGTTCTATGAGTTTGACTTTTTCAGATTCCACATATAAGGGAGATCATGCAGTTTTGGCTTTCTGTGCCTGGCTTATTTCATTTAACATAATGTCTTCTGGGTTCATCCATGCTGTTGCAAATGACAGAATTTCCTGGATTTTTTAAGGCTGAATAGTATTCCACTGTGTATATATATCACATTTTTCTAATCCATTTATCTGTTAATGGGCACTTAGGTTGTTCCCATGTCTTGGCTATTGTCAATAATACTGCAGTGAATGTGGGAATCCAGATATCTCAGTTCCTTCAGGAATACATCCAGTAGTGGGATTGCTGGATCATATGATAATTCTATTTTTAGAATATATATAGTCTAAAAAATATATATGGTATATAATGAGCCCAGAATACAGGGATTAAGAAATAATGGGGTTTTATATAGTGCATGTAAAAGATTCACCTACTTCTTGTATTCCCAGCCCTGTACACAGCTGTGCTCCAGGCAGAGGACAGAAAAAAGCAAAGGGGAAAAATTCACTCTAAGACCTCCTGTTTTTTCCCCCCTTTTCTGCGACTCCATTTCTAGTTTCTAAAAGTACAAATGTTGCTACTATTACTTGGTATAATCTGAGTTGAACAAATCTTACCGGTAGTCAAAGGGACTGCCTGTGTCTGCCTGGGTAGCTCTCAGTAACCTTGTCTGAGGCCATCCCGTTCTCATCTTCATCACTTGTCTAAATCGTGACCTCCTAAGTCATGGCCAGAAGGCGGGACATTCTGTCATTTATCAAATCCTTTTTGGGGGGAAAGACTGTCTATGCCACTATCAGATGTGATTAAGAATTTGATAAACTACCTGTTCATCAGACTATGTGATATATCACAAACAAGAGATGAAAATTCTTGCCCTTGTTGGAGAAGATGAACCATAAAAGCAATAAATGATACAGTAGATTTAAAGATAAGTGCTACGGGGAGAAAGAGCAGACACACTGGCTGGGGCTGGGGCCACTGGTAAGCAGGTCCTCTGAGAAGGTGATGTTTCAGCAGAGGCTTGAAAGAGGTGAGGGAAGGAGCCTCTTTGGGGGAAGAGCCCCCTGGAGGACAGAGGGAACAGCCAGTGCAAAGGCCCTGACGCAGGGAGTGGCTGCTGTTTTTAAGGAACAACAAGTGTGGGCAGGTGAGACAGCAGGAGCTTACCAGGAGCTGAAGTCACCGTGAGAGTGTATTTAAAAGCCACTGAAGGAAAGGGACTTCTGAAGCTCTAATTTTCTGCTTTCAGAGTCCTGTGATTAAAAGGTGTTGGGGAGGGGAGGAATGAGGGCTGGAGGGGGTTTACACCCCTGTGGCATGCCATCGTCTAGGAGCAGAGCACCATGCTGGGAATGACCTGATAAGCTCAGAACTAAGCAATTAGATTTTTTAACAGTCCAATTTCCCTCCACTGTCTTGCCCAGGATCCCGGGGTCTCAGGGTACCACTGCTGGTTGGTCAAGTTTCTGTTCTACCTAGCTTCACAGCCAGAATATATTCTGTCTCTCGTGCTCTTTTTCCTCTCCCCTTCCCTCCCTGAATCAGGCAGAGAAGGTACAAAATTTATTTTTGCACTTTTGTGGCAAGGCTGAGTTATTTTTATCTTTATAAATTATTTCCCGTTCTTTAAAAAAAATATCTCATTTAATGAGATGCATTTCTGAGTGACTAGCTTATACATATTTCAAAAGGCACCCTCAGGGGCCATCTGAGAGTCTCGCCTGGCAGGAACGTTGCCAAGTTCTCCTTGTTCCTACGCTGGGTGCAGCCTCAGAAGTCAGGTGGGAACTGGGCCCAGGAGACTGTGCGCATGGAGGATGCAAACACAAGGGGGTCCCTCGGAGGTGGCCTTTGTCAACTGATAACTGTGTTATAACTGGGGTGAAATCCCTGCGGAGTCTGGGACGGAAGAGGGCAATAGGAAGTCTCTCTATTCGGGCCCCACGTAACAGTAACAATCTTTACTGGAAGCTGTTGTGTGCAGATCTTATACAGAAATTCCGAAAGAACGTCCCAGGCCCTCCCAGCCACAGTGAACTCTGTGGCATCTACATCTTCATCGCAGATTCTCCCAGTGATGGGTTGAAAACATTTTGGCACATTAGCAAACCTCTGGACTTTATATAGGGGACTGCCTTTAATTGAAAATCCAGGAAAATCTAGAAAGGACTTTCTGACATAGGAAAAAAGGAAAGAAACCAGGAGGAAGAGGAAATATGAATAAAAATATAAGCAATAACAGTGACAGCAATGGCTAAATATAATAGTTGACAATTATGTGCTTGATACTGAGCTACAGGCCTTATCTATATTACTCATTTAACTTTGCAAAACCTCTTTGAAGCAACTATTATTATCTCTGTTTTTCAGGAAAAAAATGGAATTTTAGAGAGGTGACAAGTCCAATTCCAAATGTCTTGATTGTATCAGGAAAGGTCTGTCTCAAGTGTTGGAGAAAAGGGAAACAGAGGGTGAAGAAATGGGGAAGACGTTGGGAGAAGCAGAGAGAACCTTACAGACAGGAATACTGGAAGCACGCTCTGTTTGGACGGTAGAAGATGATAAAAATATTTGGGCTTGAAGATTGATGTCGTATCAGGAACCTCCACGCGGTTGTGTTTTCAAATAGAAATGTTCTTTAACTGGTTGACAGGTGTTTTATTTGTCCAGTTTTTTTGACACAGTAGCAAGACGGGACATAATGGAAGGTAAAAATTACTCCTGGAGTGTCACCCACTCATCTGGTGGGAGGGACGAATGGCTCTGAAAGCCGGGCGCTGCTTGTTACCACACTCGCAGACCCTGAGAGTTCAGGAAAGCTTGCTGGGCCCACGCAGCTCCTGCAGGGCTATGACTAAGTGACCACTAAGGTTCCCCCACTACCCTAAAGTGCCATGATTCCCTCACTCTGCTCATGTTTCACTTTCTCTCCTCTCTCTCCCTATTTGATCATTTATCTTCATCTAGTAAATGATTCCCAGACCTAAGTCATCGTCACTCAGAGTTAAACTTTTGTGAAGCTTTGAAAACTAAAATCAGGCAAAACACTAGAGGATATAATACTAACAGAGTCTATAATACTATGCCCTGAATTGAGCACCACAGACAGGTCTTCAGCTCTTATTGGCCTGGCCCATCCCAAGTTTGCAGGGGTCCAGGTGGAAGTAAAAAGGCCGCTTGTGGGGCTACTTTGTCAGTGTTAGTCATGGGCTGGTCACTCTTTCTGGTGATCTGGCTGGCAGGGGAGGTGGCACCTACATCATAGCTCTGTAATCTCTCTCCCAGCTTTGACCTTTCTGTCTCTAACTAGAAGGTTGGAGAGTGCAACTTTTTCTTCGGGGGGCGGGGGAGGCATATTTTTATTAGCATCCTTTGAAGACCCTGGGTTGAAATTCTACAGAACCAAAGGGCCAAGTCTTAGATTTGTCTCTTCCTGAAGGGAAGAAACAGAAGCTATTTGCATTGGAAGTGCTGTATAGTTGTCTACGGATAAAATGGCTTTTCTCTCTTTTTACCCCTTTGTATTCCTCTTTCTGCCACTTATTTATGCTTTTCCACACATTCGCCCAAGGAGGGGACTGTAACTCTTTTGAGGGAAAGAACATGCAATTTATTTTTGTATCCACCAAGGCATCTAGTTCTGTGCCTGTCACATGCTAGTGCTCAATATTTGCTTATGGGATGGATGGATAAGCCGAGATGGGACAAAGAAGAGAGGAGACTGAACACTTCCCAGCTCTGCCACCTACTAGCTATGTGAATCAGGCAATTTACTTGGCCTCTTTAAGCCACAATTGCCCATACCTTCCACATACAGCGGTCATGCCCACCCCATACTTTGTTATGAGGAGCCAGTGCAATAGTCTGCATGAAGCTCACAGCACAATGCCTGCTGTTTTTAACTTGCTTAATAAATGTTACCTAGTTAAAGGAAGATAGGAATAAATGTTAAAATTGAGAGAAAGGAAGCTCACGGGGCTCAGAGTAGATGACAGTATAGGAGACAAGGTCTTTTATTCAAGTTGGGGCTTAGAAAATCTCCTGGAATTCTATAGGGTAGGAGAGTCAATAAAAATATAACATCTGGAATCTAATGGAGACGGGATGAGTAAGTTGGAAAGCTAGGATATGCTTCTGGGCAAACACATAATTCTTCCAATAAATCCATCCATCCATAATCTCAGCTCAAGACCAAGCTCCTTTTCTCACATGCCAGCTGGACACAAGCCCTAGATCTTTAAGAAAATGACCCCTAATGTAGAGCTTTCTTCTTTTCTTTTAGACTCTGGCCAAGCAATCATTTATTGAATGTTTGCTATCTTCTAGGCACTATATCATTAAAATGGTCGTAGAAGATGCATGAGGCCCTCGGTTGCCAGTTTGACATGTAAGGAGCTTGAAGTTATAATTCCTGTCTTCATAACAAAAACTAAACTGAAAACCAACAGTGTTTTAGATCCATCAGAGAACTGAGGTCACAAGGCAAACTCTTTCTTTCCACCCCCCTCCTTTCCTCTCCACACTACAGCCATGCTCACCTCCCTTCCACTCTTACCCAAGCTGTTCCCACCTCAGGGACTCCACACTTGCTCTTCCCTCTGCCTGAAACACCCTTCCCCCAGAGATCTCACTCCGCTTCCTTCATGCGATGACTCAAAGGTTACCTCCTTCTAAGGAGGTAACTCTCTCCCATCACCTGCTCTGCATAGAACCTGCTACTATCACAAATGGTTTTGTTTCTTTTCTGGCTTATTTTCTGTCCCTCTCACTAGGATGTAAGCGGGGACCTCATCTGCACTGATATCCCTGGAACAAGTCTTGGCACACGGTAGGCATTTCAGTCATTTTGTGAATTAACGAGCTCTCCTCTATTAAAATGTGAAGTATCCCAGGCAAGTAATATACAAAGTCATTATCAGTTATTAATAGATTGTTATGAAATCGTTTATCAGTTTCTTTCCAGGGCTCCAGCTCGCAGGGATTCATCACTATCTCCAGCAGCTCAGTGGGGAAACAAAAGAGAATTAAATAGGATTGCAGGTTGGTAAAGAGCTCTGTCATGGGGAGGTAGGAACGAGAGAGGCTCGGGAGGAAGAAAGTGTTGGATTGAGGGTCCAGGCAGGTAGAAGACTTCAGAAGGGACTTCTAGAAAGGAGAGGAGTTTGCCACCAGGACAACTCTCACTCTGTTCACTGCTGAACTCAAAGCTGACCCCAAACATGGGCATTTGAAAAGGCTGCAGAGTGGAACTGCAAACATCGGGACATTTATTCCAACGTAAATGTGACCCTCTTTCAATAACGTCACCTGTGTAATATACACATGCCTGCCCTTGACCATCAGGTTCCCTGCTACCCTGCGCCACTTGCCAAGAGGCAACTCAGAACCAGATGAGAAATGATGTAATTAGATGTAAGCTGGAAGGGAATCTAAAGAAATGGATTTCTAAAAACTCTGGAGGCCTAACTCCTTCTGGAACCCCTCATGGGGTGAAGCTAGAGAAGAGAGAGAGATCTTAAAGGAATGAGGGCAGGTAGAAGAGAGATGTTCCTTTAAGAGTTCAGTAAGAATAATAAGGCTTTTAGAAATGATTAACAACAGTGACAGCTCTATTCAAAAGAGAAATGAATAAATATTAGAACCACCCCACAATATCTAGGTGGGAAGCACTTAGCAGACATCACCCCCGGTAGACAGCACCACTCACAGCTGCATGTATAGAAAAGGCAAAAGTTGGTTTTTCTTGAGTTCCTTATCATCTCATTTTCTGTTGAATTTCTCTTGATGCTTCTCTCAGGGTAGAGCTGTCCCTTCCCGTTTGACTGTTCTGCAGGCCTGTGGCACAGACTTACGTAAGACATATGCAGAGAAATAACAGGATTGCTGGGAAGCAGCACTTAAAGGCTTATTTTTTAAAAACTGCATTGCTAAATTTAGGGAAATGATTCAGAAGACACCCCCAGCCCGTCACATGCACACCTCTCTGTCTAGTGTTCCATGCACGTTCGACTGTTTTTCTTGGCATTTTATTTTTTTCTAGTTTCGGCAAAGGGTTTTGCATCTGTCTGTAAAGGTTCTTTCTGCAGGGATCACTTTTGCCCTTTTTTTTAGGTGAAGTGATGGAAGTGCTGGCTTGGACCAACATGAATAAAATATAAAGCAGCGTATGACACCTCCTCACATGGAGATGGAAATCTGGGAGCTGCGTGGTTCGTGAGGGAAATGTGTTTCTAAGGGCCTGGGAGGTTTGGGGTAATTCTTCTTGAAAGTCACAGGACCTCAATCTTTGAAATGTCAAGCTGGAAACAAACACTTGACATCAGATTCATGCTCTTGGCTCATTCCAGGGGTTCTTTCCCCGTTGCCTGGGATGCAGGGGACTGTGTAGCAATCCTCTGTGGACCAACCACAGAAAGGAAAAGTCTAGGTCCTAAACCCAGATGTGCTGCTAATAAGGTAAATGTCTCTGAACATGTCATTTTTTCTTTCAATCTCATTTCCCTCATCTATAAAATGAGAGGGCTGGACTGGATCAGCCCCTCCCAAACTGACCCACAGAACTCCAGTGAGAATACACAGTATATACTTTTATCCCTTCTTCTGGTCATCACAAGGCTCAGTAGTATTTTAAAGACTTATTAGGTCCTATAATAATAATAAACCGTGGTCACATTTTTCAAATTAATTTGTCCACAAAGCAGCCCCTTTCTTCCTTCTTCCCAACGACCTTTTAACCTCTATCTCATTGGGCCCTAATGTTCTAAGGAACCCATTTTTGGAAATCCTGAGCTGGATGACTTCATGGGCCCTTTTTGGCTCCAGGTTCAGCTTGGTTCTGCCATTGGGCCTACTTCTGGCCAAACACATGCTGGTGCGATGAGATGGGACAGGGCCCCTGCCTCCAAGCTGCTCGGTCACAGTCTATTCTGGTGACAGAAAAGCATGTTGGCTAATTAGCTGAAGACATCACTTTGAAGGGTGAGCAGGATGTCCCAAAGGTTGAAGTTTGCTTAGAGCTCACTGGCTGAGAAAGAGTTTGCCCTGTGTCTTAGCTGTTTACTTGTATGTTCCTCAGAAATATGTGAATCCATGATGAAATACTGAATGGAAACTGTCCCTGTTTCCCCAACAAATCCCCTAAATACAGGGCTGAGAGAGCTCTGTCCTGGTCCTGGGGAGGACCACGATCCAGTGTGACCACTGGGACAGGACGATGGCTGTCGAGACTCATGCAGGTGAATGTCAGGAGCTTCTGCCCAGGACCAGGACTGCAGCATCTAAAAGCATTTGGGGAAAACAAAATTGCATGGAGAACAAGACGCCTCCTGTTTGGTGATGGAGCAGTATAAATTTGCTAAAATTTGTTCCAGTATATTTTATCAAAGCATTTCTCTGACTTGGGATTCTCTTTTCTGGGCAAGGCAACTGCAAATCTGCCTTGAGCTTTACAGCTAATGGCATCACCCACCGAGTCTCCATATGGCCCCGGGACTAAGGATATTTGTTACAACTTTCAAGTGGCCCCTAACCGTGCCATAGGCACAGTAGTATGTGATATCAAGCTACTAGAGACATGACTTAAGGGAAGAAACTAGAGAGAGAAAAAGCAGGCAGAAAAAACTGCTGCTTTATGATACACTGCTGACAGATGGATCACTTATGGCATGCGGAACACCTCAACAGCTCACTGGTAGTGAGCACTCAGGCCTGCTCTGCTCTTCCTCCAATAGAGTGTGAACAGAGAGAGCATCTGACTGGGAGAGCAGTGAATGAAAATGAAACAAAGGGTGGGGAGACCGTGGGGTGGGTAGGGGGGAGGAAGGCAACTAACTGGTGAGCAATAGGACCACAGGGTGACAAAACTGAGCGCATGCCAATTACAGAGAAGCTCAGGAGTAGACGTGGATTCAGTTTCAAGCCCAGGGAAAGCAAATGCCCACTCCTGCTCCCCCACGTGCATCCCAGCAGGCAAGAGAGAACATTGTTCCCTAAGAGAGAGTGGGATGTCAGGGAGGGAAGTGGGGGAGAGAGAAGGAGCAGCTATTGTGCGACTGTGCATTTCCCACACTGCAGGACCACTTGGATGCAAGCGCTGCAGAGAGCCGTGCTCAGCCTGCCCTGCGAGGGGCACTGCCTTTCCTGCCCCAGACGTCTGTGAAGCTGGAGGGGCGGCTGCTTTACGCCACTGCAGCTTTGGCAGGCCGGGGTCTCCTGGGGAGAAAGTGGGAGGAGAGCTCAGAGGCAGGGCCACCCTGGGCACTCAGGTCCCAGAGCACCACAACAGCCACCCAGCTGCCCAAATCCTAACCCCTTTCCCCACACACCACCTCCTTCCTGTCTTGCTCCTTGACTCACAACCCATTTTCCAATCTTGTTGACATGTTGAGCAGTTTTTTTTTTCCTTTTCCCTCTCCTTCCCTTCTTGGCCCACTTTCTCACTGTCCCCTTCAGACCCATAGCCCATCTCCTCAGCAACGCTCTCCTCAGCAAGTTACATAACTTTGTGTCTTTATCTTGAGCTCACTCTGCAGACTTCTATAACCCCAAGCAACACCAGCCATCTTTTTTCACTTCTTTTCTGCTTGCATGGCTAATTGCTAGCGAAGAATCTAACCACCTCTGTTTCAGCTGCGTCCTCCAGCATCCCTGGCGTTCCTTCCCCCTTCCCCTGCAGAGGCCTCTTGGCATTACCTCCTTCTCAAGCCTTTTCTGACTCCTGCCCTCCCTCTCCCAGCGCCCCATCTCGCCAGGTGGCCTTGCTTCTTTCTAGCTGCACACAGGGCAATGCAGAGTGAAACCAGGCGGCTGGATCTTGTTACACTGAAAATCCCTCCATCAGTGGAGAGGCTTAATGATCTTGGATTTGCAAAGGCTGGCGTAGCCAAGAGTAGGGGAGCAGGGGCTAGGGACAGTTGCTTGACATAATAGAATGAAAAAATTCAGCATTCCCAAGGATAACAACAGAGGGAAGAGGGGAAGAGGAGGGATAAAAGGAGAGGAAAAGGGAGGAGGCTGCAAATTGGCCAAAGTTGTCCGACACTCGTGGGTGAAGCAGCTGGTGAGAACTCCCAGTGGGGAAAACGACAAAGATTTTGAGCACGAGAGTGAACCGTGTTTAGCTGGAAGCTGTTTGCGTTGCTAGGATAAATGCCCCTGCTTTGCCCCTGTCGAAAGCCTCTGTCAAGCCTACCACAAATGCACGTGCTTTGTGAGCGTGCTGTTTTATAGAATCTAAGGAAGGAACAATTTTTATCTGGGGCAATAAAGCATAGACATCAGACACCCCCAGGATGAAAGAGGCTCTCCCAACTGAACCAACTCAGGAAAAGCCATTCCTGAGACCCAGAGGAGTTCATGAGAATGTGAGCCCTGGGCATCTGGGTAAGGCTTCAGTGACTCTCCCGGCTTTGGAATAATATTGAAGCAATCCTGTCTCCATTTAGAGAGGAAGAAAGGACCCCAGAAAATGAATATCTGGATTAAACAGAAAAAAAATAGGTCAAGTGTAAATTTCTTCAACTTTGCTCCCATTCCACAAACGTACAGATATACCTACCTTACCTCAATTTCATTCATCTCGAAGAAGAGGTAGAGGCGTGTGATTTGGTAAAACAAACAAACAAAACCCCACCTGGGTGTCAAACAGACTTGGCTTTTGAATCTTGACTCTAACCTCTTTAGCTGTGTGGCTTTGAGCAAGTTACTTAACCTTTCTGAGCTCAGATCAACTTTTTCATCTGTAAAATGGGGAATAAAACTGATAGAGTTGTTAGGTTTAAAGGACAACTTACATGAAAGTGATTTCACAATCCCTAAGCGAGGTCAAACATAAGCTCTGCACCAGCTCTAAGACCCCAGGTCTTCTACCTGCCAAGGACAGGGGCCAAGAGGAAGCCCCAGACACCCGTGCCTCCATACCCCCCAAATGCTCACAGCCTGACACTCGGGCCTCCCATCCACATCTGCCTGGAGTCCACTGAAACCAACGTCATTATGGCCTTTGTCCCTGTGTCAGTCATCACAAGAAGGCTCAGATTCCCAGGCCACCCCTCATTTCCCATCTTCTTAGCCCTACGTGCCTCTGTACAACCCCAATTTTATCCCAAGGTCCCAAAACCTTCTATTGTGTCCTCTTAAGTCCATGGCCCATCACTAGCAAAAATCTCCTATGTCTCCAGGTCTTCTCTGAACACTCCTTCAGTTTCTTGCTCTGACAAGCAGCTGGCCACCCCCTGAGGACACTGGCTCCGGTAGAGTGGGGGCCACTTTCCTCCCACGCCCCCGAGGCCCTCAAGGGTGAGGTCCTCCTTGCTTCTTATTGCCACTTTCAGACCTTTCTCTCTCTCTTCTCCCAAAATACCCCTGGCTTTGAATCACATCAGACTATATCACCCACTACCCCTCATTGTAGCTATAATTTGGCTGTCATTTTCTCCAGCATTTCTTCTATCTTAATTTTTGGTGATTTTAATATGAGATGAAGAAACTTCATGTGTCGTGGCCACTCACTCATTTCACTAAATGCTCTGTGTTGATGATCTGTCCTCCACCTTCCCTCATCACTCCCATGGTGACACCTGGACCTTGTCATAGCAAGTCACTGCAACTATTGCATGATACTCTCTCTCTGATCTCTTGCTTTCTCATTTTCAGCTTTCTCTTTCTAGGGCCCCAGATCCAAAAAATCATCTGGCCCCATCAGGACCTATAATCGATTGATCCTGCCACCTTTTCACTGTCCCCACCCACTAAATGCCCTCTCCTCTTCCCTCTTTAGCCAGCTTAGTTCCATAGTCAATCATTAGTAACCTCTGTGTATATACTCTCATATCCCATGTCCTTCTTCTTTCATTATATTTGCTTGGTTAAACTCCAAATTTGATAATTTCTAACTCTGCTGCTTTGGCCTATGAACTCAGTCCAGCTAGATGTGGCTGGAAACATGTACAAAACCATGCTAACTTGTCTTGCTTTAAATTCTTGCTCATACTGCTACCCAATGACCATATTGTATTTCCCTAGTACATTTACCCTCCCACTGTACGAGATGATTATTTCACACCTTCTCCTTTCTCCTCACACGTCCAACACCTCTGCCCCCACTCACAGCAGACAACCTTGCTTCTTTCTTTCCTGGCAAAATTGGAGCAATCAGGAGAGAACTTCCACAAACTCCCACTACCTCGTCTACCCACCTTCCACCATCTGCACCAGTATACTCTGCCTTCCTCCCGTTACTGAAGATGAACGCCATGCTCCTCTCCAAAGCCAAACTGTCCCTTGTGCAATTAAGACCTGACTGGAGTAAGTTTGGTGTGTACACGTTGAGAGATCAAGAGAAAGAATGTTTTCAATTTCTTGCTGTTATAAACAAGACTGTCATGAATATCTTAATGCCTAAATGTGTTGAATTTTGGATTATTTCCTTAGCATGGATTGCCCAAAAAACATAATGATGGGGGCAAACCTTATTTTCATGGTGACACAATGTGTTGGGGTGAGGTGGGGACATCTAGGGGAACAAGGGGTTTCTGGCTCTCTGTTGCATATGAGGAATTAACCTTATGAAACAGAACTTAAAATGGAGCTAAGTTACGATAAAAACATGGACACTTGGGAAATATGTCTGAGGTTGTACGTTACAATGCAGTCAATCTAAATAACTCATATCTATTTCTTTTTCCAAAAAGTCAATTTTTCATGTTTATAGTTTTGCTCAGAAAAATAACCAAGTCATATAGCAATAAAAGCTAAAATATTAATTTCTGCTTGTACCATTTGTGTCAATTCACAGAAAACAATTATGGAAAAGGGTTTCCATGAGATGATTTTCCCATCAATAAATATTTGTGAAATTGAAGTACTAAACCTCCTTAATATCCCAGGAACTGCACAAGTACCTACACAGCTCTGTGAAACCTTTGCTAATATTGGAGGGAGGAGAGTGGGGAGAAGATCAAATAAATCACGTCTGTTGGCCTATTTCTTGCTGTGCTTGTCTGGATTTCTGTTATTCACAGTGAGCTGTGCTGGCATTTCCCTGTAATTATTTTATTCAGATTTTTCCATTACAAAAGCAATATATCTCCAGTTCAATGAGATTTACCAGTTACTTTTTAAAAGAAATCTCTTCTCCGTTCCAAAACAGTCAAGTCCCAGTGCAGGAATAAAAATACATAAATCCGCAAGGAACAAGAGAACACAGAAGGAAACCATAGATAAGAAGAAAATTTGGCAGGTTTGAAAGATCTCATTTATACCATGTCCAAATACCAGATGGAGGAGTAGCGACTGCCTTGGCGGAGTGGAGTTGGTGCCAGCCCACATGCCTGCAGGCAGAAAGGTAACTTGCCCAGTGGGTTCCTGGGAGGACTTAGCATGTGGAGACCCAGGCACTGCCAAAGACAAGGATGAGGCATAGGACTAAATAAGGGGCTTGGCTGAAATCTGTGGAAGAAGGTGGATTTTCCCAGATCCTCTTCCCAAAACTATACAGCCAGAGGACCAACCTCTGCAAAAGATCAGAAGGTGATTATCCAGCAAAATTGAATAAGAAAGATTCCAGATGCGGGGACATCCAGCGCTGAAAACGGGAGAATGTTGTGAAACTTCGCACTTCAAACAACGAGACCCTTTACAAGCTTGCTCCCGGGAAACGGTCAGACATATGTGGCATCCTACCTCCCAGACAAGATACTGCAGGATTATTCTATTTGGATATTTTTGTTTTGTTTTGTTTTGTTTTTATTTCAGCTTATTATGGGGGTACAAAAGTTCTGGTTAGATATATTGCCCATGTCCCTCCCATTCCCTCGAGTCTGAGCTTCAAGCGTGTCCATTCCCCAGACAGTGCACATCGCACTCTTCATGTAGGTTCTATTTGGATATTAAATAGACCCACAGAAAGAATTTCATCTATGACACATGTGGGTTTCCCAGTGAAGAGCCAGCCTCTGCTTATGTTATGGTGAAACCCAGCAGTCTACAAGACCCACCCATGCTTACAAAGTTTCATATCAAATTTTTAGTACCTTATTTTGAAAGCGAATGGTGAAAAAGCATAAGACATTTAAGGAAAGCCTCTAACATGAAAAAGAGACAATGAATGGGAAAAAGGAATAAGAAAAACAAAGACTATATACCAAGAAAAGAATTATTATTAATATCCTAAGAGAAGAATATTGCATTCGTGAAACAAGACAGAATACTATGAAAGAAAGGGGTGTATCAGTTAAAATACAATAGGCTATGCTGTCGCAACATACTCAATTTTCAGTGACACACTCAATTTTATTTTCTTTTTTTGAGACAAGGTCTCACTGTCACCCCAGCTAGAATGCAGTGGTATCATCATAGCTCACTGCAACCTCAAACTCCTGGGCTCAAGTGATCCTCCTGCCTCAGCCTCCAGGGATTACAGGCCTGCACCCCCACGCCTGCCTAATTTTTCTATTTTTTGTAGAAACAGGGTCTTGCTCTTGCTCAGGCTAGTCTCAAACTCTTGGCCTCAAATGACCCTCCCGCCTCAGCCTCCTGCAGTGCTAGGATTAGAGGTGTGAGCCACTGTGCATGACCACCAACACACTTGATTTTCAATGGCTTAGAAAAACTAAAGTTTATTTCTCATTTACACCAAGTCCAAAGCAATAAAAAGTTGCTCTTCTTTATCTGAAACTCAGAGATGCAGGCTCCCTTGATTTTGAGATGCCACCATTTTTACACGTGGCTTACAAGGACACCACGGCAGGAGGCAAGACAGCTTTTTGCTGCCTCAGCTTACAAGTGACGTATGTCATCTCTGCTCACAGACCTTTGGCCAGAACTGGTCACATGGCCCCAATTTAACTAAGGCTTGGAAATTTAGAGAAGTACATGTAATATTTTTTGAGCCTCATGTCACTGCAACAGAAACTATCAGAATAAGAAAGAACTCTTGAAAATGAATAATGATAGCTGAAATTTAAGATTCTACAGAAAATTTAGAAGATGAAGTTGAGAAAACCTATCAGGAAATACAGTTACCTTTGAACAACACAGGTTTAAACTGGGCAGGTCCATTTACACACAAATATTTTCAATCAAAAGCAGATCTAAAATAGTATTCATGGATGCAAAACCCGGGTATATGGAGGGTCGACTTTTCCTATATGTGGGTTCCACGGGGCTGAGTGCGGGACATGGATATGCACAGATTCTGGCATACGCACTGCGTATTCCGAGGGATGAATGTACATTATGAAAAGACAGAAATTTACAAAGGTTTATAATCCATCCAATTATTAGAAACTATGAAGAGCACAAATAAAAAGAATGGGAAAGCATTTTCTATGAAGTAATATCAAAAATCATCCACAAACTAAAACACACAAGTCTCCAAATTAAAGGCACCCACTGACACAGGCACTCACACTTTGTGCAAAAAGCTATGACCAGAAGTCATGTGACAGAACGCCCAATAATTGTGGTTAAAATAACAAACCCTCAGAGGTGTGGCCTGCACTCAGTTTAATGGAAGGGAGCAGGATGAACTTGCAGAGCCTGTTCAGCTGAGTGTAGGTGTTGTGTCTTGTGTTTACCATTTGACGTTATAAAATAATTGTATTCCCATGGAACTGGTTATCTTTATAACAGTCACATTTAATGGTTATAAATATCCTATAGCATAGATATGCCATGTTTTATCTAACCCTTCTACTATAGTTAGACTTTAATGGTGTTCTAATCATTTACTATTCTAAATAAAACTGTTCTAGCTATCTTAATGCCTAAATTTTTAATTTTAGATTATTTCCTTAGGATAGACACCCTAAAACTGTAAAGATGGGAGCAAACCTCATTTATATTTCCATGAGTCTTGGTATATTTTACCAAAAACGATCTCCACAACTATTATTATACACCAGTCCCTAATGCATCAAAGCATACACTCACATACTTGCATGGTCACCAGCTTTAGATATTTTTATTGAAAAATGTTTTGCTAACTTAGGAAGAAATGGCTTTGTGTGTATTTTCTATATTGGTTTATAACAATTTTGTTTTAATGAATTAGCTGTCTGTAAGCATTGCTTATTTACCCATTAAGTGCTTAGTGCTTTTCTTATTACTTTGTGTAATCTCTATATTAATCCATTGTCAGTTACTTATTTGCCTTTTAGTTTGAATACCTAGCAAAGTATCGGCTGTTCAATAATGCTTAACACTGTCTTTGTGGTATTGTATTTAAGAAGTTCAAAGATTAATAAAACGCCAACTTATGAACAGAGGAAGATAAAGGTAGGTGTGAGTACACTTGTCTTTGCAACTTTTAATAAACCAGTTGACTATTCTAAACCAACTTTTATATCTTTTTAGTAGTTTTAGACTCTTTTGCAAAATTATTGGGTTTTGTATTTGTTGTTGGTTTATTTCGTTAGTGTTCATAGAAGTGTGTATGTTTTATGGGAGGTAGGGGCAGCAATGTCCACCAGTGATATCTTGAGATTCAGAGATAATATTAACCATCTGAGAAGGGTCAAAGTTTACGATTGTTGATTCAGGTGGAATCCTGAGGCCCCTCCTGCTATTGCAGAGTAGCAGAGCACTCCGTGACTGGTGGCCTAAGACAGCAATCATTCACTGCTGCTCACACTCAGTGGGCCAGCTGGGATTCAATGGACGGATGGATCTGGGCTCTGCTTCCCACTGTGGGCCTGTGGACCAGCGGGAGTTTCTGCTTTAGGCTGCAAGGGCAGGGGGCACCGTAGGGGTTTCATCCTCCCTATCCCGGGCATGTCCTTCTCACGGCAAATGGCAGAGCTGCAAGAGCGCGAGCGGAGATGCAGAGCAAGCAGCAGGACTGAGCGCCAAGATCAAGCCCCACTCACGAGGCCACGTCACCATGCAGAGAACAGCAAAGAGCCTGGGCTAGTGATGCGTAGGCTGTCATGCAGAAAAGGAGAAACTGGTGAGGAAGGAGCCACAAGTCCAAGGGAAGGTTGGAATATGAGGAAGTAGAGTTTAGACAAACCCTCTGGAAAACAGGCCTGCAGGAGAACGGAGAGGGTTTCTGCTGTCATCTAAGCATGGAAATGAGAAGCCATGGAAAAGGAGTGAAGACAAGGATTTCACACAGTTTCTAACTTCTCCCCAGTCTGGGACCCCGTAGTGAAGAGAGCAGCAGCCTTTCAAACAAAAGGCCGTGTGTCTTTGGGGACTGCGAGGGGCAGGTGGCTGGGAGGACCAGACTCACTCTGCATTCAGTCCTGGGGAAGGACGGCTTTCTAGAATTAAAGCAGCAAAGCTGTAAGCGAAGCTGGGTGAGATCAGCCTCTGTCCAGATGGCTTCAGTTCTGAGGCTGATTGGCAACTTAGGGAGGGTGAGAACTCCATGCCGCCATGGAGCTACCCCCTGCTCTCTTTCTTTTCCTCCTGGTGATATATCCCTGGAAGGGCTTGGGGGATTTAAGCATCTGTGTGAGGGTTGGGGAGGGGGTAGATTCTCAAAGATTTGGCATAATTCAGATTTGACTTCCCCTCTCTGTGCTCCCTCTCATTCTTCTCCTAGAGCTGGACCCCGGAGGAGCCAGTCAGGGAACAAGCCTTTGGAGGGAAGAGAGACTGTACTTTCCGGTCAGAACGGGGCTAGTTTCTGATTTCCCCACATGCCTCTATGAAGTTTAAATCCATTTTTATACCCAACTGTGAGTTATACTTATTGTCAGGTATCTATTTTGAACCATTTAAAAACAAGAGTTGATACATTACAAGCTCTTACCAACATGTGTAAATTTGTTAATTATCATAATTATTTGAAAGCTCCACTTAGTACAAATTTAAAGTAATTCACAAGCTTCCTATATTCTCACTCCGCTTCACAACCACAAATGCAATTCAAATACCCAGCCCAGTTTGAGGAGTTGACTATATCTAATTTGTCTATTTAAAAATCTCCAAATTCATGAATTCATGGAAGACGTAAGTACCCTTGGGGAAGAGAACTTGGTCATCAGTTTATCATAAGTAATGACACCACATCCAGCACAGCAGTTGCAATTAGGATTACTATTTGGTTTCGTATTTAATAACCCAAAGTTGTTGGCCATCATTCGGCAGCTTTGCAGGGATCAGACTGGTGAATTAGAGGGGAATGTAATAGAGACCACCTGGATCCTTTAGACCTCAGGGTGGGGCTAACCTTTGCCATTCCACTGGGATGAAATGTTTTTTTTTAATCTTGGTATGGGCAGAAAGGTGGTATGAAATTTCAGGGGCTTCCACCTAGTCTTTCCTACTATCAGACTCTGACTGTATAGGCCTAGGAATGAATGTGAGGGTTATGCCAAATGCCAAGTATGTCTCTTCCAGTTACAAAGTTGGGAAGCAGGGAAGTGACCACAGTGTGAGACTGTGACCCACTGGATCCACTGTGAGGTGGCTCTGGGCCAAGATTGCCCGAGCCCCAGGAGCTCCCTGCTCTAACAGGGGTGCCATGTTGATACTCTGAGCCCCTGAGCATGAGCATCAACTCAAAACATGTATCCAACAGCTCTTGAAAGATCTGGGAAAATGGCCAAAGATCTCTTTGGGGAATGAATGGGGGACTAACCGTTGTGTACACTTGCCATGGTGTTGCAAATCCTTCCTCATGACGACCTGGCCTCTTCCCTTCAGTTAGCGGGTTCTGAACCAGAGAGCCAAAAACTGAGCAAGAGATTGTGACTTTCTGCAGGGGTGGCTGACTTCAGCCTTCTATTCAACCATTCTTGGTCTCTTGATTAGATGCAATAAGCAGTACCCTTGTTGGCTGTCCGTCAATCTTGTCCCTAAGAACACCTGTACTAGCCATCTCCTTTGATACCTACAGGTGAGGCCTCTCTGGCTGCCATTCTGACCTTGCTGCTCAGTATGGTAATTATACCCACCTGACTTCTGACAGTCAAATACTGCTGCTTCACCTCTGTGTTTCCAGCACCCCACTGCTGTTAGGGACCCCTACTGTACCCACACATTCTACCACCAGAACTGGCTTACAGAAGACAGCTGCTGCTGGGATCCTCAATGACGAAGCTCCTCTCACCAGTGCATTTCTTATCACCTTGCTAAATGGATTGACCTCTGGGTCCTCTGGAGAATTTGGTCAGCTAGTAGCTTTCCTGTCTTATACAGCAGATCCAATCCAGTATACCCACTTCTGAGCTTCCTGATGCCTTCCTCCATCATTTGTTACAATAGCTTTTGCATTTTTACTTCCCATTGTGTAGGTCATTATTTTTTCCAACCTTCCAAAAGCTTTCCCAGCAAGAATTTTATGTCATCTCCTCAGCCCTTGCTAGGGGATTAACTTACGGCAGTAGTGGAGTACCCCATAGCCACAAGCTTTCCCTTAACACGCTTGTATTCCATTCCCCTTGGTCAAGCACTCTTAGGGTCCCCTCTCTTAGACATACTCTTCTAGCTTCCACCAGTAAGTTTTCTCTGGGTCCTGAGGCCCCTTCAACATATTGATGAGGGACACTATCTTCAAAAATGGGGAATAGGCCACTTCTTCAGGATCAGAGCGTTCAGGGGAAATCAAAGTTCAAAGTGCATCTATGCAGAGATATCCCTATTCCAAGTTTCAGGTCATACCTTTTCCCTATGGAGACCCTGACATTGGCTGAAAAGACTTACCGAGGCTAAGGACTGCCTTCTCAGGGCTTTGCACTGTTGCAATCAAGTTCTGTGCCTGATTGCCAGCTGTTTCTGCTCCCACCCCATCCCAGCTGCAGGAGGTGAAGCCTTCTGACTCACATGTTTGGCTTTAAATTTTTGACTAATTGATATGAGCCTGTAGTTTTCTCTCTTCAACTACTCAATCAATTCCAGAGGACTTATAATTATTATTTTCCCTCATTTCTCAAATGCCTGAGACATTACACCAGCTAGTTTAGCCCCTTCCACCTGAATCCCATCTCAGCTCATCACAAATGGAAATCTGAGAAAACAAACTGTGCAGCATAGCAGGGGTTGTTAATGCTCCACCTACCTCCATCAGTGGGGTCCTCGTTGCCATCCAGCCAGAAGCGAGCCAACTCTAGAACGCCATGCAGAGGGTCAACTTCCTAAGATTACCACCGATGCCGGTTGTGTTCCTGGGCAGCGAAGACTGAGATGAAGATTCTTGTGATTTGGAAAATGCTTCCAGGATGAGAGGAGTGAAGGAAGCACGCTAAGACAGGAGTAGAAAGCTTAAACAAGAGAGTGGTCACGACCGAAGACCAGTTTTGGTTTAATCCTACAGGAAAACTCAAGCTGCACAGCATAACAATCCCACCTTGAGCCAAGGGGCCAGCCTTTTGTACCACTAAGTCTGTTACCATTGGCTGAGATCTGACAATGGGGAGGTAGGAGTGTTTCCTCCCAGGCAAGGAAGCCTCTGTTTGGCTGAGGGCTAGTTTCTAACGAAGGGCAGCTGTGAATTGTTACACAAACAGCAGCCAAAGCATGAGTGCACGTGGTCCTGTAAAGAGGCTCCAGGTGGGCAAAAAGCAACTCCATTACACAAACATTTAATGAGTGCATACTATATATGCTAAGCTCTTTTTTATTGACTATCTCATTTAAACTTCACAACAGTTCCATGAAAGCAGTATTATGATTATCTCTATTTTACAGATGAGGAAAATTAACCTTGAGAATTCATAGTTATACAATGAGAGTCTATCTCAGGTGTAACAAGCTTGTAGATAAGCAGGAATACCTCAACTATGTATTTGTAAAGTGGGTGCATGCAAAACCTATTTCTGTTAATCTCTCTGGAAGCTTAAAGGGACTCTGGAGTTAGCCAGTTGGATTCAAACCCTGGATTTTAAGTGATTTATAATAATATTGCCCTTCAGATATAATTATGAATTTCATTCCCTAAATATTATTGATCTCATGTTGGTTTTATGTGTGTATCAACTCAGTTACTGGTAATATTCAATTAATTGAAACACTACACTTCCCAACTCCTTTGGATAATCAGTGTCAAAAATTACTAATAAATTCTCCATTAAGTAGTGGAAAGGCCAGAAAACCAGTCCATATGGAATTAATAATTTATTTGGCTTTTAGCTGTATGTTATGCACTTTTTATCCATTTTCTCATTATAAGGAGCTAGCATCTTATCCCATAATTCAGATACGAAAACTGAGACCCTAGGGAGCCCATTAATTTGCTTCCAATCACAGAACTAGGAAGGGCTGTGTCTGAGAATTAAACTAAAACTACCATGTGACATCAAAACCACGATTGGAAGCTAATGAGAAAATGGCACATCTTAGATTCACATATATAGAGACAATCAGTGATACTGATGTCAGCAGGGATAAAGGAAATTTTCCACCTTCTCAACTCTCACATGAGCCAAATCGGAAGGCTATGAAGGAGATGGAAAATTTCAAAAAACATTCATTCATCCAATGGATCACTGAGCTAAGAACATTTCTGAGACAAGAAGGAAGAATCATTAATAATGATTTGCTAAAGTAAAAAGTATTTTTCTAGAGGCAGTGCCCCGAGCTGACACAAAATTGAGTGGCTCTGACTCCCTGGCTTGGATGAGATCATCAAATTGGGTTCTCTGGCCCAGAAGAGGATAAGGTTTTGTACAGGGGTTGGTATCTATTACCATGGAAACCATGCCGGGCACTTGCCCTGGAGGCTGGCTTCCCCAGAATGCTACTGGGAGTTTCTTTGTTTTCTCTCCCTACCCACCACCTTCTACCCCCAATGAAGAAATCATTTGCTGAATCCCACCATGCTCTGTTTCCTGAAGTCACTCTTAAAAAGGAAGCAAAACTGTTTCACTGTTGGCAGAAGCCCACTTCTGTTATCCTCAGACAAATTACTTAGCTTTTCTAGGCATCAATTTCTCCATTTGTGAAATAAGAATAACTCACTCCTTTGGATTGTTGTGGGGATACAACCATTTTATAGATATACATATACATATGCATGGATGTATACATATGTACATGTATATGTATGTATACGTATATACATATGTAGAGAGTTGCGTGTGTGCATATGTGTGCCTAGGATAAAAAATTTTGAGTAAATTCAGATATACTTCCCATGCTTCACCCTATTAAAAGTAGTAAGAACTGGGGAGAGTTACTACTCCATTCAAAACTCTTATTGTCTCTTTATGGGCCATGAGATTAAGAACAAACCCATCTAGTGTTCAAAACCTTCCACAATCTGGCTCCAAATTCCCTTCTCAGCCCCCTTCCCCATGATACTCCACCTCTCACTAGGCCACGGAACACGATCGGCATTTGCTCACCTTCGTGCTTTTCTCATACTTTTTCTCTCTACTTGCACTGCTCTCTCTACATTTCAGGCAAATCTTATCTATCACTTTAGTCTCAGAGAGTATGGAAATTCTATGCAAATCCAATTTCAGGAATAGTTATGGGTAATTGTGAGTATTTCATTCCTTTGCTTGAATGTGTCTTATCATTTGCTATGGATGAAATTCCAATTTAAGAATGTTCCTTAATGTTATCAAACCATTGTGTGTAACTTGATGGATTTTTTTTTCTTTTTCTTTTTTCTTTTTAATTATTATGGGTACATATAATAGTCATATATCTTTATAGGGTACATGTGATCTTTTGATACAGGCATACAATGTGAATTAATCAAATCAAGGTAATTGGGGTATCCAACACCTCGGGCATTTATCATTTCTTTGTGTTAGGAACATTCCCATTCCACTCTTTTAGTTATTTTAAAGTATACCATCATTTATTGTTCATTATAGTCACTTCATTGTGTTATCAAATATTGTTCATTCTATCTAACTATATTTTTTAACCCATTAACCATCCCCACTACCCTTCCCAGCCACTGGTAAGCATCACTCTATTCTCTGTCTCCATGAGACCAATTGTTTTTAATATTTAGCTCCCACATACGAGTGAGAACATGTGAGATTTGTCTTTTCATGCTTGGTTTATTTCACTTAACATAATGTTCTCCAGTTCCATCCATGTTGTTGCATATGTCAAGATTTCATTATTTTTTTGTCCTACATACTATTCCATTGAATATATATACAATTTTTTTTTTCCATTCATCCATTGATGGACATTTAGGTTGATTCCAAATCTTGGCTATTGTGAATAGTGCTGCAATACACATGGGTGTGCAGATAACTTTTCGATATATTGATTTCCCCTTCTTTGCATGTATACCCAGCAGTGGGATTGCTGGGTTATATGGTAGTTCTATTTCCAGTTTTTTAAGAAAACTCCGTACTATTCTCCATAGTGGTTGACTAGTTTACATTCCCACCAACAGTGTACAAGGGTTCACCTTTCTCCACCCCCTTGCCAGCATTTGTTCTTGCCTGTCTTTTTGATAAAATCCATTGTAAATGGGGTGAGATGATATCTCATTGTAGTTTTGATTTGCATTTCTCTAGGCCTACTTTACAGGTTGTTATGAGGATTCAATAAGATAATATGGGTAAGGTTCCCACAAAACACCTGACGCATGCTTTTTTTTCTCTGCTCTTCTCTTAGCCTTCTGAAGGAAGGCTGACATCACGTTAAGATAACAATGGTTAAGGAGATGTTGATTTGAGTTTTGCTCCAGCCAAGGAGACATTCCACAGGCATGTAGGGACTCTGCATACAGTGATAGCTCTGATGGCCTTTGACATAGTCCCTTTCCCTAATCTAACCCTGTTGGCACCAAACATTAAATAAACCAAGGAGCATACTAGTTTTATAAGGCTGTAAACTTATGGTAGTATTTCACCCAATAAATAGAAATTTTATTGCCCAAACAAGTAAAAAGTTAAATAGGTGATTATGGTTATGTGAATACCCATTGGCAAAATGTTTTCGTTTTGACTGCTGTGGCTTTCTTAGTGTTGGCATTCACTGCCTCCCATTGCAGCTGAACATGCTTCACACAGTCCTCAGATTTTGAAAGAGACACAGAGACCCACCCTAATTCTTCACTTTCTGTCAGTGAAGTAGGATCAGTTAGGGGAAGGAGCCTTTACTGGGAACTCTTTTGTTCCTTGTGTTTCCTTGAGTAATGTGATGGAAGGTCACATAAGCCATGCTACAGGGAGGGCCATGGGGTGCCCAGTTGACCAATTTGGTGTGCACCCCCTTCCAGCAAGCAGAATCAAAAGAACTTGAACAGATCTGAAAGCTGATCATATCCCAGGCTCATTCAAGATAAACAAAACCAAGTTTCCTGGTAGCCTTCCAGACCCAGGTCTTCAAAAGTATCTATAACCTGCTGCCCTTGAGCATTAATTTGAACTTGATCATAATACATCTTAGCTTTCGAACCCTGCCTTCTTGTTCATTGATTTGAATAGTAACTGACCCTCAGGTCTTTGTACTTGCCTTGCTCTGTTGGGAGCTCTCTATATAGCACCTGGTATTTATGGCTAGACTTTCAATTCTATTTCCTGCTTTATGAACTAGATTTTCACCTGCTTCAGTTTTTAAGATAACTTCTCCCTCCCTACCATCATCCTTCCTCTCTTTTTCCTCAGGATTCTTCCTGATATTTCATCTTTGCATTTCTATCTTGGTGCTGACAGAAGTAATAAGTATAAAAAGAGCTCAATTATTCAGTACTGTCAAGTATTTGGCACTGTTTTGAACTCAGAAGCAAATAAAGATGCTCAAAAAACTGGTGGCTAAGGAATGATAGAGAAATGCGAAGTATATGTATGATATCCCTGTGGTTGAAAAAATAAAAAAAAAAACCCTAAGTTTAATGGTCATTGGTTAACACCAATTCTAAATCCCACAAGGTAAGAGTAGTTTCTCATAACACAAAGTAGTGTCTTATTCCAAATGAACTTAAATTTAGCAAACATTTATTGATTACTTACTAGATAAAAAGGATTGTGCTAAGGAAGCACTGAAGGGAAGACAAAGATGAGCAAGTCTCCATCCTCAAAAGAGCTGGCAGTTCATGAGAGAGACTGTCATCCCCATGCCTCACATTCTAGACCAGGGCTGTCCAGTTGATATTTAATGCAATCCACATATGTAATTTAAACTTTTCTATTAGTCACATTAAACAAGTAGAAGGAGGCCAGGCACAGTGGTGCATGCCTATAATCCTAGTGCTGTGAGAGGCCAACGTGGAAGGATTGCTTGAGGCCAGGAGTTTGAGACTATCCTGAGCAAGAGCAAGACTCCGTCTCTATAAAAAATAGGAAAAATAGCTGGTGTAGTAGCACGTGCCTATAGTCCCAGCTACTTGGGAGGTTGAGGCAGGAGGATTGCTTGAGCCTGGGAGTTTGAGGTTGCAGTGAGCTGTGATGACCTCCTTGCACTCTAGCTAGGATGACAGAGCAAGGCTCTTTCTCAAAAAAACAAAAACAAAAAAATAAAAACTTAAAAGGAAACAGATATAAAGTCATTTTAATAACATTTTATTTAACCAGTATATTTCAAATATTATCATGTAATCAATATAAAATTTATTGCAATATTTTTCATTCTTTTTGTCATAGTAAGTCTTTGAAATATGGTGTGTATTTTACACTTATAGTACATCTCAATACAGATGCTAAATTTCATCAGACAAACTTGACTTATAGTTAGATTTCATAAAATTTACAGTTGGAAAAAATTGATTTCTATACACAAATTGTTTCAAACATACTTAAAAGTTTTCCAATAACTGAATCAAGTACCAAACATCATATCCCTTTAAAATTTGCATGCACATTTACAAAACTGGTTCATCCTTTTAGAAAAATTGCTTTGACTTTGGAGTAAATGCATTTCATGTTCAAAGCTATTTTTGTCCAAGTTAAGTAAACTCACTAACTTTTATATATTAGCATCAAATTCAAAGGGATATTATATAAATAGCAACCCTAAATTTATAAATATTAACAAACTGTTTTCAAATTATTTGTAGTGTTTGCAGCTAATTTATATAATACTACTGATCAAAATCTTGTGTATTTTGATTCACCTTAGAGAAAGTGTAAGAATCATTATCATTGATTTTTATTATGAAAAGTTTCAATTTCAACAGAAACACTTGACTAATTAGGTCTCACGTGAACTTTTCTTTTCCTTAGAGCTTCAAATTTAGTAGTTCACATGATAAGTCTAAGATCAGTGAGAAATTGTAAATAATATACTGCCATATTTTGTTTTCGATGATTGAGTATTTGGCAAGCATTCCTTTTGTTTAAAAAATTGGGAGTTAATTGTATAGTAAATCTTTGTAAAACTCCTCTGGTACTCAACCAACATGCAACTTCTGTCCCATTCTCTATTCTCCTATTCTGCCTTCAACCACATTTTTCGCTCTTCTCCCTTTCCCAAGGAAGAATTGCTAATCCAGTTGGGTTCTAGGTCATTGATTGGACCACATTTCCTAGTGGTTGTTTTTCACTTTTCAGTGCTGTGTAAATACTCTTTCTCTTCTATTGCCTTTTTCTTTACAGCTAAGTTTCTGGCTCCTTCTTCTCTCTCTCTCTCTTTTTCTTCCTCTCTCTACTCCTTTTTCTTTTCACTTAGGTGGGTAAGTTTATTTAGAACTTCCCTCCTGCCATCTTGGACTATCTTCTGTCATCCTCCTTCATACATGAAGTAAAAATCCTTGGCTTGGTCTCCAGCAACATGCCACTGACTAGAAAGTGGCAAGGTCCCAAGATTTGGAGGCTTAGTGAAGAACAGATCTGCAGTGACCGTTAGGTTAGGCTACATGCCTCTACCTCGGTTCCCAGGGTGTGGCACTAGAGCCATATTTAGTCTGGACTCTCAGAGGCAGTGAACAAATCCAGTGGAAAGTACTTTGTGGGGGAGGGGGCTGAACTTACTGCCTCACATAATCAAACTATGGGAAGGACAGGAATGCAGCTATTCTTGGGGGTTGACTGGAACTGGATTAATTCCCACCTCACCTCTGCTTTCCTCAGCAACATGGCTTTTTTCTCTCAGATCAGCATTCTCTATAAGGCTGGAATCATGGGCACCAGCATCTTTCAGCTTCAACTCCAGAGAAAAGAGACTTTCTTACTTTAATTTCTACTTGAAAAATCTGCAAAGGGCCCTGGATGACCTAATTTCCATAATCTGCCCACCTCTGGCAAAGCTGAGAAGGGTAACAGTTCCCAAAAAGAAGTAGGACAGAAAAAGGGAGGAGTTCTGGAGAGAAAACAAAAAGGCGTACATTACTGGGAGTATTGAACACTAGCCCAAGTAACAAGAAGTTCTTCTGTATTAGTTTGTTTCCTAAACCCTTAAATAAATTTATGAAGCAATGCAACTGGGCTGAGTCAAGATTTTTGGAACTTCCAGAACGCTGAAGTTAAAATCAGTATTTCATCCACACTTCTAGTACAAGTCAAGAAATGAGTGCAAACTTTAGAAAGCTCAGGATGCTTTAGAATGCTTATTGATGCATATGTTTTTTAACAACATAAAAGTAATATAATCTAATCTGATTATTCAATTAATCAGGGCTCTTTGTGTTATAAATTAAAGGAGAGAAGCAATCAGACAGGCTTAAGTCAAAATATTAATAAAGTTATGAGTACATGTGACTGAACAGTCCAGAGATAATTTCACATCATACATCTGGGGGTCAAAAAATGTTCTCAGAATTCAGTCTTCTTGTCTCCATCTCTTGTCTTTGCTTTCCTCTGCCTTGTCTCCTTTCCCAGACAGACTGTACTCCATGGTGGCAATATGGAGTTCCTGCAGCTCCAGACTTATACCCCATCCTCTCACCAAGCCACAGTGTCTGGAAAGATCTTGCATCTTTTCCAAAAGTTCCTACAAAAGTCCTAGAATTGGGTCTAATTGCTTTTGATGATCTTGGCTTGGACTATATCCCTGGCAGAGTTGGAGTCAACCTTACTGAAGCCATTCGAACTCAGAGAAGCAACCAGCAATTCCCTCTGGAGAGTCAGGGAGCTTTTGCTAAAGAAAGGGCAAGTGGTCACTGGAAAAACAAAAATAATATATCTCTGATACACATATAATTTGGAAAATAAATAAAAATAATAACCCATAATTTCCCTTTCCAAATGCAACTATTGTTAGCATTTTGGCAAATTTATTCCCATTATTTTTCCTATGTATTTTTGACATATTGTAATTATAATCTACTTAAAATTTTTCTCCTGCATGGTCTCTTTTAACATCCTATCATATGCATTTTCACGTCTCTCTATAATTTTCCTAACTATAATTTTAATGGCCACATGTAAATGAACTATAATTTACTCCCATAGACACCAAGGTTGCTTCCTTTCCTTTAAAAGCTATAAATAAAGCTGTGATAAACATTGTTATGCATACAGCTTTTTCTATTGCTTAGATGATTTCTTTAGAATTTTCCAAAAGTTGAATTACTGGGTTAGAATGTACATACATTTATGACTCTTTCTAAATTTTGCCCATTTTCCAAAAAGGATTGTACTTCTTCATAAGGCTATCATATTATGTAAGTAGTAATCATATCTAAAATGTTACATTGAAGAACACTAAAATGTTAAGTTGAAGAAAGTAGCAAATTTCTCTGAGGATGATAAAAAATGCTTATGAAGAGGATTTTTAAGGCTTTGATTCTATATCAATTTTGTAGAAATCAGTCATATCCTACTGTTCAAAATCATATAGTTGTGCATTTGTTCTTTTTTTTGAAAATTATGTCAATCACGCTGGAACAAAAATTGATAAGACACTATTAAAGAAAGTAATATCAATGACATGGCATGAGATTGTAAATTTCAGCCATTCTCAGTTCACTAATGTCTTCTGCACAGTATATATAGCTAATTAAGCATCTGGGAAAAAATTTACCCACGAGGACATATGTCCCAATGTTGTTTATAATAACAATAAAATGGAGACATGTCTCCTGAGCTTTAGATGCCTATCTCTACCTATTGGCTAGACATCTCCATCTGGATGTTTCAAGGCATCTCAAACTTATGTCCAAAATGGAAATCATTCCAGGGCTTAGCCTGATGCCCAGCATGTAGAAAATGCTCAAGCATCTGTTTGATGAATGAATGAATGAATATTTTCCAATAAGTCCACTTCACTTTCTATAATCCAACGTGAGGAATGGTTTCTCATCTACCCAATTACACAAACCAGAAACCTCATCAAAATTTTTTCAGTTTCTGGAACTTATGGCAATCTCTCTCACCCAGAAGCCTTTCCTAATGCTATTTTCTCTTAACTAGAACTCTGTCCCCTCCCCTCAGCACCCTCGCCCACTTTGCCTAGCTAACTGCCTCATTCTTCTGGTCTCAGTTCCTCCAGGAAACCGTCCTCGACCTAACCATTAATAGTCCAGTACTTGCTATTCACTCTCTGAGCCTCCTGTACTTTCCTTATGAAACACCCACTCCCTTGTTTATTTATCCTCTCCTGCTGGACTAAAGTTGGGAAGAGCAGAGACCAGTTTGCCTTCTTTACTCCTGTGCTGCCCCCTCACTGTTTGGCACTGAGTGCTTGGCACCAGTAGGCGCTCAATACTTGCTGAGTCAAGGACGATGTCCTGGACCTCGCTTTCCTCTGCAGAGGGCTGGAGGCGGAGCCTTGTCTGCTGGGGGTGGGTCTCAGTGCTGGGGCGGGGCTAGGGGGCAGGACGTAGAGGAAGATTCGAAACCTGGTTGGCCCGGAGGCTGATCTGTCAGGACCGGGGGCGGGGCCGGGAGCTCCTTTGTTCGCTGTCCGCGGTGGGGCTCGAAGAACTTGCTGCGGCTGCGGGGCAGCAGTAAGCTCGGGGCGGCTGCGGCCTGGCCGGCCTCCCGCGCCCGTCCGCGGCTTCTCGGGTCTAGTCGCCGCCGCACGGTGGGAAGCGGGGCGGCAGGCGGGTGAAGGAGGCGGACCGGGCGGAGGGCGCTCCCTGCCCGGGAGCGAGGGCGGCACCTGGAGCAGGGAGCAGGCGCCGCCCCTTGTCGCCTGGGCTGCTCCTCGGAGCGTTCCGGGGGACGCAGGCAGGACCGGGGGAGGCTGGCGCGGGATGGCTGGCCCAGGTTATAAGGAGGCCTGCGCTGCTTTTACCTCCTGTGCTTTAGGTTTTAAGTTCCCCACCTGACCTGGTGTTGCTCCAGGTGTTTACAGGCAGGTACCGAATAAGCTGTTCATTGGGAAGCAGAACGTTGGTGGAGTCAATGCGGGGATCTGAGAACACATACGTAAACAGAGAGAACGAAGCCCTTAGAAGCCAGGACTCACTCCATGCTTGTACTTACATTTTACTTCTCTTTCCCCTCACTTTCCTCCCGCCCCGGGCGGTAGGTAACGTCATCTTGTCCTTGTTATATTCCGGTGATAGAAGCTCCCCATACAACTCAGAAGCAGCCCACTAATGTCACAGACCACAGACCACAGACCACAGCTTGGACGTTAATGCTACCAGTTAGAAATATGCAGTAGCTTATAATTTCCTCCTGGGTAGTTCAAACTAGAGATTTTGAAATTATTACTAAATAATTTTAATAGTAATCTAAATATTACTAAGATTTTTCTATTATTACTATATGCAAAGTATACAGGAGCAGAAATTGTGGGAAAGGAAGATTTGGATAAGTACCTGACAATTTACTCAGTATTTTACTTTCTTTGAAGCAACTAATGAGCTCTGTGGCTTCTTGCCTTGAATAATAATTTACTTAGCCAGGTTGCTATTTAAAATGCTTTTAAATTTTAAAAGTACATCCGTGAGGAGAGGTCTCCACATCCTCCATTGAAAATTGGGGAAAGCAGAAGGAATAGAGAGAGTACCTTTGAAAAAAGTACACTTAACTAAAAAAAAAAAAAAATGTTTAAGTATATAGGTAGATAGAAAACCAGCAGCTTTCTTCGTAGGAAATCAGAACTGAAGGAATGACCATCTGCCATCTCTTCTTTGTCCACCTCTTGAGTTATCGCTGATTATTCATTTTACATTCTAGTCAGGTCAAATTATAGTTTCTCCAGACTCATTTTACTTTCTTAGATCTCTTTGCCTTGGCACAATGTACTCCTTTACTTTCCTAATGTTTATTTTGCCTTCAGAATTGAGCCAATAAAGCACTCGGTCTAGAAAGTTTCAGTATCTTCAAGTACAGATCTTTCCACTGTACTACCATAGTGCTCTATGATGCTTATCTTTGGTGGCACTTTTCACATTTTGAGGTTTACTTGTTTCTGTTCCAAACTGTTAGGGCAGTGTCTTTATCTCAGTATTTCTATGCCTAGATCCGTACCAATGTTGGGTGAATGGATAGATGATGGATGAACAGACAGGTGGGTAAAGAAATAGCTAGAAGGATGAACAAATGAATAGATGAATGTTTGGACTCAAGGTTGGGCGGGTGAGTGGATTGGAAGCTTGTTTGGAGAGTGAGTATTGATGAAGACTCTTATTGGGAAACACCGAGAATATATTGATATGAGCTCAAGGAGGTTGATGGAATGGGATAGGGGATAGTTGAGGTTGGATCAGTGAAACCATTATTTCTTTTGGAAAAATATTGATAAAACATGTACCAAAGTTAATAAATGCAACTTTGCAATTAGTTTGATATTCTTAGTATTTAAAATGTAAACTGCTAACATTTCCTTCTATTAGTCTCCATTTCTTTCTTAATCTCTAATGTATTATTAAAAAGTTAATCATTATAGTAAACACTATACAGAAATCCTCATCAGTGTGATTATTCTTAAAACTCATTTAAAGTATTTTGTTATTGTTGTTGACTAAACTAATTGACTTCTGTGCTTTTGGTCTTTGAAAACAACTATTTTAATAGTAACATACTTTTTTTCTATAATAATACCTTACATATGTTAAACAAAAAACTTGAGACAAATTAAATTTAGCAGAGTTTAGAGCAAAGAACGATTCATGAATGGGGCATCACTCAGAACCAGAAGAGTTTCAAAGACTTCTGCCCAGCAGTGTGAGTGGGAAACTATATAGGCCTAACACAGAAGCAACTTAGAAATCTTCCATGTACACACTTTCATTTTCATTTTCATAGCAATTCTACAAGGTTATTTGATATTCTTCTCATTTTATAGATGAGGAAACTGAGACTTAAAGAAATTATGTGGTATTATTATAGTCACACAAGCCACTGTAGTAAATTGAGCAAAAATTCAATCTATTATTATACAAAGTAATTTAATTTTCAAATTTAATCAGAAATTTTTCAAACTACTATGTACTAGTTCTATAGTTAATAAAGTAGGTATTCAACAAATGTTTACTGAGGAGCGAGTTTTTCTGTATTGTGTCTTTCCAAATTTATAAAGGAGGCACACATTGTTTGATGGGACCCAGGGAAGTAATAATGTAAATGAGTGAAGCACCAAGTTTAAGGCAGCAGGGCTGGAGTGAACTATGGAGAGGACATGATCTATTATTATGCTCTTGGACTGGTGAGGTGCATTTGATCAAATGTATATGCAGGCACGGTTCGGAACATATGAAACAAGAGCCTCAAAATGCTCACAATAGCAGAGCAGTATACCTTTCGGAATTAGAGAGACCAGCATAGTGCTAACAAGAAAACCTGGGTATGTGATTGCAGAATTCTACAGGTGGTCTCCAGGAAGTTCTCTCTTGGGCTGTATTCATATTTTCTGCTTTATTCACCTTCGTATTTTCTCTCTAGCAAGGTATGAAGGGTTTGTAGGAGGACATTATTACCCTTGCTGACATTATCTTAAGACAGCTAAGGTTATGTGTTATCATGCCCCTTTCCTTCCAATAACAAATGACCTTAAAAATAGCATAGCCTGAGATCTACACTAAGATAATTAAGCTCCTTTAAAATTTGACTTTTCCCCAAATTTAATATATCTGACTATATTTGTAATTCATGATGCTCTGAAGTTGAATTTGTGATTATTACCTTGAGTCTATATTAAAATAATTCCCTAGTTGTATTTATTATCAAACCTCTTAGAGTTAATCATGTTTATTGCACCAATCTTTTCTGAAGGAAACGTGGGAATTGACTTTCTCACTCTTAATTAGGAAATCATAAGATGCAATTCTGAGAACATGGGAATTATTTTCCCTTGCTTAATAACACTGACCCATCAGGTTTATTAAACAAAAATATCTCTTGATAGCCCATAAAAATTTTAACTTTACTGTTAAAATATTAGTCTACTGAATATGAAATATCTGATTTATTTAAGTACTAAGCTTGACAGTTGATATCTCTGACATTTCACTTTGACACTTCTGGTTTTATTTTTATTGTGAAGGTACATCGTCATTCTTTCAAATGCATGGTTTTGCTTGTGATTATCTTTCAAATTTTTTTAAGCAATCTTTATAAAACCATGGACAAGTCAAAAATTCGAGTTATTTTCAAATATGAGTTTTGTCGTGGAACCGATGCAGCACAGACAGCTCGAAATATCAACGAAGTGTTTGGAAAAGGATGTGGCTAATGAATGCACAGTACATCCATGGTTTGTGTAGTGGAAGTGGTTCAGCTGTAGTGGAAGTGAATCCATTTCAACCTACACGTGAATTAGCAGTAAGGTTTGACATTACTATTCCAACAATATTGGACCATTTAAAACAAATCGGCAAGGTAAAGAAGCTGGATAAATGGGTATTTCATGAATTAAATGAGCGGCAGAAGAGAAATCATCTCAAAGCTTGCCTTTCTTTGCTGTCATGACATAAAGGCCAACCATGTCTATACCATGTTGTTAACGTGTGATGAAAAATAGATTTTTTTTGACAGTCGCAAGCATTCAGCACAATGGTTGGATAAAGATGAAGTGCTGAAACACAGTCCAAAAACGAATATTCATCAAAAAAGGCCAATGGTGTCTGTGTGGTGGTCTAGGGCTGGTATTATTCAGTCCAGCTTTGTGAAACCTGGTCAATCCATTACAGCTGATGTCTACCGCAACCAATTGGGTGAAATGATGAGGATGCTTGCGATTAAGCAGCTGAGATTGGTGAATAGAGACAGGCCAATCCTCTTGTAAGACAGCACTCGACCACATGCTGCACAAACACTTCTCAAACTACAGAGCTTGGACTTGGAAACACTCTGTCACCCACTGTATTCACCAGACCTTGCACCAACTGACGGCCACTTTTTCCAGGTTTTGGGCCACTTCTTGGAAGGAAAAATATGCAATTCTCAACAAACTGTGGAAAACACCTTTCACAATTTCATCACCACTCATTCTACAGACTTCTTTGATGCTGGCATGAGCAAGCTACCATTAAGATCACAAAACTGTGTTAATGGTTTAGGCGTGTACTTTGATTAATTGTACTGCTTCTTGTTTGAGATATAATAAACTACACTTTTGATTTGAAATTGGACATTACATATTTAATGACCTAAAATATATAAGGACATTCTATTAAATAACAGATCAACTCCTCTTTTTAACTTCCAGTTCTTCATTTTACATTTTTGAGGGAAGAAGGTTTTTTTCTCCTCTGTTGAAAACACACTTTTTTTTAAATTGCCTTATAAGTTATAAATGTTATATTAGTTTGCTAGGGCTGTCATAAGAATGTGCCACAAACTGGGTGACTTAAACCATAGAAATTTATTGTCTCACAGTTTTGGAGCCTAAAAGTTTGAGATCAAGGTGTCTTCAAGATTGGCTCCTTCTCAGCTCGGAGATGTAAGGGACAATCTGTCCCAGGCCTCTCCTTGGCTTGTAGATGGCTATCTTCTCCCTGTGTCTCTTCACATTGTCTTCCCTCTATGTCTGTCTCTGTGTCCAAATTTATGCAATGGACTGAATGTGTCCACCCTAGAATACATATGTTGAAATCCTAGTATCAGTGTGATGATATTTGGAGGTGGGGCCTCTGGGAGATAATTTGGTCATGAAGGTGGAGCCTTCATGACCAGCCCCATGATTGAGATTAGTGTTTTTTACATAATAAAAAGAGGCTAGAGAGCTTAGCTAACTCTCTTTCAGTCATGTGATGGTACAGCTAGAATCAGCAGTCTGCAATGTGGAAGAGGGCCCTCACCAGAGCCTGACCATGCTGGCACCCGGATTTTTCACTCAATATTTTCAGTTGCCATGTTTTTGTTGTTGTTGTTGTTGTTGTTGAGACAGAGTCTCACTCTGTCGCCCTGGGTAGAGTGGAGTGGTGTCATCATAGCTCACTGCAACCTCCAACTCCTGGGTTCTAAACAATCGTTCTGCCTCAGCCTCCCCAGTAGCTGGGACTACAGGTGTGCGCCACCACACCTGGCTGATTTTTGTTTCTTTTTGGTAAAAACGGGGTCTCACTCTTGCTCAGGCTGGTCTCGAATTTCTGAGCTCAAGCAATCCTCCCGCCTCAGCCTCCCAGAGTGCTAGGATTACAAGTGTGAGCCACCACACCCAGCCTCTCAATATTTTCTAAACCTGTGCATGTAGACACTTATAGCTCTATTTCATTTATCTTAACTGCTATTTTGTATCCCATCATATGAATAAACACAATTTATTTATCTGTTCTTTTACTCATGGGCATTTAGAATGTTTCCCAATTTTTGCTATTACAAATTGTGCTGCAATTAATATTCTTTTATATATATATACATATATATATATATATCTCCCTGTGCACATGTAAATTTCTTGAGTGAAGTGGTCTCCTGGTTTTTTTGATTGTGCTGCCCTATCAATATAAAATTTAACTGCCTATCCCCAATATTTCTATATCTATTTATAAATTATATAAATGTCCTATTGTAGTAACATGTAATATCCATTATAAAATCTAATTTTTTTCTTAAAAGATGAAATAAATACAAGGTTTTGTTATTTCATTTCCATATCCCATTTGAATTGTTCAGGTATAGTGTATAGACATATTCATCATTACTTATATTACAATATTATTATCATACTATATTAATGTTATTATGTCAATATAATATATTATATTACTCTCCAAAAACTATACCAATAATTTGCATTCCTTCTAGCAGAGTATGAAAATTTCCATTTCTCCACATCCTTACTAACACTTGATACAAATAGATACTTTTAACATTTTATTTTGAAAAAAATTCCAAATCAGCAGAAAAGTTATTAGAATGGTACAATAACCTTCTGTTTACCCTTCACCTAGATTCGCCAATTATTAACACTTCATCACATTTGCCTTCTTTCTCTTTGTCGCCCTCTCTTCTTTCCTCCCTCCCATCCTTCTCTTCATACGCATTTATTTTTTATTTATATCATTTTTTCCCCAAACATTTTAATAGTAAATTACAGACATCATGACCCTTTAGTCCTAAATATTCGCACATGAAGTTCTCAAGAATGAAGACATTCTCTCAGGTAACCATGGTAAAATTGACAAATTCAGGAAACAACATTGATGTCGAACTAGAAAATTTACCAATGTTCCCAGTTAAGTCCTTTCTAGCAATTTTTTCTGATCCAGGATACACATTGTATTTAGTTGTCATGTTTCTTTAGTTCCTTTAGTCTGGAACAGTTAGATCTTAGCTCTTTCTTGTTCATGACATAGACATATGTGAAGTGTACAGGACTGTTATTTTGTTTCCTGTTCCTAAATTTGAGTTTGCCTGATGTTTTACACATGATTAGACTGAGTTATGCATTTTTGACAGGAGTGTTATCTCAGTCATGTTGTGTCTTTCTCGGTGAATCTCATCAGGACGTTGTCAAATTTTAAAAATGCTTGCCAATCTAATGGACGTGAAATGGAATTGCACTTTATTTTGTGTTGCCTTGATTATACCTGAGGTTGAGCATCGTTTCCCATGTTTATTCATCATTTGAATTTCTTCGTCTATATTTTTTTTTATAACCCTTGACCATTTTATTTGAGCTGTGATTTCTTTATCGTTTTGGCTGAGTTATTTACGGATTATTGACACAATTATATGTGTCAAAATTGCTCTTCCAAACTGTCATTTGTCTTTTATATTTACTTAGGCCACCCTTTGTTTTGCACAGCTTTAAAATTTTAATGTAGTCTAATTCTACCATATTTTCCTTTATGATTCCTTTTTGTGTCTCGTTAAAAAAAATTCTCTTGGATTTGATTTTCTAATATTTATTTAGGATTTTTGAATTTGTATTTATAAGTGAGATTCAGATATAATTTTTTTTCCTTATACTGTCCTAATCCAGTCTTACATAAAACTTGCCTTCTCTCTCTAATATTTCATGTTAGAAAAGGATTACCTATTCTTTGAGGATCTGATGAATTTACTTATAAAGCCACATATGCCTAAGGTCTTTTCTCCAGGCTGAGGGAAAGCAAGTCTGATTTTAAATAATAGATTAAAATTTTTAGTGGTTATTGATTTGAGTTTTTATCTTCTTGAGGCTATTTTGATGATTTATATTCTTCTGGAAAATTTTCTATTTCATTTAAGTTTTTAAATTTATGAGCCCCAGGTGGTTTAATTTATTAAAATATTATTTATTCTATTCTAGTTTGTAAACTTTCTACCATAAGTATAATTCTGCTTTCTTTTTCACTTCTAGTAGTTTTGCACCCTCTCCGGTTTCCCTTTACCAGCCTTGCTTGTACTTTCCCTTTTTGACTAGTATCTTCAAAGGACCAGCTTTTCCTTGTGATCCTTTTTATTCTGTTTGCCTTCTGGATTATTAATTTCCTCCGATTGTGACCACATCCTGGTTGAGAGGCTGTGTCTGCTTCTACCTGCTATTCTAGGCACGCAGCTTTACATAAGCATCTTGCAGGCTGCGAGCACATCTTTTTCTAGCCCAGTTTCATTTTTATGTCAGTTACACTTTGGGAATTATAATCCTGGCCACTTCTGCCAATTCTCAGACCCAGAACCCAAGAAGCCTACATCTTTAGCTCCAGTTACTGCATTGTGTTTCTATTTAGTTATGATTCACGAGGGGTTTTAATCTTAACTTTAAGCACAGCTATATTTTAAATTTTTTCTTTTGTTACATTTTATCTATAATTATATTGCCTTCTATTTTAGGAATGGTGGTTAACGTGTAAACTCCCGGCACCATACTGTTCTAATTCTCTTTAGAATTAGAAGCTTATTTAACTGTCGAGAAAAATGAAAATTATTCTGTAGTTCCTAGAGTAAATTTTGGTAAATTCTATGAATTAAAGTTATCTCTAGAGAAATCCCTGGTGCTCGGTGCACCAGACGTATCACAGTTCAGATGAATGAAACACAGGAAAGGAAAGCTCCAAACCATACATGTGTCTTCTTTGTTGTCAGGGGTTCCATGAACCAAACGTGCTCTCAAAACTTAAGACGATCCATTGGCAGGACAAGCCATACAAGTGCCAATGTGGTATGGCCTTCGTCCAGCTGGTCACGTTAAAAAGATACCAACAAACACACTCTGGAGAGTGGCTTTTATGCTGAGATGAGTGTGGGGAACCATCGCTCGGCCGGCATCTCTGCTCCACCATCAGCGATTCATTCTGGAGAGAAACTCTCCCCCTGTGCTTACCGTGGTCATTTTTATTCTCAGAGCATGAATAGATGCATGAACTGGAGGAATCCTAGTGGCTGGGCTGTTAATTTCATCTTCACCTTTTGTTTTTATCACTATTAAGATCTATTCATTCAAACAAGTTTTCTAATGTAGTCACTAACTTATTCAGTCCAGGCTTTTTTCCCACACCTTGCCTCCTCCTGGATGGTTTGAAATAAATCTAAGAATGTGGGTTTTCCCCCCTTAGAAATGCTATGGTTATTTCCAGCAGGAGTAAAATAGTTATTTAGAGGTGCAGACATCACTGTATCAATGGCTGAGATGAGAATTAAATAAATGTTTACAGTCGGCAGACTCCTTATCAAGAAGCCTACTGATTTTCATTTGGTGCTCTGCTTGGCTCTTTAAGGACTAGCCTTTATTGGAGTTTTCCACAATGGCAACCTGTGTGCTGGTCTGCATGCAGTTCTGGATGTAAATGGAGCCTCTTTCCTAAAGAGCATTTGTAATTTGGCTTCTCTTTGTTATTAATGGTTGCACTTTTCAAAATATTTATTTTTCTTAAATGATGTGACAATACTTATTTGGATGGTTTTTCAAACTACATATCCCATTTCGTATGTTCCAAGAGTAAATGTTACCTTTAGCAGAGAGAACATGGCTAATTTCCTATGTCAGTAATAAATTCATTTCAGTGTTGGAAGAAACCTGTTTTACCCCTTTGGAATATGAACTGTCTTAGTCATCTTCTGGTTTTCTTTTTTTAAAAATCCAAAAGATAGCCTTTGATGGTTCTTACTTTTAAGTCTGTTGTGTCCCTTTTGCTATTATAACTTACTTAAGTTCCTGGGTTTTGGAGCTGGACACATATGTGGAAGTGGAACCTAAAAGAGAATCTTAATTTCAGCCCAGTCAATGGGCTTTGGGAAGTCTCTGAACTCCCTGAAATCGTTAACATAGAACATCAGTGATCAGTAGTAACAACAGCCTTTGTTGGATTCTCAAGGAGCCTGTGATTTAAGGAAAGGTTCAGAACCATTTTCATGAATGAAGGTGTTTTTTGTTTTTCTTTTTTTTGCTGGCCCAGGAAGGATTTAATCATACATAAAGATTTAAGAAACAGTTGCAGATCTAGTTGGTTATAACATTTTGGAAATTCTGGAGGGACTTCTAGACTCATTCACTCCAATTTCATCCTTATCCTTAGTTCTTTACTGCTTCTCTCAGGACTTTGTAATATCATTACAAAAGCACCATCTTTAGTATAGCCCTAATAAATGCTTTCTTTCACATTTGTAATTATATTGGCAGTAATCTCTTCTGCATGGTGTTTCCTTATCTGAAAAATGGAAATAATAATACATCCCTCAAAGGGTTGTGTTCTAGGCCCTGGAAAATTAGAGATTTCTCCCCTTTCTAGGGAAGACTGTGTATTGATTCACTCATCTCTATGAATTAGAAATTGCAACATACCAAAAAAGAGAGTGGCCAGAAGGGATTCATTCCTATCATTCCCTATCCAATATGGTGCCAGCATCCAGATATTACCCACAGTATTTCTGCTCTCTTCTCAAAGGACCCCTTTTCCTGGGCCCCAGAGTTTAGTATGGCTCACTTGGCAGTGGGACAGATGAAAGTGCCTATAAACAACTGAGCCTCTGCCAGCCTCAGTGGGTGACCATTGGAGGGGACTGTGGTGACAGGAAGCAGAGATGTGTTTTCCCTTAACAAGCCCTCCATCAGTCTCCTTAGGGCAGAAATCAGGGTTCATGGGATCATCGAGTGACTAGTCTCTTACTCATTATGTGCAAGTGGTTCTTTATATTGTTGTCTGTTATCTATTGTTGCATTACAAATTACCAGCCAAAATTTAACAGCTTAAAACAACAAGCATTTATTACTTCACACAGTTTCCAAGGGTCAGGATTTTGGGAGCCACATAGTTGGATAATTCTGGCCTTGGGTCTCTCGTAAGGTTTCAGTTTAGCAGTCGGCCAGGTGTGCAGTCATCTGAAGTCTTGACTGGGGCTAGAGGATTCGTTTGCAAGCTCACTGATGCGGCTGTTGGTGGGGCCTTGCTGGAAGGCTGCTCAAGACAAAGTAGCTGGCTCCCTCCAGAGCAAGTGATCAGCAGAGAAACAGAAAAAGAGAGAGAGAACAAGTGCTCTATGGAAGCTACGGTACCTTGTACGACCTAGCCTTGAAAGTTGCACAACACTCTTGCTTTATTCTACTCATTAGAACCGAGTCACTAAGTCCAGCTCACACCAGAAGGGAAAAAAAAATTAAGCTCTACTTCTTGAAGGGAAGCATGTCAAGGAATTTGTGAACATATTTTCTAAACCACCACAATGATTATGGAAAATAAAAATGTAAGCAAGCATGACTCCTAAACCAAAAGGCAGGGATTTGCTGCATGTTTTCCTTGTTGCAGATAGGCCACCAATTCCCTAGACGGGACACATAGACCTAGTGACCTTTGCTTAACAAAAATAGACAATTGCCATGACCTGTTAATCTTGTCTGCTTTCCTGGAAAGGAAAATTGTTGCAGACCTCATGTGGGAATATTTTCCAAGAGTTTCCCTTAGCAGATGGTTGTAAGGATTAATTGAGATAATGAATGTAGTGCCTGACCCCTAAAAAGTGTTCACTAAATGGTAGTTTTCATCCTTTCACCAAGACTTACTGACTCTGCCTCTGAAATCTCTGCATCTCCTCATCTTACCTCCTTTCCCACCTGTCCTTGACCTCATCTGCACTACTGCAATAGAATCCCTCCTTGTTTTCAGCCCCCTTGACATCTTCTTTGCTTTATGCAAGCCATGTTTTTCTTTAAATCTTAGTTATAACTTATGTTTTATAGAAGCTCCATCCATTCACTGAACCAATCTACTAAGCTCCTGACACTCCTGAGACACTGAAACTCTGAACCAATTTGACTGAGGTTTGTGTGGGGAGGGGCAGTTAAGGGAAAAACAAGGATGAGAAAGAGATAAAAATGTCATCCGGCCACAGTGGGAAAATTGTACTGGCATGGTTTCATGCAGAATGCAGAGAGGAGAATTGATGTTAAAAATGAGCTTCCCTGTCAACTTAAACAGACACCTTATTCTGGTTTGATGAAACATTGAATCATCCCATCTTTGGGAATATTTTCATAGGTCATTGAGTTTGTAGTTCATATTCTAGTTCTGAGTCTAGCATTGACATCTGCTTGAGTATTTTAGCAACCAAACTAGTGCTCTACACAAAATTTCCTTCCAAGCAAGATTTTTAAGGTCTAGTTAGAACTCCTGGGTGATCTATTGTGTTCATATCAGGGTAACATAGCTCTTCAATGTACATGCATTGGGTTATAAAATGCGGTGTAAATGTCAAGTGCCAAGATTCATTGCTGGTGTATTTTTCTGTGTATGACACAGGCACAGAAAGTGTTTTTAGTCAGTGAGGTGAAACAATGGTGGGCCTCCAATCCTTTCCCACTGGCCAGATTATGGATAGATTTTCTAAGGAATTAATGATTAATAGCTGCCAACCCAGGATCTCCCAGATTCCTTTTTAAGTAATTTGCAGGTCTTCTTCCCTGAGTGACGTCATGTTTTCTGTTGTGTTGGTTCAACTTTTACCTCCTCTTGAATTTATGGTCACCCACTTTTAAAATGTATGTCATTAACAACTGTGGAAAATTCTTCCATACCAAACAGAGGCAATTGGTCCTGTGTGTAAGAATAGTCTCTGACACAAGCATGTCTAAGTGTCAAATCATTACTGTGCCAGCCACTTTCTAGCTATGATATCTTAGGCAATTTTACTTCTTTGTCCCTTGATTTCCTCATCTTAAAAGACGGGGATAATAATCACCATAAGTTTGCTTTAAAAATGCAATAGTTAATATATGTAAAACACTTAGAACATGTACTGAGCACTCTGCAAGTGTTGGCTATTATCATTATTATCTAAAGAATGGGGGTCAGGATCAGTGTATTCTCTGGTGAATACATCAGAAGAATTTGTATTAAGTGGAAACTTATAAATGAACATTTTTATGGGTTATATCCAAATTAAGCTTGCCAAACTAAACTATGGAAACAGTACTAGCCCAGAGAGAAGCTTGAAATTCTTCCCATCACAAGGAAGGCCCAGCTCTGATTTTTAATTATTGATACATAATGGGGAAATAAGATTGTCTGCTGTGATATGTGGTGGGTTTATAGAAAACAAGAAAAGTAGCTCAGCATAATTTGGGACAGTAATTTGAGAAAGAATGACCTGTCTTCAAGCATTGATTCTTCTCCAGAGAGATGATCCAATTGCCCCTACTTTGGATGGGCAGGCTCCATTGGACAGAATTTGTCCCGAGCCACCTCGAAGCTGGTTGGCTTCTCTTTTGTCCACTCCATGTAATGTTCCCTTCCATTTATGCACCACTGTTTGTCCAGTGACCTGTCACTACAGTAATGGGATTACTTTCTCCTCTAATACCTACTCAGCATGACCCTTGAAGTTGATATGAGAAAAGATTGCTTGGAACAATTTTCCTTAAAGTTTGACTTGTGTGATAGGCCTGAAGGGTTACTGAACTTCTATTTGGCCTATTGAGTACATTCAACTCCTTATATTCCAGAAACATAGTATATAGTGCCAAACATACCCAGCATAAGCGAATCCAGGTTTTCTGCCTAATAATAAGAAGTACACTCACTCTTTTTCCCTCAAACGTGTGCCCATGTGGAAGCCATACCTAGATACTGCACTGCCGACCTGTATCAGTGTTCAAGGTTAGGGTTCAGGAAGTTGTATGGTTCACAAACAGCCCAGGTGATTCCTGTACAGCCAGGCTTTGGAGAACTCAAAAAAATTATAGAACCAAACCAGATTTTTTGATTAGTAAAAACTATACTAATGACCATCTTCAAAAAAGAATATAATGAAAAGGAATAATCCTTCAGTCTTCAAATATTTCACTGATCACTCAGAAAAATACATATATACTAGCTCTTGCTCTGTTCATGGTCATAAATTCATTCTTATAATGTCTCTACCAATGTAATGCTCTTGCATTCAGTCAAAGTGCCTGTCATATGGTAGGATGACTCCAACCTTTCTTGCCTGTTATTCTCATTCCCATTTTGCCAAGGCAGATGCAGAAGCTGAAGCCCAAAGTCCCATCACTGGTAAATGATGGGACTAGGTCACCTTGGTCACACAAGGCATGACTTTATATGTTATTTCTCACTGGGCCTCCATGTATCCCAAGAATGCTATTGAGCAGTAATAACCTGGGTCCAAATCAGGTGGGATCCAAGAGAAATTCAGATTTGGTGACCTTTAGTGGCAGTTTTACAAATATACTAAAGATACCCTCAAAAGGAAGGCACTATACCTTCTTGTGGAATATCTTCTTTAACTTTGGTATGATTAGAAGTGCCGTCTGTGTGCACCAAGGACCTCTGTGAGGTTGTAGATTCCCCACAGTTGAGATCCAAAGCTAAGAACTACTGACTTTATAAAAATCAATATACATATCAATACACTTTGAAGACTGGCTATTAATAATGCAAATTTTGAATAACCTCATTAGAAGATAATCGTGAATCATGTAGACTTCACACCTAGTTTTAAAGACTTTGAAACACGGATAAGCCAATTGGCACTTGGGCAAAGGATGTTTTACTTTATTTACTTCAAATCAAAGCTAATGACCCAGGCAAATTTAAGTGAACCCAAAAGGTTTCATTAACCATGATCAGGCTTGTCTAGAGAAATTCTATGTGTCTCTCTGTAAATGGGCCAATTCCTCAGTAAATGTTACATGTGACTTAAGCTCCCAGGGTGGAAATGAGAAAAGAGGCAGCCAGAGAGGAGATACGCATCGATTTTGTGGGTGAAACTTTCAGGTTAGATCCAGTTTCTAAGTTCCCCTGTAAAGAGGAGTGGGCTTCTTTTTTGGATACGAGGGCTGCTCTGAACTTGTAGAATAACCGGTTCCTAAACACAGAACATAAAGTCCCCTCTAAGATAAAGGTCTCCTTTACTTAAAGCCAAGACTTAAAAAGACATTCCCAAGGGTAAACTAATTTTGGCAGGTGCTGAAATGATGGCATATCTGTCTGGGTTTGAGTTACCCCCAGATCAGCTTTGTTGCTTGGAGGAGAATCCATCCTAAGGACCATTCCTGGGGATTCCTTTTGTAAAAACCAAAAAGCTCCTTTCTCTAAGGAGGACCAGCCCGGATGCCCTCTCAGTATTTGCATATGGCTTTGAGGGCAAGACAGGACAGGTTTTCTTCCTCACCATATCCCTGGACCCCTGCACAGTGTCCAGCATATAATTCTACAGATAATTTCCGATTGATGGAGATGCCCCAACCCAAGGAACTCAACTCTTGACCAGCTCGCGCTACTTTCTCTTACCCTTTTCCATTGCTTATGACCTCCGAGACTCAGAAGAAAAACTGACACGAAACCACACGCCCGGGTGCTACCCCTGCAGTTGCTGTCTATACCAGAGAGCAAACACACACGCTGACCAGAGAGGCTGGCTGGCGATACCATGTGAGCGGGTCCGCGGGGGAGGGTTCCAAGCAGCGAGGTCTGGTGTCTCCGCCCCCTGAGGGCTGGAGCCCTCATTCGTCAGGAGCAGGAGGGATAGGCTCCTTGCAGGTGCCGTGCTTGGCTCGGTGTCGCTGGAGGTGATTGGACCGGGTGAAGGCCTGGCCGCAGTCCTCGCACCGGTAGGGCCTCTCCCCGTTGTGCATCCGGATGTGCTGGGCCAGCTCCGAGGCAATGCGGAAGGCCTTGCCGCACTCCGCACAGAGGAAGCCCTTCTCCCCGGAGTGGATCTGTTGGTGCCGCTTCAGGGTGGAGGAGCGGGCAAAGGCCTGGCCACACTCGGTGCAAGGAAAGGGCCTCTCGCCGGTGTGGATGCGCTGGTGGCGCACGAGGCGCGAGGGCTGCGCGAAGGCCACACCGCAGTCGGCGCACTTGAAGGGCCTCTGGCCGGTGTGCAGCGTCTGGTGCTCGTACAGGTTGGAGGATTTGGTGAAGCACTTGCCGCAGGTAAGGCAGGGGAAGGGCCGCTCGCCCGAGTGCACGCGCTGGTGCTCCACCATTCTGCTGGCCACGGCGAACTCCCGGTCGCAGGCGGGGCAGCGGAAGGGCTTCGCGCCCAGGTGCGTTCGCTGGTGGCGCAGCAGCGACAGCGGCTTGTTGAAAGTCAGGCCGCACTCGGCGCACGGGAAGGGCTTGTTGTTGCTGTGCATGTTGCGTTGGTGTTTGCGCAGGTCCGAGGAGCGCACGAAGGCCTTTCCGCAGTCCGGGCAAGGGTAGGGTTTCTCGCCCGTGTGGGTGCGGATATGCTTGCGGTGGTCGGAGGACCAGGTGTAGGCCTTGTCGCAGAAGGGGCACCGGTAGGGCCGCTCGCCCGTGTGCAGGCGCCGGTGCTGCTGGAGCGTGCCCCGGTGGGAGTAGGCCTTCCCGCACAGCTCGCACGCGTAAGGCTTGGCGCCGCCGCGCGTCTCCGCGGGGCTCGGCGGTTTGCTGGGCTTCTGGAAGGCCTGGCCGCCTCGCAGGCACCTGTAGGGACGCGCCTCCGCCTGCCCGCCGTCGCGCGCACCCGCTTGGTTCTGGCCCTTCCTGCCAATACGCGCTTTTGCCATTACCGCGGCTGCCAGGCTGGCCGGGACGGCCGACCCCTGGGCAGGTGTGTGTGTCTCCCGCGTGGGGAGGTCCCAACTGCGCCCTGGCCTGGGGAAACACGCCGGGGAAGAGATGTCTGGGGACGCTTCTACATCCTTCTGCGTGCAAGAATACTTTCCAGTGCCGGCTAAGCTGGGTGGGACATCCAATGCTGCATCCTGGTTTGCACTCCTGTATCCATCGTTGCCCGCAGGTAGTGAGTCCCTAGGAGGTTGCATCTGACCTAACAACTTATGAGAGAGGCCGCTGGGAAGGGTACCCAGGGTCTGCGTGATTTTTGAAACTTCTCTTCCCCAACTGGCCTTCCCAGGCATCTCCGTCGGTTTCTGCCCCACGCCCTTACCAGCGAAGTAGTCAGAGAATTTCTCTTCCTCTTTCCCGGGTGGATGCTGGGAGGCTGGATTGTCGTGAGTTGCTGGAGAGCTGCCCGTTGGACAGGCTGCCAGGTCCCCAGTGCTCTCCTTATCTCCTGTCTCCCCACCGTCTTCCTCCTCACTCTCTAAGTTCATGCTTAGCATCTGGCCATCGTGAGCTTCCTGAGTCAAGCTGCGGAGAGGGGACACTTCGCCCCACCTGTCCTGGGAGTCCACTTGTGCCATGATGTTCAGGCACTTCTGTTGCCCAGTCCTCCTAGGAAGAACCTTGGCTTGGCTCAGGATACCTGAAAAAAGGGGAGTGTGAAGAGGAAATCACAAAGAATGTACTTAATTACATTCCTGATCAGAGGACTGAGGTTCTCACTATATCTGTTTCCCACTGGTCTCTGTGCCGTATCGTTGAGCCTCCCTGGGGAAGGAGGAGCTGGTCCTACCGAACATTCCACAGTCATCCTTGGTCCCTTTGGAGATCCCACTTGCTAGGATTAGGGTTAGGGTTAGGGTTTAGATAGATACTATCATTATTATATTATTTTTACCATTTTGTAGACCGGGAAACTGAGGCTTAACAAGGACACTTACCTGCCCAAGGCCACACAGCTCATAGACAGCAGCCCTGGGGTTTCTCTCTAGCTTCAAGGCCATTATGTTAGGCCCTGAGCCATCCTGCCTCCCAGCTGTGGCCTCCAGACTGAGGCCGGCCCTGGGGCTGGGTCCTGCCCAAGAGCAGCCACAGCCTGCTGGCGGGGAGAGCTGTGCTTTCTGCAGGCATCAAAGCCCCTTGTGTTTTCTGGGCCAAGGAACCTTGGCTGTGAGGCCTCACCGCTGGGCTCCTCCCTGCTCTCATTGGCCCAGATTGCCCCCACAGAAGGGAGAGGCCAGTGGCCAGCTGCAGAGCCAGGACCCATGCTGCAGAAGCCACTGCCTGGGGTGGTCGACAGTATTAGTCACTGAGTATTTACCTTCCGGAAGCGTCCTCTCTGCCTCCGCCCACCTCCCACTGCCTTCTCAGAAGGGATAAGGGGAGTGATCTTTGCACTTAGTGGGTCCTGTGACCCCATCCCCATCTCATCAAACTGTCCTTCCCCAGCCCCTGCCTGATCACAAGCCCAGTTACAGTGTACGGAGGGAGTGGGGAGCAGTGGGGAGGAATCCGCACTTTCTCTTCTGGACACAGAAGCCGTAGATGGAGGGAGGACACGTTGCAGTCATGACAGGCATTCAGCGTCTCATGTCCCTTTGTGCCCTCACGCCCAGGGGCCACTCCTCTTCCCTTGCTGCTCTGTCCCCATCACATATCAGAGTCTTGCTGCCATGCCTTTGGACAAGAACCCAGGTTTGATATATTTTCAGCAGAGTCGATCTTAGAAATTGGATATGTGTGTGTGCGTGTGTATGTGTGTAGTTATTAATAATACAGAAGACACACCACTAGCCAACTTTGTATGACTTAGACCAGCTAGCCTGTTCAGGGGCTGTGGTCCCCCAGCAGGGACAGCAAGGGCTGCTAGATTTGTGTGGAACTGATTTCTTAGGTCTCCTTCTGTCTCTGGAACAACACGCAGTGCATGTTCCTGTGGCACTGTTCACAGATCACTTACTTCACCCACTCCCCAGCCCACCTCCAGCGCACATACCTCATTCTTGCAGCCTGTGTCTCGCTCCCTTCCTCTGGGCCAACAGGTGAGCCTCCTTAGGGCAGCAGGCAGCCTCCACTGCTCACCAGCCCCTTCTCAGGAGGCTGAGGGGAGACTGCCTTTGCAGATGGGGAAACCTCCTCTGTCTGAAGCCATATCCCCAGGGCATATGTCCTGCCTTCCTCCTTCTGTGGCTGCCCACGGCTCTCTCTCTCTCAACCACCAGGAAAACCTGGAGGAAGGCAGGGGCCCGGGGTGGGATTTTCTGGCAACGTCTGCACAAATATACCTGGTCTGGAAGAGGAACACGGATGCCGTGGTGTGGCTGGCCCCTCTGCTCTCCAGATGTGCTGGCCCCCAGGAGCTGTCAGAGCACAGCCTTTTCCTGGAACTTTGTCTGCACTCACCCAGTGCAGCCTTCAGCTCCCCCACCTCGCACACGGGCACTTTGCAGAAGTCTAGACTGAGGGCTTCTTCCAGCTCTGGACCCTGCCCCTCTTCCTCGGTCCTTCCAGATTGTACCAAGTCCATCCCAGGGCAGCCACCTCTCACTTTCTCCTCTGCCCACCACATCAGGCCTTGCTCTCCACCTCTGGCTCAGACACAGACAGTTGCTTACCTGGGAAATGCAGACAGCAGCGTGGGGTTCCTGCCCCGGCTTCTGTGACACGTGGCCTCTCAGCAGCGGGAGCCAGAGTTGGGTGCAAATCAGCAGAGATGGTGTCTCTGTCTCTTATGCTTTTGTGTCCAGTCCAGCAGCTGCAGACAGAGCCTCAGGAGGTGGGGCCAGTGTAATACACTCAACCTTCCTGCCTGCATCCAGAGAGCAGCCTGGGAAATAGAGTGGGGCTGCCCTCTCTCACTGCCTGAACCGATCCTCCGCTGCCTCTGCTCCCGCCTCCCCTCCCTGCCAGAGCCAGCCTCCCTCCTCCCTCCCTCCCTCAGTCCTCCTGCTGGTGGCCCTATGCCTCCTGATCACTCTCAGGCCTTCCTCCCACAGAGCAAGCAGTCCATCCTTCACTTCAGCCCTGCTATACCCATGGGCTACTTGTCACATGTGAGCTTCCTGAGCAGCTTTTTCTCTCCCTGGGAGGCAGAACAAAGTACTTGGCCTATATACTTCCACTTCCCCTATCTTGGTACCCACCTTTTGCAGAACTGTGGGTTGAGCAGGGGTGAGGGTACCCAGAATTCTTTGCAGCAGCCCAGTCATTGGCTCAAAGATGCCCACAGCCATGTAACTGGGGGTGGGGGTACAGGGACATCGTTTTCTGCCTTGAACCTGGCGTTCATACAGACGCCAGGTATGTCTGGGTCCTCTCTTCATCTTTCAGCACTGCTTCCCAGGCAGGTTCATTCTGAAGGGAAGGGTTGGCTCAGGATAGAAGACTCACTATGTTCAGAATTTATACCCACTCAAATCTAATGAGCAATTTATTAGGATGACCATTCAGGACGTTAAAGTAGGAGATGGAAGTATGGTACCTTTGATGTCACGAGGTGGCCAGAAAATATACTGGTTGACAGCAGGGCCTGGGTCTGTGTTTGAATCTTACCACTCACCAGCTGTGTGGCCCTGGGCAAGTTACTTAACCTCTGTGTGCCTTAACTGCTCATCTGCAAAATGGGGCTTGGGATAGTATCGCCATCATGGAGGTCTTGGGAGGATTGAATGAGACAAAGAGCTTGTAAAGAGCTTAGCACAGTGTGTGGAACATAGCAAATGCCCAGAAAAGTTAGCTGCCATGATTGTTCTTATTGATTTCTTTGCCATATCTAGGGAAGACAGGGTTTCTGGGGCTCCTTTTGTATCTCCCTGGCCCTGTTAGAGCTGAAATTCTGGTAGGAATACTGGCACCCAACACATTTTTCTGAACAGCAATTTTCAGAGTATGATCCAGAGAAGCAGGTTCCTCTGCCCCTTGGTGTTTTGTGGGCATGGCTTGAGAGGGACGAGGCAGGCAGCAGGAACATGCCTCAAGGTCTGTGAGTCTGAACATCTGGAACAGGGTTCAAATCCTGATGAACACAGAGCCCCCAAAATAAAGTGCAGAATGCAGCAGATATGTGGACATGCACTCTTCTAGCAAGAGGATCCTTAGCAGTCATCTGTTTCTCAAAGGGCCATGATCCAAGAAAGGTTGAGAACCATTGGCACTGAGGAGGGCGTAGGATTGGAAGAATAGGTAAATCCTTAAAATAACTCCCATAGCAACGTTTCAGATGGTGTTGCCACCAACCCATATCCCAACTCTGTTGTTCAAATGTCCCAAGTGGCCATGTTGTACAGGCTTTGGGATTCAGATACCTTTGGCAAGAAAGTACCTAATCCCTCGTGGATTGGTAGAGGGGCCTGTGGAGGTGGAAGCTGGAGCAGGGATGAGTGTGTGTGTGTGTGTGTGTGTGTGTGTGTGTGTGTGTGTGTGTTCATCCATCCCACTCACTGCCTCGCAGCAGTGGTGCACATTCATTGAGCATTCGCGAGTGCCAACACTGTGCTTGCACACTACACGCAGTGTCTCTGTTAATCCTCACCATGTTCTGATGAAGTGGCTACTAGCGGTGTCATCCCCACTTACAGGCTAAGGATGCTGAGGCACAGTCAACTTAAGTACCGTATCCAAGGTCATGGTCACACCATTACTATGTGATGAAGCTGTGACTGGGGCCAAGGCACTTTAGCCACTACAACCTAAGATTCCCAAACTCTGTGCCTCGGAGCCTTCCTGACTTCCCCTTCATTGCCTCCTGGAAGCCCTTAGTCCTTCCACTCCAAGGCTGTGTGACCTGTGTATATGTGGTCACTGTGGTCACTGCCTCAGAAGACATTCTTCTCCCAAACTGATGGCTCCCACACTTGCCTATCCATTCTTCTCCAGCCATGACAGCCAGTTTTTCATCATACTTTCTTTCTAGAAACCATAACAGTTGGCTGGTTATCATATGTCTTGGGACCTCCGTGTTAAATTGCCCACGTGACTCCTTAGTTTTCAGGACACTCTGGTGTTTCCATCTCACTGGTATGGGATGGGCCACCTTGAGATAAATGGGACCAGGAGTGGCCTGGACACTGGCCTGGCTCACTGGATAACGTCTCCCTGAGTCACCTACCCTGAGAGGTCCCCCAAGCCATGTTCCAAACCCGCTTTGAAGTGTCATGTACCTCTTCTGTCTATGAGGTGTCACCGTCCTCACGAGTCACACTCGGGGGGCTGATCAGGCCTCAGAACTGAATTCTGGATCTTGCTTGGACCAGTGGTCAACCTACTGCTCAGATCCCAGGGGCCAGGAATCCCTTTCGTTTCCTGGGTGCTTTTCGCTTTTGACAGCACGAGTACATTCACCGTCTCGTTTAGTTTTCCCAACAGTCGCTGTAAGTCCCACCAGACACGGAGAGTTGAAGGGCCTTTCCCTAAAGGTCACATCATTTTCCTTCTTTCAAGAACTTTTGGGATCTGTGTCATTCTGCCCATTCCCTTAGGTATGGAAACAAGAGAAGTGTTTTATTTATTTACTTAAAAGTGTTTTATTTATTTACTTATTTTTTTTAAGATGTTAAATTGCTTTAATACATACCTTGTTTTGTTGTGTTTATTTATCTGCTGTCATGTGCAAGTCTGCCTTTAAAATCTGGCATTTCCCCCGTGCTGCCCTGACGGGCAGTGATGAAAACAAGGGCCTACCTGCCAGTCTTAGAAGGGGACAGAGGACAGATTGAGCGAGGAGCCCAGGCAATGGGGAGAGGGGAAGCATCGGGCCCCTGCTGAGCCTGGTTGCAGGAGCTCCACGGTGCCTGTCAACGCATGGACTGGACAGGTGGAGCTCAGTGACATAGTGGAACATGGGCCACACTGGCCCTCCCTCGTGGGGGACGCCTTGGGCTCCTGGCTGAGTTTGCAAACCGTGCCCAAGTCTGGACATTGGGTGGAGTTGTGACTCGGAGGGGACCTGAGAAGCTTACCTCATTATGTCTGTCGATGAGACTCTGAAGCCAGCCCCCTCCCCTGAAGCTTCCCCATGCTCTGCTGCCAGTGGTCATCGTGGCGCTCTGCTGAACTGCTTCCAAACAGTGGGTGCGATTGGTGAGGTGCCACCCAATCTGCTCCCTGCCCCCACCCTTCATCATCCTCGAGGAAGATTCATGGAGCCACTAATATTGTTGTTTTTCTCTCAGGCATTAAACTTTGTCGAGTAAGAATATACATGCAGAAAGCAGAATTGTAGCGGGGACAGGAACTCGGTACACGATCTTGAGTCAGAAAGGCCTGGCTTTAAACCCTGGTTCTATTTGTTCAATGATCTTGGTCAATTTACTTAACTTCTCTGAGCCTCAGGCTCCCCATCTGTAAAATGGGAATAAGAATACCTTCATGACAAGGTTGTTGTGAAAATAACCTGAAACACTATTTTAAAGGCATTTAGCCCAGTGTTAGCCATATGGTGGTTTTTCAATAAATTATAACCCTTATTATTTTTATCCCATAGCTAGTGGGAGCTTGCTGATGTCTTTATCCCAGCCCTGTTCTTCCAGAATGCTTGCCCTTAATTGCTGTGTTGCCAGAAGCATGCCATTCTTCCAGCTCTGATTCTGGTCTCCTGGCCCCAAACAGTCACACGGAGGGACTAGCCAAGCAGCCTTTTTTGAGGCCAGTAATGTTCCCAGAGCAGGAATGTCATAAACTTGGGCCCTGCATGGTGTGCTACGCTTGGCACATGTGGCAATGAATGACAGGATGAAAGGTTTGTGCTCTAGACAGGATGACAGGACACGGCCATGATGACACACGTCAGTACTTCTGGGCACCTTCTGCAGAACAGTGCCAGGTAGAGGGCCTCCTCTTCACTAACTCAGTGCCACTGGCCCCGGAGAAGGTGCACAGCATAGCGACCAAGCATGCAGGCTTCTGGAGTCGGGCTACTTGGATAAATCCTATGTCTACCACTTGCTGCATGAGTGGGCAAGTTACTTAAACTTCCTGTGCCTCAGTTTCTGTATCTGTAAATTATGACTAATAATAGTATCTACTTCACAGAGTGGTTGTGGGGATTAAGTGAGATGATGTACTTTGCAGAGTACGACGGATAGGCAAACACCCAGTCAATATTAGCCAATCATAATAGCATCTGGGGTGGGGGACTCACCTGTACTTCTAGTCTAAATAGCAGGGCACCCCCTCTGGTCTCCACCATCTCCTCAAGTTGTCCTAAGGCTTTACCCTATGGGTGAGCTGTAACCAGGTCCCACTGGGGCAGTGATCACTAGAGCCCCTTGGGTGAGCTCCAAGAAGACCAGCCCTCTCCAAGCTCCTCAAGACCCACATTGTACTGTGTGGCCCTCCCAGGTGACCACCCTGGTCCATGCTGCAGGAGGATGAATGGCAGGCAGCAGGATAGGCATCCCTGGAGCTCATGGAGCCCTCTGGGTACAGGAGGTGGGAGATTCACATTCTCTGTTGGCGTGGCAGCACCTTTCCTTGGCCCAGGGAATAACAAACCTTTCCAGGCCACAGAGAGTTCAGGCCTCTCCTCCTCCACATTCCACTTCAACTTTGAGACCTTGTAGAAGTCAAAGAAAGAATACCACAAACGAGACTTCTGGGAATCTCCTGTACTTCAGGTTTACTTTCTGTCTTTGCTGGTGCTTCTTGGATCAGAGATGGGAGATCTGGGGAGGTTAGAACGGAAGACACTGCAAATCTTTAATGAATGAACAAATTGCAACAGAACCCTCTGATCTCTTGTATCAGTGAGAATCCTTTAACTGAGCCCTGGGGCATGCTGAAACTGTTGGAAATTGAAAAAAAAAAGGAAAGAATAAAAAGAAAGGCATCAATTTCAGAATTTTAAATGAAGAGATCTTAGAAATTATCTAATGCAGTGTCTCTATTTAACCAGTGTTGAGATACAAGTATTCATTTATTTGTTCCATCATTCATTCATCAACAATTTGGTGAGCTTCTCTGTGTCAGTGTTTTTCAAACTGCAGGACACAACCTGTGAATAGGACAGGGAATCACTTTATAACCCCATACATACGTGTGTGGGGTTATAACGAAAACTGTATTTCATGCTCTGGTTTGCTTTGTTTCTTGGTCAAAAACATTCGAAAAACACCGTACTTTGCATCTATCCTGTAGTGCATAAGAATAACCTGGAGACCTGGCTAAATGTGATGATTTCAGGGCCACACTCCCAGAGATCCTTCAGGTCCCAGTGGACCCCAGATTCTGCATGACTCTGAGGCATGAGCGACTCTAACAAGAAGCACTTCTCAGAGCCAGATGCTGAGCCACCGGGATACAGAGGCACCAGGCGGTGTCATGCTTCGCAGGGTGCTGGAGCGCTCAGAGCCGTCCGCAGACAATTCTAACGTGGGCGGGCGCGCTGCAGGTAGCAAGAAGGAAGAATTGGCTTTGCCTGGGCTTTGGGGAAGTCTTCCCAAAAGAGATTCGCTTTGATTGGCCTTGAAGGATGAGTTTGAGTTTGCCAAGCATAGAGGAGGAGTCAGGCATTCCCCACCGGAGTCCTTGGTCCTGGCTGTCCTCCTTCCTGCAGGTGCGTCCTGCCGCCCTGCGCGACTCCGGACGGGGCCGGGGCCCGGCTCTCGGGCTCCCCCTCTGGCTCGCTGGAACATTGCCGCTGGGATCCGGCTTCTGCAGCAGCTGCCGCCGAGCTCCTGGCTCCTCTGTCCTCCCAGGTCACACCACCTACAGGCGCTGGCCGGGGTACAAGGGGCCTTTTCTTTCCAAGGCCCCCATCAAACACACACGCCTTTCCTTGCAGCTGTCTAGCTCGGCTGCCTGAACACAGAGGTAATTCACAGGAGATGTGGAGAGGCATTTGAGGTTTCCACAAAAAACACACCTCCCTTTTCCCTTTGCAACTGCTGCACGGATCCTAACCGGAGAGGACCTCCCTCCATAGTGCTCTGGCCATGGGTGTGCAGCCAAGTTTCCTGAAAGACATTTTCTCTAGGGCTGCTGGAATGCCGTATTCCTCTGTGCGGGTGGATTGCCCGGCAGGGTGAACCGAGGCTCCAGCCTGCCTCCTACCAAGCGGTGAGCGCCTCTACTCTTTGGAAAGACCCTGAAAACCTCTGGCAAGTCTAACGGCAGTAGGGGTGGGCGTGGAGATAAAAACGTGAACAAACAAAATTATAAGTAAGGTATAAAAAAATAAAGGCACACTTTGCACAATTTTATGTCATTGTATTTGAAAACAATGAAACAAATTACGTTCTTGTATATATATAAAGTTAAAATTGTACATTCAAAATGAGAAGGATCAACAATCTGCTAATGGTCGGGCCTCATTAGATGAGAGTGCCTTGGACTCCGGGGACAGACTCCATTTTGACAACTCCCCACCCCCACCCCAGGGGCTCGGGCCAGTGGGGGAGGGACAGAGGAGCGATGGCACCCTGCAGGGCTACTGAGGGACTTGGAGTGTCCAGGCTTCTGCTGTTCAGCCAGGCTTCTTCCTTCAGGAGGGCGTGGAGGCTGAGCGATGGCTCTCTGTGCCCTTTGCACAGAGATGTGCCGTCCCTCTCCTCCAGGAACCCCACACCCTCCTGCAGTCTCAGCAGCGTGTCTCTGTGGGCAGGAAAGTGTAGAGGAAAAGCTGAATTAGAGCCCCAAGAGCTGAGTCAGAGAGAGTGAGCTGGGGCTGGTGTCACAGAACCTGCCACCTTGTCTCCACCCCAAGGATGCAGCTGCACAGGGGCCCAGTTCGGTGTGGCCCTGGATGCAGGCTCACTCTCTCTCTTGCACGGGCAGTGCTGGGGACAGACCTGGGTTCTTGCTCTGGGGAGGCACTTTTCCTGGACCGCGGCAGACCATTCATTCTCCTGTTAACACATCTTTCACCGTAAAGGTTGCTCCTTAGTCAGGACCCAGCTATAGTTTCATTCTAGTCCCAAGGACACTGTCTCAGCACCTTCAGTGGACTTGTGGGCTTCCTAAGCCTCTTCAGCTACATGTTTCCAGGCCATGCACCATCTCCGTGGTTGGGTTAACCTCACCCATTAGGATTCTTCCTCTTAAAAGGTGAAGGTATCTCCAAACTTTAGAACAGGCTTACTGTAGCCATCTGTCTACTCAATACAAGTGGAGCATCCCTAATCTCAAAATCTGGAATCTGAAATGCTCCAAAATCTGAAACTTTTGAAGCACTGACATGATGCCACAAGATGGAAAATTCCACACTTGACCTCACGTGACAGGTTGCAGTCAAAACACAGGTGCACGACACACAGTTTATTCAGAATGCCTCCCCGTGCCCAGGGGACCCACTTCCTGGCCCCTCAACTGCTTCAGATGTTTCTTGTCACCTAAATAAAATACAGTACAGTGTGCAGTAACCATTTAATCACAACACACAAAACACAGCATTGCAGGTGGAGGCTGAAAGCCTGCTGTTGTTTGTTGTTGCTATTGTTTGACAACTGATGCAGGCTACCGGTCTGTGACCCTGAACACATTATTTTTTCATTGTTTTAATAGTATGTCAGAATTTTTATTGTAAAATACTTATGTGTGAATAAATATAAGAAAATGATTGCTTATCAGTAGCATATAAATTCAAGGTCAGGAATGATGGTGATGCCACACAACCACAGATTGTCCACGTGGGTGGCTGAGATAGTGTCATCGCGTCCACGGCAACAGGTGCAGGGGCGTGGGCACAAGTAGAGGTGGGAGCTTGAGTAAACTCTCTTGCTAGGTTGCTTTTTCTCTGAGAAATAGCAAGCAAGGTCCTTGGCTGGGGTGGCACACGGGGGAGGAGGTGTGGGAAGTCTGGAAAGGAAAAAGGCATGACATGTTCATCCAGCAGAGTGCATGGGTCCAAGATCGCCAGGCAGCATGAAAGGCCCACTTGAGGTCAGTGGTCATGAACGAAAGTTAGGCCAGCCAGGAGGATGGTGTGCTTTCCTCCAGCTGCCGACAGCGTGTGGGTGCAAGTGTGGAGTAGGCACAGAACTGGGGTTAAGCAGGGTCAGAGTTTTGCCAAACAAGTACAATGAAACTAAGGAAAGGTACTGAAGATGAGGGTGTATGAAAACGAAGTGATTAAAGCGACAGACCATGGAATTTAAGCCAAGTCAGATGGGGGACAGAGAGATCTCGACGGGAGCAAGGGGAGCAGGACCAGTCACAAGGTGCAAGCATCAGGTATCCCCCAGGTTGAGGATTGAGGATGGTGGGATTTTGTAGGCCGTGAGCTGGGATGTACGGAGGTGCTGGCCAGAGAGGGAGATGCACCAAATTGAGGCTGTGAAGAGGGTGCAATTGTTACTGATGACAGGCTTAGAGTCTGGCCATTTGAGTATTTGATAGGGGGAAGGACAAGGTCATCGGAGGAGAGGTATTCAGGGACTCAGAGCCAAGACCGTCATCCCAAGAATGATGCCAAGGTGGGCTGGTGAGAGTGATGGGGGGCCAGGTGCTGAGATCCACACACAGAGCAGGGGAGTGGTCTGGCTTTGTGGGGATGCTGCAGGCTGCTTGTTGGTATTCAAAGCTGGGCAGTTTTAAGGAAGAGCGAGAATGATCTGAAACAGCACAGAGGAGTGAGGACGACACCTGCCCCACACCCTGTTCCACCAGGGGTGTGGAAGAGAAGTATAAGCCACCACGTGAGAACGCTGCAGGGAACTGTTTTCACAAGAGAGCCATGTTCTATAAGAGCAAAAAGGGGAAGAGACGACATTAAGGATATAGGATGATGTTTCTGTCCAGCTTAACAAGTTTCACTCATTTCCCACTATGCTTTGAACCTCACACCGAATCCCATGCCACCTGCTACCTCTCTACCCACCAGCCACACTGTCCTTAGCATGTTCCTTGGATGTACCAAGTTCTTTCCAACCCCAGGGCCTTTGCACTTGTTGGCATGTTCTTTCCTTTCTTGAAATTGCACCTCTGCCCCCACCCCAGTCCCTTAAGTCTCATGCTGAGTGTCATTTCCTCTAAGAAACCTTGCTAAACATGCTGGTTAAATCAGGGTGCTGTGCTTGGTGCCACAGAAGCAATAGCCATCCACACAGTTTCTGCCCTCGAGTGGTTTATGGGCTGGTGAAGCAAAGGGCTGAGCAGGTGCGAGAGAGTGTGCTGAGGGCCACTGCGGAGTAAACCCGGGGATGTGGGCGCACATGGGAGCTCTTAGCTGAGCCGTGGTGGTGAGGTGGAGGGTTCAGAAAATGGCTAATTGGAGGCCCGCAGGACGAACAGGAGCGATTTAGGAGAGGGCAGCAGGCTCCTAGGAGAGTGGAGGGAGCCTCGAGCCCTTCAGGATTGTCAGCGTGCCAAGGGGTGCCAGGTGGACCTGCAGACACGCTGAGGGAGTTGGGCTCTTTCCTGGGGCCCATGGGGGACACTGAGGGAAGACTTTTTTTCTTTAGAAGGTATACTGCTCTTTCGCTGAAGAATTATGAACAGGAGCAGAATATTGTCAACTTTGGCCCCTCTTATGTTTGGCCCCAGAACAAGTGTAGAACTGCCATTTGGGAGCCAGGTGACCACAACCTCTGGGGCCCAAAACAAGGACGAGTGCTGTCTGGGGGAAGAATTTTGGCCAGGATCCCAGAACCACCAGAGCTACAGAATGTTCTGGTCTATTGGCCTCCCACCCACCCCCCCCAGACAGTTTCATTAATTAGCTTTATAGTTGGTACAGCTTCTCTGTTTTATTCTAATGCCAAGGAGTCAAAAAACAAGAAAACAATGGATTGGAATCATTATAAATTTTTCCCAGTTCCCTACCAAACAGTAAGCTTCCATACTTCCTCTCTCTGACTTTACACACAGAACACTGCTCTGATGCTCTGCAGGATGACCATGACTCACGTTTACAGAGTGCTTACCAGGTGCCAGGCCCATGTCACAGCCAGAGAGGTAGGTGCTTTCATATGCATTTTACAAGAGGAAATTGAGGCATGGAGCTCCCTTGTCACATAGCTAATAAGTGACAGAGCAGAGATTCAAAGCCATCAGTCTGATGCCAGAGCCCAGAGGCTAAACTGACACTTCTACTCCCTTTAAATCAGGTGGTTCAGACAGTGTGAGGGTGAGGCATATTCACTGTGTTCAAGACTTCATATGGCAGACACTTTCCCCAGTGAAAAAGAAAGTAAAAAGAAGAAAAAAAAAAAAAGAAGAAGAAGAAAAAAAAAAAGACTTCATAAAACTGCCTTTTGGGATACGACATGCCATTGACTAGAACGTTTCACGGCTCGGACCCTTGTTCCTGACCAGGCCTCTGCAGACCAGCCCTGCAAAAGGCTGGCTGCTCCCGCCTTGCATGTTCACACACTGTCAGTGGAAACACTCTTGTCACGTGTTGTGTCTCTGCCATCGGATGGTGGAAGTCCTGGGGTCTGAGGACATTTTCAGGAAGGGCTTTGGGGAGTATCTGGCTCAACATGAAATTCTCTAGAAATATAGTTGGGATTTTCGGGAGCTATCTTTCCTATCTCCTCCCCTGTGGACCCTCCTAAAGGGAGGTGGCCCTCTGACACCCCGCCCTCCTGCTGGTGTCCTGCTGTTCTTCCTCCAAGCCTCCCTCCCCAGCTGGGCATGCCGTGCACTTGCCCACACACCATTGCCACCACCTGAAACCCTTTGCCTTCATCATTCCTTCGCTTCTTCCCACCTTTCAAAATCACATTCGCAAAGCCTTTCCTGGTCATTGCAGTAGACCCCAGTGTCTCCCCTGATCTGCCACAGCACATGTCTGTATTCCCATAGACTCCTACAGCAGGAAGAGGCTTCGAGATCATATGGTCACCCTCCTCATCCTGTCCCCAAAGATTAAACCAAAGCCCAGAGGGCAAGTGGTTCACCCCAAACCACCCAGAAACCTTACTGCTCTTTCTGTAATTGTCTCAAGAACAATTGTCTTGACCCTCTTTGTACCTAAGAGCTGTGTGAATCTGCTGCAAACCCTGGTGGGCAAGAACATTGAGTTCCCTTATTTTCTCATTGTGGTTTGAACTTGTATTTCTCTATTTCTGGGACTATGTCAAGGTTCTTGAGTCCCTCACAGGGCCCAGGAGTCCGGTCCTTGGGCATTTGTCCACAATCATTGCCATGGTGACATCTGGGGCTCTTTCAGCCTGGGATTCACAGGTCTGCTGGCTCCAGGAGGCCTCTCTGCCATTCTCGGGACCTGAAAACTCACTGCAAGGCTGGACTTCCAGAGCATTCTGGCACGATGCAGCCATTTCCCTCTGGGGCACTGCAGGGACCAGGGTGGGGCAATGACTAGAGTCCTCTCTCCACGCTGGCCCAGAGAACTCCCTATTAGGGGGAGAAGCCTTCTCTACCTCCTGCCTCCTTCGGTCACGCTCCCTCTTCCCTCACACCAGGAGTCCCTCTTGTCCTTTTCTAGCAGACCTGGAAAGTCCCTAAATCCCACAACCTAATTAGTAGCAACGGAAACACTTGTTTCCCTTTCTTTTAATCTTTAAACCTGCCAAGAAATTGAGGGGGATGTTTAATTGCATCCTTCTGAGGGTGGCAAAAAATAGATTAAAAATATAACAATTAAGTTTCTATATTAAGATAGCCAGGATATTCTATCTTGCTAGTCCTTTTGCCTGGAATCCTCTTTCCCATTTTTCAGCTGGCTGACTCCGGCTTATCCTTTAGGACTCAGCTCAGACATCACTCTAGATAGAAATCATCCATATTCATGAATAAACCCGGCTTCTCACTCCCTTCTGCAAAAGTAAGGCCTTGCATTATTGCCAGCCCGTGCCTGGTTCCTATCAAATGCTTGCTCCACAATGCACGCCAAATTGAACTGAATTCAAGGAAAGGTTGTGGGTGAGCAAGATCTGCCTGTTGGCTGGTGGCTGCCCAGGGAAGATAGGCATAAATGAGAGGCGCCAAAAAGGCACATGACTGGGGGACACTGCAGTTCTCAGAACAGGGCATTCAAAGGCAGAGCCAAAGAGAGGGCAGGGCAGCCCCTCGCTGCTCCCTGCCTCTGATGGAACCAGGTGTTCCGAGAATGCGGGACGTTTTTAACACACAACAGCAGGTGGCAGCATTGCTCCTTGGATGAGGGCCTCCCCTCTGCAGGACAGACGCAAAGGAGCCCTTTCCTGTGCTGGGAGACAGTCGCCGTCCCTGGGCCAGTCTCCGAGTGGCGTTGCGGCCCCAGGCAGGGCCAGGGTGCCAGCTGCACTACACACAGGAGGGATCCAGAGCCACGTGTGATCCAGTTTTTTTCTCATTCTAAGCCTTCTCGGGGCCTTGCATGCTGGAGGAAGGGAGGGAGGAAGGGAGGAGGAAGGGAATGGACTCCCAGGCCTCAACCTACAGCCAGCGAGTTAGAAGCTCTCACGTGGTACCGGGAATGCCCAGGGGTTCTGATGGAGGCATGCGGAATTCTCCTTTGCGTGGCTAGTTTCCAAAGGCCTTTCGATCACAAAATTGGATTTATCGATTAGGAAAACCTGGCACAGCCCACAGTGCACCCCTTCTGCCCTCCCTCTGGGGCCTCCCTCCAGGCAGGCTGAGCCAGGTGCCTGTGGGAGTCCGGCAAGAGGTGGCCGCTGGGTCGCAAAGACAGACTGTGCCCCGTGGGCACTTCCCTCTCTCCTCCTCGTCCTCCCTTCAGCCTTGGCGTAGGTGGCCGACCTAACACAGCCCCTGCACCTCCAGCCGTTGTTCTCCAGGTTGAACTTTAACCCACCTCCCCGATGAGTCTGCAGAGGTAGCAGGGAAGCTGAGAATTAGTTCATGGTCAGCTCCATCACCGCTGGGACAAGCAGTGTTTTCATTAGTTCCTCGTGAAATTGAGGCCAAAGGGAGCATCCTGGTGTTGGTGGGGGGGGTCGAGTTGCAGGGCTACTCATGCATGGAAAATGTGGGCTGGGGTAGCCGGCGTTTGGTCTTAACAACAGGTGGCTCCATGTTGCTCTTTCTTCCTGTAGCGTCCCTGAGTCCCTGCCCACAGATGCCCCGGGAGAAAGCTGCATGCAAGAGGGAGGCCTGGGGGGGGATGCCCAGGTGCCCACAGCGCCTACTTGGAGGAGCTGGCCTGACTAGGACCCACTCAGAGGGACCAGCTCCTGGCAGTTCCCTGCACATCCGTCCACCATGTCCCATCTCCACTCTGCTGGAAAGTCTTTTTCCATACTGACCCTACTGTCCCAGCCCTGTGTGTTTCAGGAAGTCATTTTTCAGATACCACTGGGAGGGCCCCTCCACTGCCCCCCTCGGGTCAGGGCGGTGAAAACCACTGCCTCCACCCCTCTGGCCACTGCGCCTTTTCTCTGCATCTCTCTCATGGAACCATGCGTGACGTTTCTGTATGTTACACGCATTTTCTTGACTGCATTGGAAGCAACTCCGAGGGCTGGGGGGGCACCCTGTGACATTGCCTCCAGCCCAGCCCTAGTGCAGGGTCTCGTGCAGGCATGACGGGAGGGGCACACGGTGAGGAGCGAGAGCATCACTGCTGGGTGAGTGAGTTGGGAGAGATGCGGGGGTGACAGGGATGGCTTTGTCACAGAGGTAGGGATTGGTCTGGGCCCTGAAGGATGGATGACTTGATTAGGTGAAAGGTCGCCAGTGTATTCTCAGAGGCTTCGTCTGTCTTAGGTAAAGTCAGTGCTGAGATATGAATGACAGGGGTCCATGAGCGGGGACAGGCCGGTCCTGATCCACAGTCAGCCTTGCTTGCTGATGCCACTGGTCAGTCCCCAAGACTGCATCCCGGAGTGTGTGGATTTCCCGGGGGGTGGGCAGTACATGCATAGCAGGGCTTGTGCTTCTCTTCTGGACCCAGTTCACACTAGGAAAGAACACAGAGCACAAAGTCAGAGAGGGGGCTGGAGGCAGAAATGCCCTCAGAGTGGACACAGGACCCCCAACCCAATTCCTGTGCCCGGAGAAGTGCTGTGACGTGGCCGATGCTGGGCACCAGCACGGCAGAGTGACACCTGCCAATCTAAGTGGGAGCATCATGAAGGTGGCACCCATGTCTTTGAGGATCTCAGAGGTGGACCCTCTGGGCTGAACCCTGTCTCTCCTCTGCTGCCCCCGAGGTAAATATATTGTTTCTAGGCTCTGGGGCTAGAGCAGGCATCTGCTCTCCAGCGAGAAGTTCGGGGCCTTTGCTCCAGGAAGGCAGGGTGTTTGGAGGAGACAACAGGCAGGAGGGAGGAAGGGAAGGCCCATAGGGTGGGTCAAAACCTTATTCCTGCCTTCTCAGCTCCTCCCTGCAGGCACTGCCCACACCTACCAGACTTCCTTCCACCTTTGCCCAAGACAAGGAAAGCATCCACCAGGGATTCCCCTCTCAGCCACCCCAGCCACAGCCCCTGAGAGTGGGTGTGGGCGCACACGGACCGGCGGGGACACCAGCTCACGACACGGCCAGCGTCCAGCCCCTCCATGGCTTGTCTGGTCTGGTCTTGGCCCTGTTACCTGGGGAAAATGGCACCTCAAGGACAGAGTATGCCTTGCTTTCTCCTAGGAGAATGAGCTCTTTCTCTTCTATCTGATGGGGCTCTGGCCAAAAAAATTATGTATCTGTCTGCCTTGCCTTTCTTCCTCCTTGGGGGCCTCTCTGTAGGCTTTATCAGGACACACTGCTGAGCTCAGAAAAACAGCAAAGTTATGACTACGTGGGAGCCGGCGCCTTCCTCCTAGTGCTCAGGAAGATCTGGGCACCTGGGGCAGCCCTGGATCTGGGCCCCAGGTTGGCCCCCGTCTCCCTTGAGTCGTTCAGGGAACCAGCAGGGCAACCGCAGGAGGAAAACAGCCTCATTTTGCCCCAGTGGCAGTCCCAGCCCAGGGCAAAACCGCCATTACTGGAAGTCCACCCAAGGCACGCCCAGCCCCAGGGCTGCAGGAGGAGGCTGGAGAGAGGTGGGGTGGGGCAGCAGGAAGCCTCCTGGGGTTCAGTGTGTGCCCTGACTTGCCATTTCTGACATCAGCCTCTTCCGATGTCCTTTCATGGGGTAGGAACCAGGAAGGGCAGAGGTAAGAAGATCAGACAGCGCTGGGTGAATTCCCACGGAAGGCAAGTTGAGCCCATCAATGCCTTTTGGTAAACAAGTCACAGCTCTTCCCTCCCGGCCTGTCCCGCACAGGCACCTCCCTGTGGGGTTCCACTGCCTCCCTGTATCCACAGCCTGGTTCTAAGGCATGCGATTTGTTTATGGTCTGTCCTGCCCACCTTGGAGCCTCGGGTTCCGGGCTCTGACATTCCATGTGATGCTCGCCACCTGGGAGGCACCCAGTGAGCACGCTGTGAGTGCAGGAATGAACGCTTAGGCTCCAAACAGCACCCCCATGGCGCCAGGAGCACAGGGCAGCTGCTGGACTTGGGGTGCTGACTTGGGTGCTCACTGGGCGTTCCTCCAAGTGTGAGGGAAGGGACACAGGGACTGGGGCAGAAGGTGGCTTCCCCTGAGTTGCTGACCTTAAAGAGAACAATGCACCCTTCTGCAGGGGCCTCCTGCCTGCCGGGTGGGGTGGGCCACGCCGTCTCCATCTCCGTCTGCAGCCCTGCTGGGGCTGCTTCCTCCCCTTGACCTGTGCCTCCAGCAGCGAGTCCAGGTCTTATTTAACTCTGAATCCCGGCTCAAAGCCTGGCCCATTCCGGGTGCCTGTTAGATGGAGCGTGCGTGCCTCCTCTCTAAGGGGGTCTGTGTGTGGGGCCATCCGTCACTCGCTGTAAGGCAGCTGTTGGGCGATGTCCTGATTGTCCCTGCCCCTTCCCTGCGCATCCCTGGGGCCGAGCCCAGGATGGGTCCTCTTCCTCCCTCCCTCCAGCACCTGCCTGCGAGGCCGGCTGAGGTTCCTGAACTCCTGCAGCCACGGCAAGTCCTTAGCACACAGAGATAGTATTTGCAGATGCTCTGATGAGTGGAGGAAAGGGAATGTACGTTCTATTTTATAGAAGGTTTGAGAAATCTTCAGAAAAAAGACGCAAGCTGGCTGCTAACATTCAGCCCCCACCATGCCTGGAGTGTCGCCTCCCTGCCCTGTTCCTCACTGTTCCTCAGCAAGCCCCCCAGCAGGGCCCACGCCATCCTGGGGCACACGTGGGAGAAATACTCTCCCTGCCTCCCGCCGGGAGCCCAGGGCCCCGCAGGGAAGCCCAGTGGCTGCGGGCTCTGGAGGCTGAAGCTGCGTCTTGCATGCGTGTCCCGAGCCAGCTGAGGCAGCGAGAACGGCCGCTGACTCAGGAACAGACTCGCGTAAAGAAAGAGGAAATCTCCAGAGTCAGCCGCAGGGGCTCGTGGTTTCCGGCCAGTCCTGGGTGTGTGCTGAAGTGGGCCCTGGTTAATGTGACTGTGACCTCCTGCATCTGCCTCGCACACACTCGCACTCACCAAGACACGGCGCCTCCCCTAAGCCCTGAGCTGTCTGCTGCAGGCACAGTGCTGTGCAGCCCAGAGGAGCCACGTGGTGGCCTTCTTGGCCCAGGGGGGAGGGGCGCATGGGCCGGCTGAGCACCAGCTATGTCCAGAGAGGGGGGACCCTGAGAGCTGTGACAGCCCATTGGACAGATGTTGGCAGGACTGGGGACAAAACCACCCATAGGCTCAAACCCCAAATGACATGTGAAAATCCACAAAGACCCAAAGGTGGAGGCCCAAAGACTAAAGAGGTTCCCATCTCATCTGCCCAGGCCAGAGCCTGTGGTCCCTTATCCTTGTAGCAAGCAGCAGAAGTAACGACAATTACCGAAAAAGAAAGAAAAAGAGAAAAGACCTTCTCAGCTCCAATTTTGGGGTTTGACTGTGGTCTCTGGGGAGTGTTCAGGGACGTGTCATGTACCCGTCATTACTCGTTAACCTAGGGCCATGCATTTGAGGCAGAACTGCAGGTTCAAAAGCACCTTGTGGGACACAGACTTCAGGGCTCGTCCTGTGCCTCCAAGTTGAGCAGGCGGGAGCCAGCTCTGCCCGAGTGAGGCTGCGTCTCCCTGGTCATTTGTATGACCCTGCTGAAGCCTGCTTAGGGACGGTAAGATTGTCTTTCTTAAGGATTGGAGCAGGTGATGGCCCAGGTGCAATGGCTTCTTGGACGTCAGTGCTCTAAGTCAACATTAGTGTGCTGCTCCTCCCGCTCAGGGGGCCCCGCCTGTCCATGCTGTGTCATGCACCTAGAATAGCATCCTGGGTCAGAGTCACACATAGGTGCCACCGAGTGCTAAGAGTGGTAATGTTAGGCCTCACAACAGCCCTATAATAGGGGCGTATATTCCTTTTATAAACACAGAAGTTAAAACGGAGATTGCATAAGTGACTTGCCCAGGACCACAAAGATAACTGATGGAGACTCAGGTCTTTTGGTTTCTCAGTCGGTGTTTGGCCACTGCACAAAAGCTGCCCCCCTCTTTGAAGCTGGAATGGTGCCAATTGCCCTCTCAGTCCCAGCGTGGAGACGGGCGGGAAGAGGAGAGGTGAGGCGTGATCAGTGCCCGCTGTGTGCCAGGCTTGGTGCAGGCAACTGCCTCCCCTGCCCTCCTGCGGTGAGTGCTGTTCGGCCCTGTTCTCCGGGGCCGCTACAGTAGGTAGGAATCTGGACTCAGGAGCCAGACTCCTGGCTTTAAATCCCAGGCACTGGCACAGGCTACTTGTGTCACCCCAGACGAGAGAGTTCACCTCTGTGGACCTCAGTTCCCTCACCTGTAAAATGGGATTAGAATAGCACCTACCTCCCAGAGGTTGTTCAGGGATTAATTGAGTTAATCCCTAACAAATTAACTTAATTTGTGTACGGCGCTTAGAACAGTGGTTGGCACTTAGGAAATGCTCCGTGTTTATTGCTGTTGTTCGTAAGTCATTTTTGATATTTAATATTACTTGTAAATGGGGTAACCTGGTTGTCTTATTCCCATTTAATGCAGGAAAAAAAAGGTGATGCCAAATAGCCAATAGCTGCCCGAGGCCCCGGGGCCCCCAGCCACGCTGCCTGTCCCATGAAGCTCCCCCCTGTGAGGTCTCAGAGTGGACGGTGCCAGGACACCGGACCTGGGCCTTCCAGGAAGGGTCCAGCCAGCTGGTTTTGCTTTTACTTTCTCCCTCCTTCTGGGCTGTGCTCTTATTCACCCATCTGTTCTGGGAACACTCAGACTGCCACCGCACCATTAAGGTGGCACAAAGCACAGGCCAAGTCACTCAGTGGCCAGGCTGCCAGCAGCTTCTTGCTGCCTGACACGCAGGATGGACAAGTGCCTGCTTTGTGGCCTGGCCCCGGGTCGAATGAGAAGTTCCGCACACAGCTGGGGTTTGCTGCAGGCTCCCCCGCAGGAAGAACTGAAACCCTGGCCGCTGCTCCGCGATCCTCTTCCCTTACTCTCCTCTCCCTCTTGATAGGGTGCAGTTGGGCCCTATCCCACCCAGCTGCTTTGAGAGCTGCCTCTGCCTTTCCTTTTTTCCATTTGTGTCGGACAGTGTTCTCTCCCGGAAGGTAAACTGCAGTGAGGGACACCGCGAGGTGGCCTTGACATGACACGGAAGGACGGCTGGTGGAGGGAGGCTGTGGGCTGTGCGGGTGCCCGTGTTCAGCGCTCCGCTCTAGAGAGGAGATGTCAATAGGCTCATGGAACCATCAGCAAAGGATCTGTACTTGTTAAGGGATCCTAGCTATTGTAATATGCAAATTCTCAAATCTTAGTGGCTTCATGCCTAGAAGTTTGTTACTCCTGCAAAATGCAATCTGGAAAGGAGTCACTCAGGCACCCAGGCTGACAGAGGCCATAGTCAATGTACAGCTTCCAGAATCAGCCGGAGTGTCAACACCCAGCCTGCAGATGGGGCAGGGAGGGTGTGGAGAGTGGGCAAAGCTTTTCTGGGTTAGCCATGGAAGTGGTACATATTGCTTCTGCCTACATTCCAGAGACTGGAACTCAACCATCAGGCTGGTTGAGTCCGTGCATGGAACTGGGAACTATAGTCCTCGCTGGAAAGCCCCTCCCAGCACCAGCTCCACACTGTGGACAGGGAACACGGCTATGGGGGAATCAACCAAATGCGGACGCCAACTGAGAGGCATTCTGGAATGAACTTCTATTGGTGTGATCTCAGCTGCCCCTGAAATGGAAGAAGAGTGGAGAGACCTAAAAAGCCAGTCTTAATAAACATGGATAAGTGAATAAATAGGCAGACGTAGCCACCCAGGAAACCTTCAGCTGAGCTCAGTTTTAAAAATGAAGATCATGTACAAAAGGTGGAAAGAGCAGCTATTGACCAAAATCAACATAAAAATATAAAAGACTAGTGTGGAACTGAAGAGTAACGTCAGGAATGCTGAACCAGGATATCTGAAAAATGTTAACGCGGGAGCCTTTTTAAAGCTTTGTTTGAGCAGAAGAACAAAGGAGACTTAGGTGTGTCCCTAAGGGTGGCTGGTGGGATGTTACTGAGTGACAGGAAGAACAGTCCTCCCCATTTTTATTTTGCTTCCAACTTCTTTGTCAAAGTGAATGATTTTAAGACCCAAAAGAGCAGATCCTTTGAATAAAAGGCATTGAAATCCCCAAAGAATGAGGACTGTGCAAGAGTGAAACTTACTCCTCAAAGTAACTGAAATATTCTGTACTAAATGAGTTACATTCCAGAGTTCCAAAAAACTTTTTAAGAAGAGATAAATGTAAATGCAGGAATAATTAAGAGCACATGCCCTGGAACTAGGCTACCTGAGTTTGAATCTTGTCTCAGACACTTGTAGCTGTGTGACCCTGGAGAAGTTACCTAATCAATCTGTGCCTTAATTTTTCCACCTGGTAAGTGGGTAAAATAATAATACCTACCTCATAGGATTTTTTTTAAGAGTTTCAATAAAATACTATCTATTCTTAGCACCGGGCCTGACGCCTATGAAGTGCTCAGTAACTGTTAGCTGCTGCTACTATTACATGCTGATCTTCTGTGAGTAATCTATAAAACATGTCAATCAGAGAAAACTCTGGAAAACAGAGATGAATGAAGACATTCCAATTTTCCAAATACCAAGAAGTGAATTTTCTCAATGCTATCAGTGTCAGGCAAAATTTCAGACTATGTGGTTATTCAACATATGTTATTACTTCCCTGCTGTGTGTTAGCCTCTGTGCTGGGCAATGGAAATAGAGCACTGAACACAACACACAGAAATCCATGCCTTCTTCAGTGTAGCAGGTCCAGGAAAGGGAGACATATAATTTTTAAAAATTAATAAATATATAATATGATGTTGATGGGGTACAGAGAAAAACAATGTAGGGCAGAAAGATGCATAATGTTACAGGGAGAGAGTTACACATTTAAAGAGAGGAGTCACGCAAAGTCATTGTGACAAGAAAAGCATTTTAGCGAAGTCTGAAGACACGTGGCTCTCTGCAGAAGGAAGTGCAAGTGCAAAGAGTCCAAGAGGGAAGTGTGCACAGCATGTTCCCGGTACAGTGGGGAGGTCAGTGTGTCTGCTGTGGAACTGGGGGAGAGCAGGGTGAAAGATGGGGTCAGAGAGAGCAGGAAGCCAGACTGGGCCAGGTGTTTAAGGCCCTTGTAAAGACCAGGATTGTTAGCTAGGGAGAGATGGCAGCCAGTGACCAGAGGAGTGACAGGCTCTGCTTTACACTTTAACAGGGTCCCTCTGTGTTGCAGAGGCTGAAGGAGGCTGCCGTGGAAGTGGGGAGGCCTGCAAGGAAGCTGTCATCATAAACTGTGCAGTGGTGATGGCTCAAACCAGGCTGGTAGCAGTGGGGGCTCTGAGACGTGGTCTAAGAAGCAGTCACATTCTGGGTAGAAGCAAACAAATTTTGCTAATGGGCTTCAGTGAGGATATAAGCAAAAGAGAGGAGTCAAAGGTTTTGGCCTGATCAGCGGGAGTGGTGGTGTCACCATTAGCTGACGTGGGATGGCTACAGGAGTACAGGTGAAGGTTTAGGGGACACGAGGAATTGAATGAGGAGCTCATTTTTGGATATGTTATGTTTGAGATGCTATTTAATATCTGAGAAGAGAAATCTGGAAGGCAGTTGGATTCATGAGTCTGGAGATGAGAGAAGAGGTCAAGGTTGGAGCAGTACGTCCATGACAATACTGAAATTAACAAAGGATTAAAGTCACTTAAATAAAAATGAGGAAGTCCAAGGTCTGCGCTCCAGTGCATTCCAATGTGGAGACGTCGAGGAGGAGGAACCAGCACCTGGAGACCAACAAGGAGCAGCCAGTGAGACTGGAGGACAATCAGGAGAGGGCGGTGACCTGGAGGCCTGGTAAAGAGTTTCAGGGAGGAGGGTGGAGTGGACTGCGTCAACTTCTGCTCAGAGGTCAAGTCAGATGAGGACTGAGAAATGACCATTGGAATTGTTGTTTAAAAGGTTTGCCAATAGATCCTTGAAAAAGAAAGTGGTGATGACTAGGATTCCAGACTGGTTAACCAAGAACAGGTTTCGCCGGACGAAGCACATTCTTTGATTTAGAAAGTGTCCCCAGATGATGCCACAGTCTGCCTAGATTTCGACATGGTGTTTAAAAAAAAAAAAAGATTCTTCTAGTATCATTCAACATGATGGCAAAATATGGTCTTGTAAAACAGTTGTATTGAATGTATAAATGGCATATTCCAACCCTCTTTCCCCTTGGCTTGTTCAAAAATTTTATCAAGGACTCAAGTAAGAGCATCACTAGAATGATTAGTCCAGTTTGCAGATGTTGCAAACCTGGGTGAGATAGAAATACATTGATGGACCCCAAATACATGGGACCCCAAATAATTCTGGTGGATTAGATGAGTGGACAGAGCTAACAAATAAAATTTAACAAGAATGAATGGGAATTCCTGCATTTTGGCACCAAGAACTGAATATCTAAATGAGGGAACCAGTGTTTGACCACAATAACTGATAACGTGACCTGGGAATTTATGTTGATAATAAACTCCGCATGAAGCAGAGCTGTGATATGTTACCAAAAGAGTGGTAAGAGAAGGATGGTGTCTACAACAATCCATCATTTTAGGGCACTCTGTGCTGGTCAAGCCACACGTACCATATTCGTTCCATTCTGGCATCATGGGTAGAGAGGGAAATTGACATATTGGGGTGTGTATGGAGGAGAAAAATCAAGACCCATGAAAACCACTGCAACCTGCTGGTCTTCCCACCTCCACCTCTTTCTTCTCTGGCCAGTTCCCCACGCTGCTCCCAGACAGGCTTTCCTCCGACATAGATAGGATCACGTCACTCACTTGTTTAAAGTCTTCACATTCTTTCCCCATCGCCTAAGGAATAAAATCTGAGACTCCTCTCCCGTTCTTCCCAGCCTCATTTCCCTCTTCGCTCCCATTGGGCTCCGTGCTCCAGCTACCCTGCACACATTCTCATCCGTTCTCATCCAGGCTTTCACTCCTGGAGTCCGTGCCTTCCTCTGGGCTCCCAAAGCAACTATGTTTCCCTGTTGTCCTTGTCTTCCCTCATTGTGTCACCCTTGCCTCTTTTCTTACCTATATCCCAAACTGGACTGAAAGCTACCTGAGGGCAGGGACAATGCTTCTCCTTTTCACTCTTATTTTCCTAGTTTGGACAGATCTTGCCACAAAACAGGTACTCAGTAAATGTTGGTTGAAGGAAGGAAGGAAGAAGAAGGAAAGAATAAATGAATCGGTGCTAGTTCCTCTGCCGAAATGCCTTCCCTTCCTGATTGCTCATTGGTAAATCCCATTCTTCATTCCAAGCTCCCAGCTCAGACAGCAGGTGCTGTGAGAATCCTTCCTCCTGCCGCAGACCACACCTTCCCCTGCACTTCCCACGGCACTTGGCACGTGGCCCCATAAAGCACTCGGGGCATTGTACGCACTTGCCCACCTGGCTATTCTGTCTTACTCATCTTTGCATGCCCAGGACCGTGGCTGGCCACATACCTGGGTCTAGTGTCATATCTTATGAGGGATGCCTAAAGCACCTGAGAAGGTATAGCCCGGAGAAAGGGAAACATGATACTTTTTATTAGGAAGAAAAAAAAATGCCCCCTTGGCCTGGTGTTGCAATGCTCACTCGCCTCTATGAGGGTAGAGAGGGATGGATGGCCTCTGCAGTCTTTCCAACGCTAAGATTTGAGCTTTCAGGCTCTGAGCTCTGAAATTTGATAGAGTTTCTGTATTACTTAATTGATAGCCTTGCCTCCAGGCTGTGTAGCCCCATGGAAAGGTGGGGAAGAAGTGTGGCCTGCTCTGCTGCAGGTGGATTGTGGCTGAGGATAAGTGAGATGGTCGCCCTCTTCCTGTAGCAGAGAGGGTCAAGGGAGAATTTTCTAATCTCTCCCCATGCCTTATGGGAGGAAGGCATCCTTGGCCATGGCATCCCATAGGTGTTTGGGCAGGGGGCACTTTTCACACCCTGTCCCATCAGGATTTCAGCCCTGGCTCTCTCCAAAGCCAGTCTGATTCAGGGAGCTGTGGTCACTATACCAGAAGACCTTTGTCTCCCTGCATCTGGCATATAAAGATTCAACCTTGTGCCAATGTCACAGTTCATTCTGAATTCTCTCAGAGATCTGGCAGGATGTCATCAGTGTGGGCAGAGAAGGGTCACAGCAAAGACAGAATGTCCCTCTGGCCCTACAGCAAAGACTGAATGTCCCTCTGGCCCTACAGCAAAGACTGAATGTCCCTCTGGCCCTACAGCAAAGACTGAATGTCACTCTGGCCCTCAGCTGCATGGCCACTTTGCCCTGGGACGTGAATAAGAGAGGAGTAGGAGGCCGGAGGGGAGCTCTCCACACAACTGCTCTGGCAGCATTCTGCAGGCGGGACAGCAGCTTTCCAGGAAATCTATGGGTCAGTGTCGCCAGAGGCTGGCCTGGCCTCAGCTTTCAGCACATTGATATAGGTTCAGAGGACACCATACCTTGTCCCTGCATACCTGGCTTCCTGGAAAGTATGTGCAGAAGACGGTCCTGTCTGCACTGAACCTGCTTGGGTCTGAACACTGTGGGGCAAGAGCCAGGCTGGCCATCAGGGAACATTTCTAGGTTTGTTTCCTAAGAACAGACGTGATAAGATAACAGTGCTCAGGTTTTCTCTTCCATTCTCCTTATCAAAGGGGCAAAGTTTGTAGGTGCTGCTCTGACCTTTACAACCATCCAAGAAGACACTTGCCAAAAGTTTTGATGTCCCTCTGAAATGGCCCCCTTGCTTGCCCCTCCTTCCCGTTTTTCTAACACCCTGTCGCTCCCACTGCACTTCCTCTCTTCAATCCTACTACCAGAATTTCAGAAAGTGATTCAACTCACAGTAAACTAGTGAAACCCTTAAGCTTTGTCTTTGAGAGACCTGGGCATCCGTGTTGGTCTATACAACTTAGAGCAGTAACTTGCTTCTGGCCTGTCAGACTCTGCAGAAGGTCACGGATCACTCGGTCAAGGACTGGCCCGATCCACAGTGGACGCGGGGCTAGAGTCGGCCTATGTGAAGGCCGAGAATCCTGCCCTCCCCTGTCACTTCCAGGATGCAGCCATTCTAGGGATAGCTACCGATCAGATGGGCTGTTTTGGAAAAGCAGTGGACAACAACGTCATGTTAGTAAGCACCTACCTGGAGACTGCCTTGGACCGTTACAAACAACATCTGTTTATTTTAGCACAGTGCCTGTCATACAAGAGCCAGCCAAGAAACATTTGGTGGACGTCTGCTGTATTTATTCTATGGGCAAGAATCTAATGAACACTTGGCATTAGTTCCAGGGAGAAATAAAGGAACAATGACAAGTCCCTGTTTTCAATGATCCTAAATTCAGTAGTGGAGAAAAGACTTACATGTTGGAAGGGTAAAATCGCCCTGTGTGGCAGTCTGTGACCAGGGTAGATGTGTGGATTGCAGTCCTCCCAGGAGTGAGGGCTTGGAAAATCTCTGCTTTGCTCAGCTCTCCAAGAGCTACCCAAGGTGGCTTTGAGCCATCTGTGAGAACCTATGCAGGGCCCATGCTGCTTCCTGGAAGGAGATGGCCACGTCTCTCTCCCTCTAGATGCTAAAGTACAATTCTCCCTGCTCTAATTTGGCTGGAAAACATTTGTTAAGTATTGAAGATAGTGTCATAGAGAAGGATTACAGAGGACACGTTAGTGTCACACTATTTAATTTTGGCAGTGAGCATGAGGGTGATGGGATCGGGATCCCTATAATTAGCGTTTTTGCTGCTTTGCAGATGAGGAAATTGTGGAGGCAAGAAACTCGCCAAGGGTCATGCAGAGGGATCCACAGCGGAATCGAGGCTAGAAAGTGCTGTCCTCGTAGACCTCTCTGCTGCCTGCACACCGGTGCATTGTGGAAATCATACTGTGACCAGCCCAGCAGGTCACAGTAAAGAGGTGACCTGGGTGGATCTCTTACCTGCTTTAGACGGATGTGGACATCATACCTTCAGCTCTCTACCCCCGAGCAGACTAGCAATGTGTGTCTTTCTTAGCCGTCCTCTGGGTAGTCAGCCTGGCATCTGTCTGTTGGTAGAGTTTTATTTTCTCTTCCTTTTAGTTCTAGACTCCCTGCAAAAAGATAGGCAACGGTCTGTGGTGTTACTCTGATTGTTTCTGCCATTTTGCAAGATGGCTCTGTTCGGCCTTTAGCTAGTCTTCCAGGTTCTTGACACATTTTCTATATTTATGTAGATGACCAATATCCCCAGCTGTATTCCTGGGTTCCTTTTTTGCCTTGTCCATTTTTACCACGTACAGGTGGGGTCCTTGTGGATACTGGCCTCCTTCTCTTCTTTTTCCACATGTTGCTCCCCTCTGCCAGACTTCTGCAATAGAAATGGAGGAACTGGATGTCATCCTGGCCTGTACATTCTCTGGCCCAGATGGAGCCTGCTGGGTGCCCCACTGCCCTCCTGTCCGTAGGCTCCATGGAGTGAGGGACACAGTCTCTCTGGCTTTCAAGTCTGACTCCTATACCTGCACAGCACAGGTATCCTGTATGTCCTCAATAACTATGTACTGAATTAATTATTAATAATGCATAACCTAGTCTTCAGAGAGTCCAACGTCTACCAAACCAGCAGATGCCTCTCGCCTAATTCCACAGGTCCAAGAACAGGGGATGCAGATGTCCTCTCCCAAATCCTTTCCCCTCTCTTCTGCCTCCTTCCCAGTCCATAAGGAATTCCAGTCTGACCCCCCTTGCAGAGCAAATCTCCGCTGAAGGCAGAATTTCCTTTGAGGTCACAGGAAAGAATTTCAACATCAGCTGAAAATAAGCCCCCAAGGTCCTTTGCAATTTCAGTTTTTGGCCCTTTGGACTTGTTGCTCATTTCCAGGCCCAGAAATCTCATTCTTTCATCTCTTCCTGAGATTGGTAGTTTTCAGGTGAACTGGTTGTGTGTGTGTTCGTCAGGGGTGGGCAGGAGCCTGGGGAGAGATAATGGTAAGTGGTCTTTGGCACCTCCTTGATTTTCAGATGTCTTTGATTTCTTGTCTGATAGAGTTGACGTATTTTCCCCAAGTATCATTAGACTTTTCCCTAGTGCCAAACGTGTCGAGTGGCTGTAGGTAAGGAGCTGAGACGTGAGAGTGGGCACACACATCCTGCCCAGTGGGCGCAGGCTGGAACATGCCTGCCTGGGGACTCCCTGCGGCCCACAGCCTGCTGTGCCACCACCCAAGCTGACCCAACCCCATACTGCCCGGCGGCATGGCCATCCTTTGCAAGAGAATGCCTCCACTGCTGGCCTCTGGTTTCTCTGACACACAAAGAATGTCTGGCTCGATAAACATTCACCCAGTGATTATAGGATTAACTGCAACCTGCTGCAAAGGTAAGCCTTTAAACAAAGGTTTTGCTTTGTTTTTGAGGAAGGGAAAATAAAATATGAAGCAAACAAACATATTATCCATGAATGGGCACTTTAGGCTTTGGGCTTCAGCAATTCAGTTATTAGCAAGGATTTCCTCATGCAAGGATGCAAGCAGGGTCAGGCTGCCCACATCCCTCCTTCTCTTCACAGGCTTCACCTTTGAGTGCTGTTGCCACGGCAACGAGATGGCGGCAAGAGAGCGAGAAAGATTGTGCCTGTATTTGGACAGTGAGATGTTTATGAAAATTCACATTTTTCTTTTTTTTCTTTTCTCTTTGCTGGAAAGAAAGAAGGAATGGGGGAAGAACAGTGACCCCCACGTTCTCTGAGGATCTATTATGTGCCAGGCATGAGGCTAGGTACTTAACGTATATAGTGTTAAGTGTGTGTGTGTGTGTGTGTGTGTGTGCATAAAACCCTTTTTCTTGTGAACTATAACTCACCTATCAAAGAGTGCACGAAGTAAAAATTTTAAGCTCAATGATTTATCACTAGCAAACACGCCATGTGGAATCAGGTAGACCTTGCCAGAACCCGAGAAGTGGCACTTACTTATGGCCCCTTTCAATTATTACCTCCTCCTGCCCCTTCAAAGGAAAAACTATCCTGACTGTTATGGAAATCATCTGCTTGCTTTTCTTCGTAGTTTTAACACGTCTGCACTAATCCCTAAACACTATAGCTTCCTCTTTTGTTTTTTAACTTTATATGGATGGAATCATACAGTGTGTGTTCTTTTTGTGTCTGGCTTCTTTTGCTCCGTATGAATTCACAAGTTTTATTCATGTTATTATTCGTGACTGTAGTTTCTCACGTTCATTTCTTTAGGGTACTTCATTGTATAAATAGAACCCGATTTTTTTATCCATTCATTTGTCAATGGGCTTTTGGATTGTTTCCAGCTTGGGGTTCTTTGGAAGAATGCTATGATGAATATTCTTGCACAAGTCTTTTTGTGCCCATGTACTCATCTTTCTGTGGCTCTGTACCTAGAAATGGAATTCCTCGGTCACGAGATATGTTAGTAGATAATGAATGCCAAGCAATGTTCCTAAGTAGTTGTACTCCCATTAGCAACGTATAGGTTCCTGTTTCTCCACATCCTTATCAATATTTAGTATTCTCAGTCTTTTTAGTTTTAGCCATCCTGGTGGGTATGTAGCGGTATGTCAATGTTGATTTGTCATTTGAATAGTCTATGATGTAACTGTCCCAATTTTCTATGGAGTTGTTTTTTTCTTACTGATTGGAAGTAATTTATTATGTAATTTGGACACAAACAAGTTGTCTGGTACATGTGTTGCAAATATCTTACTCTCTGTACCTTCTTTTTTTTCACCTTCTTAATAGTGTCTTTTGGTAAACAGAAGTTATTAATTTTAATGTGGTCCAATTTATCAATTTTTCCATTGTGATTACTCTTCTTTGTGTTCTGGTGAAGAAGTCCTTCCTTTGTCCCACGATCATAATGGCGTTCTCCTGTAATTGCCTTCTAGAATGTTTATTGTTTTGTGTTTCACATTTAGATCTAACTTATACCAGAAATTGATTTTTATGATGATGTGAAGTAGGGGTTAAATTTCTTTTCTTTTTTTTATTCAATATGGATATCCAAAATGTCTCAGTACATTTATTGAAAAGACCATCCTTCCACCATGACTCTGCAGTGTTACCTTCATAATAAATTGGGTTTCCACATACCGGCCTTTTCTTCTGCTTCATTGGTCTGTTTGTCTATCCTTGCTCCAGTTCCACAATCTTAATTGCTGTAGCTTTATAATTAGTCTTAATTTCCAGTAGAGCAAGTCCTCCCACTTTGTTCTTCTTAAGAGTGTCTTGGTTGCTTTTAGTCCTTTGCATTCCCACAAAAATTTTAGAATCAGCTTCTCAACTTCCACAAAAGAAAACAATGGTTGCTATTTTCTTTTTTTTAGAGATTGCATTGAATTTGTAAGTCAATTTGGGAGAAATGATATCTTTACACTTTTGATTTTAATTTCCATGATGATTTGAATTTTCAAGCATATGTGGATTTTCTAGTTGTCTCTTTGTCATTTTTTTCCCAGAGAAATACTTTAAATTAGTTCAATATTTTGTAGTTTATTGAGATTTACTTAATGTCCCAGCATATGATAAATTTCTGTGATTTTCCTTGTATGCTTGGGAAAAAATTATAGCCTGCAATCACAGAGTGCATGTCTTATAAGTGTCCTTTAGGTCAAGTGTATCGATTGCATTGTTCAAATCTATATGGTTAATGATTTTTGTCTGCTTGCGGTACCATGTACTGTGAGAAGTATGTTAA
>CM052450.1:8809893-8933223 GCA_028533085.1 Varecia variegata | reverse complement strand
CAACCTCAAACTCCTGGGCTTAAGCGATCCTACTGCCTCAGCCTCCCGAGTAGCTGGGACTACAGGCATGCGCCACCATGCCCGGCTAATTTTTTCTATATATATTTTTAGTTGGCCAGATAATTTCTTTCTATTTTTAGTAGAGACGGGATCTCGCTCTTGCTCAGGCTGGTCTCGAACTCCTGAGCTCAAACAATCCGCCCGCCTCGGCCTCCCAAGTGCTAGGATTACAGGCGTGAGCCACCGCGCCCGGCCGATTTTCAGTACACAATATTATTAACTATAGTCCTCAGGCTGCACATTAAATCTCTAGACTTCTTTGTCTTCCATAACTACAAGTTTGTACCCTTTGATCTACTTCTTCCCATTTCCTCCCCTTCCTCACTCCTGGAAACCACCATTGTACGCTCTGTTTCTATGTACTCAATCGTTTTTTTTTAGATTCCACATGTAAGTGAGATCACACAGTATTTTTTTTTTCTGTGTCTGGATTATTTTACTTAGCATAATGTCCTGTGTTTACCCACAATGTCACAGATGGCAGTATCTCCCATTGTAAAGCTAAATAACATTCCTGGTTGGGGATGAGGGGTGTATATCACAATGTCTTTGTCCATTCATCCGTCAGTGGACACTTAGGTTGTTTCCATGTCTTGGCTATTGTGAATAATGTGACAATGAACAGGGGAGTGCAGATATCTCTATGAGGGGCTGATTTCATTTTTGATATAGCTCTCCCCAAAACCATTAGTAATTTCTTTTTTAGTTTTATTTGCCTGGTATACCTTTTCTATTCTTTTACTTTCAATCTTTCTGCATTGTTATGTTTTAGATATATATAAATAGGAATAGATGACTATGTAATTTTGTTTTCTTTTAATCCTGCCTCACAATCTTTTTTTTTAAACTGGAACACATTTACAATTAATGATGTATTTGCATTTAAATCTACCATTTTATGTAGTATTTTTTATATATGTCATCTGTTCTATGTTTCTCTTTTTCTTTTCTTGTTTTACCTTCTTTTATGTTGATGAGCTTTTATTATTCCATTTTTCCCATTTATTAACTTGGAAATTACATATTTTTAATTCTTCTAAATGTTAATTTCATTGGTTCCCTCTCTCAACTATTGTTATTGTGAATTTTGATTCTCTATGTATTTTAAACTCCCCATACTTTGTTGTTATTGTTTCATATGGTTAATATTTATTTAGGTTAAAACATATTAGCCAAACACAGCTGGAAACCAGAAGATAAGACATAGCAAAATAGCTATTGGTCTTTGTTCTTTCCTTAATCTCCAGCTTCTATCTAAAATCTTATTCCTTTTGTCTGAAGAGTACTTTTCAATGTTTCCTTCAGTTGTGAGTCTGCTGCTGACAGTTATCTTGTTTTTGTTTGCATGTAGTTTTTAAGAAAAATTCTCTTTTTAACATTTATTCTTGATAGATCTTTTAAAATTCTGGACATAACATATTCGATGAGCAGTTATTTTCTTTCAGCCTTTTAAAGATGTCATTCCACTGCCTCCTGGCTTCCATTGTCTTTGTTGAGGAGTCAGCTATAATTCTTACTGTTGCTCTAAGGAGGGAAATTTGTCTCTTTTTCTCTGATTGTCTTTCAGCAGGTTTAAAAATTCTTAGCATGACTTCTTTAGATATTGTTTCTGTTCTCTCCTCCTTTTCCTTCTTCTCACTATATCTTCTATATCTCTGTCTCTTGTATTTCCCATCCTTTTTCTCTCCATGCTTCATTCTATATATTGTATTTTGACTTATCTTCCACTTTCAAATTCTCTCTTCAATTGGGTTTCAATAGCTGCTAAAGTTATTCATTGATTTCTTAATTCTTATTACTGTATTTTCTAATTTTAGAATTTCTTTTAGTTTGTTTTATACAATTTCAAGTTTGCTATCTAGATCCTCAATCATTTCTTTTATTTTCTTGAAAAAAAAAACCACCAGCATATCTTATATATCTTCTGTTTGCCTCTCCAGATATATGTTCACCCTTCTCCACCCTGCTCTCTCCCCAGAAACCTAATCTGCATGGACTATATCAATGAACTTTCTTATCCTCTGGCTTCTAGCGGTGTTTGGCTAATGGGAATTGCCAGTAGAACCTGAGGGAAGGAAGAGAGTGATATTTGATATTGATTTATCTGGTTTCTTCCTTGGGATGGGGTTGTTGTGGACTGGTCACATTTCCTGACCATACATTTTCCATCTCTAGGTTCTGATAGCTCTTTCCTCCCCATAATTCTTCAAACCTAGAGATGGTAAAGGCTCTTCCTTGTTAATAGATCCAGAGTATTAGACCGTCTCTCTCCCCTATCACAGCCCATACTTTGTAAAGCATTCTTTTATTAGATTCTCCCCCATATTATCATAATTTGATGGTGCCATCTCTTTCTGGCTGGAAACATGACTGATACAATGTTTATTTTAGCAAACGTTTTTGGTTATTTAAATAGTTAGACCATGGTTCTGTTTCTACTGTCCTTTTTTTTCTGTTGTTTTGTTATTCATATTTTCCTGTTTCATGCAGCTATTTTAAATTATGTGCTAGTAATTGTGTGCGTAGTATTTCTTATACAAATGTATTCTTCATTTAGAGAGGATTTACATTTGCTTCCGCCAGGTAGTTGGGATTATTCTAAAATGCAGTGGCTGGGAGGCCTTATGTAGTTCAAGTTTATCCTTATTTCTTCAGCATCTCAACTTGAAATGGGAGGATTTACCAGCAACCATCCTCACCAGCTTAATGGTGGCATTTAATAGGTCCTTAATAACAGTTTGAAAAGCTGAATTGAGGGGCAGAGCAAGATGGCCAAATATGACTCCCTAATGACTAGAATATATAAGGAGCTCCAACAACTCTATAGGAAAAAATCAAATAATCTGATGAAAAAGTGGGCAAAGGATCTGAATAGACATTTCTCAATCTAGAATTTATCACTAGATCTCACATATTTGTTGTAGGATGTGATATAAAGAACAATCTAAAATGGCAGACCACTATTTGTTCATTAACCTCAGTGCCTTAGGGATGCTTGTGTGCGTGGGTGTGTTCATTCTTCTCAACAGAGCAAGGACTAAACAAGCCTTCTCAGAGGGTTTTGAGGTATTTTATTCATTGACAATGTAACAGATTCCTTATACTGTACTCTCAAGCATGCTAATCAGAATTTTCTTCTGCATGTTTTGTTGAATATCTTTGCGGTTCCTGCGTGTGGGCTCAGGCATTCCCTGTGCTCCTGCCCTGGAAAGGGGCACTGGGAACCCTTGGGTCAGGAAGCAGGATCAGAATCTGGGACCTGCAGGTGGGTCCACCTGTGCTCTCGTTCTCCTCTTGTCATTGTAATTGATAGGATTAGAGAATGGTGTAGACCAGCATTCACCAAAGTGTGTTCTATGAGACGTTAGTTCTGTGTGGTTAATAGATAATGACTTGAAAAAAAATTAATTCACTGCAACTTAATTTAACACATTTATGGAACACCCACAATACAGATATGTACTACAAATTCAGTCATGAACAATATAGGTAGTCTCTGTTTTCATGGAATTGGTAGACTGACAGTCAAGAAAGTTTGGGAAATGTTACACCAAAGTGGTATAGGTTTCTTTACTGCAAACATTTTAGGGTTTTAGTATGCTAGCATGCATTGTGACTTTCTAAGAGTGGTAGAGTATGCAGCGTTCTTCTAAAGTATCTGGCCATGGAAACCTTTTTTACTTGTTGTAAAGTCTTTTCTTGTGGCACCAGGGTGAGTGTTCTGCAGAACAAGCCTGGGGGAGATGCCAGCAGAGAAAGAACGATAAGCTCCTCTCTTCATTGCACCCCAGTATTAGTAGCATGGCCAAAGGGGATGATGGAAAACAAGCCCAGAACGTGGCATCCAGGCAATACAAGTGTGGGAATAAGGGCCCCATTTGTGGATGCCAAGTGATGGCCACCTCTTGACCCTGAACCCAATGAAGAGTCAAGGTAACCTGGGAGTTGCCACACAAGCCCAGGGAAGGTGTGTGCTTCTCCAAGCAGGACTGAGAGGCTCACTGGGTCAGTGATGTAGTAGGAAGAGGCAGAATCAAAAGTGGAGCCTGGGAAGGGGGACTGTCCCTTCCTCCTAGGCCATATGAGAGGGGGAAGATTTCCTGTCAGAGTCTTGTGGGAGACCCTAGGTGGCAGCTGCACCGGGGGAGGGTACAGCATGTCCCGTCTTATGGATATAAACAGAAGCACTCACTTGAGCCAGCCGTGGGCTTTGTATGCCAGCAACCAAAGTTAATCACTCCGGCGAACAAGCCAGAGGAACAGAACTGACAAGTGGCTAGCGTTATTTCCTCCTTCTCCAGGAAGACATTCGGGCTTAGTGACCCTCTGGGTTTTTCCTCTCTCTGATCTCTCTTGGCCTCACGCAGTGTCCCCTGCCTAGGCGTTACATAACAGCCCGGACTGTGGGGAACACCTAGACAAGAGGCCGTGACAGTTGGACAATGGGCAGGCAGAGGCTGCCCTGAGAAAATGGAGTCATTCATGAGCCGTGTGAGAGGCGGCTCTGTTCCCGGCTTGGCTCGCTGGTAAATGAAGTGCGCTGGGGACAAAGAGGGAAACTTTACACTCTAGCAATTTTCCCACAGTGGCAGGCTCGCAGAAAAACAAGGCACTAGTTGGCTTAGAGGAGAAAAGGCAACCATACCCACAGACTCTGCTTTCTCCCCCAGATTGTCATCTTGTGCCAAAACCACAGAGTGACCTCCCAGGGAGGGACCGGCAAGGCTACACTCGCTCTGGGTCTAAAATGGCAGAAGCCACAGAATACGTGTGGGTCTGCCTTCTGCTTCTGCCTGTTTTCGCCACTGCTCGATGGGTTTTCATTTCCGAATCAGCTCATATTTGACGGCTGAGCTGGCTCGCCACTTTGAAGGGCAAGAATGTTGTCAGTCAAGGGCACCTTCCTCAGCACGGCCAGCTGGCTCACCTGCTCCCAGGGGCTCTTCAGCCCAAGGACAGGATGGGCCACTGGTCAGGGCTGTGCGGAGTCACACCCAGCGACACCGAGCTGCTGGGCACGGGGGCTCCCAGCATGGGAATCTATACTGCGGATGCAGACAGTACAGCTTGACCAATAATCCGTAAAATGCCAAAACTTCAACCACTTACGCGTCTCCTATGGTGGGTGTTTTGTTTTATTTATGTATTTATTTTTTTATTTCAATACAAGTGCTTTTTGTTCCATGGATGAATTGTGTGATGCCGGAAGTCAGGGCTTCCAGCGTACCATCACCAGAATAGTGTACATTATACCCAACAGGTAGATTTTTATGCCTCATCTCCTTCCCATCCCCCTTCTTAGTTTTCAGCGTCCATATACCACTTTATGACCATATATGCTCCTCATTTAGCTCCCACTTATAAGGGAGAACATGTGGTATTTGTTTTTCCATTCCTGAGATACTTCACTTGGGATAATGGGTTTTATATAAGACTAAATTTCATGCCAAGAAAATACCAAAATTTTATCAAATAATCTTATATATTAAAAACAATTCCCAAACCCCAGCAAAGACCTACTTCTCTATTTAAAGAGATCCGAAGCTCTTATCCAACCTGTCCATTTGAAGAGACTGTTGGTGTCCATTGTGCAGCTATTTGGCCCATGGAGCTAATCTTACCTCCGGGACGTCTACTGCAACCCTCGGGTGCAGAGTAGAGCCTGCTGTGGGGTGAGTTATATTATGAAGTATAAAGATCCCTCTTTATCCACCCTGGAATCCTGCCTTCCTACCTGGTACCAGCGGGATTCACAGATCAAGAAGAACCAGGTGGCATACTATGTTTCCTGAGTGATGAAAGAGCACTGATGATGCAGTCTGGGATACATGCACGTGGAACACAGACCAGGGTTTGCCAGCTCAGCCTCATCCGGGGAGACTCTATCCTTCTGGGAACAAGCCTACAATGTGAGTAGGTGCCAGCTGCTGAGGAATACAGTGGTTAAATGCCTTGGAATCAGACAGGTGGGCCTGGATCCTAATTTCAATACTTGGTAGCTGTGTGATCTTGAAGACGTTACGTTACTTTTGTTTCCTCCGCTGTACTAATCATTATGGTCACGATTTTTAGGAAGGTGGACAGGGGCGGGCCAAGTGTCTGTCCTGGGAGAGTTGAAGGACTCAGGCTGCAGGGCATCCCCTCTCTGAGGCCATTCTTAGCCGGGAGATCCTGCCGCCGGCCCTGAGAACCCTCACGGGACAGGTGGGAGTTTTTTTTTTAGAAAAATACTCATTACCTAGGAAAACCTCACGACAGACCAATATAGTTTCATGCACTGGGGCCTGGAAACCACTGCCCCAAATAATTTATCTGTTATTGTCTCATCCTACACTGGCTTTAATTATATTTTTTTAAAGAGAAACCTTTAAAGTTTTCTCCTTTATGCTTCAGGTGCAAATATGCACCTTTTGCCAAATCTATGTGCCTCCCCTAACTGCTTCCACTTCAGGGTTTGAGAGAAGAATCAAAACCCTTTGGGCTTGCAGATGATCAGAGAATAGACACCAGCCGATACCTTTTTAGCACTTGTCACATCCCGGGTGGGTGCCATGCTTGACTTGAGCACCTGTGCTATTCACAGCAGAGTGAGGCAGGACGTGATGAAGTGGGTGAAATGTCTGAGGATGGAGCCGGGAGCCTACAGGAGCATGTGCCCACCGGAATGGCAGTGGTTGGGGAAGGCTTTCCAGGGACGCGACACCTAGCTGAGTCCTGATGACCGTGTTAGCTAGGTGAAGGTGTGGCGGTGCACCCAGGCAGGAGTAGAGCACGCAAGGGCTCGGCAGGCCTGGAAAGCCTGCGTGTGTGGTACCTTGCAGCAGGTGCAGAGGGCGGGAGCACTGGAAGACGTGGTGGGTGGAGATGGGGAATAGGCAGGCAGGAGCCCGAGCTCCACGTGGCTCCTGATTGGCCCTGCAGCATCATTGCTCCCTTGGCAACGCCCTCGACAGAGATCGCTGCTGCTCCAAACATTTACTGATAGTTTAGTCCTTCAAGCAGAATGGTAAAGTAGGAAAAGCCCGTGGGTAGCTCTTCACATCTTTTCACATCAGTAGTTCCCATAATTGCCTTGTTCTTTCCAATTTCAAGAGAATTCTTCAGGCAGTTAAGTTTATGCTTTTACGATGTCTCTTCTCTCAACTGACCTTTGAAGCTGATCTTTGTTGAAAAAGCTATTTTTCACCAAACTGATTTAGATTACTCATTGACTAATTTGTTGACCACAGTTGCTTCTCAAGAAAGCCTCACCTTTTACGCTTAATGGTAGCTGCCAGCATTGAATTGTTATTATACTCCTGGCACAGTGTTGAGTGCTTCCAAAACATTGTTATTCGATGCTGACAGCAAATCACATTATTATTTATATGCATATTATTACTAGATTATCTCTATTTTACAGATGAGAAAGATGAGGCTGGATAAAGTAATAGTGTATTAATGATAGAACTGGGATCCAATTTATTTGATTCCAAAATCTCTATTCTTAGCTCATCTATTTCTCTACTATGATAAAATGTTTTCGAAAATACTTAAAGAGGTATGGGGGTCGCTTCACAATGGACAACCAAGTTTTTAGAAAACATTTTTTTCCCTTGCAGAAAGAACCCAGGAAAGCAGTGAACAGCCAGTGAATATTCCAGAAGGTGACAGGGGAGATCAGAAGTCAGCAAAGGCCTTCTCTCTGCCATGGGAAAGCCTGCGTTAAGCTACCTCTGAGGAATTTTAATGCTAATTTTCTGTAAAATCCCCATTCTCTACAGTATGAGCTTTAGTTAATAATGTATCAATATCGATTCATTAATTATAACAACTGTTCCATACTCACACAAGATATTATCCAGAGGGGAAACTGAGTGAGAGACAAATGGAAACTCTGTACTGTCTTCTCAATTTTTCTGTAAATCTAAAGCTTTTGTAAAAAACAAAGTTTTTTTTTTAAAGAAACTTGTTCTTCAAGGCCACATACATATTCCAGAATTTATTCTTAGAAAATTCCAGAAACAATTGATTTACTATACATACTAGATTAAACTGAACAGTAATTATTAATGATTAAAGTTTAGTGCAGAAGTTCCAAAATTGTATACTGGAATGTTTGTGACCTAAATCTTAAGATATGTTATATCAGTGATTCCTGATTTTTTAAAAATTTTATAGACAAAGCATGATTGACAAAAATGTGTCACATGCTTTTTAACTTTGTTATCTGTATCTTTGGGGATTGTAGCCATTCAAACCATATGTTCCTGACTCAGGTTCCTCTGTCCATCTTAAGAGTTGTCGAGTCACCATCATAATGTCTGGGGTTAAGGAAAAGGCTTCTGAGGGGCTGCGCTCATGAACTCAGGCTGAGCCTGGCCAGTCCTCTCCCTCTGCTCATTCTCAGGCATACGAACGTGTCCTCTGGTGCTAAACCTCCCGTTCTAGTTGTGCCCTAGTGGAAGGGCAGTGTGGTTGATGCAGCCTCCGTGCTTTAACTGGGCTGCTTTTCCCTGTTATCTGCCCGTCCCAGCTTCCTACTACCACCCAGATTGAGAAGAACATATTTTATGAAGAAACCACTTCCTGTAGTCAAGATTATTCAACTTCATTTTACTCTCATCCCCTTTCCCCAGGTGGAGATCTGAGGGTCCAAGGAGGGAGGCTCCTTGTCCGAGGCTGCATTGCCAGGAAGGAGGCCAGCAGCCCTAAGCAGGCAGGGGAGCAAGGTGCTCAGAAAGCCTGTATTCTCAGAGTCCTGTCCCAACAACATCAGTGTCATTTTTTTTATGACAAAAATGTAGAAAGACTGGCCAACAGGAATTTAATGATTATCCAGAGAGCCAGTAGGGGCTGGATGAGGACTCCAGAGGCCCCTAGATTTCAGGAGCAGGGATTTTTACCCCTCTGGCCTAGGAAGAGTTGAGCAGAATGAAACAACCCAAGCTTTACCTAATTCAGACTCCCATTTCAATTCCCAGCCAAAGGTCTTGAAGCATGGTGGGAAGCAGAGCTTCTTTGAAGGAGGAGTTAGGATCTGAGGTTGAACAGGTACGAATATGTAAACTCCTGAACATCATCAACAGCCTTATTTAGACGCAGACAATGGGAAGTTGGCTTACTACTCTCATAGCATGATTACAATGCAATACTTGGTAAAAATTGTTCTCAGGACATTTAGTGTTTGTTCTGTCTCCCTGCCATGTGCTTACGGGGTACTCCTATAAATTCCTTCTCTTATCTGGATTCAGAGACCTATTGACTAGTCCTTCTACAGACTGCGATCTAGAAAAGGCAATTCCTTCTTTGGTTTGAGTTTTTTCAAAATGTCTGTGCGAGGAATATGAATGTGCTAGCCATTTTCCCAGGAGGAGGTATCTGCCTCCATTACTAGATCTGACACCTTGGTGATCAGGAGTGAGAAAGAGTTGAACAGCAACCCAGGTGGCTGGGCTTGTGAGGGGACCCCTTCAGAATTAATGGGAAAAGAGATGAGGTCCAGAGAGGGGACTGAGCCCCGAGATTCCAGTCCATCTGCTCACTCCTGCGGCAATCTTACGAAACAGTGAAGTGTTTCCCACTCGGCCTTTCCCTGGTAGAACAAGTGAGAGATGGAGATGGCCGGCCATGCTCCAAAGCTAGATTCACCTCCCTTGGGAGCCTTGTGCTTTTCTGAAATGATGTAGGAAAATTAAGGGAAAGCAGGAGGTTCCAGGGACTTAGCAAGGGTTAGGTGACAGCACAAGGTCACATAGGCTCTGAAAAACCAAGGTATTGCTCCAATACAGGTTTTATCTGATTCCAAAGTTCAGGCTTCTTCTACTTGAGATCTGAGCCCTTCACACCGGTGTATGATTAGTGAAGGCTGCAGAAGGGAGAGTAATGAAAGCCCAGTGTTGAATAGATATGAATATATAAACTCCTGAACATCATCAACACTAAATCGCCTGAAACCTTATTTCAGATGTAATTATAGCCGAGCCAAAAAGCTGATATTAGCATTTAAAGCCTCTAGTACACTTGCTGTAGGAGCCATTGAGTATTTCTAGCCCTGTGATGCAGAAAGAAAAAAACCCTGAGAATTCAGCTCGTTCACCCAAGTCACTGACACATCAAAGGAAAAGCTCTTGTAAGTCCATTTAGGTGGTTTAGGGCCGAGGGACATGCCCGGAATCCATAAATAGAAATAAGTATCGGTCATCAGAGCAGTGTGGTCAGGTCCTTTCTGGCCAGGAGGTCATTTCGGGCTCCAGCAGCTACTTGTTCAGCTCTGGTATCTGAACAACCAAAGTGAATTATTCACTTAGGAGAGTGAAAAACACCTGGCTGTTCCGGATTATCAAATGGTGTTTTCTAGTACAAGATGTCTTAGTCACTTGGAATCCGACCAAAGCAAACTCCTGGTCCTGACCCACCCATACCTTTGTGCTGGGTGGTCATGGACAGAGGGAAATCCGCAAACAAATGGAAAGGGAACTTGTCAGCCATGGAGAGTGCGCGTGGCCCCACCTGGGGCAGGTCTACTCCTGGGAAGACGGGGTGTGAGAAAGGCTGCAGGTGACGAGCGGGCCAGAGAAGGGCCTTCAGTGGCATCTCTGTTTGGTTCCGGCCGGAGCGGGGCTGTGGCTTGCATAACAGCTTGGCAGGGAGATGCAGCCGGGCGGAAGCACGCGGGTTTCCAGCAGCGCATAATCATCTTTGATTTCTCTGTTTGCTCAGCAGCTTTCCTGTTGGGGGGGAGGCAGCAGTGCAGGAGGGGGCAGGATTCCGACACACTGCAGCCTTCTGTTTCCTTGTGCAGAACAAACAGCCCCAAACAGATCCCCGGGGCCAGGGAATTAGCGAGAGGGCCACACGGGTCCCGAGGCAGTCTGGGGGCGTAGCTGCCCCCGAGCCTGGCCCAGGGCTAAGAAGGCCAGAGATTGACCTAAAGTCAGGCCCTCACCAGGTGCACGGGAGCGCAATGGGTTGCTGGCAGCACCTGACGTTGTTTGTCCCCTTGGCTTTGAGGGCTGTGGTATCCCCCTCTTATCATGGGGGTCACTGAGCCCCACACCTTGGCCACCCGGAAAGGAAGCTTCTGAGGCCTCTCTCTCACTCACCAATGCCACCATTCGCCCATCTCCTCCATGGAGGTACCAGGCTGATTATGCTGGAATCTGGGACAGGCGGGTACAACCAACTTAGTAACGTTTCACTTGATTAAGAACACAAATTCCCGGCTTCTTTTGATCCTAATCGGCCTGGAGTCGAATAGCAACTGTTCCCCTTCAGAATGGGCATGCACTCTCCACGTGTGTAGTCCCCACTGTTCCCTATTGTCTTACGTCTGGAGATCTCTTCAGTCACTTATTCTACTTGCCTGGCTCTTGGAGACATTTTTAGGCTGAATTCCCTGTCCCATCCTAACGGTAATCATTTGATATATAATAATCTGCCTACCTCTCTGATTCTCCCACTAGACTGTAAGCTTCTAGGACAGGAGCCCGGATTGATCATTCATTCAGTAATTATCAATGGGGGGCTCACCTTGGACAGAGTGCTAAGTGCTAGTCATTTTGTTAGGAATATAGAAGTCATCACAGGGCTTCCAGTGTCCGGCACTTAGCACATGCTCTATATATGTGTTTACACTGAATGAATAAATGAGTAATTCTTCGTGTATGCGAACTGTTGATCTTGGCAGTGTGGTTCGGTTACCCACACTCTCAATCTTATGAACAGGTTTAGTGAAAGGATACACCTTGTTTTGCAAGTGATATGCATGAAGTTGTGTAATGTTGTACTCAGATATTTCTCTATATTCAGGTATTTTCTAACCCCTAGCTTGCATCTCTGGCCTCATCTTTTGCTACTTGCTGCCCTATCCAGCCATGCTGGACTGCTTGTGTGATCTCCCTGCACTCACCTCACTCCTGGGTCTCTGTGCCCATGCTCTCACCCTGTCCCCGGAATGCCCTTCCTCTTGTTTTTACTTTATCTCATTGCCACCCCTCTCCTGGCCAGCTGCCAGGTACTTCATAACCCTCAGCTCAGCCATCACCTTCTCAGGAGCCTCCCCGATCCCTCCAGGCTGGGTTAGAGGCCACTATTCTTTGTTCCAATTTCCTGTGTGTTCTTCTATGAATCTGTCTCCACCACCACTCTGCAAGCCCCTCAAGGCAGGGACTAAACTTTTCATCCCTGTATTCTCAGGGCTAAGCCCCTAATAGGGACTTTCTATATTCAGGTGTGCTCATAAATGAAGCCGTAGCCAGGGCTGGCACCTGTTGGAGTGCCACGTTGGTGCACACACCCTCAATCTGCAGAGTTCAGAGCACTGGCCAAGGAGCCAATTGGATTCTTGCTCTCTGTTGACATATCATGTTCTTTCTCCCATTATAATGACTACCCACGCTCTGTGTGTTTTCTTAAGTTTTCATTGTTTGAATACATGAAATTCTTTTGCTCTTTATATGAAAACAATGCCATCTGTTCACTAGATGGAAATTCTGGAAAGCTTCAGAAAAGCAACCAGGTTTCACTGCAGAACAGTCACAAGCTATACCTCATGGGATTCTGGGTGGGAGGTAGATAAGATTAGGACAAGAACAACTTAGGGTTCTTAGTTTTGTGTGATTCTTCCCTCTTTGATTTTAGATTTCAGAACTTTCCCCTCAGATTCATTTCAATGGGATTTATGCCCCAGTGAAAACTAACATCCTTTTTAAATTTCAGCCTAGCAGCCCCAGGAGTGATAATAGTCTCTGTGAATTCATGGTTCAATCCTATGTATCAGAGACCCACAGACACGTGTGCCTGCTGTATACACTTCTGCTGAGAGGCACTTTGAGATCCTGGAGATCAGTAAGACACTTACAAGACCTACCTTGCAGGCTGGATGAAGGAGAGGCACATGTATAAACCACAGCAACCCAAAGCAAATTGAAACAAGTGGTGTGAAAAAGTCAAGCTAATCACTGTGGAAAAGGAGGAAAGGTGGTTAATTCTGCTAATGCCATCCCCTGCTTAAGGCCATTCAGTGCTTCTCCACTGGCTTCCAGGTAAAGTCCAGATGCCTTAATATGGCACTCAAGGCCTTCTGCGATCCAGGTCTTGGCTAGTCCCCAACCCCCTTTGTCTCTGTGCTGCCTCCCCTAACCCACACTCCTGCTTCAGTCATGGGGACACACTTGTCCCCAGATGAGGCATGCTGTCTTTCACCTCTCTTTTCATCTGCCATCTTTGACTAGAATGTCTTCTTCTGTTTTTCACCCATACTGGTAGCTTCAGCTGGGATGTCCAGTCCTCGGGAGTCCTCTCAGACTGAGCTAAGCATTTCCTCTTTGTAGCCCCTTAGCATTCTGTGTATACCCTACTATCCCCCGTGACTAGCTGCCTCTCTTCTCCACTAAACTGTGAGCTTCCTGGGGACAAGTATTGATTTTCCCCTCTATGACCTCATAAAAAAGTAAAATACAAGAAACCTAGTACATACACAACAAATATTGTTAAACATTAAAATGGTTGAGGCCAGGCACGGTGGCTCACGCCCGTAATCTCAGCACTTTGGGAGGCCAAGGCGGGAGGATCACCTGAGCCATGAGTCTGAGACCAGCCTGGGCAATAATAGTGAGACTCTGTCTCTATAAAAATAAAAAATAAAAATAAATTGTTAAATAAATATTGTTATAATCAGGGAAGTCTTTGTATAGGAGGCAGCAAAATTCTGAAAAAATAAATTTTACTATAATTGATGGAGAAAGGCAAAGGATAGTTCAAATGGAAATAATAATTATCTGGACACATTTAAAAGGGTTCAATAAATATTTATTGCTAGCTTGGTAGATTCTTATAAAGCTACCCCTATCCTATGACCCAGCAATTTCACTACTAAGTATTTGCCCAAGAAAAGTTAAAACATGTGTTCACAAAAAGACTTGTACAAAAATGTTTTTGGCAGCTTTATTCATAATAGCTAAAAACTTGAAACAAACGAATGTTAATCAACAAGATAATAGGTGGAGAAATAGTGGAATAGTCATACATAGAATACTACTCAACAAAAAAATTTTTTTATAAAGGAGCAAACTACTAATACATGCAATACCATGGATAAATCTCCAAAACATATTGAGCTTGAAAATGCCAGATACAAAAGAATACATACTAAATTTTCTATGTAGATGAAGTTTAAGAACAGGTAAAGTTAATTTATGGTAATAACAATCAGAACAGCAGTTGCCTATTGACTGGAAGGGGGCATGAGGGAACTTTCTGGAATAATGAAAATGTTCTTTATCATGACAGGATGTTGGTAAGATAAGGTTATATACTTGTTCAATGTTTTTTGGATAGTACATTTATGATCTGTACATTTCATTGGAAGGAAACTTTAACTCAATTTTTTAAAAATTATTTATTGAGTACCTATTATGGCCCTAGCACTCATTTCGGTACTGTTCTGGAAATAAAGGCCATTTATGAAAAAATCACAGCTAACATAATAATGAAAACTGAAAGCTTTCCCTCTAAGATCCAGTATAAGGCAAGGATGCCCACTCACACCACTTCTATTCAACATAGTAGTGGAAGTACTACTCAGAGCATAGTAATCCTTTTTCTAGGTATCTACCCAAAGGAAATGAAATCACTACCTTGTAAAAATATCTGCACTGTCATGTTCATTGCAGCATTATTCACAATAGCCAAGATATGGAAACAACCAAAGTTTCCATCAATGGACGAATTTATAAAGAAACTGTAGTATATATATGCAATGGAATATGATTCAGTCTTTAAAAAGAAGACCCTACCATTTCTGATAACATGGATGAACCTGAGGTACACTGTGCTAAGTCAAATAACCCAGACACAGAAAGAAAAATACTGCATGATCTCACATATATATGAAATCTAAAAAAGATAAAAGGTAAATACACAGAGATAGAGAATAAAACAGTGATTACGAGGGCTGGGTAGGGGAGGAAGGAAATGGGGAGATATAGGTCAAAATATATAAAGTAGCACTCTAGCCCGGGCAACAGAGTGAGACTGTCTCAAAAAAAAAAAAAAAAATATATATATATATATATATACACATACACACACACATATATATAAAGCAGATATGTAGCAGATATGTAGGATGAACAGTCTAGAGATCTAATGTACAACACAAGGACTAAAGTTAATAATATTATATTGTATTTGGAATTTTTGCTAAAAGAATAGATTTTAAGTGCTCTTGCTCCACTCACAAAAAATGAGTAACTCTATGAGATGTTGGATATGTTAACTTCTTGATTGTAGTAACCATTTCACTATATGTATATCAAAACATCCCATTGTACATCTTAAATATATACCATAAAATTTAAATAAATTGCAAAAAAAATGAAGATTCATTTACAGAGTACCTATTATGTCCCTGGCACTCATTTGGGTACTGTTCTGGTAGCATTTCAGGTGTATCTAAGGGATACATCAGAAAGCAGATGAAAGTCCCTACCCTGGTGGAAGTTATACTCTGGCAGGTCAGTTTTACCTGTTCATTGCAAAAGAGCATGCTGATATTTATCCTCATTCAAGTTGCTGACCTCCTTCAAGGGCTTGTCAATGCCAGGACTGGTGCTCAAAATGCTTAGCCAGGTGATCTGGACTGCATTGGAGTTTGGTTAGCGGTACTTTGAAACATTTCAGTAGTATTTGCCTTGCCTAGTGATAAGCAGACGCTTGGCAGAGTATGGAGCACAAGGCTGGCTTTATCTCACAACACAGACGTCAGGCGCTGTAGGAAAGAGCACTGTGGAAGGTAGTCCCTGGGGCAGGCCCTGTGCTGGGAATGGAATGCAGACTCCAGGTCAGAGGAGGCAAGTGGAGGAGGCTGCTGCCCAGCTCTGCACATAGCTCAGATGGAGGGCAGGCTGCATCTCCCTTTTCTATTTTCTTTCCTCTACTGGACACAAGGTGCTGATGTAACATATTCTGGCCTCTACCAACAAACATCTTCAAACATCATAGTGGAGAAGGTAGCAAGAAGGGCAATAAACCCAGGAAAAAAAGAAAGCAGTCAGCAGCTGTGGAAGGAGGATTAAATAAGTGGCAAGGGGCAGCGTGAAGCCTGGGCTCCAGCTGGAAGGCAGAACATGAGACCGTGTGGGAGTCAACCTAGCGAGCCAGAGACACCACGTATCTATCTGTTCCGATGATGTTAATGTTAGCTGCCCCTCAAGACAAGAGCCTCAGCTTACGTCTCTTATAGAAAACCTGGTAATTGATGGTTCTTTGAGAAGTCCAAATGTCATGAGACTTATCTTCAAACTGAGAGTTATTCATAGTCCCAAATGTGATGTCCTTTCCCAATCCTAACCATGTTGGTTAGCTTGAGATCTTCCAGAAGGTAAATTCTTGGGGAAAAAAAAACAAGTACTGGAGTTGGTCGAAAGTCCTGAGTTTGAGCCTTAACTCTGCTGACCATAGGCAAATCATTTGCATGCAGATTCAGTTTCCTCATTTGCAGGGTGGGAAGTTTACCACCACCCTGACTGCCTGCGTGGTATGCGGATGGGCTGAGAATGCAGTGAATGAAGAGGAAGTTTGTGCCCTGGAACCAGGGTTGGCATTTCCCTATGCATCATCTGTAATGCTGTGCCCAGGGCAGGTGTACTGACAGGTTAAGTACAAGCAGAGTGATCATAACAAAGGCGGAGTTGCTCTTTCTATGTCTGTCCTTAAGAGACTAGGTTGCAAAACTTAGATCTCATTTCAGTATCTGTTCCTTTACGTGTCAAGAAACAAGACCCACAGCATCCTTTCTCGATGTTAACCCTGTCACGCACCGGGCCTGAGGTCACCCTGCCAGCATACACAACCCTCAGAAGAATCTTGGACAGCCACCACTGACGTCAATACGGCTTTCCTTGTTCCGCTCCTTATCATGAATACAACAATCGAAGGGGCATCTTGTGCTTGATGGCGAATTTTCCCAGTACCCAACGCTTGGGAGTACATGCACCAGGAAGAGCTATTTGGGGTTGAGCACTTACTAGTTTAACAATTGGAGCACTCGTGGTTCTTCCTGACAAATGTCCCAAGACAAGTCTTTCCATCTGGCACTGGTGGTTCAGGAGCTAAGCTGCACTGGTGCACGGGGCTGGAGCTGAGGACCTGGAGGTCACCCTGACCCACGCTCCTGGGGCCATCACCTCCTTGTCCAAGATCATCAGACTTGCATTTCCATCTGAATGAGCCAAGGAAAGAAGTGTTTCTGAGTTTTATGGGCCTTTTATTCTCTTCTTTTCTTTAAAAATTGGACTAGAAACTCCAGTCCTTTCAGCCTTCTTCCTCTCCCTGGAGTCCTACTGGTGCGCATTACTGCTAATGGGGCTTCGGGCCCTGCCAACTCAAAAGGAAGAACAGGTCCATGGTACATCTGTGGCCTAATGAGGAGCCCTGAATGGAAATGAGAATCAAACGTGCATTGAAAACTCAGTTCTCAGTCAGTCGTGCCTCCCCCGCCTTTGCCATCCCAAGGTCCCTGAGCCCAGTGCCAGCAGAAGATGACCTGCCAAACTGATACCCCATGCAGCTTGGGGAAGGGCCCTGAAATGGGACCCAGAAGCACACTCTGAACTGTTTTCTCTCTGCTCAGCAGCTGCCAAGGCAGGGGCGAGCGCAGAGGCAAGTGGGAACAGGAACAGGGTTTGCATGACTGAGCAGAATGAAAAATCTGGGGGATAGGGAGCGGGGCAGTCAGATACTGGGTGACAGCCTGAAAACTGTCATTAGGAAGTTGCTGCACTCTGAGCAGGGATTGGGAACTCTTATCTCAGCATCTGTAGCGGTGGGGGGGGGGAGGCGGTGGGGGGAGAAACAGGGATGCAGGTAGCAGAGCAAACATGGCCCCCAGTCAGGAGTCCGTCCCAGGTCCTGGGGCTGGCCCTAGCGCAGGTTAGCTGCTGCAAGGTGGATAAGTTTGTTTTTTGAGCCTCAGCTCCCTGGTATGTAAAATGAGGGTAGTAACACCTGCTCTGCCTGGCTCCCAAGCCCATTGCTGAAGCTTTGTGAGACACTGTCTGAGGAAGGGCTTTATCAAATGGGAGGCACCATTAGATGGTCAAAGGTCTTCTTAGGCAGATGAATAAGTAAAATCTAAAGGTGCTGAGGCTAGCTAAGCAGATAGCAAATGGACTAGGTAGATGTGAGAGTGGGGAACTCCTGAACCTGCAAGGGTGCAGCTAATAATGATTAACACTCCGCATTAAAAGGCAGTTGCTCAGATGGAACTGAATGGAGGAACTCTATGGTAGCCAAGTGGTATCAGGGCTGCTAAAGGCACGTCAGCGTGACAGCCAGCAGAGGTTGGAGCACTGGCAGTGCTCATCCAGAACGATCCAGGGAGGTGGAGAGGAGGCAGTCCATGTGGAGATGGGCCACCACAGCTTGAATCTCTTTGGATCACACAGCCAGCTTCCAAGTTGGGTTTCATGTTCGCCAAACCCTCTTCTGACTGTGTCCTGACTTGCATGGAGAGTCCTTACCAGGGACAAATGTGTAGGTCCAAAGACTTTACTGTTTTCTGTAGAACTGGCACATTTTTTGGTGTACAGCTTTCTACATCAGTTTCCTTTGACTTGTATTCATAGAAATCATTTCCCTCTGTCCAATTTGGGGCACTGACACTATGGAGTTTTTAGACCTGGAAGGCTGGGGGATGACTGAAGCTCAACATGGTGAGAGTCCCAAGGATATGCCAACTGTGGGGCTCTTCCTGGACATCCACCTGGCTTCCCCTGGACTATACTACTCCCTGCTAAATGATAACAGCTTTGATCATCTAAAAAGCTGCCCTGGATCAAGGTTAGAGGCTGGAGAAATGAAAAGAGAGAGCTTTCAAAACAACTTTGTTGATAACATAGATTTGAATGGAGATAAAGAAGCAAAAGACATAGGGTACCAATGAAGTCTCTAAGCGTTAGATCTAGTGAACTGGGATGGAGGTAAGGAAGAGAGTGTTCCTACTGACAACAATGTGAGGGGTGTAACGTTGATATAAGGTTGACACATGCATGGTATTCTCCCTCCCTCCTCTACTCACAGAGCTGTCACTCCTTAATGTTGGCATTCTTTCTTTCATAGAAGGACCAAAACGTTAGAGTCTTTCTCAACCCAAAACATTCCAGGAACCACTCTGATAGGTCAGAGCTACTGTAGGAGATGAAATCATGAGATGTCATCTTGGAGGTGATATGTAAAGGAGTTACTCACTAAATAGTCATTGGTTCCTTGTTGATAATCCCAGACAAGTTAGTGGAGGCAATCCTTGACTTCAGGAAAAAAAAAAAAAAAAAAAGGAAAGAGCAGTAGAACTTCTCTGGTATCTAATCTCCAATAACAGCCACAATAAAATACGGAAAGTTATGACAATCCCTGGGTGTGCCTTGTGACCATATTTCCTGCCTCGTTTAGTGGAGGAGGAGAAAGAAAAATTTTAATTATTATGTAAGCAGAAGCTAGTGATAAGCTCAAAATATATAGGAATCCTTGTCCATTTGAGACCCAGCTGTCTTCCTAAGTTTAAAACTTAGGAAGTTATATGACTCTATTTGATAATGATGACTCGTCCTGCTGCCTCCATACACACATCTCTACCATCATCCACCCCATCTAAACTAGACAGGAAGCTCTGAGTGTCTGCCATAGATGCCTACTGAGAAAGAGACCCCAGGCATTTCTTTCTGCCTGAATTGCTGTGGTTCATGTCAACTGCAATAAGAGATATCAACCCTGCCAGAGCTAATTACAGCAGGATTTGGGCCCTAGTCAAAGGCAATCAAGTATGGGATGCCCCTGATGCAGGACACTCCTCCATGTAGTGCCGTGGGGAGAAATTCTATCCTGCGGTGGTCCTCCATATTGGATAGCAACTATGCAACCCCATCCTCTCTCTTGGGGAGCGTAAAAGATGCTCACAGAGAAAGAGGGTCTCAGGAGCTCGGCAGTAACCAGAATCATGTCTAACTATTCTATTTATCCCCAGGTCCAATCTAGGCCTTCTGTGCATTCCATTCTGTAAGCCCTGGACCAGTACGTGGAACCCAGAATGGCTGCAAAACTGCTGAGCACTCGGCCCACCTGCTTACTCCCCTGTGAATTCCAGCAGTAAACCTCCATCACTTAGCATAAGCTGAGTGTGTCTCTTTCTTATCTCCTGAAGGAACAAGAGCCTGATTAATATACCACTTGTTGAGAAATTCAGAGCATTGAAAGATTTCAAAAATATTTGAGATGTCATTTGAAAACTATAAACTATTATGATAATTCCACTCTGCAAAATGCATCCAAAATTTTAAACTTCATCTAAAGCAATTAGACTTTTGGAAAAACAAGTAAATCATGAGAAACATATAAATATTGATATATGGACATTTGTAAAACACAATATTCCATAAGTAAAACCATGTGGTGTTTCATCACTTGGAAGAATGAACAAAGGCTACTTTAGGGAAACTTGAGCATGTGGCATGTGTTCAATATTTCCTTTGAAATGTCTACCATAGCTGTAACTCCCTTTCCACTTGCAATGGGACACCCGATTCAGACCCTTGATGTCTTTTACCTGTGTCCTGCAATACATATGTAATGGCTGCTTCCTGTGATTCTAGTCTGTGTGTCCTCCAATTTGTCCTGCATGCCAGGACAACTACATTCACATCACCTCTTTGCTTAAAATCTCTGTGGCTCCCCATTCCTATGGTGGCTTCTTTATGATCCTCTTTGCAGGTTACCAGGAACTCTATCATCCAGCCTTATTCCCTCCATTCCACACCCCCGTCCATCCCGGTTTAGTCATCTCTTCATGAAGATGCTTTTTGCATTCCCCGTCTCTGCTCTCAGTCTTCCTGTTTCCTTCCCTTGGTACGGGGGCCCCATTTATCAGATCTGTCCCATTCTACCTCAAGGTTGATGCATGTCCCATCTCCCACAGGGAGCCTTCCCTGATCGCCCCCACCCCTCGCTGATCTACCCCTCCAGGAACTTCATGGAGCTTATCGTTTTAGCTCACAAATCAATTCTGCCTTACGAGTCACTGCTTCTCTGTATGGACCAGTCTTCGCTTCTGGACTAGATAATAAACTCCTTGATTTTGAGTATGAGAAAACTGTTTTCTTGTTGACATTGAATAAATATCCTGAATGTTCCCCACTACCCAGAGAGGTAGCTTCAGAAAGCAAGATTGTATTAGCAATCTCATTTTACCAACAGGGAAATGGAAAACATGTATATTTGAATCTCCTATGCTCCGTGTCCAGCCTGAAAAATAAAAACTGGTGAGACAGCTCTTACCACCAAAAGGGCTGTTAACACTGCTACTATTAACTAGTAGTAGAATTTGTGACAAAAGCACTCATGAGACATGGTGCCACCAGGACACTAGAACTCCCAGAGGACGTACGTTAGGAATCAGGCTGTATACTGGAAAAAAGCATGGAACTGGGGTCACATAGTCTGAGATGTCCTGGACCTGTCACTCAATAGCTGTATGACATTGGTCAAGTCCCCTAATTTCTATAAGCTGTACTTACCCCATCTGGAAACAGAGCAGATCAGACTAGGGTCCTCTGAGGTTTGTTCTAGCACTCAAATTCTGGAGACTGTTGTGGCCTGGGGTCATTTCACACTGAGTTAGAAGGAAACACCGGGATATTTTAGCAAATGACTTGGCCTATTCTGTCCATGTCAGGATGCTGCTGACCTTCTGTCCTCAGCTATTGGTCTCCCATCTGGCTAGAGAAGCTGCTCCCCTGGTAACCCAGGGGGAGGCCTAACTTGAGCTCCACCCTTAGCCTTGGGATAACATTGCCAAACTGCTGCCTAGTTCCTGTAAAACTTGCCAGTTGGCTTATAAAACTTTCTTACGCATGTTGCTTTTTTCTTTTCAATTGGTTAACCTTGAAATTGAACTCAACTTTGTTTTGCTACTTTCATTCTTAGCTGACTGTCAATCGGTTTAAGTCTCTTACAGCTTTTTATTTAGCTGAACCTGGATTGTTCTGTTCTGGGAACTGCACTCACCCCCACACCTCCTGCTGTGGTGCCCTTGCTAATTTGGGTGACACCCTCTCCTCCTGCCTCTAATGACATTGTAGAGCACCTGCGATACACACAGCTTGTTTTATGGGATTTAAATTCCACAAGGACAAGGAGATTATCAGAGAATGGAGTGGCTGAATGACTGTACTCGCTCATTGGAGATTTTGTGAGATTCGGGGCATTTTTTCTTCTTTTTTGTTTAGCAAAACAAAACCAAAGCCATTCTAACCACAAGAAGCTTGAGTGACATGTTTGCCTCTCAAGCGTATAGAAGTCTGCCTCTAAAGCCACCACTAGGCCAGCTTCCTATGTGGACCTGTTGACCACTTGGGGGATCTACATAATAGTGCCTGTGTGAGGACAGAGTGTTGGAATGTGCCTTAATCTCAAGCATAGCAGGTCTACTGCCAACACGGACTCAATGACCCAAAGTGTTTAAACCCAAGTCTGGGGTGCAAGTCGGTGCTCTTGAGTGGCTGCTGTGAGCCAGGGATTCCTGCAACAGTAACAGGCTTGGGAAGGGGATGGAAGAGTGCCTGGGCCCCAAGAAGGCACTACCAATGAACGAATGGCGCTTGTAAGACTCCTGTGACATAATAAGACATCTTCACCATTGAATAAGAGATTCTCTTTACTAAAATAAAATGAATCAAAAGAAACAAATAAAACTAAACTTACATAGGCAATGAGTCTGTCATCAGATAATGCTGCTTAATAGTAAAACTGAGTACAATCTCCCTCTGAAGTTGGCATAGGCTCTGCTGAAAATCAAAGTCTCAAGCATATGAAGGATTTGGGGTCAGTCTTTCTTCTTCTTCCTAGGATACATAATAATGAGAACCTTTTGCTTCTTTCTTGCAAGAAAGTAGAACTGAAAGAGAAGGGTGTAGGGTTCTTAGCAACTTGCAAAGCCCAAAGCAATATTCAAACGGCTTCCATTTCTCAAGTATCTTCTATGTACTGAGTGCATGCACACGGTTAAGGTGATTTACATGCATACTTACTGATCCTCACAGCAATGCTGCAAGGTAGGTATTCCTATATAGAAATTTTATAGTTAGAAACCTAAATAATTATCATTTTCTAGATATTTCCAATTTAAGCACAAATTTCCATTGCACTTATAATTTTATAATTTTCTCAAAAAATTTCCCCCAGATAATTTGGTAGTATTGTGATCATGAGATAAATTGATTTGAAAAAAAAAGCTGTAATTTACCAAGGCTGATTTAAGAATAGAGGTAAAACATGATCAGTTTTTAACCAATGTAGAAATTGAATCTGTAATTTTAAAAAATCTTCCTAGTCCCAGATTGTTTCACTGGAAAGTTCTACCAAATACTCAAGGAATAAATAATCCCAATCTTTTGTAAACTATTCCAGGGAATAATGTATAGATAGGTAATGTAGAGAAAGGCATCCGAGGCAGGAACAGCATGTTTAGGGGCACCGAGGTAGAGAAGAATATGATGAATTTGAGGAATAAGTTATTCAGAATAGCTGGAACTCAAAGGACTTATTAGAAAGAATCAGAATAAAACTTCTACCAACATCAACTGAAAACCTCTTGCTCATATCCTAGAAAGTAAGATGTTCTAACTATCTCTACGAGTACCTGTAAAAAGTATCTTCATCACAAGTCTCTCCAAGGATTCACATAAGTCTGCACCTGGGATGGCAGATATGCCAAACACAGGCTGCCTCGCCCTGCATCTGGGCCCTTACTATATGATCATAACAGCTACTGTTCATTGAGCACCCTGTGCCAGATAGAGTGCCAAGCACTTGACATGAGTTATCTCAACTAATCCTCACCATAACCCTGTGAAGCAGGTGCCGTAGGAAAAAAAAAATCTATTTGCATTTTACTGATAAGAAACAGGCCTGAACGTGGTTAGGTAACTTACTCAAGATCACTCTGCTAATAAGTGGCAGAGACGGGACTTGAACTTTTCTCTCTATCTCTGGCTACAGCACCCATCCTCTTTACTACTCTATTAGCCTGCCCATGGCAGGCATCATTAATCGATCATTGCATTCTTTTTTACTTCGTGCAGACTGGGCCTCCCAACTTCTTTTAGTATAGTGCTCTAGGAAGCCACTGTAGATTGAACCTAGTTGGCCCATAAGGCGGGATAATTGCCGCCCTTGGCTTATACCCTAGTGATGTCATCTCAGATGCAGCCTCACATTCTGATCCTGTAAGCCTGAGTAAGTGACATCATGCTGATCTACCACCACAAATTGTATTCTAGCATGTTGACTTGGAGTCTGTCTGTTAGAAGGCCTCCCCAGACTGCTTTCCCAAGCTGACCCATTTTGATCATTTTGTTGGTATGGACAAACTACAGAAGGAATTCACGCCATCCACAAGCTATCGATATGAGCTTAGTGTCTATAAAGAATGCTTTTGATGAGAAAATTGCAGAATTGATTCCAGAAAGAGTCAATGGCCCCATGTGACGTGCTCCACATATCTGGATTGTTTGAATTAATGCAGAATCTGGAGACATTGTTGAATACTCAGAGTTGATTTGGATTTTGGAAAAGATTAGTGTATTCCCAGGTATCTCCTATAACACACGAAAGCCACCTCATCATTCCATACAAAGTGGGAAGAGATCACATATCCAAGTTAATTTCATGGAGCCCTTCCAGGCAGACTACTGCACCTTCCTGCAAGTGCTTTCCCTTTTGTCTGCAAACTCCAAGACAATCACGATTTGTCACCAAGTATTTACAATGCCCCAGTGGTGTGGTGGCTTGAGATGGTTCAGGAATGAAGAATGGTGAGTTTGGGGCTGGGAGGATGGGAGAGATCTGACTGGAGCAAGCAGGGACCTGATCCCTTGTGAAGAGAGGGAGAAACAGAAATGACCCTCCCAGATTTGAGGCCAGCCCTGGAAAGGGCAGCTGGGTGCTCCAGGAGTGGTGTTGAGAGCAGCATGGACATTTCCATCTCAGTGCTGGAGCAGGAGGGTAGGTGAACGAGCAAGTTGATGTCCAGGAGCCAGTGGGTGTCAGGTAGACAGAAGCTGATACTGGAAGATGTGCCAACACAGGCTAGAAACCCAACTAGAGCTGAGACGTGAGGGCCAGATGCTGATTTCAGGGAGGAATGATGACAGGAGTCAAGAGAGGGACCAGGCTGGACGCTCAATATAGGTCTTCCTAAAGGGAGAGATGAGTAGAGAGAATCCAGCTATAGTTAGCTCAGGTCAAAAGCCCAAACATGTGGACTGGGCGAATATATGGAAGCAGGGAGAGGCAAGGAGAGATTTGAGCAACTTAGGGATAACTTGGGCATCCTAATCCTGAGACCCTGGACCCTAGGAAGTGCTGATGGTGAAACGGACTCTGGGACAAGCACGTGGTTGGTCTCCCTTCCAGGTTGGGTGGTAGAAGTCCATGCCCAGCTCCCACAGAATGTGGGGCAATGGCTCTGATGCATATCCCATCTTTTCTAGGGCTATCTTAGCACCTAGTGAAGGCCTATAAGGGAACCTATTTGTGTGGTGACAGGGAAGGGAACTGACATATATTCTAAACATGCAAGATGCTGGGTGCCTAAATATCCCATCTCATGCAATTCTTAAAAGACCTTCAGAAACATCAAGATCACAACTATAATATTAATAGTGAGTGATATAGCCAAGACCCAAACTCACATGTGACTTCAAAGCCTTGGCTTTCTCTACTCCATCAAGCTGCTTCTGGGAGGATCTGGTCAGGTGCAGCTGGGAAAGACAGAGGCAAGAGACACTGAAGACCAGACAAAGGGATCTGATTCTGTCATCATCTCAGTGGTTGCAACCTTGCCTACATGTTAGACTCCTCTGGGAAGGTTTAAAAAAAAAAAGTTGGTTCCACTCCCAGATATAATGGTTTAATTGCTCTGTGATGGGATCTGGGCCTTGGTATTGTGTTTGTTTGTTTGAAAGCTCTCCTGGTGATTCTAAGGTAGAATCAGGACTGAGAACCATTGATCTTCCTTGTTTCTGGCCCTTTAAGCCAGTCTAATGTACTCAGGACTGCTGGCCCTAGGAGAAAAGCTAAAAACCCCAACTGGTCTTGGCTACCATTGCCAAGAACCCAGTTCCTTCCTTGCCTGTTCCTAATTAACTTTTACTTTGTTCTCATCCCTCTTGGCTCTTGGGTCCTGTGCTGCAACAAGCAGAAACACCCAAGTTACTGTGCAGGCTGTGGAACCCACCCTTGATCTTTTCTCTAGACAAGCAGGAGCACTAGGAGCTGCACACAGGCTGGTGTGCTATGTCGTAAAAACCAGGGATTCTGGGGCTCTAGGAATCTTGCAAAGGATGCAGTAGTGCATGGAGGTGAGGGAGAAGTTAAATCCAGGGAGAACATTCCAGAGAGTCATCATCAAAGCAGAGGACCTAGACAAGGAGATTCCAGGAACGAGATCCAGGGGTAATAGCTCAGAGAGGAGAAGGGTTTGTAGCAGAGGTCAGGTGGGGAGCCTGGAGAAATCCTCTAAGGTGGAGATACCACCTGCAGCTGCTGTTTTCCAGGAGCCTATGACCTGAGGCTGGGGGAGGTCACCCTGCAGCCTGGCCTGGACCCAGCTCTTTACCTGCCTGAGCTCCAGGAGTTTGTGTCTAGGTATCATGGTGCCACCTCAACTTCAAACAAAAGGTTTGGTTTGGGGGAGCCCAAAGCAGAATATTAGAGATGAGCCAACAAGACTGCACAGATGTTTTTGTTGCTCAGTAAGTCAGTCCATGTTGCCTAAGACAGTTGATCTTGCTGAATTGCATAGATTATGTCCACCCATACTGAGCTGAGAACTGAAAAGACAAATAGACCACTTTTTGCTTATTTTGTCATGAGAACTGGTCTTTTGCCAGCAGTTGGAAGCTGACCTACGAGGACTCTACCACTGGAGTGCTTGAATGGGCAATGCACTTCCCCAGGGCCAGAATTCCAGTCGCTTCTCTGAGTTCATCACTTCTTGCTCACTTCCCTCCTCAGAGATCGTAATAACGCCGACTCTGTGTCCCTCACAGGGTTATTGGGGAGTATTGGGAGTTAATGACATGAGCTGCAACATGAATGTGTTTCTTTCTCCAAAACCGTGAGTTACTGTAGTCAAGACCATGTCTCATTTCCCTTGCTGCCCCATGACCTAGCAGTGTACCTAGCACATCCATAGACACTCAAAAATAATTGAGTAAATGATTAAAGAACAAATTAAGAAATGAATGAAGCCTATGCAAATGAAGGCCCTACTAATCAACCTGCTACACCAGTGTGGCAAAGGAGAAACAGAGATACCTACGTTCCGTACATGCTGTGTGCGTTATGGCATGAGGCTGGCTCACTGGGGTCTCCATGGGTCTCCTTGGAGAAACAGTAGCCAGACATCTGGGGAGTGTGTTTGGCTCTGTGAATCTGGGCCAGTTCTGCGGACTTTGAACTTGCCCATCTGAACCCACACCACACAGCAGGGCCCTGACAGGAGCCCTGACATCCTTGCCTTGCTTATTTATGAGCCTGTCCCTGATCTCATCTGGCCTCAGTGGCAGCCTCACACCCCCTCTCCTCTCCATGACCTCTTGCTCTTCTCTATGTACTTGGCCCGACCCTGCCCCTCTGGTCTGACCTTGGCTCCCCTCCTGTTGTGCAATGAGCATTTACCCTTCAGAACACATCTGCAGCTGCTGCTCTAGGCAAACTCCCTTCTCACTCAAGGCTGGTCTCCATGTCCATTGGCCGTAAGCCTGGTTTTCCCACTGTGCTTGGTCAGGCTTTGTGGAGAGGAATCAGACACTAGGACTGAACATCCTGGTCAAAACCAGGGGCAAAGGCTCCCACCTGCATTCTCAGGGGGTGCTCCCAGGTGGGCAAGGAACTCACCCCAGGACTGCACAGAGCTGGTGTGCCAGGCCCAGTCCCCACACATGGGAAGCAGAGATTTAGATAGTATATAGTATTGTGCATCTCAAGCTCTCAGAAACACATCCCAAACCCCTGGGGGAAGGGGGGAGAAAGATCCTCTATAAAACTGAGAAAAAAAAAATTCTAATGAAAAAGTTGGTCCACTGGTGACATTGTAAGAAACAAAGGTAGCAAGAGCTCCCTGATTTGGTGTGGGTGTGGGGGTCCCATGAGAATGACGCTGGAGGAAACTAAGTGACATGCAGCAGCAGAGAACTGACAAAGACTATGGAAACATGGAAAGAGTGAAATTGGAGGTAGGGCAAAAGCACATGTTGGCCCTCACAGAGCTGGGCTGGGTGACATGAACATAGGTGCTTTAACCAGAAACTCCCAGCCAAGTTGCCGTGGATTGGCAGTGGGGGCCAGCAGGTGGCGCTAGAGCAGAGGCCCAGGGAGGACTTCAGCGTAGCCCAGCAGGTGGGAGAGGAGCCTCCCCAGGGGGGGTTTGAAGGGCTGAGGGTCTGGCGGCTCCGTGGGTGGAGGTTCACAGGCGAAGGCATGAAGACCTTCTTTGGTCCTCACACCCCTGACTGTCCCACCTGGGCTGGAAGCTACTGTTTTCCTAGTGACAAAATTCCCAGCTGGCCTCTGATTGACATTTCAAACAAATGGCACTGGTGTGATATTGGGCAACTCTAGGTGTCACTGACCTGGGGGGAAAAAAGCTGTTTGCTTCCCGTTTTCCAGTTCCGTGAGAACTCCATACTGTGATCCCAAACTCCATGGAATATGCACAAAGAGCCTAGCACAGTTCCTGGCACCCTGCAGATGCCAAGAGCTGTTAGTTCCCTTTCCTCGCTAAGCCCATCTGACTCAGACTCCAGTCTCCAGCCTGTCCCCTGGTTGATCTGTGCCCCTCAGAAGTAAAGCTCCTGGCCCACAAAGCCACAGCCCCCCTGGCCAGAGACCCTTTTGTCCCAGCGCCCTTGTTCCAGATTTCTCACTGTGAGGCCTCAGCAGCTGCCAGGGGCCACCCCAGGCACTGGAGTCTCAGCTCAAAGGAGAGCATTATGCACAGTCCTCCTGCCCCCTCCAGGCGGGCCACTTGCCCCAGCCGGCACCCAGCCTCCAGCCACACCGCCTTGCACACCCTCGCACCCCCCCTTCTCTCCACAATGTGTTTCTAATCTGCCCAGGAACAGTCACCAGTCCGTTTTCCTGCCTGGCCTAATCAGCTTCGCCTCTGGGCCTGGGCGTCCTGGGTGTGTAACCCAGAGGCTTGCACGGAGGTGATCAGATTGCAGGGAACAGTATGTTTTCCTCCTGCCTCTGCTTGTTTTCTTCAGGGGCCAGGGCGAGCCAGCTGAGCTGTCTTCCTCTTGCCCCACTCCTCACCCTGCCTCCCTTGTGTTCTGACTTCGGGGGTGGGGAGAGGGGCAGAGCAGGCAGCGGGCATGGGAGCGGGAGTTGCAGGGAGGCAGGGCTGCTGTTGCTCTGGGGAGCAAGCCTGGGTGCACGGAGAGCAAGAGCCGGAGAGTGGAGGAGGAAGCCCAGACGGAGGATCTGTACAGACCAGTTCTGGCCAGATCTCTTCAAATGTTTTGTTTTTGCTTTGCTGCTGCTGCTGGTTTTTTTTTTTTTTTAACTCCCTTCCCTGTGCTGAGCTGTCATTTCTTAGTCTACCATGCCCCTATGCTAGGATAAATTTCTGGTTCCTCTGAGCAGTAAACACCCTGGTTTTACAGGCCACACCATTGCTCCCTTTTCTCATTGTCTTTCGAAATGCAATTTGAAAAAATAGAAAAGTGGCAATATCAGTGACAAAGGCAGGGCATGCCTTTAAAAGGAACACTTAAATATAATGTTTATTGAGCCTGGTCCATTTTTCAGCTTTATTTTCTCCTTTCTTGTTCTTGGCAGCAGCAGATAAGAAATCAGCTGTGGAGCAATGCATGAAAAATGTTCACCCTTTTAGAGTAGTTTTAAAAATAAATATTTTCAATAACAACATTAAACAGTTAATAATTAAAACCTAGAAGGGGTTGAAGTCCCTTCTGTCCACATCAAATTGTCCACGGGAGTTGGTAACAAAGTGACCAGGAATGTGAGATGTGAGACTGAGTTTCCAAAGGCTCAGGAGGAGCTGCTGGGGGTGGCCGTGCTCTCTCTGCACCTCTCCGTGGTGACATGGCCCCCTCATCTCAGGGCCCACGTCCCTTCCGTCTTTCCCAGCCTGAACCCAGCTGCTTGTATCTTGTGTTGGTCAAGGGGAATCACAGTGGGAGTCATAAGAGGAACTTTAAAATGACGTGCCAGTAGCGTCACTTGGTAGATGAGGAAACTGAAGCCCCAAGAGCTGGGTGACGTGTCTCACCAAGTTTCCATAGCAGAGCTAGAAAAGACCCAGCTCCCTGGGTCCTGGGAGAAGGTCCACTCTGCCAGCGTCCACATCCAGTCTGCCCTGCTCTGATGGATGAAAGGAAGGCCTTCCTCCATGTCACCAGCTGTCCCTATGGGAAGCCCCAGAGGCCCCTCTGCAGGGGGTGGGCTGTGGTAGAGCCCTTGTCTCAGTGCCTCCGTCTAGCCAGAGCTCACTAAGAGTGTGTGGTGGGTACTGCGGTCCAAAGTCAGGAGCGGGGAAACAGAAAGAGGATGGACGGCAGAACCATCCAGATTGCTACAAGTGCCTGCTGTTCTCGCAGGCAGGCCAGACCGTCTCCGTGGTAGAGGGCACAGTTGCTGCCCATGTGGAGGACCCTTAGTTAAAAAGCAGACACGAGCATCTGCCATCTAATATATTGCCTTGGGATTTTAATACTTCTATGTCATTGGCCTGGAGTTTCACTCTTAGACCTCCTTGCCCAGATACACCACGGTAATCCATGATCGTATTCGTCATAGTCGTCTAAGATAAATTTGGAGAAATTATGGCATCTAGGGCAAAGAATTCTGAACCTGGAATCAGAAGAGCTGGATTTATGTCCTACTCCACTCTTTACTAGTATCTAATCAAAGGCGATCAGGGTTGAAAGTAAGACTTAATTTTTTTTGTAAGGCAGAATTTTAAGGCTGTCATGAAGCCAAAGATTTATATCTTAAGCACATTCAAAGCCATTTATTCTTGTAGTATAATTTAAAGTCTGGTAACGTAATGTCTCCAGATTTGTTCTTTTTGCTTAAGATTGCTTTGGCTATTCAGGCTCTTTTTTGGTTCCAAATGAAACAAAGCATAGAATTATTTTCCTAGATCTGTGAAATATGATGTTGGTATATGATGGGGATTGCATTGAATCTGTAAATCACTTTGGACAGAGTGGACATTTTCACAATGTTAATTCTACCAATCCGTCAGCATCATATGTTTTTCCATTTGTGTCATCTGTGATTTCTTTCCTCAGTGTTTCATAGTTCTCCTTGTAGAGATCTTCCACCTCTTTGGTTAAGTATATTATATTCCTAAGTATTTTATTTTCTTTGTAGCTATTGTGAATGGTATTGAGTCTTTGATTTGACTCTTGGCTTGACTGTTATTAGTATACAGAAATGCTACTGATTTGTGTACATTGATTTTGTAACCTGAGCCTTTGCTAAATTTATTAATTCTAGGAGTCTTTTGGTGGAGTCTTTGTACATCCACTCCTACATCCCAAGCTGTATTTTCTAGATTCTAAGAAGCTATTGGCCGTAAGGCACAGCAGTGAGTTAGTAACAGCTTTTAGGGGTAAAGGAAAAGAAACATTTCTATGTTAAATGTGCCATTGACTATAAGACACAGGATTTCTGAAATGTCAAACCTGAAGATTGAGCTTCTTGGAATGAAAGAAATAGTAGTACTGTTACCATTTTGAAGGGAGACTGGCCTGGGTAAGGGCAGAGGAAGTTTGTGAACGTACAGCTGCTTATCTGAGTGGTAGAACATTCCCAAAATTCTCTTTTTGACTGGTCCACCATGGTCCTCCCGTATTTTCCTGTCATTAACTTTCTGCCAGTTTGGCCAAGGACCTTTGTGTCATCTACTACTTAGTTGTTTCCAGGCAAACACTGGCTCACTGACCAGAGACAGCTGTGTCACTGTGTGGTGCTCAGCAAGCTTTGAACAGTGAGATGAAAACATGAAACCATAAAAACAAAACAATGTTAATTTTAATATCTTGCATGTATCATTTCGATTTATGAAAATAAGTTCCTCAATGGGAAAAATGAAACTGTTTGCAATGTTTCCATAGAAAGGGACTATTCAACTCAAGGTACTAAGCTTAAGAGCACAAAGAGGAGCCACATCTACTAGAGACGGTGACACACAAGAGCCAGAATTCCCGCATTTGAGCATTCTGGTTAATATAGTTACACACTTGGTAGCTGTGTGGCCGAGGGTCAGTTTCCTAACATCTGTGTGTCTTACTGAGTTCTTTGTTTGTCAAACAGGGCTAAAAATAGCACCAATCTCAGAGTTGTTTCTAACGATGGAATGAGTTAATACATGCAAAACACTTACGACAGTGCCTGGCGCTTAGTAAGCTCTCAATAAATGCTAGCTCTAATAATAATTAGTAGTCATGGTATTAGGATTATTAATAGTAGCATTCATGGATTTAAAATTCCTACTCACTGGAGTCAGAGTCAGAAAGATTAAAAAAAAATTAACTATTTCCCTGGTAAGATTGGTTACTAAGAGTTAATTCCTAACCAAAATGAGGAAAGTGGCTTTTGCCCAAGGAATTCTTAATAAGGAATCTCCAGTATCGAGTCTTGGAATGTGTCACGTTACCTGGTAATGTTTGGAAGGTGATGGAAAACGGATTCCTCATTTACTCCCTGCTGCATTCCAGTTTAAAAAATTACTTATAAAGACATTTTATTTTGTTTTCCAAGGACCCCTATGTTCAAAACAAATTTGAGCTAGTTATTCAGACGAGTTCATCACCATGTGCTTCAGATAATGAGAACATTTTTTTAACACTTGAGTTTGGTTAAATGCTTGGCTGATTAGAAGACACATTTCCAGGTGCTTCGTGTCCTGTCTGAGCCAGTCACCCCTCGCTGAGCACGAACTGTGTGCCAGGCAGGATTAAATTATTTAGTTCTCATAATAACGCAGTGATTTAGGTGCTCTGTTTCCATTTTACAGCTGAGAAAGACTGAGGCACAGAGTGGTGAAGTGACTTAAGATTATGCCACTAAACATGGGTTGGAGACTGGAATCCAGGTGTGCTCATCAGTGCCAGAGCTTCTCTGCCTCGGTGGGAGCTGCTGTGTCATCTGAGGCCACAGCCTGCCTTAGCCTTTCCCACGAGCCTTGGCGTCACGGCAGGGCACCAGCGTGTGATGTTCTGCCCTGAGAGGTTTCTGCTGGCCCAGCCCTACCCAGAAACCAGATGGTGAGCAAAGGCACCTTAGGTGTGCGTGTGTATGACAGCATGTGCAGGGGTCACCAAGGGCCCAGAGCCTGCATAGAAACCGCAGTGCCCTCCCCTTGCCTGGAACTGCACCCGCCACACTCCCTTCCTTCCTTCCTCCTGCCCCCTCCCTGCTTAACTGGTAAACCCTGCCCCTCAGCTACAGCCATCGACTTTCTACCTCCTTTTATGTACCAGCCAAATCGTCCTGTTAGGCCTATACACTGTGTTTGAGAAAAACTGAATTAGCACATAGTAGGTCTCTAGGACATGCATGAATAAAGGATAAAGATAATAGGAAGTTTCTTTGACTGTAAGTTCCTTAAGGGCAAGAGCTTTGTCTGATTACTCTTTGTCTCCCTAGAACTTAGTAAGGTGCCCAGCACATAGGAGACGCCCGAGGAGTGTCCGTCACTGAGTGTAAGGCACAAAGGAGCAGGAGAAAATCTAAAGGGGAAGAGATGAATTTGGGTTTTATTTTTAGTACCAGTGTCTAAGAGTACTTTTTTAGAAAGTTCTACCAAACCCCAAATATTACGTAGAACATCTTGGACATCTGAGCTCTGGAAAGATCTTCCTATTACATCTCAGCCCCCCTTATTCCTGTTTCATTCTGGAAGTTCTCAGGTCATTAGGGAAAGCGCTGAAGGGGGAGGGCTGGTGGTACGGAGGGAGATGTGCAGGGACAAGAGGCAGGAATAGAAGGAAAATAAAGGATGCAGCAAAGAAATACAAGAGTAAGAACACACTTCCGTCTCTCCCCATGCACGGCCAGCTTGCTAGGGGGGACAGTCCTTCCCAAACTCCCTTTGGTGAAGGGACCAGGGCTTTAACACTTGAGGAATTGGAGGTCGTGATTATCGTTGTCACTATCCAAGATCAAACTTCTTTCTGACTCCGTCTGATTTCTTTCCAATCTTGACTGTTCCTGAGTGCTGGTGTTTCTTTTCAAAACGATTGAGATATGTCAACTCCAGCTTGAGGAGGAAGCCTGTGAGGAGGGCCTGGGGTCAGGTTTCAGAGGAAATGGAAGGGGGGGGGCTCTCTGCGATGGGAGCAGCTGAGGACGGGGGAGCTCAGTGGAGGTGATCCCAGGGGACTCCTGACAGAGGCCTCACAGAAACCTCATCCAGGGAGGCGGAGGCAGCTCTGAGAACTGAGCTCTCAGAGGCTGGGGGAGAGCCCTGAAGAGCCCTGAAGGGCTTCCCATTGCCATGGAGACTCTCATTGCTCCATGACAACAGATTTCCTCAGACATCACCTAATGCATGACAACAGCAGTCTGAGAAGGGGAAGGGACAGCTGATGCCAGCCCTGTTGAGTCACTGTGGTTAACCTCCATCCCCTACATTTCCTTAGAGAGTCTCAGGACTGGTCCTCACAGCCCACCTCTGAGTAAATTCTAGGTTATAGAATCAGCTCTGAGTTCAGCCTTTCCAGACTAGATTACCGTGGCCTCCTGTGGGGCCATCTCTCTCACCCGCCATTACTTTCCATGTTTTCCTTGACTCCTGAGAGCTGTGTGTTTTGGTGTTTTTCCCCTACACGCAATTTCAACTTTCTCTTTTCGCCTAGACCAGCCGCAGCTCCCTGTTATTGCAGTCCCAGCTCAGTATCACATTCCCTCAGACCATGTTGTTTTAGCCTTGCCCTGACACTCAGAGCTAATTTGTTCAGCTCTCGCCCTCAAAAACCTCTAAGCCTCAGCCCAGCTCTGGGGACGGAGACAAGATTAGTCTTGTGTGGATTTTTGAACTTGACAGTTGAAGCCCTTAGGTACCTAAAATCAAATTCGCGTGTGACCCAGGCCATTCAATGCTACAAGTGCACAGAATCACAGTCCTTGCGTGTGCTACATACAGTACACGTATGTGTTAGGCCTCCTTATGAAGGCAGGCTCTGACATATCTACTTACTCCTTTGAAACCCTAAATTTAGACCAAAGGAAATGTCCATTCAACTGGCAAAAACAATAACAGCCAACAGCTGCATAGTGCTGACATTCTGCTAAGCACTTCTCAAGCCATAGGGTTGTTCTCATAACACTGTGGGGTGGATGTCATTATCACCATTTTACAGATGAATCTGGAACTCAGAAAGATAAAGTACAGTTGACGCTTGAACAACACAAGGGTGAACTGTGCAGGTCCACCTATAAGGGGTTTTTTTTTCCAATAAATATGTTGGAAAACTTTTTGAAAATTTCCAACAATTTGAAAAAACTTGCAGATGAACTGCATAACCTAGAAATAGAGAAAAAAAATTGAGAAAAAGTTAGGTGTGTCATGAATGCATAAAATATAAGTAGATACTAGTCTATTTTATCATTTACTACCATAAAATATAAACAAATCTATTATAAAAAGTTAAAATTTATCAAAACTTATGCACATACGGACCATACATAGTGCCATTTTCAGTCAAGAGAAATGTAAACACATGCAATTATGCAGTATTAAGTCATAACTGCATCAAATTATTAATAACTGCAGTACATACTGTACTACTGTAATAATTTTGTAGCCACCTCTTACTGGGGTGAGCTCAAGTGTTTTGAGTATCTGTTTAAGATGCCCTGCGATGCTAATCATCTCTGCTTCAGCAGTTGTCTCTCCAGCAAATTGCATATCGCAGTACAAAGGGATCTCTCACAGTTCTCGCGTATTTAGTCATCACGTTTAGTGCAATACCATAAACCTTGAAATAACCCCAGGGGACCCATACAGAGTGCCACTAGTGATGCTTGAAGTGCTTTCCAGAAGCAAAGTCATAACATTACAAGAAAAATTTAAATTGCTTCATATGTACCACCGATGGAGGTCTGCAGCTGCCGCTGCCTGCCCTTCCAGACAAAAGATTCATCTTGTAAACAGACCATGCAACTGTACGGTATCTATAAATATAGTACCATACTGTAAATGTATTTTCTCTTCCTTATGATTTTCTTAATAACCTTTGGTTTTCTCTAGCTTACTGTGTTGTAAGAATACAGTATATAATACATATACTGTATTGTGTTAAATACAATATACTGTATTGTGTAAATATGTATTAATTAACTGTTTATGGTCTTGGTAAGGACGCTGGTCAACAGTAGGCTGATAGTAGTTAAGTTCTTGGTAAGTCAAAGTTATATCCAAATTTTCTACTGTGTGGGGAGTTGGCACCCCTAACGCCCTGTGTCGTTCAAGGCTCAACTATAATTTGCCCGATGTCACATATTTTGCATGCTACAGAACACAACTTGAACCCAGATCAATCTGAAGCCCAAACCCAAGTTCTGAACCAATTACACTCTGGGACTAAGATATTTTAGGGGAGAATCACACTCTGTGCAAGGCACTAACCATGTAAGGTTGAACTTGGGCTCCCCAAAACACTGTTCAGTTCTGTCAACAACATGATGGTCTTACTATCTATCTATAAGTTAATTAAATTCCTCTTGAATCTAAATGTTCTGCTTGCATAATGTCTTGAGTAAATGATTTTCTTTGGATTAATAGGTACTATGTGCTTCCACTTATTTGAGCTAATGCTACCATCTTCAATCACTGCAGAGAAGTCCTTAATTCTAAATATGACAAGATCTGTAAATTCCAATTTTCCTTGATAGAAACCTTTGCTTTTATTTAGATTTATGTAAGGTCTTGTATTGCCAGGCCAAAAAATCATGTTTGCAGTGTTGATATAAAGCAGTGGTCTCATCCCTCCCTTCCTAACCCCGAGCTCCAGGTGAACCAACAGCTCCGGGCTGTTCCCTGTAGATGCCTTCATTTTCCCACCACCCTTCAAGTAGAAATACCCTTCCTTTTTCTCCACCTGTTCCTCCTAACCTCATGGGCAAAGCCTATACTTTATGACTGACTTGAAGTTTACTCCCTCCTTGAAGCCTTTTTTGGTGGCCCCAGGTGGAAGTGATTTCAGTCTCATGTGAAATAATACTCACTCCAGCCTGAGTAACAGAGCAAGACTCCACTTCCTAAAAAAAAAAAAAAAAAAAAAATAGAAATAATACCATAGGACTCTTTAACCTTATATCCTTAATATGGTACTTATCACTTTCTCTGTTGGACTTTAATTATACTAAATATTTCATATTTCTCCTAGATTATAGCTACTTGAGGGCAGGTTCTATATTTTTCCTGGTGACTTACATTAAATTTGCTACTCACATACTGGTTCGATGCATGCATTAATATATAAATAAATAGTTGTGCTTGACTTCTGTCCTGGAACATTTCCATTTCTTTACCAGAATGATATAACTCTAACTGCTTGAAGCATTTCAAGTGATAGAGCACTATGAGTTTATACAAGGCTAAGATAACATTTTATAATTTTACATACAGTATGAAGGTTACACTGGGTACTCTTTCAAATTATATATCTTACAGAGATGTCATTTGTTTCATGTACTGTTAATAACAGCAAAATCTCAAAATTAAAGACATTTCTGTGACAAAAAGAAACAGAGCATTCTAATTTATCTCCCCCAATATTTAAAGTATGCACATGTGTTGGCTTGAATTTCTGGCCCATGCCGGAATACAGAACTGTTAACCACGGCGATACTTTTGGGGAGGTTTGGTTAAACTTTCATTCCTTGCACACACCAGGAATATTTTGATTGACACTATTTAAAATATATTGTGTACCCACATGCGTCTGATGCTGCACAGAATACTGAAAGGCACAATCTACAAGGAATTCAAAGGCCTAACAGCTGCCTTTCAGATCCAAAATTACTCTTTTTAGAGAGCTCTGAGGGTATACACAGAAGGAAAGTCGGAATTATCCAACAGCTACTGCTACAATCCTATTATGTTACCCATATGATTACTTTCTTTCGAGAAGATCATAGTGCTTGCAAAATAAGGACTTTCAACCCACTTTAATATTTAGTCTGTTTTCCTACCATATTAAAGATATTGGCTCTGTGTCACATAGGTCAGGATTCCAAAGCCACCCCAGGAACAGCAGAAGTCAAAAATTAATGTGTGCAAAGAATCACCCAAGGGACTTCTTATCGAAATGCAGACTCATGGGCCCCAGCCCAGACTCACTGATTCAGTATCTCTGGGGGTGAGGCCTGTAATCTCTATTTTTTTTCTTCTTTTTTTATAGAGACAGGATCTTGCTCTGTCACTCAGGCTGGAATGCAGCGGCGTCATCATAGCTAACTGCAGCCTCCAACTCCTGGATTCAGGTGATCCTCCTGCCTCAGCCTCCTGAGTGGCTGAGATTACAGGCATGAGCCACTGTGCCCGGCCCATAATCTGTATTTTTTTAACAAGCCCATCTAGGATTCTGCTCAGTGTCCCTGGAGCCAGACGTTCAGAAAAAAATTGGAAGTGATAAAGGAGAAAGATGAGAGGGAGTTAGTTATCCCAACATCTGGAGCTGACAGAGCAGAAAGGTGCTTACTTTCTGGGAGTTGCAGGGTTGATGCAGAGGCTCAGGGGGCTAACTGACAGCATGGAATACTGACCGAGATGCCACAGCACAAAGGAAAGTCAGACAGGCCCAACATGAGGGCTTGGAGCGAGGCAGGACAACCCAGGTGGCAGGGCACTAGATGAAGGCTCAGGTTGGGGATGGCACACCATGGGAGAAGGGGACCTGAAGATGGATGTGGCCAACTTTAAAAGTCTGACCCACTTACCTGTGTAAGGATTTGGGGTTTGAGCCTTAACTAAAATAAGTAGGAACAATAGCAGCAGCCTCCTCTTTTTTGTCTTTAAAAGTCTGTTCAACCTCTTTTAAAGTGCAGTACTTGAGCTGCCTCCCCTCTGGCTGTTCTCCCAAGCTCTGGACTCTAGGCTTTGTTGGTCCCTTGGTTTTCCTCTCCCCCTGGCTACGTGTTTGATTGGAAGGAAGTCTAGCCAGGCCTTGAGTTCAGGGAATCTTTCCAGGAATTTAATTACCTGCGATTTAGCTCCATCAAAGGCATATTTTGATCCATAAACCCAATGTCCTGGTCCAGCCCTTCCAGTTCCTGTGAGTTACCTTTGGGCAAAATAAAGATAACATTTATTAATTTTTCTCTTTTAAACAATTGGGAAAATATGACCAAGCCTTTTTTGGGGGACGGATTGTTCCTGACCTCTTTGATCCATTTCCTTGTGAGTTATAAATTCCTACTAGTATTTCTTTAATGTGGTAGCATTTTTTGCTGTATTATTCCATAAATCATTCTGCTCTTAACCCTGTTGCCCAAATCATTTCTGCTTTCATTCTTTTTTTTTAAAACCTTTCACCCAGATTTTTTTAATGTTAACATCTTTCATTACTATGGTACATTTGCCAAAAAACTAAGAAGCTAGCATCAGTACATTACTATTAACTAAACTTGACATGTTATTCAGATTTCAGTTTCCTGTTCTGGAATATAATCTAGGATATCACATTGCATTTAGAACAATGTTTCTTTTTAATTAGCACAACAATCAACATTATTAATCAATCAATTAGTGATTCCATTGTCAAAACCTAAATGTGCCTTTCTAAAACACTTGAGAGATCTTGAAAATCATTTATTCTCTTAAGTGTTCTTTGAAAAATTGTTGACTTATTAATTGGAATAGTAAATTCTGTTTCTTAATTTATTATTTCGTTAAATAAACATAACATCAAATTTACCATGTTAACCATTTTTAAGTGTACAGTTCAGTGGTGTTAAATACATTCATAATGTTGTACAACCATCACCACCATCTACCTCCATAACTCTTTCATCTTACGAAACTGAAACTCTACCCATTAAGCAATAACTCCCCATTCCCCCCACCTTCAGCCCATGGCAGCTACCATTCTACTTTCTATGTTTATGATTTTGACTACTCTAACTACTTTATGTAATTGGAATTGTGGAGTACTTTTGTGATTAGCTTATTTCACTTAGCATAATGTCCTCATTCATGTTGCATGTGTGAAAATTTCCTTCCTTCTAAAGGCTGAATAATATTCCATTGTATTTACATATCACATTTTGCTTATCCATTCATCTGTTGATGGACATGGGTTAGCTCTTGCAAATAATGCTGCTATGAACATGAGTGCGTAAATATCTCTTCCAGACCCTGACCTCAATTCTTCTGGATATATACCCAGAAGTAGAATTGCTGGATCATATGGTAATTCTATTTTCAGTCTTTTAAGGAACTACTATATGGTTTTCCACAGTGTCTATATCATATTACATTCTCACCAACAGTACACAAGAGTTTTAATTTCAGGCCGGGAGAGGTGGCTCATGAGCCTGTAATCCTAGCACTCTGGGAGGCCGAGGCGGGTGGATCGCTCAAGGTCAGGAGTTCGAGACCAGCCTGAGCAAGAGCGAGACCCCGTCTCCACTAAAAATAGAAAGAAATGATCTGGACAGCTAAAAATATATATAGAAAACATTAGCCGGGCATGGTGGCACATGCCTGTAGTCCCAGCTACTGGCTGAGGCAGTAGGATCGCTTGAGCCCAGGAGTTTGAGGTTGCTGTGAGCTAGGCTGACGCCATGGCACTCACTCTAGCCCGGGCAACAAAGTAAGACTCTGTCTCAAAAAAAAAAAAAAGAGTTTTAATTTCTTCACATATTCACCAATATTTGTTATTTTTGGTTTTTTGATAGTAACTATCTAAAGGGTGTGAGGTGTTTCATTCATCTCTAAGTATTTTCTAATTTCCCTTTTGATTTCTTCTTTGATCCATTGGTTGTTTAAGATTTTCCTGTTTAATTTCCACAAATGTCCAAATTTTCCAGTTTTACTTCTATTATTGATTTCTAACTTCATTCCATGGTGGTTGGAGGAGATACTTTGTATGATATCTATCTTCTTAAATCTCTTGAGACTTAATTTGTGGCCTAACATTGGCCTATCTTAGAAAATATCCCATGTGCACTTGAGAAAAATATATATGCTACTGTCGTTGGCTAGAGTGTTCTGTATATGTCTGTTAGATCTAGCTGGTTTATTGCATTGCTTAAGTCCCCTGTTTCCTTACTTATCTTCTGTATAGTTGTTCCCTCATTTATTTTTTAAAAATTCTTTTCAAGCCCATTCATGTCCATAAGCTTATTTCTATCTGAAAAATAGTCTGTGTTGTGGGAAGGATGTTATTTGTTTCATTTTTACAGATTCAGAAACTGAGGACCAGAAATATCAAATTTGCTTAGGTTCACACAACTAATTATGGCCAAGCTGAGCTAAATATAGTCTTCTGAATCTTGGACTTGTGATCTCTTTGCTACATTTTGTTGGCTGCCTATTATTTTTACCCTCTTATTTATTTGCCTGAATATTTCTTCTACTCAACTCATTTTAACTTTGGTCCACATTTTCTCCACCCTCCAGGTCCTCTCTCTCGCTCCCTGCCCACTCATGAGCTCTCTGAAGCAGCCATGCCTGTCTCTGGTCCCCTCTACATCACTCCTCCCTGAACCAAGGAGAGTCATAGTCATGTCCTGAGAGTCTCTCTTCTCCTCTTCATGCACTTTGTCCCACATTCTTTCTTCCCCCCATTATCTTTTGAGCCAAGGCCCCCTTCGTGTGGGAAAGGAAGAGACTCTGAACCTGAGGGAGAAGAGCATACCTGAGATGCTCAAAGCTGAGGTTCCCAGCCAAGATTCCCTTGTGCCCTAGAGCATCCCTATTGAGCTCTAAATACTGGGGATTTTTTAAAGAATAAGAAGGTTAATGTTATGTTGCCTTGATTTTTTTAAAATCACAAAATGTTAGAGCTGGAACATACTGGAAAGATGATCTTAGCCATCCTTCTCATTATAGATGAAGGAACCAGGGCACAAAGAGGTATCTAAAACTCAACTCCCATCCAAGTGTTCCAAGATTTGGGTATTGAGCATCATAAAATACTGTAATAAAAGTATCATTTAAGTTGTAAAAACGTTGGGCTCCTTGGTTTAATTTGTTTTTATGACCTTTACCAAATCCTTGCTTGCCTCAATTACTGGAATGTCATTAGATAAAACGAACAACCAGGAAACATGAGAACTTGAAAGTTATCTTTGTCTCTTTTTGAACTAGGTAGTAGCTCCACACCAAGTTTTCTGTACATCTCTGAAATGTCATCTGAGAGTTATTTATTTAATCATTCATTCATTCATTCATGTAACCATTATTGGTCAAGCCAAGCAATCTGTTATCTGTCAGGTATTTTGCTAGATCCCGGGGATACAGAAATGAACGTTATAATCCTGACCTTACAAAGCTCACCATCTGCTGGAAGCATGGGACACACCGTCAGGCACCATAATGCAGCATAAGGTAGGCTTGGGGCTCAGGGGAGCACCCAGGGCAGATACCCGAGCTGGATCTGGGAAGTGGGCTTGTAGGGAAGGTAGTTAGGAAAGATTTACACAAGGAGGCAACTGACTTCAGGGTGAAATTTGAAAGGATGACTAGAAATTAGCCACCCTTTCATTTATTCAATGAATATTTAAGGGGTATCCTATGCACCAAGCACTATGATAAGGCATTCTAAGTACAGAGTTGATGCAAGCATAAAAAGTCCCTGCTCTGGTTTGAATGTGTCCCCCAAAGTTCATGTGTTGGAAACTGAATCCCCAATGCAACCGTGTTGAGAGGAATGACCTTTAAGGGGTGATCAGGTCATGAGGGCAGAGTGCTCATGAGTGGATTAATGCCATTATGGCAGCAGTGGGTTTGTTATCTTGAGAGTGAGTTGGCTACCTCTCCTGCACATGCGCGCACACACGTGCTCTCTTGCCCTTCAGAATTCCGCCTGGGTTGATGCAATGGGAAGACCCTTGTCAGATATAGATCCCTCGTCCTTGGACTTCCCATCCTCCAGAACTGTAAGAAATAAATTTATTTTCCTTATAAATTACTCAATCTGTGGCATTCTGTTACAGCAGCAAACAAAACACACTCCAAGACAGTCCGTGACTCACTGGCCCTTACAGGTTAGTTAGAAGCCAGAAAATAAAGAGGTAAACAAATATTTGCAAAGTGTGAAGTGCTAGGAAGAAACAGAAGGGTGCTGAGATAGAGAACAAGGAGGGGGCCTATTGGAACGATGAAGAAACAGCTGCTAAGGAGAGGATGTTAGATAGGATCTGAAGAATAAGAAGTGATTAACCTTCTTAGGTGAAAAGCCAGACAGGGGGGAGGTTGATGTGCACACAGCCCTGAAGCAGAAAACTGCTAAGCCTGGTTTAGAAACTGTGAGAGGCCTGAGAGTGTGGGGCACAGTGAGTAAGGAAAGGAGAGAGGTGGTGGCACCCTGCTGGGGAGGAAAGCAAGGATCAGCACATTCGGGGCGTGGCGGGCCCAGGTAGGAATGGATGGCAAGGACTTTCCAAGCAGAGACATAGGCCGTGTGAAGGCCTAGCGGTGTGAAAGCAGTTGGCGGTTGCAGGGATTGGTGTGGGAAAATGCAGGCCCACAGCGTGGCGGTGGACAGTCCCCACGCAGCGTGAGCCAGCCACCCAGAGGCCTCGGCTAATAACTGGTTTAATAACCTTTCAGATAAGCCAAAGCCATTCACTGTGTCCCTGGATCCCGTGGGTGGTGGTCATTGCAGCCTTTCTAACCAGCTGCTGGAGGCAAACTTTAAGAGGGCAAACGAGAGACAGCAGCAGCTCACCCAGTGTACCAATCTGGGTGAAAACAAATCCTGCAGTTCCTACAAGATAAATAAAAATTCAGACTTGAGAATGGCAAGGACAGCTGGCCAGCAGGACACAGGCAAATGGCCAAGGCTTCATGTTCAGATGACAAGGGAAGAAAGCATGAAATGCAAGAGGAAAACAAGGACTCTCTCTTCAAACAGTTGGGAAACACCCTCTGTTTCCCTCTGTTGCCCAGCGGGGGAGGGCGGCAGCAGCAGGACAAGAGGTCAGGAGGAAGCATTCAATCCCGGACACCCTGCCTGCTACCAGGAGACCTGTTGGGTGGGCGCCACCGGGCCGGATGCCGGAAACAGGAGACACAGAGAAGGTGGTGCCCAGTCCCTGCCGCTGTCCCCGCCGATGCCAGGGCCTGCCCCAAAGAGCTGGATGTCAGCAGACAGAGCACCATTCAGACCCTGCAGCAGGCAGGGTTCCCACGGCAACCAACAGTCTCCCCCCCGCCACCCCTCACCACCCCAAACAGCTCCACATCCCCTTCTTTTCCTCTCATAAACTTTCCATTTGGATCCAGCCTTCACTCTGGATAAAGCACAGGCTGGATAAACGGTGCTGGGGGAGGGGAGATTGCAGGGGGTGTTGAGGAGTGGGAGGAAGAAATCTGGTTTCCATATGAAGTCTGAGAATTAAAAGTCAGTGGGTCCCTCGGCAAATATATAACCAGGCTGCACTTTTTTGAGCCTCGCTTTCCCTCCAGTTCTGGCATTTGCCCGAGGCTGTTTTATAGGCAGAGGCCACTGGTCACTTCTTCCTCCTGGCCCTTCCCTGGTCATCACTGTCACCTGCTGGAAGGGATGCTCTGCAAGACTGTTCCCAAGTCAATTAATAGTCCCTCCCCCAAATCCAAGCTGGCTGACGTCCCTCTGCCCTTTCGGTGGCTGACAGATCAAAGGAAAGGGAAAGGCACTCTGAGAATGTCAAAGACAGTCCACTTGTGAGCTCCACCTTCAAGATTCAAGGTCATTGAGCCTTGCATGGAGTTCCAAAGATCTGCATTTTTCATAAGCACCCTCGCGTGTGCAGGTTTTGATGGCTGCTGAATACATGAATACACACTAAAGAAATATTGTTCTCAGGGATCACCTAGACTGGAGTGTAGCCGAGGCCATGGGATAAACAGACTTCCAAGGATGTAGCTGGAATTCAGCCCTGGGTGGCAGATGCACTCGAGAAAATGTCCTTTTGTGTGAGGAGAGGTCTTTCCCAGCCCCGAGTGTGTACTCCTCCAGCTCTCTGGAGCTGCCGAGTGTCTCTCGGCACCTTTCAGCCAGCACTTAAAGTTTTCAAAAGAAAGAGGTTCAAGTTGTCTTCCTGGTGAAATGTGTGCTGTGTTCCCTCTTCCGGAGTAACTCCACGGTCTCTGAGAACAACAGAGTTCATGCAATGCTTGACTTGAGTAAAAGTGTCATTTCTGATTCTAACAACCCAAATAAGACCCAGGGAAAGTCACATGAAATGAACCCAAAAATGAACAGAAATGAGCATGACTAAAAGCCTGGGAGGAATTTCTCTCATGTTGGAAGTGGAGGAAATGTTTGTGTTGACCTAGTTTTCCTCTTTGATGCTGATTAGTTTTAAGTGGGGTTATTTTAATTTTCATGTGCAGTGAATATTTTTCACTCTGAGCTTCATCTGGCCTTGGTTACCCTATTTATTGCAAAAAAAAAAATTAAGGAAATCTGCAAAGAAATATTTTAATCATTAAAGGAATTGATTGAGCAGGAGTATACAGTAAAGAAGAAGTCGGAAGTGATTGGATCTCTGTTCTAGAGTCACAGCTGAGTGATGATTTCTGTTGGAAATGTGCTGGCATTGCATATTAAAAGTTAACACAGAGGTTGCCCTGAATGCACCATCCATGCTCAATGCCCATGTGTCCAAAACTAAGCACTTACTTTTATATCATTCTGTAGGGGTTCTTGGGGCTGGTTTTAATGAAGACTGGGTATCATGTTTCATTTCTTTGTATCCATCATAATGTTTCCAGCATGGTGCTAGCCATTTATTAGGTATTCATAAAGTCATCGTTAATTGGTGAATTTTTAAAAATAGTTTTGATGGTTTTAATGCCTCAATGAGCTATCTGCAGGCTACATTTACTGGGTGTTGTTCCTGGGGCGAGGGGACAAAGAGAGGGACCTGCCATGTATATGTGTAATACTCTCCAGAGGGATTGGCTGGATAAGATCCTTCCGAGGCACCTGCAAGACTGAGTTTGATCACTGGTTAGTTTCATTTCCACATGCATTTTGCCAAATTAGAAAAGATGTTTTAGTCATCCACATGTTTATGCATAGAATTTTTCTTTTTGCCTACATCTCCCCTTTACCTACTCAGTAACATAATTTCCAGAATGGTCACCTTCTTCCATTATGGTAGTGAAGCTACAGAATTTCACAGCTGTTTGGAAAAAACGATATACTTGGATTTGCATGCTTTTCAAATGAAACTAAACTACTTTTTAATTGGTTAAAAAAATGCTAAAATGTTAAATTTTATGTTATATACATTTTACCACAATAAAAAAGAAATAGGAAGCATTGTGGAAAATGATGCCCAGGCAGTGGGTGAAGTTTCTGCTCCCTCTTTGCACAAGCTGCTCTGCTCTAGACCTATTATGGGATGGTTGCCCTTTTCCAACCTTACAGACGAATGTTACAGTAAATGATTTTTAGTGGATTTCATCAGAGGGATGTGGAATCTGCTCTGATCTTCCGATTCACCAGTCTCAATGCCTCCTCCTCTAGGGGGTTCTGCTAAGGAGGTGGAAGGAACCGAGGGAAAGGAAGGTGGATGAACCACCAGGCGTTTTCCTGGGTAGCATATGGCACAGACTTGCTAAGAGAAATATCAGAGTCAATAGGTTTATGCAATGGGTAATTAAGAACATTTCTCTCCAGTTCCCCAAATAAACAACCCTACTTGTCACTTGCCAATGACAAGAATTTTGGAGATAGTGGAATGAAACTCCAATTAAATAATTCAGTAGCTTTCAAATTATTTTGATTGCCACCCATGGTAGGAAATGGATTTTACACCATGACATAATGTGCTTATTCATATTGATGAATGTATATAACTGAAGCAACAACTGAGGTTTCACCAAATAATATTAATACTTTCCCCTATTACATGCAGGCCACTGTGACATTTTACCTGCTCCTCTCCTAAGTTCTGTTCTACTCTCCTCTTTTTAAATGCTGGTTGTCATCCATTACGTTTGTTTCAGGACCTCTAATAGGTCTAGACCTGCAGTTGAAAAATATTGCTGTGTGTCTGATGCTCCTTCTGTGGGTTAAGATGACCCTGGTGGCTCCAGAGGAGTGACCACAGGTGAGACTCCCTCTGCAAGCGAGAGGAACCTTCAGGAAGGTCAGTCTCTCCTCAGTCTCAGAGGGAAAAAGCCTGACGTGGCAACGTAGATTGTGAAACATGTGCATGAGCCACGGGGCCATAGGCAAGGCTCAGCAGGAGAGGCTCGGATCGTGTGTCTGCCTTTCAGCAGAATGCTGAGTGTGGACTTCAGCAACGTCCACCCTTCCTGGATATCACAGCAAAATTATAAAATCAAATCTAATTTGTGCAATTAGGGAAAAGGCAAAAACAGGAAGCTCCGCAGTCTTGCTAAATATTTCAGTAAAGAGAGGAGTCCACAGACTATGCAATAGCTTTTCAGAGAGAAATTGAAAGTCAGGAAATGTTTGCGCACATTCATGGTGTCACTTGCACTTTTCAGAGCCCTCTGCACCCAATTCTCCATCCTGCTTCCAATTCCATCTTTTCTGCCATGTTGTATAGGAAGCTGGGAAACAGAATGTTCGAACCTCTTGCCCAATTTCTCTGTTTTTTTGTTTTGTTTTGTTTGTTTTTCCTGTGCATGTTAGAGAGATCTGAAGGCAATTAGGCCCCCAGGGGAGTATGTGCTTACTGGCTACTTACAGGCAAACCCAGGATGAGAGCAGTTGACATTCATCGAGATCATGTGGAAAAGCACATACAGCGTAGTAACAAGTACCAGGCTCCATAAAAACACATTATTTTTGGCAGATCATGTTGAAAGTATTATATTTTCCAGGGCTGAGAAACCAAATCAAGAATTCACTTTCAAAACAAACTGATGCCTGTCTATGCAGACTCCAGACACTCCCTCATGCGGTGTAGATGTTTAAGGAAGTCACCCAACATGCTTCGCTTAAGGCGTTCTCAGGGTTCTTGAGGCAAGCTTCTAACTCCCTTCTCTACTCACTTTCTCACAGAGGTGCCTAATGATCTACAAGGAGGTGGGCCCCTCTGTGCTACCTCACGCAGGTACTGGGGCACTAACAAGATTGTGGTTTCCAGGGTCAATAATGGACATTGCCACCACAGGAGCTCACAGGATGCCATCTGGATGCCACACAGTTCAGGTTACCATCTCTGTTAGTTTCAAATGATAGAACGCTAGGCTGGAACAATATTTAAAGATCACCTTTTTCAATTCCTTCAACACGTCATCTCAAGTCACCTTGGATACCTGGGAGTGGCCTTCCCTCCCAAGCCCACCTCCTCCAAATAAGTCCAGCTCATACTTTGTTTTCTGCATTTCAGTGAACAGACTGTCCTTACCACACAGTTCAACAATTCATTTCCCTGTGTTTTTTTTTTCCATGTGGATAATATTCTATGTTTCCACGTAGATGGCAACTTCCCTCTTTGGCCTTGCTCTCCTTCTTCTCTGGCACATGGCATTGTACTCTGTTTGTCACCTGGAGCCACCAAGTCTCTGCCTTGCACACATTCATTCATTAAGGCAGGAGAACCAAGCTGAAGATGGTGTCTCCTAATCTCCTCAAAAGACAAAGTTCAGCCAGAAGGGAGGAGCATAAATTTCTGAAGAGGAATCTTATCATGTGAAAGAGATTTTGCTGAATTTTCTAAGAAACCTCCTATTAATCACCAAGTGTATTGGGTATGACATGTTCAGCTGACTGAAACAGAAAACTACTATTCAAACAGCTCAAACAATATGAATGTATTGTCTCACATAACTTAAAATCCAGAGACAGCTTGGGTTCTGGGAGAGAGATGGTTCAGGGGTACTCAGTAATGTCACCAAGGACAAAGGGTATTTCTGTCCTTCCATTCTGCTGTCCTCAGCGTCACTTTATTCCAGGGCTTGTTCTTCTCAATGTAACAAGATGGCGCCCACCAGCTATCAGGCCACACACTTCTAGTTCATACCCAGAATGAATGGAAGTGACCTTTGCCCTATAGTCTGATTGGGCCAGAGTAAATCATATGTTCATCACTAGCCCAAAGACTGTTGCTAGAAGAATGCCTTGTGCTAATTCTTGAAGATCAAGGGTTCTCAATAGCAGCACTATGGACATTTTGGACTGGATTATTCTTTGTTGTAGGGTCTCTTCTGTGCACTGTAGGATTTTTAACAGCATTCCTAGGCTTTATAACACCTCATCACCACCAGTCATGAAAATTAAAAATGTCTCCAGAAATTGTCAACTGTCTCCCAGGAGAGAGGCAAAATCACCCTGGAGTTGAGAACCATAGGTGTAGACCAATCAGCTTATTTGTCTCTGTACCTCAGTTTTCTCATCTGTAAAATGGGACTTATAATAGTAGCTTTCTCATATGATCCTTATGAGAATTAAATGACTGAATTTACGTAAACATATAGAATATAGTAAGCACTATATAAATGTTAACTACTACTTTCATCTACTACTCAGGGTATGGAATATAGGATGTACTCAATATACATTTTCTGAATAATGAATGAATTCAGTGGGAAACTCATTTCTATTCCTGTAACACTGATATAGCTCAGCAAAATGATATTCTATAATGTCACTCCTACTGAAAATTTCTGAAGTTGGGATTATACTCTGGATTTGTGGGGCATTTCAAGTGTCACCACTGGAATGTAAGGCCTTATTATATGTGCAAGGGTAAAACCTGGTCCCATTCAGAATTTGTATGGCCACTACAGAATGAGAAGGGCGAGCTAGTGGGAATCGGGGACCTTAGATGGGCTTGCTGATTTATTCATCCAAAACGTGGAGTGAGTCTGCTCTGCCTTGTATCCTGGAAAACAAGACTGAGAGCATTTCCTTAGCTGAACATTGTAGAGTTGGAAATGCAGACTGAAGGCCATTGAATGAACATGCTGAGAGTAGTATCTTGATGACATAATTTAAATGTATGCATTTTTCCACTTTATTACTGTTGATAATAATGATGATGTTTCTATCTGAATAGTGCCCCATATGGTTTTAAAAATCACTTTCACATGCCTCTCTAAACACCAGGGCCAAGGAAGCCACCTTTCACGAGAGGAAAGTGGTGGCATAAATACTTCTTCAGAACCATTTCTCAGCAAATTGGCACAGAGTGGGGACTGGAGAGTGGACCAGGGGCAGATATGGTAGAGACAAGCATAAGAGCTTTTGGCTAAGCACAGTGGGTTGGACACATGTGACCACTGTCCTACAACTCCACTGATACGTCAGGGAAAAACATGTTAAACATAACATGACATAAATCGTCAAGGACAAAGAGAATGGGACAGGCATCACTAGGTAAGAAACATTGGAATTGGGGAGAAGGAAATCAGGGGTGTGTAAGTGTGTGCGGGGGTGTGTGTGGAGGGAGGTGGTACAGAAGAGCTAAGGTTTATTCTTCATAGGAAAAAGGCGTATTCATCTGCTCGGGCTGCCATAACAAAATCCCACAGAGTAAGTGGCTTAAACTATAGAAATTTATTTTTTCATAGTTCTGGAGGCTGGAAGTCCCAGATCAAGGTGCTGGCCCATGTAGTTCCTGGTGAGGGCTTTCTTCCTGGCTTGCAGACAACTGGCTGCCTTCTCACTGTGTCTTCAGATGGCCTTTCCTTGGTGCATCCTCTGAGAGCGAGCCCTCGTATCTCTTCCTCCTCTTATAAGGACACCAGTTATATCAGATTAGGGCCCCACCCTTGTGACCTCATTTAACTGTAACTACCTCTATAAAGGCCCTATCGCCAAATACAGTCACCTCTGGGTTTCGGGTTTCTACATATGAATTTTGGGAGTCATACTCAGTTTATACTAGTAGTCAATAGAAGATATGAAATGGTAAAACAGGAAATAGCTTATCATTTACAAAAAATGATAGTAAATATACGAAGAAATAGCTAAGAGTTAGAAGAGATGGCCCAGGAGCAGAAAGGGTGCAGAGAGATGAGGCAGGGTATTACAGAAAGTTCGGTCCTTGTCCCAGTGGCCAAACAAAGAACAAGGACAAGCAATTTGAGGAAAAGGAAAGAGAAGTTTATTAATTTGCCAGAAAATGAGGAGGATGGCAGACTCTCATCTCAAAGAACCGTCATCCTCCCTTTGAGCAGAAATGCAGAGCCTTTAAAGGGGGTTTTCAGCTTCGGGCTATTGCTGATGAGCTATAGCATCTCCTGCAAAGATGATCCCATGACCTCTGTCACTACAATTCCATTGAGCTATCTCCTATGGTTTAAGATACTAGAAAGCAAAGAACAGAGAACACTCCTCTACCCCTCTGATTAATGGCCTTGGGCAGGGATACAGGTTTTAATTCCCAAAAAGAATAGGGAGTGGTGAGGGTAAACAGACAGCTCATAAAACATTTTTCTCTTTTTCAAGCCTTTACCTCTGTCACAAAAGGAAAAAGGAAATAAAATATATAGAGAAAGTCAACTGTGCATGGGCTAAAAGAACCTACTCAAGTGATCAATTTTTAAAAATTATTCCCTGGAGGAACATTGCTCTAATCTTGTAGCTGGAGAGTCCTTAATTTGTTTGTGTCCCCAGGAGAGTTAGGATTTTTTCTGTTTATTTTATTTTACCTTTGAAGGTAGAAAATTGGATGGTGAATACCATTGCTAAAAAAAAATTAGAAGTAAAAAGATCCATGAGAAATTGTAAACATAAAAGTGGGTACCTTGGATTAGAACTGTGGCTCAGACTATGGAATTGGGCACCAAGAAGCAAAGCTGAAGCTGTGTGGTCATTTTGACAGGTACCAAGAGGACTTTATTTGATAAGAATTTAGTAAACATTGCTCACAGAATTACTTAGTAAACTGGATACAGAAGACTGCTTCTTTAACATGTGACAGAGCATTAATGTAGACCCAATAGTGGATGCTATGTATAATAGTGAAAACATAGGGGCCTTCATGTTAACAGCCAGAAAGAATGTAAGAAGTTAGCCATCCTGATGCCGTTGTACCCAATGCAATAAAATGGAGGGAGAGGGTAGAAGAAAGGAGAATACAAATTATTATTTGCAGGTGATGTGATTGTCTACATTGCAAACCGTAAAGAATCCACTGAAAAATAAAATAATATAAAAGAGATATTAGATAATAGCCAGTTGGAAAATAAATATACAAATATCAATACCTTGCTTAAGCACTAGCAATAACAAATTCAAAAATAATGAAAGAGGTGCCACTTAGAGTACAAATTTAAAAATATATGTATAATGCACCTCAGAATCAACTTCTCAAAAAGATGTAACATGTATATTTTAAAAATAAAACAACATAAACTATATTTAAAAACAAATAACGAATCAGGAAAGAATATTTGCAAGTATGTGGCAAACCAAACTTCTTATCTCTGAATTTACAAATAAACAAAAAAAAAAGGTGAAATTCCAACAGAAGAGCTGCCTGTAGGGGCTGCCCCAACCAAGCACATGAATGTTAAACCATTGGGTTTTCAGAGTTCATTCTTCCTGCAGCAAAGCTTCTGCTATTCTAAATAATATACCAATCAGAGACTCTGAAACAATTTTTTAAAAAAGAATTTGATATTTGGGCTCTTAAAAAGGATCCAACTATTCTTAATGGGCAAAATGAGAACTTGGTTGGACTTCCTTAGCTTTATTTTAGAATTTAGTACTTTGAAATTTTCAAATAGCATGTGGGGAGTACTGTAATAATTTCTATGCTTAGGGTTCTGAGAGTCTTTAAGTAGCTCTGCTTTCCTGAACACTGAGGCCGTCACAGCTTCCCAGGGAAGACAGCTCACTGGTGTCTTCATGATGTCTTCAGACCCTTTGCTAAATACACTCTCCATTCCCATAGTAGCTCTATTTTTGTTCAGGGATTCCCTGTACTTGGAATGTTTGCCCTAGCTTATCTTTCAAGTTCAGTTCAATTCTATTTCTTCCAAAAAGCCTTTCTAGATTCTCCAAGGAGTAATTGATTTTCTTCCTCTACAATTCCATGTGTTCTTCCATAGTACCATAATGCCTACTCCATTTGTAACTGGCCCCCCAGCCCCAGAGCATACGCACATGTGCACTGAAGGAGCTCAGGGGATTTCACCCCAAAATATGGCTTCTTGGTATAAAGAGTTTTGACTCAAATGCCCTTAGAGGTCAGCAGGCATTGGAAGGGGCTTTCCCTCTATCTGCATGAAACCAGACAGACCCATGAAAAAGAACAATTATCTTTCATTCCCCTTCGTGTTATCTCAATATATTGCAGGACAGAAAATCAAGAATGCAACCAGACCTGGCCCAAATCATTTTAAATGTAATACCTGTCTCTCAGGTTAATTTAATTTCCAAAGAGAATCATTTACAGGCCGATCTGTTTCCCCCATCCATTCATTCTCCCTAGTATCTATTCATCCTCCCTAGTAACCATTTATTGGCCCTAAACAGAATTATCTATACTCCTCATCTATACTTCCCCTCTGAAATGAGGGTATATAAATTTCTGGACCCCAGTGGGATATCGCGTAATCCCTCTGTATCTCCCTGTCTGCATGGTAAATAAACCTCTTTCTCTTATTAATCTGCTTTACTGTGAGTTGATCTCTCAGCCAACTTCCAGGGCAAAGGGGAAGTTTCCCTTCACCCCCACAACACTAAATTGTAGCTTTTGGAAAACAGGTAGTATTCCTTACTCACTGTTGTCCTCATCATAACATGTGCTCAGAATGTGGTAAAAGTTCAATGCATTTGTAAATCTTAGTAAAATCACTCTATTTTTTTTTAGCAGACACAGTCATGTGGTGTCTTTGAAATTATCATATAGGCCTGCCCCATTTATATGTAGGGAGGGTCCCCACAACATATCTTTGTTCATTCATGAAAAAAAAAAAATTCAGAATGTCTCCTCTAAACCAGGCACTCTCCTGAATGCTGGGACACAGTATATCCTGTGTCACCATCAGGACAGCTACAAACCACCTACAGAGCGTTCCTACTATGCGCCAGGCTCCGTGTAGATGAGTCACTCTCAGCCTGAGCCTCTGGTCAAGGCTCAGCTTTCCAGAACTTTTTTCTTTTTCAGGGAAATGCAGCCTCCCAGCATCTGGAATGGCTAACCACTCATTTGTTCGTGTTTGCTCTTCACACCAGGATTTTTTTTACTTTTAGGAACAGGCTGTTCATGTTTTTTTGGCTCAGATCTCTATGTTCCCATACTATTGTGATGTAACTTAGAACTTATTTTATAGAATTGAACTCAATTCAATTTTGAAATTGTGTAAGAGATCTACCCCACCCATTTTCTTTCCATTAAAAACCAAAGGGGTGTGTGTAGGAGCAATTTATTAAGGGTCCCTGGGGCTAGTCCCAGCCCATGATTTCACCACTTTCTTACAGCTCACTGAGAAGGGAGGGGAGAACCCGAAAGGGGAGACTCATTCTTTCTGAATGATTGTTTGGCCAATCCACAGGGACCACCCCCCCCCCCCAGAGAACCATCCTGCTCCCGTTAGGGAAGCAGGGCTCAGAGGGTCAACCCAGAGGCCAGGCTGGCTGTGGCAGACTGCAGAATGGTGCAGATTGGGAGGTGGGATGTGGCCAACAACTGGGAGGGCATGGTAGGAGGTGATAATTATTAGAACATGACACTCTGAGAGCGGGATCCAAGTCTATTGAGTGCAGCCCCAGTGCCAACTCGGCTTAGTAACTGTTCCATGAGTTTAAGTAGACGTTACATGAGAGTAAGTGAATGATTGGGTGAATGAATGTCATATTTTTGTTTTCTTCTCCAAGCACTCTTTAAAATCCGTGTCCCCTCTGTAACTCAGGAATCAGGAATTTGGTGAGGTATACAGGCCTTCATTTGAAAAGCATCCTGCTAGTCATCAAGGCCCAGGATGCTTGGGTGGAAAAAGCACAGGTTAGAGAGGGTAGAGTATTATAGAATAGTGTCTTTCCAGAGTGTTTTCAAATAGGCTAGAGCCCCACTTCCCTGCACAGTTAGGTTCAAGCTTCTGTGTGATCCTCCCAACATGCCAATGGCTCTGTGAGAACAGGGTTAAGCAGCGTATGATGATGGTTTAATGGGCTCTGCAGTGGTACAGCCCAGAATTCTAGTCCTGGTTCTCCACTAACACCGGCGACATCACTTAAGCACCTTACCCTTCAATTGGTCACCCATGAAATGGAGATGGTGATAGGAGCTGTCTCATAAAGTTGTTAGGAAGATTAATTTATATATGATGCACGTAAAGTACTTGGCCCAGCCCCTAGGACATAGTACGGTCTGAATAAATAAGAGCTATTATTATCATTAGTTCAAGACCTAGCACACGGCCCTTCATGCATGTTTTTCAATTGCCTCACTGAAACGGAGCCCAGCCTGGGGAAAGCAGAACAAATCCGAATGAGACAGTCCATCAGGACTCCTTCCAAATCTGTGATCGTGTTGCAGCCCAATCCTTTGTCTTGGCTCAGTTATTTCTCCAAATGTGAGCAACTTCGGGCTCTCCACAGTAGGGAGAATGGGCATAGTTGCAGGGACAACTTGCAGTTTTGAAGAACCCCCCTGCAGGGATGGCTTTCAGGGGACTTGTTCCTGGCTCAGCGCCTGAGAGAACTTGAGGGTTGTTGAAGAGCTGTTCTCACTACCCCCAGCATTATGAAGGTACAATTGACAACGAAAAATTGTATATGCTTACAATGTACAACATGATGTTTTGACACATGTATACATCACGAAATTATTAAATCAAGCTAACATATCAATCACCTCACACACATCATTTTTTTGTGGTGAGAACTCTTGAGATCTACTCTCTTAGCAATTCTCAAGTATTCAACACTTTATCAGTAATTACAATCGCTATTCTGTATAATAGATCTCCAGAACTTATTCAACCTAACAGGTCTGTTTGTACCCTTTGGCCAATATCTCCCCATTCCCCACTCAGCTCCTGGTAGCTATTATACCGTGCTACTCTCTGCTTCCATGAGGTCTGCTTTTTTAGATTCCACAGGTAAGTGAAATCATGCAATATTTGCCTTTTGGTGCTTGGCGTATTTCATTTAGTATAATGTCCTCCAGGTTCATCCACATTGCCACAAGTAACAGGATGTCCTTTGTTAAGGCTGAATAGTATTCCGTGATGTGTATATTACCACATTTTCTTTATCTGTTCATCCACTGATGAACATTTAGGTTGCGTCCATGTCTTGGCTATTGTGAATAGTGCTGCAATGAACACAGGAATTCAGATATCTCTTTGAGGTCCAGATTTCACAGAGCTACCTTTGTCATCTCAATTGAGGGTGAGGTAAGAGGAAATGGAGCCTAATGGCCACTAGCACTTCTTGCTAGACAGGAAAACATTCCCGGAAGCAATTTAGCCTCCCCAAAGAGGTGATATCCTTCTGGGAAAAAATTAATTAACTTTATTGAGTTATAATTTATATACAACAAAATACACTCATTTATTGGGTAGAGTCCAATAAGTTTTGACAAATGAATGTATTATGTAACTACCACCCCAATCAAGATATAACACATTTTAATCACTCCAAAAAATTTCCTTTTGGCTATCTACAGTCAACCTCTCCCCATCCTGGGCCCCAAGCAATCACAGATCTGCTTTCTGTCATTATATGTTAATTTTGCCTGGTCTATAATTTTATATGAATGGAATCACACTGTATGTACTCTTCTGTTTTGGCATCTTTTGCTCATCCATGTTGTTGCATGTACCCATTGTTTATCCATTTTTATTAGTGAGTAATATTCTATTACATATTATAGCTTCTTTTATCTATTCACCTGTAGGTGGGCATTTGGGTTGTTTCCAGATGTGGTCTTGATAAATAAAATTGCATTTGTGTACAAATCTTTGAGTAGACACATGGTTTCCTTTCTCTTGGGTAAGTACCTAAGAGTAAAATTGCTGGGTACTTAGGTAAGAAACTTTTAAGAAATGGCCAAATAGTTTTCAAAAATGGCTGTACCATTTCATGTTCCCACCAGCAGATGAGTCCCAGATGTTCTACATCTGTATTGGTCAGGGTTCTCCAGAGAAACAGAACCAGTAGGAGATTTTATATATATATATGTACACACACACACATGCATATATTATTTTATATATATATGTTTTCATATATATGTATGCTATTTTATGTATACATGTATATAAAGTTATGGGAATTAGCTTGCACGATTACAAAGATCAAAAAGTCACCTGCAAGCTGGGGAGCCAAGCAAGCAGGTGATATAATTCAGTTTCAGCCAGACGGTCAAAGTACCAAGAGCACCGATGTCCAAGAACAGGAGAAGACGGATGTCCTAACTCAAACAGAGAAAGCAAATTTGCCCTTCCTTAGCCTTTTGTTCTGTTTGGGTCCTCAGTGGATTAGATGATGCCTGCCCACATTGGTGAGGGTGATCTTTACCCAGTCTACCAATTTAAATATTAATCTCTTCTGGAAACACCCTCACGGATATACCCAGAAATGTTTTACCAGCTGGTCATTCCTTAGTCCACTCAAGTTGACACATAAAATTAGTCATCACAACGTTCTCACCAACGGTTGGTATTTTGTGGTAGGCAGAACAATAACTCCCAAAGAGGGTCATGTCCTAATCTCCAAAACCTGTGAATATATTACTTTACATGGCAAAGGGACTTTGTAGATGTGGTTAAATTAAGGATATTGAGTTGGGAAGATTATCCTGGATTATCCAGGTGGGCTAATGCCATCATAAGGGTCCTTAAAAGGTGGAAGATGAAGGCAAAAGAGTCAGAGAAGGATATGTGAGGATGGGCCGGTTGGTGTGATGAGGTCACCAGCTAAGGAATGAGGGCAGCCTCTAAAAACCTGAAAAAGTCAAGGAATAGATTCTCCCTTAAAGCCTCCAGAAGAAATGAAACTCTACAGACACCTTGATTTTAGCCCTATAAACCCCATTTTAGACTTCTGACCTCAAGATCTATAAGATCATAAGTTTGTGTTATGGTAAGTTTGTGATAATTTGTTGCAGCAGCAATAGGAAACTAATACATATTGTTGGTATTTCTAATTTAATCATTCATTGAGTATGTATTGTATCTCAGAATGGTTTAATTTGTATTTATCTATCTACTGATGTCAAGCTTTTCCTAGGAGCCATTTATATATATCTCCTTTTGTGAAATATCTGCTCAAGTCTTTTGTCCATTTTTAACTGTATTGTTTTATCATTTAATTGCAAGAGTTCTTTATAAGTTTTAGATACAAATCCTTTGTTAATCTATGAATTGGGACTATTCACTCCCAGTATTTGGCTTACCTTTTTATTTTCTTAATTATGCCTTTCAAAGGGCAGAAGTTTGTTTTGTTTTGTTTTCTCCTACCCAGGAAAAGGAAGACATTTTTAATTTTGATGAAATTTAATTTATCAATTTTTTATTTTTATGCTTAATGCATTTCGAGTCTTATCTAAGAAAGTTTAGCCTATCTGAAAATGGGAGGAATTTGGGCATAGTTTTCTTCTAAACTTCTATAATTCCAGATTTAAGTTTTACTTCCTTGAAGTTTTTAACATGTGTTAAGATGCTTTGTGTGAAGCCAGAGGCTTTGTTGACATGCAGAGAATCTTTCCAGGCAATCTTACAACTTCATTAATTTCTATCTCTGGGTGAGAGATGCTAAAACCATTGCTTCAGTGATTTTCTGAGAAAGGCTAGAAGAGAAAATATGTCCTCTTGCCCATTTCTCTTCCTGACTACAAGCTAAGAGAAACAAAGTGAAGCTTAAACTAGTATTTATTGCATTGTGATGCTCTGCCAGATGAAACTTCATGCAATCAGTCCATTCCACAGATGAGAAAACTGAGATTCAGGGACTTTAGTTACCTGTTATAGGTGACACAAGTATAATCAGTCCATAATTTAAATTTCTATCTCATAGAGATATTCTGAACTTTCAAATCTGATGGTATGGCTTCTTACTCTTCAAATACACTACATTTTTTCTCTGTGCAAAATGTTATTTCTCTAAAGTCAAAATGCATTAACCATATGAAATTAGGGTTCTTTCTTCACAAGCACCTGTCAAATTATGAAGGGAACAATCCAGTGTTCCTCTTTTCTTGCCTTAGGTGCACAAATTTTTGGCACTATTTATATCTCCAGTGTCCTGGGTCACTTTTTGAAGAGCAAAGGCAATCTATTGATCATTGCTTGGAGCAAAATGCAAAGAATCTGTGGAGACTTCCTTGGAAGTTATTAACCTCAGATATTCCAGGAATGAATGAGCAGAGAGATTGACCTCTATGCAGTTGTGACCCTGAAAAGCAAGTGCGCGCACACACACACACACACACACACAAGCACACGTAGACTTAGAGGAATATAGATCACCGCACAAAGCCACCAACAGCCACGTTCATTGCAGAAAGGCTCACTAAGGATCTTTTCTGTGCCTCTTGGGAGCTACAGGAGTTGCAGGGTCAGGCCCCTAAGTGGTGAACACTCTTGCCAAGTGGCATTCTGGCTCTCCCACTGACTGACTGTGATTTTCTGGCTAATTTATTAATCCTCAGTGCCTCAGTTTTCTATTTTAGTGACAGAAGCAGCATTATTTGGGTGCTAAACTGCTAGTGTTAAAGTTCTGACTCTCCCATTTACTAGCTCTGTGATTTCAAACAAATTGCTTCATCTCTGTGTCTAATTTTCTCATTTGTAAAATGGCGCTTCAGTGACACTGGCCCCATATGGTTGTGATAAGGATTTCATGAACTAAGTCAGACAGGTAAAGCTCATGACTGCTGCCTAGCATATAGCAAGGGCTCAGTAAATATCTTTGGTTATGGGGCAATCATATATATATATATACACACACACACAATTATATATATTATATATATAACTTCTTTCTACTTTTGCTCTAGGAAAAAATACTAAAAAGTAGGAAAAATACTAAAAAGTAGGGGAAAAAAAGTAGTTCCCTTCCTCAAAAATTTATTTCCATTCCCTTGCTCCATACACAATGTTAGAGTGTTAAAATAAGGCTTCCAAAGATTACACAATACCTTTTTATTTTCCTGTCCAGATCTTGCAGTTTTAGGTGAAGTGGGGAGAATGAGTCATAACTGGCAAGTATGGGAGGAGAGCCAATATCTCTAGTTGCTTTTCCTTAAACACATGATTTACTCTACTCAGCAGTGGTTGAGCCAAGCCTTCAAGGCAAGTTTGCCCGGCTTATGCACACACTCACTCTGCTGCTCAGCCGTCTCAGCTCCAGACACAGTCAGGAACCCTCTCTCAACAGTGAGATGATTGTGGGGTTTGCTGCTTGACCCTGGAAAGGGGAGTGTGCTGACAAAAGGAGCTAGGGTGGGAGTAGGGTGTTCTAAAACCAAATATTGCCTTTTTCGCAAGTTTGCCAACTCTCAGAGAGAAGATTGTGATGATTGTGATTCTATCCTTGTAGACCACAGAAGTTCCCTGCACAGTCTATTATAAGACTGTCTCGTCTTATTTATCTTAATTTGTATTAATAACCCAGCCCAGAGCCTGGTGACTGGTCAGCATTCCATAACCATTGAGTACCAACCATCCTAGCCTTAGAAAGAGTTCAAGGGATCTGAGCTAGAAGAAAGCTCAGAAATAATGGAGCCCAAACTCCTGCCAGATGCAGGATTCCCTTACATTTTAAATCAAAGAACGCAGTGGTTTGGAGCATAGGATCTGGTGACAGACTTCCTGGGCTTGAGTCCCAGCGCCATTATTCCAAATCCTGTAAACATGGGCAGTTTACTTACCTTCTGTGCCTCAATACTTTACAGGAATATTGTAAGATTTTAATAAGATAATATGTGTAGAGTATTTAAAATATGCCTAGTACATAGGAAGTGCTTAATAAATGCTGCCCATCATTATTTTCCTCTACTTCTCCTCCATCATCGTCATCATCATCATCGTCACCATCTGGTTTCTGCTTGGTGATCCTCAATGACAAGGATACATCAAGGCAAACGTATCTTCTCTTAATTTCCATGCGTTGATCTCCAACCTGGCTTTACATGAAGGCTTTCAGAGAGTCAAAGATAGCTATTGGGTACATCCTAGCCTTCTCTAAAGTTACACATCTACACTTCTCACTATCATGTGTTCTAATTCCATTTGGTATCAGATCCTTCCTTCCTTCCTTCCTTCCTTCCTTCCTTCCTTCCTTCCGTCCGTCTTGCTCTGTCACCCTGGATAGAGTGCAGTGGTGTCATCATAGTTCACTGCAGCCTCAAACTCCTGGGCTGAAGCAATCCTCCTGCCTCAGCCTCCTGAGCAGCTGGGACTACAGGTGTACACCACCATGCCTGGCTAATTTTTCTAGTTTTTGTAGAGACAGGGGTCTTACTCTTGCTCAGGCTTGTCTTGAGCTCCTTATCTCAAGCAATCTTCCTGCCTAGGCCTCCCAAAGTGCTAGGATTACAGACATGAGCCAAGATCTTTTTCTGTTCACACATAGGCTTCTCATTGCCTGTTGGAGATATCCCAGTTGACCACAATCCTAGTGTGATTTGTTCAGGAGGAAGGCAACGTGGGCTTATTTCTTCTTCATTATAGGCATGATTCCAACTCAAGGATAGTTTCTTGGACCTCTTCAAAGAGGCAGAGATTTACATGTATTTAGGTAGAGATGGGAAAACAAAAAAAGAGGCAGAGGTTATAAACTGGGTGTCTACCAAGCCATCATCTCCTGTTACACTCCCCCCCCCCACATACACACACATTCATTCTGAATCTCAGCTCTTTGTACTGGGGTTGGGGTGTAAGGTTCTGTATGGCATAACTCCTCCTTCCCCCACCATGGCTGCCATGACACTCTGAGAGGGGACCAAAGTGGGTTCTGGCCATCCTGAGTTTCTTCTAGTGCCACCAAAGCCGACTTCAATACTTGAAGCAGGGTAGGAGCTATGCACCAGCAGAGTGAGTGATCCAGGAGACTGGGGAATTTATAAAGATCAGAAATGTATTGGCTGATGGTTCTGAAGGCTGGGAAGTACAATATTTAAAGGCTACCTTCTGGCAAGTGCCTTCTTGCTGAGTCATCCCTTGGTGGAAGGGCAAAGAGGAGGCGGGAGGACCAAACTCGCCCTTTTATAACGAACCCATTCCTGAGGGTTTTCATTAATCCTTTCATAAGATATTGGAACCCTCATGGCTTAATCACCTCTCTCATTAGGCGTCACCTCCCAACACTGTTGCATTGGGGATTAAGTTTCCAACACATGCTTTTGGGGAGACACATTCAACCACAGCACAGCCATGTGGCAAACCCTGCAAACGTCTTCCTATATATCACCCTCAAAAGCAGCAGGGCACACCAGCCATGGGGGAGCCTAGGCATTAGCCGTGGTTCTTAGGGTGCTAGTAATGCTTATGCATTGATTCCATTGTAATTCAGAAACTTAGCACGTGACTACTGTCTGTTTACTTTCTTTTTCCTATGTCAGAAGATCAGAGGAGGGGTTACCATTTCAGTTTTGACCATTGGTTTACAATGAATAAGGAACGAAGTTAATTTTTTAAAAAAATGCATTACTGACAGGCAAGGTGATGAATTTTTTAAGCATTGGAGCAGAGATGACAATTAATGCTGGGTACAGATTCTATTTAAAACAAAAGGAAGTTAGGTTTCAAAAAAATTCTTTAGGAATTGTATGCCAAGGATTCCAGCAAAGTCAAACAGCCTTAAAGCATAGGATGAGTCATCTAATTTGTTTGCCAAGGCTTACCCAGCTGGCAAGGGCTGTGCTTTCTTACAGCGAGAATTCCGGATGGCAGCTTACTGGTAGTAGGCATCACACCACCGGAATGATATTAGCAGCTCACCACCAAAATCAGTTTGGACAAGTGAGAGGGACCACTGGGCAAACTCCTTTTCATCTGATTTACAGGTATATTAATCAGCTCTGGCTGTCATAACAAAATACCATATACTGGGTGGCTTAATAGGAATTTATTTTCTCGCAGTTCTGGAGGGTGAAAGTCCAAGATTGGGGTCCCAGCATGGTCAGGGTTGAGTGAGGGCTCTCTTGCTGGCTTGCAGACGGCTGCCTTCTGGCTGTGTCCTCGCATGGTGGGGAGAGAAAGAGAGAGAGCTCTGCTATCTCTACCTCTTCTTATCAGGGCACTAGTCCCATCATGAGGACCCCACCCTCATGACCTCATTTAAACCTAGTTGTCTCCCAAATACCCTATCTCCAAATACCATCACCCCCATACCATTGGGGGTTAGGGCTCCAATATATGAATTTAAGGGGAAAACAATTCAGTCCACAGCAACAGGCATTTTAGAAGGACCTAGAACCTTGAAGTTCTTGGGTTTCCTACCAGCCTTACTGCACTCACGGTCCTTACACTGACTCCATTCTCTCCTGTCTTGGCTCAATTCCTATCTCTTATTGGTTTCAATGGCATCAGAGTAAGAAATTCTTTTCCAGCAAGAATTCTGATTTTTCTTCAATATGCAAATTCCTGTGGATATCTAGAGGAGAAAAGCAGCCTTCCATGAGCGTATGGCATAGGACAGAAGGAGGTAGGTACCCTGAGATGAGCAGATCAGACCCCCCACCTAAGAGCACCGATCGCTCATCATGCAATTATTTATGAAGCATCTACTGTATACCAGGCACCATGCTAGGGGATGTGGATGCCATGGAGAATAAGATGGAAGACTCATTTCCTTCGTGGATGCAATGGACTGGATGTTTGTGTCCACCCAAATTCATATGTTGATATGAATTCACCTAGTACCAATATGATAGTACCAGGAGGTGGAGTATTTGGGGGGTAATTAGGATATGAGGGTGGAACCCTCTCATAAAAGAGACCCCAGAGAGCTCTCTCACTCTCTTTGCAACACGAGAGGGTACAATAAGAAGACAGCAGTCTACAACCTGATAGAGGGCCCTCACCAGAACCTGACCATGTAGCACCCTGATCTCAGACTTTCAGCCTTCAGAACTGTGAGGAGTAAATTTCTGTTGTTTATCAGCCACCCAGTCTATGGTACGTCTGTTACAGTGGCCCGAACTAAGACACTGGCTGATGCTGATTTTAAATACTCTGTCGTATTTTCTATGCAAATAAATTCTTGTCCGTTAGACCTTTGCCTGCCAGTGTGAGCTTGGAAAATAGAGAGATAGAGTGACATATTTATTCTTCTGTATTTTCTTCTTTGACGTTCCTTCATCCCCACTTTACGACTGGCCTTCTGTGGCTTCGCTTGCAGGAGATTAGAGGGCAGGGACCTGTGCTTCATCACCTGCTTCCCTACAATTCTTTCTTTGTCACTGGCTTTTGGAAAGACAAGACAGGGTGGCAATGTCACTCAGCAGTGAAAACCGCAGTCACAATGTCTTACTGCCTAGAACCAGGTGACACCCCCTCAAGCCCTTCACAGGCTCAGAGTCTAAGTCTGCTTGGCAGACACTGTTTCTTTCACGTAAAGAAACAAACACAAAGCAGTAGAGACGGTGATGTGAATTCAGGTGGGACAGAGATCTCAAAGCCTCTCAGGACCAGCAACTGCTCTCAGTCAGTGACCCCGCATGGTCCCCTTTCTACTCAGACATTCGCAAACTCCAGCTCTTTGGTGGCAATAGTTGGTATATTTGGATATTTCCTGGGGTTCTAGCAGACAGTCGAGATGAATGTTTAATTAAATGTGTTTTCCAGCCTCAGCTGGACCTTCAGTGTAGCTGTGCCATCCACCATTGGTTCACAGACCAGGTCTCTCTTCTTTTCCCTAACATGGCTGTTTCAAACCTTCCTTGTTCTCAAAGGGTTGGTTCCCTTTGGCAACGCGACCGTGATGGGGCACGGGTTACTCTGCCCTTAGAACCCTTCTGCAGCCTCCCACTGCCTTGGGATAAAGCTCTGCTCAGTCCCATGGCTCACGTGGCCTCAAGTGGCCCCACCTGTCCTTGCCTCTCTGGTCTTGGCGTCTTTTCATTTCCTAGCAAGGTGCTTTGTGTTTTTTTCAGTACTTGCAAGTCATCTAGCTCTTACCTCTAAGCTTCACACTAATATGCTGCTTTTTTAGGACGATCCTCCCCTCCCTCCACACCCTTGCCACCCTGAAGTCTCATCTTCGTTTGCATTTCCTCCAGGAAGCTTCTCCAACTCCTTTAAGCAGGCCAATTATCCCTGGTATGTGCTCCTGTCACACACTGGACTTCCCCTTCAAGAGCACTTGTCACACTTCATTGTAACTTTTTGTTGAATTGACATCTCTGCTAGATGATGAGCTTCGAGTGGGCAGGGATTGCTTTGTTCTCTGCCTAACAGGGAGCTTTACAAATGGTAGGCGATCACTGCGTAACCGAGTCCGTGAACGAACTCATAATGCAAGATCACAGAAAGTTTGAAAAGTGGAGGCAAAAATCACTCATAATTCCATTACTCTAAAGAACGGGAATGTTTTAATTTTTGCTTATTTCCTTCTCCTTCTCCTCCCACCAAACATTCATATATTTAAAGAGCTGCAGTCATGATGCACGTGTAATGTGATATTTTGCTCCTAACTTAGCATTTTTCCTAAGTTACACGTAGTGAAACTGAAGCATGGGAGTTCATCCTTGTCCTACAGGCAGCACGGGGTTCCAACTGCCAGGAGGAACCTAAGGAACAAGAAGAAAAAAGAATAAGTGAAATACATTATTGCGTTTTTTTCAAGGTTGGGCTCTGGCTTTTCCCAAGCTCTGAACAAGCAGGCAGGGACCCTGTGTATGGCAATGACTTGGATGGCCATGGTCTGTAACAGGGTAAAAATGCAAGGCAGCTTTGAAAAGAGTTCAAGATTCTCATTCTCTCTATCCCTCTCTCTCCCCTTGTCATTTTTAAAACCATAAAAACCACTCAACAGCATAGGTAGATTTTTTCACTATTAAGCAGGGACTCTGGAATCAAGCAGCCCTAGATTTTAAAAGCTCTTCCACTGCCTACTAATTTTGGGCAAACCACTCGAACTTCCTAAGCCTCCGTTTCTTTTTTTGTATAATGAGGATGATAGTATTGCCTGACTCATAGTGGTGCTATGAAATTGAAATGAAATCATGTGTATGAAGTTGTTAACTGAAAAAACAAGGAGGTTTATAATTTGGGAAAGGAGAGCTTTATTTCTCACAAAGGCTCACAGCCTGCGGTGGCCATTCGGGCAGGCTGGAAAGCAAGGCTCCAGGAACTCGTGCTTCAGGGCAGGGAAATGGGAACAGGAATTTATACTGAGCGGGATGCCCACATCTACATATTTAACGAGCCATTGGGGGAGTCGTGAATACTTATGAAAAGAGAAAACATGAGCATGTGTCATTGTGCCTTATACCTCCCGTCCTGTCATGGCTAGGAACTCAGTTTTCAGGTTCCTCTGGGGTTCTCGTGGACAAGAGAGGTCCATTCAGGTAGCAGGGGGCTTGGGATTTTATTTTTAGTTCACAAAGTGCTGAGCATAGAGTGTGGCCCATAATAAGTGCTCAATAAATGGTAGTTATTTTGGTTTTTATTCGTAAGCTGATGGACCTCCCTGCAACATTCTTCAGATGACCACCTAACCACTGTTAAGTGAATAAATCCCTGATATCCTCACACTACACAGGGGACGCCATATAAAAATTGCCCAAGTGAAGAGCAGCTTGAACACAAACACCTGCAGACCAGATCACCTGTCCCTTCTCTGCCTGTTGGTGGTTCATATGTTAACCTGCTGTCCATGACATCACAGTATATGAGGCACATCTCCCTGACAGGGGGACACACAGATCTCTTGTTGACCTGCAGTGTCACTTGCTCTGGAAAAGACTGCCTGTCTCCAAAATTGTTCTCCACATTGCATGAAAATCCTATGAGTCCTTTTCAGTAATGTGACAATGGTCCCACAGACTGAAACATTTATATTAATGATAGAGAACAGTTCTTATTCAAATCTAAAATGTGTGAACACACAACAGAGCTTCACCTTGGAGTGGTTCTTGCTCCCTTTACATGGCTAGGTCAAATATTTTAAAATAATTATATTTTAAAAAATATAACTATATTTTAAAAAAATAACTATATTTTATAAAATAGTTATATTTTAAAATAGAAAAGAGATTGTAGGATGCAGCCTCTGCTTCAGCATGGAGGAGAAAATGATGCTCCTTCCTTTGCGTGTTCATTCATTAAACAGACATGGACACAGCAATTCCTGAAAGTCAGGCACTGTGCCGTGTGACAGGGGTAAAGGGATGCAGAGCACAGACTCAAAGTGCCAGGTGAGGGAGACCTATGCATATGCAACAAGCTCTGTTTTTATGTGATCAATGCTATGTTTGAAGCTAAAGTATAAAGAAAACCCAGTTGAAAATGCTATTCCCTTAGTTACCAAATTGAATATGCCATTGATAGTAAGATGCACCCCAATTTCAGAAATGGTGTCTTAGGTCACCAGTAATAAACCCTGAGACCAACACTCACGTGCAAGGGATTAATCAAGGAAGGGCTCCCAGGGGAACCCAGTAAGGGAACGGGGGAAGAAGGCCGGGGAAGGGGAGGAAGGCAAGCAAAGTGCCGCAGAGAGCAGCTGCAGCCTCAGCCCACAGGGGACTCTGGGGTGTAAGTGGCATCTCAGAGTTTGACCTGACGTGAGGCAGGGGAGCTGGACTTTCATCCTCCTGCACCAGTCATTGGCTGGGAACACCCAGGGACACTGTATTTGCAGCTCTCTGCTCTGGGTAGCCCCAGGGCAGTCCTTTGAAGAGACTGGCAAGGGCAGTTGGAAGCAGAGGCCCACATCTGTGTGAGGAGGTACACAGACATGGTACGAGCAATCCAAGAGGATCCGGGTGGAACACCAGCACTGTTGGCTGCAGCTAAGTGCACGCGAGTGCGCGCGCGTCTTGGGAACAATGGCGCAGCAATGGAGAGGGGTGGGCGCCAGGCGGGGCTTCACGGAGAAAGGAGCAGCAGAAGAAATGTCCTTTCAGTGAGAGGGAAGATCAGGGGCAAAGTGAGAAGACCAACATGAGATGGTGTGAGACCAAGGAGAAGACAGCAGTGAGCGCTCAGCGACGAGGTCCCTGTCACTGGCTGCGGCCACCTTCTGGGACGGGGGGCTGAAGCCACCGTAGAGGGCGCTTCTGTTGGAAACACTGCGTGGTCGCCTCTTACTCGGACCCAGACGCCTTTCTTGGGTGCTGCGAGGCCGGCTTCTTCTCCCAGGTGACACTCCACAACCAGGGCAGGATGACGGAGGCTGCAGCAGAGACCCCGGTGTAGGGTCTGGCAGCCAGGGAGGGCTGCAATGAGGTTGGCCATGCAATGAGGTTCAACTTTGTCCTGTGTCACCCAGGGAATCTGGGAAGGTTTTTAAACACAGGAGGGATATGATTTGGCCTGTGCTGAAGAAGCATGACCTGGCTGCGATGTCTTCACATCTAGACAAGAGTGCTTGTACCCTTCACTGGACAACGGTACTTTTTTTTTTTTTTTTATTCTTTGCTGTGGGTGTCGCAACAATCCCAACAGACATTTCTCTGTCCCTGTCTGTCTTAATCTGCTTGGGCTGTCGAAACAGAATACCACAGACTGGATGGCTCACACAACAGAAATGTATGGTCGTACAGTTCCGAGACCAGCGTCCCAGCAGGGTTGGGTTCTGATGAGAGCCCCGTCCTGGCTTGTAGGTGGCTCCTTCTCGACACACGCTGCCAGGGCTTTTCCTTGGTGTGCGTGAGCAGAGGGAGACAGACAGGCATGCAGACACATGGCATGAGAGCACCCTTTGGTTTCTCTTCCTCTTCTTCTAAGGACACTAATCCTATCAGTCCAGAGCTCTACCCTTATGGCCTCATTTAACCTTAATTACTTTTGTAAAGGCCCATCTCCAAATTCAGTCACATTGGGGCTTAGAGCATCAACATATGAGTTTTGGGAGGACACAAATGTTCAGTCCATAACACCACTCCATGGATTTTTTTTTAAATAGTTGGAAATACTCATATCTGAAAATGCTCCAGAGGCTTAACTACAGCAGGGCCCACGACATCCGTCAAAGCTCAGCAGATAAGTTAGCCCAGCTATTGACCTCATTTGATTCTCTTCTTTAACTACCCAGACTGTCAGTTTATCCCAGTTAAATCTGTGTTCCTTGGATTTCCCAAGGAATTTGTATTTCATCTCTAAAGCTGACTCTGGGGGTTTATCAGGCCCAGGGTTCAAATCCTGGCTTCCCAGCTGATCCTTACAGAGCCAGCTTCCTTGCCGGCTTTCCCATCTGGAGTTGCAACAGCTGCCTCTGTGCCTGGAATGTGTCTATGAAATCTATGAAACCACATACTGTTTGTCTAGTTCCAATGGGAAGCAGCAGTCACTGGTCACCGGGCCCTGGTTGTGGCATGTCTTCTTGGAGGAGGAGCTGGCTTCATTAGACACAAGATGGATTTTTAAAAATTAGGCATGATCTTTGCAATTTAAATAGCAAAACACTGGCTACGAATTAATATATACACTTGATCTAAATAAATTCTAAAACACTAATACTAAATAACCAAACACTAATAATAGAAAACACTAAATAGCCAAATGGGACCATCTCCATTCAAAAAACCAGTCATATCCTGTAAACAATAGTCTGCATAATTCCTTTTCTCCACAACCATACTTAAGTTTGGTTCTTAATATTTTTCTCTCTGTTCTCCCAGCCATTGTGTGGGTTCAGTCATGCTTTTAAAAAATTTGTGAATTTTTTTCTGATCACAAAAGCATACATTTTTAAGGTGAGACATTTGAATAATTTAGATAAGCATAAAGAACAAAATAAAACTCACCTATAAGCAGGAGTAACTGCAATTAACATCTTGCCACTTTGTTTTTAGTTTATACATATAACACTCATTTATTCATGCATTTATCCTTCATTCATTTTTTCCATATTAACTGAGCTCTCTCAAGGAGCTTACATTCTAGTGGGGAAAAGGACAATAAATTGATAAATCAGAAGATAAAATAGCGGGTAGTGATGAGTTCTATGTTAAAAATAAAATAGTGTGATGTGATAATCAAGTACTTTTTAAGTTGAAGCCTGAATGACAAGAAGCAGCCAGCCTTGAGAAGATTAAGGGAAGAACAGTCCAGGCAGAAGGAGCAGCTGGTGCAAAACCTTAAAAATACAAGTACCTTTAAGTGCCACTTACAAGAATGTTCTTGTAAGTATACAAAAAAAAATAGATAGATATAGACAGATAGAGGTAGTTGCACTGTTGTTTACAGTAGCAAATGACTATAAACAATCTGTCCATAGGAATTTGTTAAATACAAATTCGTGGTGCTTCCATAAAATAGAGCATCTTATAGTTGCTAAAAAATGAGGTGGCTCTCTCCCTATACGCTGATATGGAAAGACCTCTAAGTGGTGACTAGGATTCCAGGCTGCTTGCATCCAGTGGTTCTGCCATTCACTAGAGCCTTTGTGAGCGCCAAAGCTGCACTCCAAGTCCCTGACAGTCCTCGGCCCCATCGAGAACTCGGGCTCAACACATGTTTGTTGAAGGAATGGTGCCAGCTTTTCCTTTGCAAACCCTGGAGGGACTTGAGCAAAGCTCAAAGAAGGAAAAGCTGAATTTTCCTCCTTTTAAAACATTGCATGGTCTCTCCCCCCTCCCCCCACTTACATGTAGTAGCTTCTAATCTTGGACTTGGCACCAGTTACCTGTCAAAGCAAATCATTCTTAAAAAGGCTTAAGTAGGAGGCCAGCCAAAGGCTTTATTTTGATAAGGCACTGTGTGTCTGAGTGAGGCTGACCATGTCCTTAGCCTTGGCTGTCCCCTCTTGTGACTCAGAAATAGCCTGAACTCCTCTGATGTAACAAGTTTTGGGAAGTTCTGCTGAACTGATTGACAAATCTCTCCCAGGACACGCCCAGACAATGTACGATAAGCATATTGACAGTGATGATCAAATTAAATAGTTTCTCCTGGGTTTTCCTGTCACCCCTCGCGGAGGTAACGTGGAAACCCCAGGCCTTGAGAAAAACATGCCTGGGAACATACTCTGGCAGCTTGCTGGGGTGTTACATTTCCAGTTCCCTAAGAAGTTCTAAGCTGCTAGCGTAAACACAAGTACTCCTACATCGCAACCAGCAGGAAATAAACAGCAAGCTACGACACAACAGCCAGCACACCCTGAACTAACTTTCTGTGGAAACTCCCTAGGGACCCGAGGTTGCATAAAATTCAACGGGAAAAGACGGTCCAACACTCTTTCCCCACCATGGCGTTCTGAAATCTTTGAATTTGTAAACTGCTGCTTGCATTATCCATTTACATGAAGATGGTCCACAGAAAGCAGTTTTTGTTGGTATGTGGGCGTCTCCTTCAGGGATTCTTGAAGGTCAGAGAGTCGTATATTCCAGAATCCTCTGTCTTGAGCTTTAGGCCAGTTAGCCAAGACTCTGAACATTTTCCTAGTCAATCAAGGTCAAAGCTTAAGGTCTTATTCATACTGGGGGAATATGCATATGTTTGTGTATTATGTTTTGTTTATTTAAAGCCTTCCTGTCCTGGAGGGCAAAGGGAAGGATGCTGCCTCCTAGTGGGAGACAAAGGAAAATTGAGAGAAACAGCCGCTTAGAACAGGCTGAAGGAATTGGAGAGGATCTCAGACCCTAGATAAAACCAGACTCTACTCCCCCTGCTTTTAGAAGATCTGATTTTATGCTAAGCACGAGACTTCTTTCTAAACATCTATACAGCCTCACTTGGTAGCCCATTCAAACCTACCAACCAACATATTTTTGACAACTTTCTATGTGTTTGAACATGTATGCAATTAAAGAGGACACCAAACCAATATTAGGTATAATTTTGCCCTCAGAAAATATATGTGTAATTCAGCAGGAGAGACCAGTGTGCACCTTAAAGCAATCAGGAATAGCAGGTCTTTGCCTGGCTCAGTTTATATGTCAATAGCTTAATCTTCTTTTGGACTCCTCTGCCCCCAGGAGCAAGCCCAGACTCCTTAATTTGACATTCGATGATCTTTATAATCCGACTTCTCACCCACACCCTACTCAGCCACATTTCTTGCCACTTCTGTCTTACATTCCCATGTTTCAGCCACTCTTAGAGCTGGCTTAAGGGTGGGCCCATCAGGGAGCTGATCTCCAAGGCTTTCTAACATGTCACTTGACCTCTAGCAAGGCACAGAGAACAGGATCGTCAGAACCCCTCGGGGAGAGGAACTTACGTGAGATTCCGTGGTAAACTGCTAAGGGTGGGAACTGATATCCCCCAGGGGCCTGCTTAAGTAATAGCAAAAATTTCTAAATTGCTTTCCAAGGAGAGTAAGTAGTTCCACATAGTTGTAGGTGTTTGTTTGATTGGGTCAGGGGCCAAGCAGTTGACTTGTTGGGAAAGCTGAGAAGAGCAACTGCATGTTTCCATCAGAGAGCCCTCCTTATCTACCATTGTAACTCCTGGCTTCTCCCCGAAACAAAATGAAAAAACATGGGTTAAAGGAACACCTAATAATTAACCAGCTGAGAGTGGGCCAGTCGTGGTCCACTGAGCTACCCACAGTTCTCGGGATTTCCCATGCTCTCTCATGCCTCTGTGCTTTTGACAGGTTTACCTGGGACCACCCCATTGATACTCTATACCAAGTTAATCTCGAAGTGCAACTACAGCTATTGCTTCCATCATAAAATGTTCCCTGACCCCATACTATACTCTGGCCTAGCCTGGTCTCACGGGTGCCTGGCCTTTGTGTTCTCATTGGGCTTGATGCCCATCTCTTATCACAGAGCTTGATTATAATAAGCCATTGGTGTCTGACCCCTTCACTAGGCTGGAAGCTCCCTTACAAGGGTATGGGCTGTGTATTATCCTTCTGTGTACTAGAGCATCTCTCCTAGCTCCTGGTCCTTTGAGTGTATTAGTGCTCTTTTGTAAGACAGGAAAAAGGGAGATCACTGAGAATGCCTGAGCAGTTGGATTCATAGAAAAATATCAGAGTTAAGTCCTGGTAATGGGTAGTTAGGATGTGAAGGGGCAGGGGGAGGGTTTTTCTGCCTGGAGAGTGACTGTGAGCAAGAGTATTGGAAAGAAATAGTAAAGTCCACAAGCCCAACAGTGAGAGGCAAAACATTCTTCCATATGGCTAATGAAGATCTAACAAAGTCTTTTGCTCAGTCTTTCCCAGGTCAGAAGGATAAAAATATTGTTAAATTCAAGATTGGAATTATGAGCAGACAGAAACCTGGGTTAGCATTCCAGCTATGAAAGCAAGTCTTCTCAGGGTCTGTATGAATTCATAGGACAAGATCTTTTTCATTGCATACTCCACCCCCAACTCCCCAAAAAGGTCCCTGTACAGTGAGATCTTGTTGGGGGGGGAGGGTGGTGTTCACAACATGAGGGTGGAATAGCCAGAGTTTAACTAGAATGGTAGGTTTTGGCCTTTGTAATTACAGCTCCTGTAATTACACAGGCCTCATCTTCCTATCAGTGGTCAGTTCCTTGAGGCCGGGGTTGAAGATTACTTTGCAGACAATATAGGGATTACCGTGGAGAGTGGTGCTCAGGGATGTTATCTAGTTAAGTACATGGAGGGTAAAAAGTATTGAGCAATACCTCCTGTTTTGGACAGGGTTATTCTGAAACAGAAAAATGTCAGATAACACCACTAGCTAGACCAGAATCTTCTGTTTCTTGAGATTTTGGAGGGGAGGATAAAGAGTCAAACGATAAAGATGATGAAGCCATGAGCGATTTTGTCTGGAAAAACAACTTTTAGACTGTGTTTTAAGATAGAAAACATCATGTCTATACTCTCAAACTGCTTCGTGCGCAGCAGATAAAGACATGCTTATAAACCAGACTCTAGCATCTATAAGAATCTTAATAATCAAAAACAATGTCAATTAAATGAATTATAGAGCTATTAACATATGTAAGAACTAATACTATAAAACCTCTAGAAGAAAACGTAGGTGAAAATCTTTGTGACCTTGGGTTAGCCCAACATTTCTTAGATTCAACACAAAAAGAATAGACCATAAAAGAAAAATTGACCAATTGGACCTCATCAAAATTAAAAACTTCTCTTTTTAAAATATCAATTACGTTGATTAATTCATTCTAAATGTTTATTTTTTAGCATGTGCCAGTATCCTCCTAGGTGTTGGATTATGGCAATGAATTGCATTCCCTCTATTATATTGGACTAGAGAAAGAACATGAACATTTTAGAAAGATTTATAATAAGGAATAACACAAAGCATGGAAAATTTTATTAACTAGAATTATCCCTATCATATTTAAAAATTTCTCAATTTAAACTCATGGACCACATCTAATACCAGGAGATGCTGAGAAATGCTGAGAAATAAGAATGTGTGTAAGAAACCTGTCTGTTGGTGTTTGTAGGGTCACATACCATGTGAGCAAGAATCCTGGAGATGTGGGTGCTGATAAAGAATATTCGTGCTTTGGATGGTAGGCTGAGAGCACATTTCACTCCATATGGACTATGGGACTTTAGAGTCAGGCAGAACTAGATTTGAATACTAGTTTCTTCTACGAGCTGTGGAAGCCTAGACTCCAATGAAAATGTCTACTTTATAGAATTGTAAGGATTAATGAAGTAATAAATATAAAGTGCAGGGGACGTAACTGGGCCTCAGCAAATGGAAACTATCATTGGATGATGATGATGATGATGATGATGACGAAGAAGAAGAAGAAATCCAATCAGGTTCCAAAAGTTGACCAGGACTAGGCAGCTTACTTGTTATTCTTGATATGTGCCTTGAAATGTGTCTCCTTCCCCATGAAAATTTTAGGGTCTAAGGGAAGAACAGGGGCACTTCCCCCCCTTCCCCCATTCTGCGCCCATGACAGGTATCACTAACCGACCTACCCTAGCACTCCTGGATTAGCTTCACCGGGGCTGTGAATCCCTCTCCATGCAGCCACAATGGATCCATGTAAAGATGTTGCTGGAGATGAAATGTGTCTGTCACTCTTGATGTAAGGATTCAGCAAAGTTCCCTTCCAGACCAGGAAGAGTGATTGTAGGTTTATTTTCCCTACAAGGTTAAAGGCCTGAGTCTAGCCTAAAGAAGGATGCCTAGGGGTTTTAGAAGGGGGCTCAGCCACACTATGGTGCAAGTTTATTTCTTAAATAATCAGTCACTGGTTGATTTGTTTTTTATTTAGTTTCACTCTGTTCTTCTGTTTGTTCTACCTTTGGAAATACACTATCCTTTACTCAACTCATGGGATTTCTTGAAAGTAGGTTTTTGACTTCTCACACCCCCTGCCTTACCTTGTAAGTAGAGATATTGTTCCTTAGGTTAAGAGGGACCTGGACGCCATCTGAACAGAAAATAGTTTCATGCAGCAGAAAAAAAGCAAGCCTGTACCAGGCTGTATTAGTCCGTTTTGCACGCTATAAAGGAAATACCTGAGGCTGGGTAATTTATAAAGAAAAGAGGTGTGACTCATGGTTCTGCAGACTGTACGAGAAGCATGGCGCCAGCATCTGCTTCTGGTGAGGGCTGCAGGGAGCTTCCAATCAAGGCACAGGACGAAGGGGGATCAGGCCCGTCACGTGGCAAGAGAGGGAGCAAGAGAGGGAGGAGGGGGTGCCAGGCTCTTTTAAACAACCAGCTCTCCATGAGCTAATAAAGTGAGAACTCATTATCACACGGAGGGCACCAAGCCATTCATGAGGGGTCTGCCCCCATGACACAAACACCTCTTACCAGGCTCCACATTCAACACTGGGATCAAATTTCAACATGAGATTTTGAGGGGCCAAACATCCAAATCACATGGCAGGCCGATGGATGGTCTGGTGATCTGATTCAGCTAGGGCAGTTGTGCTCAAAGGGGCAGAGTTGCCTCTAAGGCATGGTTCTCAACCTTGGCTACTAAATAGACTCAACTGAGCAGCTTTTAAGACCCTGATGACTAGGCAGTGGCCCTGACCAATTACATCAGAGTCTCTGCAGTTGGTGCCTGCATTTGAAATAAAGTTCCTCGGGTTATTTTAATGTGCAGACAAGGCTGGCTGAGAACATCGGTCCTAAGGTGTTCTGGAAATTTGCAAAGTATCCTGGTATCCCAATCATTGAGGCAGGGGTGTTACTGGCATTTTCTTGGCAGGGATACAGGTTAGATGTTGCTTATGATGGCTTGCATGCCTGGGACAGTTCCCTTGCAATGAAAAATTGTCCCACCTTTGGAATGTCCTACTGGGCATTGATATACTTGAAAAACTTACGTGATCTGGAACTTAACTCCACCTTACATAGAAACACAAACTATTTTTGGCATGGTTTTAATTAATGTTGCATTGAATTTTCCCAAAATGTAATCAATACATAATTCAAGGTAAAATTGTACTTTATTCTATTTAAAACCTTACTAAGAGTTATGTACCTTTTTACATAGTCACATCACTGATATTAGTACCATTTATGGTATTTGAGTAGTTGGCATTTGTAGATTCAGTTTTCATGGTGATTCTGTGTACAGGTGCAACCATCTGATGATCTCATTATGCTCAAGTGTGTATTGATTGATTGATTTAGAGACAAGGTTTTGCTCTGTTGCCTGGGCTAGTGGGCAGTGGCATCATCATAGCTCATTGCAACCTCAAACTCCTAAGCCCAAGCGATCTTTTTGCCTGAGTAGCTGGGACTACAGGCACACGCCACTACACCTGGTTAATTTTTTTATATTTTGTAAAGACGAGGTCTTGCTGTGTTGCCCAGGCTAGTCTCGAAGAACTCCTGGCCTCAAGCCATCCTCTCACCTCAGCATCTCAAAGTGCTAGGATTACAGGGGAGAGCTACTGCACAAGGCCCTTGAATGTTTACTTATTGAAATATATATTACTTCATTGTAAAATACATCCATTTCCTGTCTCTTTATAACAAAATATTGTGTGTTTAGGTGGATTATATAATCTGAATTTCATTGAGGATAATAAATGCCATACTATGAAATATTTCTTATAAAAAGGGACCTTAAACTTGATATAAGGCTGAGAACTTCTAATCTAGGGATTCCCTTTGTGATCTGTAATATGGCCTCTCATCTTGTGTCTCCATTTATGGAGCATGAAAATTCCAGCAAGCACAATACCAAGGGTGTTAATTTTGAGAAAATTACTTAATGTCTCTATGGTTCGATTTCCTCATCTGCAAAAATGGCCTCTTCATACTAGCTACCTTTATAGAACTGTCAAGAGAATTAATTGAGATCAACTATGAAAAGCACTTAGCAAAGTTTCTGCCATGTAGGAGGCATTGGATAAAAAGTACCTGCTTTGATGATGATGATGACAACGATGACAACGGTGATGACAATAAATTAAATATACCATTGAGAGAGACCAAAGACTCTTTAATCCATGCCCCAGGCAAATATTCATCTCTACACTTGACTTCTTTTCTCAAGGGTGAACACTGCCCAGAGCAGATGACGTGAGACACCTAATCTTGGGTGCAAACACCTTGCGTGATCTCTGCTTAATTCCTGTCATTGTTTTGAACAGTATTCATGGAAGAAAACTTGGGATCTTTTTTGTTAGTGGCTAATAAACTGTTACAGGTTTTATCAGGGTGTCAGCATTCTGGGAACTCAGAGACTTTTCAGTCTGAGATGTGCTATGATGTGACATTCAGAGTCTTCCAAAATGGAGCCAGGTACCACCTTTTTCTGTTTGTTTGATTTTTTCCTGACTCTCCACCTCACTTACAATCCTTTTCTCTCATTCCTGTCTCCATGGAAACTTAGGGAGAGAATTGCCTTCTGTTTGGAAGAATCTAATCTAGATATTTTGTGCTATCAGATGGACAGATGGGCTAAAACTCTCCTTTAGTGGCAAGTCACTAATCTGAAACCCAGGATCCTAGTTTCCCAGTTTTCCACCCAGCCCTGACTGTGCTTATTTGCAAATACCCTGGAGTATTTGCAGGCAATATTTGGGGGGTGGGGTGGGCATAGCCACCTGTGGATTTGCAGCTGAAGCAGCATTGAAAAGGTATTGTAAGCACCAGTACTTTGGGGCAGGATGACACTCAAACCATTCCAGATAGAGGTGAATCCCTCTACATGTTAAAGACCTTCAGAAATGAGGATTCCGCAATCAGTGCCTAATACCATCTAGTAATAAATTTCTTCTACTTAAGAACAGTTAGCATTTACTGAGTACTTATTAACAGCCAGGAATAATATTAAGATTTTTTTTTCATTGTCTTAACTAATGCTTACAAAAACCCTGAGTTAGGAACCAAGACAACCGCATTTTACAGATGAGAAAATTGAAGTTCAGAGATGTTAAGTTACTTACCCAAGTAAGTGGCAGAATCTAGATTTAACCCTAGGGTGTTTATCTCCAAAGGCCAGGAGATTAGCAACCATGCTTTATGCTACATTGCCGCTCCTGAACACTCCTGATGTAGTTTACACCCTTGTACTTGTTCCCTTGTATGTGCTTCCACCATAACCACTATTCTCCAAGACCCTGTGTTTGACCTCAGCCCCAGACTAACCAGACCAGCACCATCTAATGGAAATACAATGTGAGCCGCAGATGTGAGCCGCATCTATAATTTTAAATTTTCCAGTAGTCACATTTTAAAAAGTAAAAAGAAATGGGTGGAATTAATTTTAATGATATATTTTATTAACCCAATATATCCAAAGTATTACCATTTTAACATGAACACAATAAAAAAATTGTTAATGATTTTATACCTTAAACTTGTCTTTTATCCATCTTGAATTAATTTTTGTATATGGCAAGAGATAAGAGTCCTGTTTCATTCTGCTCGTGGCTATCCAGTTTTCCCAGCACCATTTATTGAATAGGGCTTCCTTTCTCCAGTATATGTTGTTGCCTGCTTTGTCAAAGATCAACTGGTTGTAGGTAAATGGTTTTATGCCTGCATTCTCTATTCTGCTTCATTGGTTTACGTCTCTACTTTTATAACATTACCATGATGTTTTGGTTACTATAGCCTTATGGTATAATTTGAAGTCAGGTAATATGATGCCTCCAGATTTGTTGTTTTTGCTTAAGGTTGCTTTGGCTATTTGAGCTCTTTTTTGGTTCCAAATGAAGCATAGAATTATTTTTTCTAGGTCTATGAAATATGACATCAGTATTTGGATGGGGATCATGATGAATCTGTAAATCACTTTGGGCAGTGTGGACATTTTAACAATGTTGATTAAATGTAAGGCATGGAACCATAAAAATTCTAAAAGAAAACTTAGGAAAAACTTCTAGACATCAGTCTAGGCAAAGAATTTATGACTAAAACCCCAAAGGTAAATATGGCAACAACAAAAATAAATAAATAGGACATTTTACATCCGATAAAAGGCTAATATCCAGAATCTACAAGGAACTCAAACAAATCAGCAAGAAAAGAAAAACAACCCCATTAAAAAATGGACAAAAGACAGGAACAGAAGTTTTTCAAAAGAAGATAGACATGTGTCCAAAAAACATATGAAAAAATGCTCAACATCACTAATCATCAGTGACATGCAAATTAAAACCACCTTACCCTTGTCAGAGTGGCCATTATTAAAAAGTCAAAAAACAGTGGATGCTGATGTGGATGCAGCAAGAAAGGAACTTTTATACACTGTTGGTGGGACTACAAATTAATACAACCTTTATGGAAAACAGTATGGAGATTCCTCATAGAAATAAATGTAGTCTTACCATTCAATCCAGCAATCCCACTACTGGATATCTACCTAAGGGAAAAGAAGTCATTTTATCAAAAAGATACCTGCACTCAAATGTTTATCACAACTGCAAATATGTGGAATCAACCTAAGTGCCCTTCAAGTCAGGAGTGGATAAAGAAAATGTGACACACACACACACACACACACACACACATCATGGAGTATTACTCAGCCATAAAAAGGAATAAAATAATGTCTTTTGTAGTAACTTGGGTGGAACTGGAGACCATTATCCTAAGTGAAATATCTCAGGAATGGAAAAACAAACACCACGTGTACTCTCTAGTAATTGGGAGCTAAACGATGGGCACACATGGGCACAAAGAGATGTAAATGACATTGGAAACCAAGAAGGGGGAGGATGATGAGGGGCAAAAACTTACTTATAAGGTACAATGAGCACTATTCTTGTGATGGACACACTAAAAGCCCCTGCTTAAGCATTATACAAGGTATCCATGTAACAAAAACATTTGTACCCCTTTAATATTTTGAAATAAATAAAATTAAAAAGAATTAATGAAATAATTTCTACTGTTTTTGGTCTAAGATTTTGTAATCTGGTGTGTATTTCACACTTACAGCACATGACTGCCTGCCTTTCAATTGCTCAATAGCCACATGTGGCTAGTAGCTACCGAATTCAGCATCACAGCTCTAGGTTCATAGATCCCAACCCTCTTACTAATCTTTGGCTCTTGTTGAAATCTTTCAGAAGATAAAAGGAACAGATTTGCCAAGATGAAGAGCATTGATATGGTTTGGATGTTTGGCCCCTACAAATCTCATGTTGAAATTTGATACCTAGTGTTGAATGGGGGCCTGGTGGGAGGTGTTTATGTCATGGGAGCGGATCCCTCATAACGGCTTGGTGCCTTCCCTGCGATAATGAGTGAGTTCTCTGTTAGTTCCACAGGGAAGCGTGTTCTTTAGAGGAATCTGGCACCACCTCCTCCCTCTCTTGTTCCTCTCTCACCATGTGATACGCCCTCCCCCCTTTGCCTTCTGCCTTGATTGGAAGTTCCCTGAAGGCCTTCTTGTACAGTCTGCAGAACTGAGTCAATTAATCCTCTTTTTCTTTGTAAATTACCCAGCCTCAGGTATTCCTTTATAGCCATACAAAATCGACTAACACAAGCATGTTTTTAGTTATTTGCTCAATTTAGTCCAAGAAAAGAAAGGAAAAAATAAACAGAATAAAGTCCACAATTTCCATCTATAATCAGTAGTCAGCTTAGTTGCCAAAGAGCAGGTGAGAAGCAGAATGATGGAAACCATGTCGTTCCATAACGTCTGTCGGGTATCCTCGTGTTCTTATGAGGCTGGGCACACAATGAAGATCAGGAAGCTCCAGATCCTTGACCAGAGAGTGGTCTATGAAGCCAGATCACAAGGAACCCCAGATAGGGCCACCAGCACCTCCAGTCCTTCTCCTCCCATTCACTCTCACCCCTGCCCCGGTTTGCAAGGCAAGGTGCATGAGCCAGACCGAAGCAGTGTGGGACAGACTCCACCCTCCTCACATCTGCAGGCCAGAGAGGATCCCCAACACCTCCCTTCAGCCTCAGCCCCAAGGAGAACCCCAGGGCTTCTCCAACTTTTGTGCACATCAGAATCATCTGTAGAACTTGTTAAAACTGAGATTGCTGTGCTTTACCCCAAGAATTTCTACCTAGTCAGGTCTGGTAGGGCCAGAGAATGTGCTTTTCTAGAAAGTTCCAAGGATACTGATGCTGGTCAGAGGACCATACCTTCAGAACCAGGGCTCACTCCTAAGTTATCAATATATACAATAGCAAGAACAAATTTAAGAAAAGGCACAGGCACCTTTTTCATTCTTGATGAGACAAATGTGATTTTCAAGTAGTCGATGTGTTTAGCTGTTTCTCCCTTGCCCTCCCCCCCATTATTTCCTCTAGTCCAGGAAGGAATGAAGTTCAGGATAAAGAAAGAAAGACTGAACGGAGACAATAAGTGGGCAGGAAAGCTGGAGGGAAAAGGGGGTGGGAGGCCAAGGTAGATCCCAAGAGTTGAGGGTGGTGCAGAATGACACGAGGTGTGTGCCCGGCGGGGGGAAGGGCAGCATAGCCACCTCCAGCTCCCTTGGCAGGGCCTCACACACAGACTAGAGACCAGTTTGCACGTTCCTTTCAACCAAGCCACAAAGGCATCTCACACAGAGATTGTTTTCCTCTTTGCTTTCTAAGAGAGAAAACTGTGATTGAACTGTATGTGACAGTGGGCAGTTGTAAACCACAAGAGTCCTGGACACCCTCGTTTCAGGCCCCATACAATGCTTCCCTCCCTCACTGCCCGTGTGTGGGCTTTTTCACCTCTAACCTTTCAGGGTGCCTGGGTTTCAGGAGGAGAGGCAGTGAGACTTGCTGAGTTGCAAGCAGCTGGGACTTTGGAATGTGTATCTGGAGATACACACTGAGCCTGGCTCAGAACTTCCAAGAAAGCTCAGTGGGAGGGGAGGAAAAACAGCACAATGACACGAGGAGGCCCGCCTTGGCCTTACTGAATCACCCAGAGATTGCATTCCAGCTGCACTGCTGTGACCCAGTGTTCCAGTAAACAAGGAGGGGACCGGGTGGACGGACCTCAGATCAGGCTACCCTGGAGCTTTTAAAATAGAACACAGGGGGCTGGCGGGGTGGGGCTGAAGGAGGGGGGCTGCCTTTGTGCACATCCTGGACCAGCAGAGGACACCCACACTGCCCACCTGACGCACATACACACACACTCACTTCCAGCGGGGCTTGGACAAATACCGAAAACTCAGATGTTCTAGCCTCATCGTGGTCAGAAATGGGTGACCTCCTTAGGACCCCTCCCAGGAACCTCAGAACACGAGTGTGTGCAAAGGGTAAAGTAAGGAGGTGCTGACTCAAGCCACGCCAGGCCACTGACTAACGGTGTCCACTCGCTAAGCACCACCTCTGCCTTCCAAAAAGACGAGCAGAGCCTCCACGGATGAGCACAGTCATTTGGTCCATTTCCCCGTTTGACATGTGGCATGAAATCACTGACTGATGACCTTGTGATTCCTCGGGCTCATCCCACCCTTCCTGGCTCACCCCGGCACCCTCCTATTTTCTCTTCTGTCTCCACTTCCATTTCTCCAGCCTGCACATGAGCCGAAATAATAATCAGAGGGGTTGGGTAAAAATAGGAGGAAGAGTGCCATGGTTTAGAGAGCAAAGTTCTCGAAGTTTCTTTCCTGAGTGTCCATCTGCCAGGAACAACATGGGGCTTTGTAGCCCGAAGAGCATATATGGTGGATGCCACCCAACATGAACACCTGAGTGATCCTATGTTCCCCTATATTCCAATGTCTAGGTGCCCCAAGACTTTATCATCCACACTGGGACACTTCTGAGAATTAAAAGGCACGCTATTGATTCTGGAACAAAGCTGCTGACCAGGACATTTGCCACCCTGCACACGCTCCCACCTTTCTCGCCCCACCCTGCTTCACAGATGAGTTATTTTTGCTATCTCTGATTTGTCCTCTCCGTTTACTGGTTTTGTCCTATTATTCCTTCATTTTCTGTGTAACAGTCACATTCAGACAATTATTGCATCTCTACTTGGAAGAGGGGAAAAGGTGTGTTTTGAAAATTCCCCATGTAACGAGCTGTGAGACTTCTTCGTCAAGGCTCTGAGTGACGTGTCCTGGCAGTCTCCGGAAGCTGACTCTCAATTCCAGAGACTTGCTTCATTTGGGACATGAGTGTCCAGTGGGTATTGACAGCTTTTACTCACCAAATGGTCACACCCCAGTTTCTGGACAAGCAAAACAGCATGAAAAAGGGTGATGCTTACTTGAGAACTCAGGGCAGAAAAAAGGACTTTCTCATGCTATTTCCGAACTACTAATGATAGCAGGACCTTCCTCTTTTCTGTCTCTCCAGTGTACTTAAAGCACTATGCACATTTTTTCAACGTTTACAGCCAAGCTACAAGGTTCCAGTCATCCTTATTTCACTGACTGAGGCTCTCTTTTGAGGCCAGAAAAGGGACACATCCAAGTATTATCCAAACCCAGACCAACCCGGTCCCAAAGCCCACGCCTGTGCTCCACCAGGCTGTGCACCTGCTTTGCAAGCCCAGCTTGACCTCTGAATAATAATCCGTAATGGACCCCTGCTTATTCTTCACAGCGCCATTTTTCTTTCCCACTGGATTGTCCTTTTCCATTACAACTGGTGATTTCATACTCCAGCAAGCCCTATCTCTAGCACACACCAAGACTGGGGCAGCCCCAGAAAAGTACTGGGCATGGTAGGACTTGGGCTGGGAGCTGGGCAGTTTTTGTAAGTCATCTGGGCTAAAGTTCAGAGAGACAATAGAAGTGTGGACCCAGCGATGAGATAGGGTGGAGAGGGGTGAAAGGTTTAGTGACTTAGGGGCTAAGCAACCTCCACGAGCAAGACTGGGTGCCAGGCCAAGCTCTCCCAGGCAAAGCTCCCAGAGCAGGACTCCGTGTGTGGAATTAAGTAGCACATCTGCCTAGAGTTGGGAGTCAAGTAGGAGAGACTAGGACAGGGATTTAATTACCTGTTCCTTCTAAACACCCCTTCATATCCCAACTGGCTTACCTCTGGCCATTCTGCCAGGTGTACATATTTCTCTGACCCTAAATGACCATTTCTTATAATACTTGCTCTCTACCCTCTCCCCAGAGATAAAATACTGGGCACGTGAGCATGGACTTAGAGGTCAGATACTTCTGGGTTTGCTTCTTATTAACTGTGTGACTTTGGGTATGTGTCTGAACTTCTCTGAGCCTCAGTCTCCTCATCTAGAAAAAAGGGATAATGATCAGACCCTCATAGACTTGTTAGAAGAATTAGAATAAAGTTATAATTCACCTCATATAGGGTAGGCAGCCAATAAGTGGTTATAAACCATTTATTTGTGGTTATAAACAGCCTGTTGCTGTTGCTCGAGATTGGTGTATGTTCTTCCTCCAGAGTCACCTAGCCCTGTATCAACAGAACCAGAGAAAATGTCAGAGAGAGGGACCTTAGCATTCATCTGGTCCAACTTCTTCATTCGTAAAGAAACTCGAGGTTCACAGGAGGTTATTGGCTCGTCCAAAGTTATATTCCTTAGTAGTTCCAACCTCCAACTAAGGAAGTTAATTTGTTGGAGTGCTAGAAAGAGCTCTGACTTTGGAGTCAGACCTATGTGAATTTGAATTCCACTCGCCAGCCTTGGCGGCTTTAGACAAGTTACTTGACCAGATTCTGCTTCGTTTCCTCGTGTGCAGCGTTGGGATAACAGGGCCCATCTCCCAGGACGGTGGGGCGCGCTGGATGGGATAATGTACATCAGGTGCATGTTGACACTCCCCCTGGTTTCCTCAGATCATTAAAACCTTCCAGAACCAGCTAGAACAGGAAAAGCCCAGTGGAAGGAAATGTGTAGAGCTTAAAAACGTAACGGGCTTTGCCTAAGAGTTGAAATGGGTGGGTGAAGGGCACACTTACAACTTTCACTCAGACTGTACAAATGCAAAATATGTAACCAAAACGTGTGCACCCCCATAATATTCTGAAATTTTAAAGAATTAAAAATTAAAAAGAGGTAAAAAAAAAAAAGTTGAAAGAGGGGCATTTAGGAATAACTTTTGCTTACCACTCCCCAAATGCCAACTTTAAGGCAGAGTTTGGTACGTTGGTCAGGGAAGGATTCCTGGTGGCGAGGCCCAGAGCAAAGATCGGGAGGATCAGCTGCAGGCTGATCTAAAGCAGGGGGAGGGGGCGCGGTCAGGGAAGATGATCCTGAAGGTTTTAAACTGACCTTCTAAGTCTAGAGTATCCTTCAGAACAATGTTGAAAGCGCCCTGGTTTCTAGGCGTACATTATATTTTGAATTGGCAACACAGAGCGGGAGGTGGCTTTGAAATGGGTGGCCATTTTTCAGATGCAGCCCCTGCAGTGGTTTTGAAATGAGAAGTATGGGCACGTTTTGCAATAAAAAGTGAGTTCTGGTGTGAGTTGATTCCAAGATGAATATGGACAAGGGCACTGAAACACAGCAGGCTCCGCCCCTGAATGATCCAATTACAGGTTTTGAAAGGCACCCAGGGGCAGAATTTAGAAATCTAAAATGGCAAGGGACAGGAGAAGCAATTTTGCAACCAGACAAATGACTGACTCCAAAAAGTCCTCCAAGGAGAAGAGGGTTTGGAAAATGCTGTGTTTCCAAATGCCCCATGGGAGTTAGGATTGACTTTTCTAGGGATAATTAGGGTGAGGTTGATTGGGGTCTGAGATGCCTGGGCGACCTCTGGAATGGAGAGTAACAGCAAGTAACATCAGCAGAAGCACAACTGTGGCCCAATTTAACAAACAAAAACAGCACGGAAATTGTTCAAAACTGTGAAATTCTTAGGGACTGGGTCTAGGTTTTTGTCATCTTGTATTGCCAGTGCCTAGCAGAGAGAATGAATTAAAAAAAAATTCAGTTAATAAATTAATGGCTTGGGCTACCTTTTAAGATAAAAAGTTCTCCAGCATAAAAAGAAAAAAAAATTTTTAATTTAAAAATAAAGGTGCGATGGCCCATGCTGCCTGTAATCCTAACACTTAAGGAGGCCAAGGTGGGAGGATCACTTGAGGTCAGGAGTTTGAGACCAGCCTGAGCAACATGGTGAGACCCTGTCTCTACAAAAAGATAAAAAATTTTGAAAAGTTTACAAAGTTTCCAGCATAGAGGGTATTCAAGCAGTAGGCCCTTAGCAGGAACTGTATAAAGGTTTTCAAGATTCTTTTGGAAGTGACTGATAATTATTAGGGCTCTTAGCACCCCAAAGAGTCTGGGTGTCCAGCATAGCACAGTCACTCTCTGAGATATCTGGGTCTGATTTGAACATTGGGGTCCTGATGCAATGGACCAAGGGAACCAATCAGAGCCAGAGTTGTCCCAGTGGGAAGACTAACCAGTCTAACCTTCTAGTTTCTCACCTAGTCTGAGGGCTAAAATACTTCTTTAGGCAAAGTTAACTTTTTACCCTCACTACCACATGGGTACAGATCACTCCAGAGTGTTCTACCTGACCTGTCATGTCTGCTGTGTGAGGCCACTGGCTGATCACAAACTCATTCCATTTTCTTCCTGAGCAAACAGTCCACATCTTCCAGTCTCCCTTGCATTAAATGGGGCTACACGCCTGAGTGCTGACCAATGGAATATAAGCAGACGTGATGTGTGCCACTTCCAGGCTTGTGAGCAAAGCCTTCTGCTTGCAATCTCTCATGTTCTTCCCCCACCTGCCTGCGGGATGCTGACGCCCAGGGCAATATGGAAGGTGGTAGAGCCCTAGCTCCCAGGCTTGCCCTCCCACTCATTAGACTGTATGGTGAGATAAAATCAAACTTTCATTGTGTTAAGCTGTTACAGCTGCTCACATACTTTAACTCATATATTTACCTTTCTTTGTCTTCCTCACCTTTTTTCTTTCTCTGCTCTTTGCTCTCTGAAGTAATAAAGGACTCAGAGAGGAGGGTAAGGATATGACCACGGTCAGAAGAGATTGTTGGGTGGGCGAAGACAAATCTCTCAAGTGGCTTTAGTCTCTTTCTTCTGCCTGAGATGTTGATCTCCGAGTATCCTCACTCCTGCTGTAGAAGTATGAGTAGGGTGACCAGGTCCAAAGCTTTGTAGCAGATGAGCAACCGTGTAAGCATCATACCCTCTCTTCCCTGATGCAAGCACACTTGTCGTCTCCTAGCTCTCCGTGGGAGCCAGCTCCTCTGCCCTTTCACAGCTTGTGGAAGATGGAGAAGAAAGGCAGGATGCCCTCTTTGGGCTGCAGCCGTGAGACTAAAGACCTTGGTCCACTAACCTCTTTCATCTCTCTCCTCTTTTGTGAGTCGCCAGCAATCTCATACACAGAAACGATAACATGAGGAATCTCAGAGTGTAAGCTAAAAACAAGAAAGCAAATTCTAGGCATGTGGCTTAGTTGGAATTTTGCTTTGGCCACTGTAATTTTCCCTCAGTCTTATTTAAATGTTCTTGAGTCTAGATTTTCTCTGCTAAGTTGTTTCCTAGCATAGTCTTCTACCTTGTCCTGCCTCCTAAATCTACGGAAAGTACTAAGAGTCTGTTTTCTCTTCCTTTGTTGACCATGCCTTCCTTTCCATACCAAACCAAAGCCTCTGCCTTTCCCTGAGATGCTAAGTAAACAGATTGCTCCATTTGCCTTGTATTTTGGCCAAACTATAAAATAGGCATATTCTTAATGATCTTGATTCCATTTTTCAGTACTGATATTCTTCTCTACAATTTTTGGACACCTCCCTAATAACCAGAAAACCTACTCCAGCAGAGCCTGTTATATATCCCCTAACATCTATCTTCTTCCTATTCCTCAGCAGTAGGATCCCCACAGCTAACTAGAATTAAAAACTATACATGATAGATCCCCTTGCAGGTAGGTATGGCTGTAAGACTAAGTTCTCACCAATGGAGTGTAAGCAGATGGCCAACTGCCATCTTGGATCATGATACAAACTTAGCAATGGAAACCATGCTGGGCAGAGCAACAAGACGGAAGGAACCTGGGTCCCTGACACTCCATTCTAGCCATAGATGACCAATCTCTACAGTTTCATGTGGGGAAAAAAATAAGCCTCAAATGGGCTAAGTCACAGTTACTTAGGGTTTTCTGTCACTTACAGTTAAATTAATTCTATTCGATTAGTCTCTGATATTAAAAGTTAATCAGCTTTTTTTCCTTTCTTCCTTCTGTTCTTCCTTCCTAACTTATTTCCTCCCATTTCATCTCCCTCTATCTGTTCCTTTTCTTTTCTCTTTTAAAATAATATTGCATTAAATCAGCAGGGATCTTAGTTATTATCTCACCCAAGCCCTTCATTTCCCAATGAGGACAGTGAGGGCTCCAGAGTGGGGAAGTAACTGAGCTCAGCTGGCCTGAACCAAGAACTCACACCCAGGTCTCCCGAGTCTCTGGCCCTGTTCTTTGACTATACAACCCACCCTGGCTTTTAACCAAGCAAGCTCCTTCTTGGCACACAACATCTCCCTACAAGAATACAATGTTTTTGGTTCTCTTTCCTGCTAGATCAATTTATACCCACAATGAAATAACATTTATTTTTTTTAAAATACAGTCTTGGTAGACAAAGAAACAGGAAGACATTAGCTTAAAATAAAGTTAGTTTTATCCCTTTAGCGTACGAATTTATTGTGTTCCATATTACCAGGCTTCTGTGCCATTCATTTGGTTGCTTCTTTCCCTTGGAGGACACTGTTTCTGAGGGTGGCCCCCAGGCCTAGAGGATGTAGGCAGGATTCAGGTGTCATCCTACAGCTGCCCTAAAGGAGAAAGGGCAGTTGGGCTATTTCTAATGGCTCCAGGTGTGGGTGGCAGCTGGATGATGAAGGTCCCTGCTGATTGGGCCCTGACTCCCTCCCTCACCTTCAGAGATAGCCCAGCCCCTCTGCTGAGCTAAGATGACGCTGCTCTGGACCTCATGCCTGGGCTTCTACCCCCTCGTCAGGGAATGAGCACCCCTTCCTCCCACCGTCCGTGGAAGAAGATATTTCCCTATAACTAGTCTGCACAGGATGGAAAGTGCTAGAAAGGAAAGAATTTTTGCTATAACTTTTATCAAGTGATGATGAAGAACCTGCTCCATGAAACAAAACAAAACATACATTTAAGCACAAATGCCTAATGGAGCAACAACCTGACATGATAAACCTCTACCCATTCACTAAATATTTACTGAATTCCTATCACCTGGGCATTCAACATGGAGCAAAACAAACAGGTCTCTGACCTCCTGGAACGTGTCATCCACTGGTAACCTATAATTACTCAAATAAATGCCATAATTAAAAACTGTGATAAATGCTACAAAGAAAAAGTGTAGGACGCTCCGAGAGAGTAGAACTAGAGAATCTAATCTGAGACGGGAGAGGGTTAGGAAAGAACATTTAACTTGAGACCTAGAAGACAAGAAAGAACTAGCCAGATGTTGAGCATTCCAAGGAGTAGGAACAGCTGGAAGCCCCTTGGTGGGAATGGATATAAAAATTGAGTATCCCTTATCCGAAACGCTTGGGACCAGAAGTGTTTCTGATTACGGATTTTTTTGCATATACATAATGAGATACCTTGGGGATGGGACCCAAGTCAAAACACAAAATTCATTTATGTTTCATGTACTCCTTATACACACAGGCAGACAGTAATTTTGCACAATATTTTTAATAATTTTGTGCACGAAATAAAGTTCTGACTGTACTTTGACTGCCACTCGTCACATGAGGTCAGGTGTGGAATTTTCCATTTGTGGCATGGTGTCAGTGATCAAAAAGTTTTGAATTTCGGAGCATTTTGGATTTCCGATTTTCAGATTAGGGATCCTCAACCTGTATAGCAAAGGAGTAGCTGAAGATGGAGGTAGAGGCAGATCACAAAGGCCTAAGGAGCCATGTTGCGGACTATCGATCTCATCTAAAAGCCGTAAGAGCACATGAAAGATTTTTGACTGCAGTGACCTGATGTGATTTATATTGTGAAAGATACCCCAGGACCAGGTGTTTTTGGAGAGGGGCTCCCCCACAATTAACACAATCAGGCCATTAACCAACTAAAACATCCTTTAAAAATATTTTATGAATCTAGCTAATACAAAGAATGAATCCCTCTCATTCACTGGTCATGAACTCAGCTGTAGAAGAATGTAGGTCCCCAGATAGAGCTACAAAATATGCATTCTAACTCCACTGCCAAAATCCGCAAGGCAGGAACCATTTTTTTAGGAATACAAGGTCACAAATTTAAATGGACAGCCCAAGTGCATATGCAGACAGCATAGTTTATTACACTAGAAAAAAAGAGCTAAACGCTAACTACAATAAAACAAAAATAATTGTCCTTGGATAGACTACAAGATTTAATTAGTTGATACCCAATCATTCCTTATGGTGGTGAATCAGTTTCCTGAGAGTTTATTTGTGGTTAATTCATTCCAGTGGCCCAAGAGGAAGCCATGCTATTTGGAATTAGACATTCCACCCAAGTCTTATAGAGGTTTTGCTCTGGCTGTGATGGACCAACTTGAAATATTCATGCCATTCTAACCCAGGTAATTTTGGAGTCTCTATTAAACATAAACTCTAGTGGGTCATCTGTATTTCAAGAGGCATGGCTTCCTTCTGCATGCTATCATGGTAGGCTTCTCTGTTGCTTTACCAAACATTGACCTTCCACATTCATCTGGTTTCTGAAGCACATGCATCTATCTTTAATTAGCAGAATAGCTAGAACACCTTCCTGAAAGTCTTCTAGCTTTCAACCATCTCAACCATCAAAAATCTAGCTAAGAGTTATTACATTTGTTAAACATTTAGTTACAAGAATCTGAGAGACATGATATCTATGCACACTTCTAAATGTTCTAATTATTATTGTCAGATTAGCTTGTGCTACAAAAAAAATCTACGACCTTGAACCTCCTCACCTTACCATCCCAAAGAAATGCCTCTACTATATTTATGCTTCTGTGTCTTTTTTTTATTTTATCAAAAATTGTCATGAGAACTCACCTTATAAATTCCACTTTTTCATTCACTGTAAGATTGATATTCAGAACCTTATAAGCACTTAATGCCACCTCTTAGCTAATAAGAATTATCTTATATTTATCCTCTCTCCCTCTTTCTCTCTTTTTCTTTATTCCCTTTGGCTTCTTTTCCCTTTCTTAACCCTTTCCTATGGCTGCCATGAGGTGCTGGTCAAGTTTTACATTTAATCCCAGCCACTGCCTTGCCTCTTATGGTGGTTAGAAATTGAGTTTCTCTTTCTTAATTCTATGTCCCCATTTAAAATTCTTATTGTTAATCTGAATGTTTCTGTTTCAAGAACAAAAAAAGGCATTTAAAAAAGGAGGATACCAATAAATCACACTAAATAGATTTTTCCTGTGTCCCAAAGTACTTATCTGTTTTAGATGGTGAACCGTGAGGACAGACCAGCCAATGGAAAGTTGGGATGAAAGGTTTGGTCATCACTGACTGAATCCTGTGTGGTTCAGAGAACCACTTCTTATGAACCTACTCTAAATAAGACAGACTGTGTTCTCTCTTCTTAAGAAATTGACCTTTTAGGACAGGCACTGCTAAAAGCACTGAAAGAGGAGTCAGGTTATATTTTTTCTGTTGATTTCTTTTATACATTCTAGATTCTAATACTTTGTCAATTATACGTGTTTCAAATATATTCACTCAGGTTGTAGCTTATCTTCTCTTTTCCTTTATGTTGTTTTTTATGACAGATTTTAAGATTTTAAGGTAGTTAAATTTAGAAATTCTTTCTTTATTGGTTAGCAGGATTTGTCTTTTATTCAAAATATCTTTCCTTCTTCTGAGTTTATAAACGTTATTTTATCTTCCAAAAATTTTGTGATTCTGCCTTTCACATTTAAATTTCTATGTGTATTTATATGTAAGTATTTAATCTACTAAGAATTGATTTTTTTGTATAGAGTATAAGATAGTGTTCCAGTTTCATTGTTTTTTCATATGAATATCCAATTATCTCAACTCATTTATTAAATAAGTCCTAATATATTAATATGATGAACATTGCCCTATTATGTCATCAAGATTCCATATATTTGGGGCTTTATTTCTTAGATTTATACTTTATTTCTTTGATCAATTTGTCTATTACTCATGAAAAGCACACTGTTTTGGCTATATACTCTAATTTATAGTAAGTATTGATATTTTATAGGGTAAGTCCATCTCCATTATAGTACTTTTCAGGAGTGTTTTGTTTATTCTAGAATCTTTAATTTTCCATATAGATTTTAGAAACACTCTTATCAAGTTACAAATAAATAAGTCCTCTTGGTATTTTGATTTGAATTTCACAAAAGCCCAAAATAATTGTTACCTAAATGAGATAGTTACTTATTTCTTGAACAGTCTAAAAGGAATCTAAAGTAGGTAACTCGGGGCTTTCTACTTTAACATCCAAGTAAATGACTCCCATCCTCAAGGTCAAAGTGAAGTCCAAGATGGTCACTAAAGCAGTTATCAAGCTTATGGCGGCCTCCCTACCGGCCCCTCGAAACAGTTCTGCTTACCTGTCATGGACCAAGACTTAGCAAAATGGCCACATCTAGCTGCAAGGAAGGCTGAGGAGTAATCCTTTAGCTTAGTAAACTGCTCCCTATAATAAAATTATATTCTGTTATTAGGGAAAAAGGGGGAGAGGAACAAATGGCAATCTAAATGGTGAAATACAATAGAGCTATTTAAAAGTTTGATCTTGAAGTTGCTTAGTGAGTGAAACCAAATGAAGCTTTAATGCCATCTCATGTCCTCCCAAAACCAATGGGAAGAAGGCCTAGTTTAGGAGAGCAGTTAAGGTTAGGGTTAGGGTTAAGTTAGGTTCTTCCTTCCTGAGGGCAGAGGAGTGGAATGACATTGTTCTGAGAGTATGTAGGCTGCCAAGGAAATAGAAAAAAATACTTTTCCTATAATAGTAAGCACAATGCCATACTCTACGTACACTATTATTTCAACCACGTTTAATTATGCATAAACATATCTAATTATGTCTAGTTTTAAAAGACTAGAAAATAATTCTCAATGCTTACAATGGTTATTAATATTTATCTCTGGGTTGTTGGATTATTTTTAATTTTATTTTTACTATTTATGATTTTTTTCCAAATTTTTACTTTGAGCAAGTATTATTTTTATATTTAGAAAAAAAAAAGAAGCAAAGGAATGAAGGAAGAAAAAAAGATGGGACATGGGTCCTAACTGTAATCTATCATTAGCCGCTAACTGAGAGTCATTCAGCAAATAGTTACTGAATATGTACATGTACCAAGCACTGTTTTAAGTGCTCAGAATATATAGGTCTCTGCCCTATGGAGCTTATATTCCAATTTGTGGGAGGGAGTATTAGACAACTAACAATAACTATAGTAAGTACATTGTCTAATATATTTGGGGGTGATACGTGCTATGAAGAAAACTGAGCTGGGTAAGGAAGATAGGGAATGTGATTTAGAGCGAGTGGAGCAGTGCAAATTGTAATTTTAAACAGGATGGTCCGGGTAGACCTTACTGAAGCAGGACATGAGCACATAAATAGAGCCTTGGGCACGTCTAGGGCTTATCTGGTGAAAGACCCCAAAGCAGAACCACGTCCATGATAAGGACCAGCAAGGAGGCCAGTGTGTTCAGAACAGAGCTGAGCAGGGAGAGCCAGCAGGTAGCTCAGGAGGTCTGTTGGCTTTTACACAGTGCCTGAAATATAAGAGAGCGTGCCAAGAGTCCCCAAGCCTGCTGACCACTGCCTACTGCCACTGATCCTCACGGAGAGGGCCGATACAACACAAAGTAATACGAGGGTACATCTCACACAGCCGTGAAATCATGAACCAAATGTCAAACAGCCACCCACGGAGGATGCACTTAGGATCATTTAATCTCATATTCCATTTGAAAGTGATGCCCTTGGAAGACAAAAGAAGATATTGAAAGGGAAATAAAAGCTTCACAAACAAGTTGAAAAACAGGTTTGATTTTCCTGGACCATGGCTTATAATCATAGAGCGATGGGCTCTTGGCAAGAAACAGAACAGAAGAGTTTGGCAGGAGGTTCATGCACTGAGCAAGAGGGCTTTACATTAACACTGGATGAGGAGAGGAAAAAAGATTCGGCTAAAACTGACAAGTAGTCATGATGGAGAATCTCAGGTGTTAAGAGAGAAAGAACAATAGTGGGGACTATCCCCAGCTGATCTCAGGAGAAAACGAGAAAGGTTTGGTAGCAATACACATGATTTCAGATATGGGCTAAGCATGGAGAATAAAAGTGAATGTGATAGTTCATAGAAAAAGAAAAACATCCTTTTAAAAAGAAGCATTTGGCTTTTTGAAAGTGACCCAAGGATAGAATATGTTCTCTGCCATTGTTAGGGTGTATAACACATGATAGAGGCTCCCCTGCCCAAAAGAAGCATAATTGGTTGACAGGTGGCAAAATTACAATATATGATAAAATTATCTGCATCTCGAGGGACATCCCTAAAGCAGAGAAAAGGCACTTTGGGAGGAGGATTAAAGAATAGCTTAATGGAATGGTAAAAACTGTGGAAGCACCTAAGGATATGGAAGACACTTTGGAAATATAGATTAGAAAACTGGCATAATAAGATATCTAATAGCAATAGAGAAGGAAATCCATCTGAACACTAAGAAGACTACTACCCCAAAAGCAAAGAATTCTTTCCTTTCCGAAGAAAGCAGGAGTCACTTGAGGAAATGATGCCCGCATTGCAAAGGGCATCGTTTAATCCTAACATGCAAGGATAATATATGAATAAATTGAGTGATGACTCAGTTCAAATGTACAAGGATAATTACAATAACAATCGCTTACATATGTTGAGCACTTAACATGTTTGGTCACAGTAATAAATACTTGAACAATAAAAGCTAACATTTATTGAGTGTTCACTGTGTGCCGAGAATTGCCTCTTTCTATCCTCCCACAATCCTATAAGACTATCCCCGTTTTATAGATGAGGAAACTGAGAATTAAAGAGGTTAACCAGCACAAGATTATATAACCAGCAATAAGGAACCTGAAAGGCCAACCTAGATTTATCTGACTGCAAAGCCCACTTGTTAACCAGGACTCTTAAGATCGGTGTTAAACTTTAGAAAAGTAGATTTCATGAAATAAACAGAAAAGAAAGAATGATTCTGTGGCCAAGAACGCCAAAAGGCAGAATATCTCAAGGGGCTTGGAAGATTATAAAAATTAACACTTTTGTTAATATCATCATAAGTAATTCAAGCTCGTATGTGTGTGCATGTACATGAGAAAAACAATACAGAGAAATGAACAATTTGGCTGTTCAAGGCACTAGGATTTTGAAAGAATGAGCACAAAAGACATAACAAAGAGCCCAAAATAACAGTGTCAGAAAAAGCTGAGATTGTAAAAATCCTAAGGACAAAAAAAGATTATTGTTTTGGTTGTGTTCAGAACAAAAAGAACAAGAGAAAAGCTAGGCCACTGAGGCAGAGGATGGAATAATACAAACAGGGACCAAAATGCTAGAAGCCAACTTGAAATCATTAAGAAAGATTGTCATCAAACTCTCATTTGCTTTTTTGGTGGGATTACCAAAAAGATAATGTTGCATATCTTGATCTGAGCAAAACATTTTGCCAAAGCTTTCATAATATTCTCGTGGGCAAGATGAGGAAACACGGGCTGGCTTCCTAACTCACTAAGCAACTAAGCCCAAAGAGCCTTGAGTAGACCATGTTAGCCTGAAGGCGAGGTGTGCCTCAGTGTTCTGTCCTCTTCCACACTTGAATATGAAATTTGTAATGACGGTGCATATTATTACACACACAGATAACCTGAAGCTGGGAGAGGTGCCTATTAATAACATGTTAAATGACAGACTCAAGTGGCAGAAGTATCTGGCAGGCCTGAAGCCAGCTAGATGAAGTTTGATGCATATCTATGTAAATTCCTTGCTTTCAAAAATCATTTGGACTAGTACAAGATGTGAGACGTTTAACTTTCAATAGTCACTTGAAAATGACCCAGGAATATTAACTCACAGAAAACAAGGAATCGTCAAAAACAGGGCCTGCCAACGGGTCTTTGCAGCCTTTGGCTGTATTCATAGAAGTATGGTATCCAAATTAAGAAAGAACACACAAACATCCGTACCATGGGATACTACTCAGAAATAAACAAAACAAGTTCAATGACTCTGCAGAGAATGAGGGAATTGTGCAAAGTGAAAAAAAAGTCAATGCCAAAAAGTCACATGCTATATGATTTCAATATTCTTGAAATGACAAAATGATAGGAATAAAGAACGGGTTAGTGGTTGCCGGGGATCAGGGATGGGTGGTGAGGAGGGAGGTGGGGACGGGTTAAAAGGGCAATACCAGCGATCCTGTGGTGGTAGAAATGTTCTGCATCTTGGCTGTGTCAATGTCAGCATCCTGGTTGTGATACTGCACTATAGTTTTGCAAGACGTTACCACTAGAAGAAACTAGGTAAGCAGTACCAGGACTCTCTATATTATTTCTTATATAAACTGCATGTTAATCTGCAATTATCTCCAAATAAAAATTTAGTTTAAAAAAGGTTTCCTTGAAAGTTGGAAGGCTGGAGTGGAGGACAGGGGTGGGGGGTGGGAGGAGAGTGAACCATCCAGATGAGCCTCCCGTGAAAGATTCATCCCAAATAAAGAAGGAACCAGGCACTGCAACACCCACCTGCCAGACAGTGAGGTCCGAAGAGCAGGAACTGCGCCCACCTTGTTCATCACTGTGCCTCCAGCCACACCAGTATCCCAGTGAAGTTCAGATAGTTTTATACCTGTCCTTTTGGAGGGGAGGGGAGACGAGGAGTACAGGTAATTCTGTTTGGGGTGACAAATGGTACTAGGGAGGACAAATGGATGGGGGAGACAGATTGACCTGTAAATGATTCTCTTTGCAAATTGAATTAACCTGAGAGACAGGTATTATATTTAAATGATTTGGGCCAGGCCTGGCTGCATTCTTGATCATCCTTCCTGCAATATATTGAGGTAACAGGGAGTGGAAGGGAAGTCAGTTGCCCCTTTCATCTTTTGATTGGGTCAGTCCTGCTTAATGCAGATAGAGGGAAAGCCACCTCCAATGCTTTTTTTTATCTTGAATGGTCTTTAATTCGAAGTATTTTTTATACTAAGGAGTCATATTTTGGGGTGAAATTTCCCGAGTTCCTTCACTGCTGTTGCCTCTGCTACAACTCCTGCCTCTTAAAACCCCAGAAGCTGGAGTGTGGACTCCAGAGCTCCGCTGCAGGAAAGCCTCACGTTTCCGGGAGCGGACTCTGCCTTGCCCATCTCATGCTGAGTGCATCTGCTTGGTGGAAGACAGTTTGCATCTGGAACCCCGACTGCAAAGGGGTCTGGGAAGTATGGTGCTCATTCTCTCAACTACGACGGCATCTGCTCCTCGCTGCATCTTGAATGCTAGCCCACCGTGTGGCCACACCTACTCAGTGAAGGTTAGAGGAGTTCATTCATCGTGAGTTTAAACAGAAAGTTAAACCTGAAATGCTGTGGCCTGAAGGAAGTGTCTTCCCTTTCTGAGTGTGACCCAAGGCGGGAGGCAAGAGGTGACCGTGAGGGGTGCAGAGGAAGTGTGCCCAGTTGTGGGGGTGAGGCAGAGCTGGGTGATGCATCAGCAGGGAACCGGGGCCGGAAAGGAGGGTACGGGTCTAGGATGGACTTGGATATGTGCCACCTCTTCCCACTTCTAGAAGAGGATCAGACCCTGCTGATACCCATGGGCCTAATGAGAACCGATGGATTCACTCAAGGGATGTTTTCTTTTTTCCTTTTTAAAATAGAGAATGTAAAATAAGATGTTAGAGAAAAAGCACAGACCTCATGATTCGTGCAGTCTGGTGCCTGTGATAATGGTCCCCCAAGTGCGTGGACTCTGCTGATAGCCACAGACACGTGTCCTCTGTACAGCTGCCGCATGCCACACCCGCACACAGTGACCGTGCAGGCTCTCAAACGCCGGCCACAGCAAGTGCTCTCCCACTCGCTGGACACTGCACCGTCATGGGAGCGCCTTGGCAGTCTCGGTTTCCTGGTATAGATGCTGAGGCTGGAGAGAGGAGCCCAGAATCCAGACCTGAGGGGCTGCAGTCAGCACAGAGGAGCGAACACACACAGACACCACCCCACACACACACACCCCCACCGAGTCATAGATGTACACACCACAGATACACACACCACACACACAAACGCAGAGAGACACTCACATACACCACACAGACACACAGAGACGCAAACATGCACACTACACACACAACCACCACATACAGATATACATACACACAAAAAAAACCACACATGACACCTATAGCATACACACACACCCCACCCCCAGACACATACCACCTACACCACATGCACATACCCCATACCAAACACACAAAGACACTCACACATACCACACGCATGTATACACGGACACAAACACACACAGCGCACACACACCTCACACATACACAGCGAAAGTATCGAAAATGGTATATACACAAAGATAAAACTCTATTGAAATACAGTCATGATATTTACTGGGAGAGGAAAACAGTACAGGCAACAGAAATAACTGATGTTTAATAATCCTTGGATTGTTCTCTATGAACTTATTTAATTGAGTAACTAATTTTTTCAAGTGACTGTTCTTTAGCCTCGTACACTCACTGTGTGCCCACTGACTTCCTCCCACGGGCAGCGCGCCGAGTGTCTAGCTCACGGCCCTCCCTTCTGAATCACCTGTGGAGGGACAGCCCTGCAGACCCTCCGCAGAGCCTGTTTGTTGGGAGAATGTGCCACCCATCCCTCTTGTCCTTCCATGCTCCCTCCCTGCTCAAGTCAGGAAAGTCCCAGAGTTCTCGCCTCACAGAACAAACAGGGAAGTTCAGGGTTTGGTGCTGACCTCAGTTAGATACCAGCTTCCCAGAGCCCTGATTTCTTCAGGGCCACCACAGTTGACCTCTGTGTGCCCAGGGGGCGCTCAGGTCCAGGAATTGAAACTGTTAGACTTTCCCTTTAGTATTTCTAAGATCCAGTAGGGGAGGGTTGGGAATTGAAACAAAAGGATAACAGACAGGTGAGAATAGTAGTTGGAGATTACTGACCTAGAAGAAAAAGTTGGGCTAATTGTAAATATTCCTCCAAGACCCATTGTCTCACTGAACTTCAAAGCTACAAGGGAACATACAGACCATCAGCTATAACCCCTTCATTTCCTAGATGCAGAATCTGAGGTTAGAAGAGCAAAGCGAAATGTTTAAAGTCATAACTAATTAGAAGCAACTCTGTGATTGCAAGTGTAGAGTCCGTCTCTCATGGATCAATGATTACCATTTTCTACCTTCCCACTCCACAGGGTCGTTTCACTGATTCAATGCATGGACCAAGATATTATTCTGGATGTGAGATTTCATTAGAGAAGCTAACGAGTTAAATGTATTTTACTTAGGACTTTCCATTTTATTAGATAAGTATAGACTATTAAATAAAAGGTACAAGTCAGTTTTCCAAAATAACCATGTCTTGCTTTAAAAGAGTTCAAAATACAAAAATCCAAATTCAAAAATAAGGAAGTATGATTGCTTCATTACAAAATATATATTATTTAGTAGGGTTTTTTGTTGTCATTTTTATTTTTTAATATGAAGTTCCTGCTATATATTTCAACACTGAAGTTTTTTTGGGGAAAAAAGGGTGTAACTCAAGAAAAATTTATGTGTACTTTAGGCATCCCGATAATTCAGAGTGTGTGTTTTTACTATGTTTATAAAACAGTAAGAAACAGGGGAGATATATGGGTTAGTAATGGGAAAACAGAGGTCTACTCTACATTTGGCACTAATTCCAAACTCTTACATGAATCTCTTAACCTTTGTTAGCCTTCATGTCCTCCTCTAGAAAATAACAGGCTGGGATCAGATGAGCTCTATGGATTTGTCTTTGTTCATTTTCTGTTCCTCTTAATAGAACACCTGAAACTGGGTAACTTATAAAGAAAATTCTTATAATTCTGGAGGCTGGGAGGGGCACGCGTTGGCATCTGATGAGAGCCTTCCTACAGGCAGGGGCTCTCTGCAAAGTCCCAAGGCAGCACAGAGCATCCCATGGTGAGGGGCTGAGTGTGCTAGCTCAGGTCTCTCTCTCTCCTTTTATAAAGCCATTAATACCGCTCCCATGATAAACCATTAATCCATCAACCCATGAATCCATTAATCCATGAATGGATTAATCCATCCATGAGGTCAGAGCCCTCATACCCAATCACCTCTTAAAGGCCTCCCCTCTCAATACTGCCATGTTGGAGGTTAAGTTTCAACATGAGTTTTGGAGGGGACAAACATTCAAACCATAGCAGGGCTCTTCTAGGGTTGCAAAGCAGAGTGGGAGGGTAGAAATCTCATGACACGAAAGCCAAACCGACTTGAGCTGGTTCATCTCCACCTTCAAGCACTTTCCCGGGGCTGCAATTCTTCTCTTGAGTATGAGATATGTGCTGTCCACCAGTCAGGGTTATTTGAATGTTATATGAGCTGATGCCCACAAAGTGCCTAGACTTTGCCTGCCCCATTGTATAGGTAATTTTAGCTTTCTAACCACATTAAGTTTGTAAAGAATTTGCAGCATTCATCTGAATTAGGGTACCATCTTGGGGGTGCAGTAGTGAAGAACTAGACTTCATGCTTCCACAAAATGCCTTTGGCTAGGAACGTGGGAGGGACAAAAGCAGCCCGGCAGGATGCAGGGGCCCTGCACCCACTCCCCTGCCACAGTTGGCAGCTTTCAGGAGCAGATTTTTGCCCCACTGTAGTTGAGTTTTATTTTGTTTTGCCTTCTCGTCATTGAGTTTTGCTCAGTTGCTTCTTACTGATGGTTTCATTTCCTTGAGGTTCACTTTTTCGCCTGTCTCCCTTCACTCCTGCTATTATTTACTTGTTTAAATCTTTCCCTCCCCTCCCCTTCCTCTGGCTAATCCTTCAGGGCTCAGCTTTCCTCATGGGAGTTTTCTGCCCCTTCACCCCTCTTGCTATTTCCTTTCCTAGCACGGTGTGCTCCTCCCTCCTAACACTTAGCACAAGGACAATTGCATAATGTGTTTGTGTGATATTAGTCTGTCTCCCGCAAGAAGACAGCAGCCTTGTCTATTTTGTTCACTGATCTATCCCTAACACGTGTAGTACTTGGCCTGTGGCAGGGGCTGCACATATGTGTGTCGAGTGGGTGGATGGATAAATGCATGAAAAATGAATGCATGAGTGAATCCCAGAAGCTGACTGCCACCCATAGGAGTTGACCAGCTCATGAGCAGCAAGTCTACCCTTTTTGTCATTTCATAGTGTCACTTTCACTCTTGCCCTTTGCAGGATTCCTCCACGGCTTCTCTTATACTCTTTTTTTAAAAAAAGGCATTGATTTACTAGTAACACAAAAAGTCAACCAGGAAGCCCTGATAGATTATGATTCTAGAGAAACTTAATTTGCTCAAAAAACACACATCCACAACACCCACTGTGTCCTCTAATAGGGTGTTTAAATCTACTTTGGGACAGCCTGTGTGATTATCAAGAGAAGCAGGGTGGGTAAAGGATCTTAGGGATGACAGAACCCATTTTACATTCCACTTTGACAATTTTTCCAGCTCAACAATTTGCCGCTAAAGGTTCTGCATTTGTCATTTGGGGTCCCTCTTTTGGCTCTGGGATTTCCTATTCCCATCATGCCCCCAGTTAATTGAAGGAACTCAGGAAATCTCACCCCAAAATATGACTCCTTGTCATAAAAAATATTTTGAATTAAAGACCCTTCAAGATCAAAAAGCACTGGAAGAGGCTTTCCCTCTATCTGCATAAACTGGGCTGACCCATCAAAAGAACAATTGACTTCCCTTCCCCTCCCCGTTACCTCAGTATATTGCAGGAAAAAGTGATCAAGAATGCAGCCAGACCTGGCCCAAATCATTTTATATATAATGCCTGTTACTCAGGTTAGTTTAATTTGCTAAGAGAATCATTTACAAGTCAATCTGTCTCCCCATCCATTCATCCTCCCTAGCAACCATCCATTGCCCCTGAATAGAATTACCTATACTGCTCATCTCCCCCTCCCCTCTCAAAAACAGGTATAAAACTATCTGGATCCCACTGGGATCTGAGCAGTCACTCTGTGATTACTATGCTCATGGGAAATAAACCTTTCTCTTATCAATCTGCCTTAATTGTGAGTTGATCTTTCAGCCTTGGGGGTGGGGGCGGAGTTTCCCCTAACCCCCACGTAATCAAATGAGCAGGTGAGCAGGAAGGAGCTCTATAAAAGGGAGATGTGTGTTGAACTCCAATCAGTCTTTCCTCCTGCTGACAGCTGTGTTGCCCACAGAGCTTAAAGAGTGCTTGAGCCCTGGCGAGAGAAGTGAGCAGAGAGAGAGAGGAAGAACACATATTGCTTCTTCTGAGTGTGGCTCACGCCATTATCCTTCTTTTTCTCTTGTTTCCCTCCTTAATGGAACAGCAACATGAAGGCTTCTTGGCTGCATAAGTAGTTTTCCTCTTCCAGTCCAGTCTAAGAACCAGGTTGAATGACCACAGGCGGCAATGCAGGAAATGTTTTCCAAAATAGTTTTCTGTCACTCTGCTGTGTTTGGGCCAAGCCTCAGGCTTCCTGACAATATGGCTTTGTTCTCGTTTCCTCCTATTACCTGATGCGGCCTGCGGTGATTGTGCTGAGCAGACAGGAGTGCCTCGTTCTCAAACTCCCAGAGGTACGTTGTCATTATGCAGGGGACAATAGCCCAAGCCTATGTGTGGAGGGAATATATTCAAGGGGGCTGTGTTTAATTTCACTGCTTCCGTGAATAGTCTTCAAGATGAATAGCTTCAAGATTCCTGTGATTCTTCTTTTCTTTTTTCTTTAAATAGCGTTATCAGGGTCCCCCAATTCAGCCTAAATAGTACTCATTGCAGTGATTCCGATCTGTCTGGATGGGTGTGACACAAAGGTGGGGCAGAGTCACTTTGGAAGGGGATTTTGGTGGTGGGAGTGTAGACCCTGTAGACCCCAGAGCGGAGTGGGGTTGGGCACCTCAGACATCAGCAGACCCCTCCCTCGGTTCCAGGGAAGGAGAAGCTCCAAACAGCCAGTTTTCAGAAGCTGGAGGAGACGGACACAGCACAATGTGATGCCAGGTGACAAAGGGTAACTGAAAGTGGGAAGGAGCAACACTCTGCTTCTGGGCTAAGGCCACAGCATTAGGGACATACTGAGCTCTTCTGAGACTGTAACAGCTCGTTGGTCTAGCTCTGGGGACCTGGGGCAGCAGCACTGGCAGATGTCCACACTGTCATGGAGGTGCTGCCAGCAATGGTGTTGAGGGGCCTTCAAGAGGCTTCCCAGGCAGTGAAAGCCAATGGGGGGAGGGGTGTTGCCGAAGAGGAAGCACATGGCAGATGCCACGGGGACCACGTGAGCACATCAAGGGGTCCCTGGGGTTCCTGGAAATAAACTGGGGGAGAGATCTCCAACTGGGGGTGGGGGGTGCAGGAGCCGGTGAAACAGCAACCACCACTGTTAACGTGACCCTCTTTGGACCCTCAGCTGGGTGCAGCACAGGGAAAGCACAAGGTACAGTCAAATTATAAAAGCTGCATGCTGAGGCCGGGCGCGGTGGCTCACACCTGTAATCCTAGCACTCTGGGAGGCCGAGGCGGGTGGATCGCTCGAGGTCAGGAGTTCGAGACCAGCCTGAGCAAGAGCGAGACCCCGTCTCTACTAAAAATAGAAAGAAATGATCTAGACAGCTAAAAATATATATAGAAAAAATTAGCCGGGCATGGTGGCACATGCCTGTAGTCCCAGCTACTCGGGAGGCTGGGACAGGAGGATCACTTGAGCCCAGGAGTTTGAGGTTGCTGTGAGCTAGGCTGACGCCACGGCACTCTAGCCCGGGCAACAGAGTGAGACTCTGTCTCAAAAAATAAATAAATAAATAAAAAATAAAAGCTCCATGCTGGGAAGGATCTTAGAGATGATCTAGTCAAGCATCCCTCGTGCTATGGGTGGTGATAACAAGGCCCTGTGTCTCACGGCCAGGTAACCACATAGCCAGGGTAGGACCCCGTTCTCCTGAGTTCCAGCCCGTGATGCTCGAAGGACTCATGATATTCTTGACGTGTTTGTAGGGCACTGAGGGCTTCCGCTGTTGACAGGTAGAAAGTGTCTTCCTGGCGCATATTACTTTGCAGAAAGTCAAATGGAGCTTTTGGTAGGGATCTGTCCAGGAGCACACCTTTGGGAAGGCCCTGCCAGGTGGAGCTCTGCTGGCATTTATTGCAAGGAGTTGCAGCTTCAACTCTGGCTTGGTAAGAAAAGCAAAAGGGCAGCCTTGTAGAAACAGAGTACCAGCTGGACCGCGAGCATTCAGTCTGCACGCCGAGCTCTGCCCATACCTTTGTGGACAGAGGCTTTGTCCGTATGGAACTCTAGGGTCAGCCACCAAGTCTGTCGCGAACTAGGGCAATAAGAAAAGCACAATTTTGTTTTTGTGTCAGTGAGATATTTTCTTTAATCAAAATTCTCTTCACTGCTATTTCAGCTCATTTACTCTTGATTTGTCCTGAGCAAATCTGAAGCCATGTGTTATTGTTTTATATTTCTTCATGAAATCTGGTCATCCCTTGGCCCACCTAAGATGATCCATTGGCTCGTAGGAAGCTGGAACCAAGGTAGTCTCTTGTCATAGAATGTTCCAGAAACTCGGGAGAGGATGCAGCCTTCTAAACTTCAGGTATTCATTTTCAGATATTCACCTTTATTACAGTACTAATAAAGCCTACTAAATTTATCCTACCCTGGAGCGCGCAGGAGGTGTCTTCTGACTTAGTGAAGATACATATTACATTGCTATGTAATATAAAACTTAACTTTAAAAATGCACACACACCATTAGCTATAAAAATACACATACAATACATTAAAAAATACACCCTTAATAAAAGTATGGCCCTTTCCTTTGGAAGATCACTGTATGGATGGGGAAATTTTGATGTAGAAGAAATGAATGGGCATCTGAGCCCATGTCAGGTCTATGCACACCCCCTCCTCTCCGCAGCATTCTTGTGAACCCACCCAGATACTCTCAGATGACACCTTTCACATTCTCTTTTTTCCCTCTCACTCCCTGCTTCCCTCCACACTTGACCCCACCACAGTCCTTCTCAGTGTGGCTTCACAGGTAGCCATGACAATAGACCAGAGCTTGTTTTTAATTGTCTCTGTGACTCTCTCCACCCTGGCCCCACTGGAGGCCTGCATCTGCAAAGCCAGAGCAGTCTGCAGTAAGCCAGACTGACCATGTGGGAGCCAGATTCGTTGGAACCTGATTTAGTTCTGCAGTGAGCTCGGAGGGATTAGGGAGGGGATAAGCCTTTATGAGGGTTCTGGTCAAGCTCCATCCCCTACCCAAGACACTCTGGGATCTGCTCAAAGACAAAGCATTTTCTTGGGCCTGTCTATGCATTTGCACTCCTGGACTCCTGCTCAATCTCCCTATTAAAAGAGTTAATATCAATAATGTCTAATTCTTCCCCCAAAACCCTCATGAGCAAGTTTGCTGTGATAGAAGTACCAGATACCCATAGCTGGAAGACACAGGACAAGATGAAGCCAGCAAGAGGAAACTCAACAGAGTTTGGGAAAATTTCCAGAGACTACAAAAAATTCTGTGATAAAGCCATCATCAAAGGATTAAGCTTCAAGTGTTGCAATGGAGGCAGATGAGACTTTGTCTGCCTCTGGTCCCACAGTGCGTTGTGTGAGTTTCACAACCACTCATGTCCTTCTAAAGAGAGGCATTGTCCGCAGCAGGGCCTAACACAGTCACGTCACCAATCCAGTTCCACAGGTTCCTCAAGACTGAGGTGACCCACGGACATGCCCCTGTGGCCATTTGCTACTCTGTGCTAACCCAAAGAGATAGCTAGAGGCTTGGAGAGAGACAGATCTATGGATCTTTTACCTCCGACCTCCCTCCCTGACCCCGAAGAACTGAGGATTTATCCTGTATGCTGTTGTTTTGATCAGAAATGTATCAACTGGTAACAGGCAGGTGAAATAATTTTCTGGAAGAAAAAGTCTCCAACTGTTAGAGGAAGAAGTTTTCAACTCCCAGAATATGGGATCTACAAGATAGGGAAGAAGAAGCATTGAGCAATGTAGAAGCTTCCAGGATTGAGAAAGTGAAGGTTGAAAACAAAGGGTAAGGCAGGCATTGTGGAGAGACAGTACAGCCACTGAGAGGAAAGCTGGGGCACTTGAGAAAACTCTGCTCTTACTTTGGGGAATAAATGCCTACTTTGTTATCTTATGTTTTATCTCACTTCTAGATTCAGGGTGAAGAGATTAGGAATTTATGTTATCATTAATATCTAAGTGTCTGGAGAAATGCCTGGAACATAGTAGGTGCTCAATAAATGTTTGTTAAAATGATTAGAATCAAAACAAGCAAATAAGACTAACAAAACAATCAGTGTGAAAATCAGACCTGTCTATAGGAACTCGGATTGCTGATCACCAAAATTTCTCTTACTTCCCTCCTGAGTGAGTCTGACACTTGTGCAGGTTCTAAAGTAATACAGTCTCATAAACTAGGTTCTCGACAAATGTGGATATTTGAATTAAAATTAATTAAAATGAAATAAAACTGAAAATTCACTGCCTCAGTCACACTAGCCACATTTCAAGTGCTCGATGACCACATGTGGCTGGTGGCTACCATGTTAGACACCACCAACTACAGGACATCCCCATCATTGCACGAAGTTCTATTGGACGGCACTGGGTCACAGTGTTTAAGAGGGCCTTAAACTCTAATTCAACCTTCTAAATGTCTAAAAATAAGACGTTTTGGATTTCAGAGCACAGGAAGAGAACGGGGAACTAACTTTCAGGGCATTCCAATGCGCTTCACGACAGTCTTCTGCTAATGCTCAACTCTTTCCTGCCATGGGAGGAAAAAAAAAAAAAAGATTAACCAGCCTAGGACAAGGCTGACAAACTTTTTCTGTAAAGCCTTGGATAGTAAATATTTTAGTCTTTATAGGCCAAGAAGTGAAATCAAAGAGATTATGTAAGTACTTATATAGCAAGAGAGAAAACAAATTTCCACAAACTTTTAGTGATGTTCAAAATATTATGGATACTGAAATTTGAATTCATATAATTTTCACATCATGAAATATACTTGCTTTGATTATTTTCAACCCATTTGAAAGTGTAAAAACCATTCTTAGCTCATGGGCTGTGTGATAACTGGCGGTGGCCCAGGTGTGGCCGATAGGTGATAGCTCGCCAATCGTGTGCCAGGCCAGGCAGAAGAGATCCATCCAGTATGATTGGCCACCTTCTCTCAAGGAGCCACTTTGCAGAAGCCATATGAGAATAGGATGGGCCACTTGTGCAGGATCTGTTGAAAGTCTCCCTCAAGAAGCAGGAATGACGTCCGAGTCACCCTCTTAGATTCTGGAACTATATCACTCAAGGTGGAGATGATTCTACTTTCTCCATCCAAGGAAAGTTCTTTTGGGAGGGAAGAAACTACCAAGACATAAAGAAGAAACATAAGAATTGTCCTCTGAGCCCCATGGCCTCAGTCAAACATGCTCCCAAGGCTGTGGGGCTTCTCGGAGAATTTTCAGAGCTAAGAACAGCAGGAAAAGGCCACAGGCCCCATGAGCTATGACACCAGGGGGGGGGGTGAGTCTTCCCCCTGTCCTGCAACAGCCAGCCCCCTTCTAAGCTGCAAGGGATACCCAGAGGAAGTCAGAGGAAGGTGACGGATTTGGGAGAGAAAGAATGCAGAACTTTGAACCACATCTGCATGGAGGTGGGGGCAGAGGGGGGAGTTTTCTCAAGGAAGAGTGATACAAAAATGTGAGGCAGTGGAGAGGTGAAGATGTCCGGGGAGCTTTCAGGCAGATGACAGAATTGAGGAGCACTGTTTCACCTAAAGAGCATTCACCAGGACGTGGGCCACCAACGTTTTCTTTGTCTTGAGCTTAGATACGGTTCGCCTGATTTTGGTACCATATTTTCCTATATCTAAAATAGGGAAAATGATACTTTTCTCCTCTTATTTGCAAGAGGGACAAAAAGAGTGAACCTCTTTAGAGGTTAAGAAATCTCTCATATTTTAGTTTGTAAGTCAGTTTTTTCCATTTTCCCCACTCCTGCTCCTCCATGAAGTCTTTTTTATCTTCCAACCAAAATGCAATCGCAGCTGCCTATTCTGAGTACCCGGGGCACCCGCATGTGCTTCTGTAACATACGCTTTACTGTGTATACCTGCCTTTCCCACAAAAGTGCAGACTCCTCCAGCAAGGCCATGGCCTCTCATTCCTCTCCATGGCCCCAGGACCTGGCTCCGTTCCCGGCATTTAGTAAGCAATGAAATGATTGCTAAAGGAGTGATCAATCCCTGGGCACTCTATCAATGACCTCGCAGTAGTCCCTCACTAAACCATTGCATTAGGTTAATACTTTGGGACAACAATACAGTGAGTGATCAGGATCGTGTCTGAGTGTATCCCTTGTTTAAAGAATTAAGTTTTAAAAAAAAAATCTTAAAATGCATCTGTAAGCAAAATTTCAACGTGTGGACTTTTAGTTTATAACTTCTGAAAGAGAGCGTAGGTACTCTTGTTCCCATTTACTGAGAAACGTAAGACTCACTTACCCCTTACGCAAGGTCACACAGAAAGTTAGTGACTAACTCAGAACAAGCACCCTGGATTTCGGTGCTGGCCCACAGACTTCCTTTCCAGCGTGTGGCCGTCTCAAGAGGGCTTAGCATTGGAGAAGGAGCAGCCAGTGGGCTGTAAAGATGAGTAACACACGAAACTTTCCTGAGTAAACAGGCCTTCCCCGCCGTCCCACCCCTGCCTCTGCACCCCACCCTTTGGCCAGTGTTGACGCCCCAGCCTATGGTCCAGAGAGGGAACCCACCCGGAGGGTGTGGGAGGAGGGACTTAGTCAAACAAGAGAAACGTATAGGGAAGCTTCCAGTGAACCAGCTAAAAGGAAGCACGCAGGTGAAGAAAGCCCAGTGAGGATGACCACGGAAGGTGTTTGGCATTTCCTAGATTTGAGAGGGATGGTGTGGAGGCCCAGAACCATCATCATCAACACCAGTCAGGTCTAGGCTCCCATCCTCAGGACTCATCCGTTTTCCAGAGGCTGCCCTGCCTCCTTAGTTATGCACTACTCTAGTGGGGACCGTTAATCCATGTTCCTATCATTTATTCAGGGTTAGCAAAGTGGTCTATGCCACTAGCACTCACACCATCATCACCACCACCATCATCATCACCCACAGATACCCGGTGCCTCACGCTTACAAAGTGTTCTCATACTCACTCTCCCATCCCGTGCTAACAACGGCCTGCTGAGCACAGCTCTGTTGTTGGAATCACGTGTACCGAAATCACTGGCTTTTCCTTGGGCCTCGAAGAGGGTGTTTTTATAGTATGAGAGTAGAGACAGGGTCAGAAAAGTACTATCAGATGACCTGGAAGAGAAGACTCCTTTAAAATAACTTTGTAATTGAGGGTAATTTGGCTGGGGTCACCTGTTTGGCACTTCAGCTGGATTTTTGCTACTGAGATAAGGTTGCTAATCAAAATAAAAATAAGGACATTAGGAAGGAAGATTATAATAATAAGAGTAATTTCTCAAATTGTCCTTTTGGAAAACACAACTGAGACCCATTGGGTCAAGTCATATGTGGAATGAAAATGCAATAAAATAATAGTACATAACAATAATACTACATATTAATGTTTAGCTTTTCGAAAAGTGCTTGTATCTAATTTAGCCTCAAAACTACCTTGCAGGCCAGGTGTGGTGGCTCACACCTGTAATCCTAGCACTCTGGGAGGCAAAGGTTGGAGGATTGCTTGAGCTCAGGAGTTTGAGGCCAGCCTGAGCAAGAGCAAGACCTTGTCTCTACTAAAAATAGAAAAATTAGCCAGGCATGGTGGCATGCGCCTGTAGTCCCAGCTACTCGAGAGGCGGAGGCAGGAGAATTGCTTGAGCCCAGGAGTTTGAGGTTGCTGTGAGCTACAATGATGCCACCCACTGCACTATACCCAGGGTGACAGAGTGAGACTCTGTCTCAAAACAAACAGAAACAACAACAACAAAACTTTTAATTTATTAAAATAATCATTACTTTCTCCATTAAAAAAATTTATTTTTACTTCCAACCCCCGCCCCTCTGCATATTGTCTCCATTTTGAAGATGAAAAAGAATTGCAATTAAGTAACTCACTAACTCATTGATATCTGAAACAGGGCAAGGCTCCAGTCACATAGCTTCTGCACTAATGTTCATATCTATACTAAGCTGCCACTGTTGTTCACTGACAGCCTGGTGTGTCTTAGAAACCCTCTGTGAAAGCGTCAACAGAACAGTAGACATTTTTTCTGATGGACACATCCAATAGGAAATTTTCTTGCCCATTTATAGAACTCAAACCAAAAAAATTATAAAACAATAACCTTACTTTTATAGTGTAAATATTAATAAAGAATTTTGCATTAATACTTGAAATGTGGATTTTCCAAAATAGTGTGTTTTGAAACGTTCACAGGATCTTTGTTGAATATACAGAGTCATGGGTTGTCATTAAAAATAGACTTTTAGCCGGGCGCTGTGGCATGTGCCTGTAATCCTAGCTATTCAGGAGGCTGAGGAGGGAGGATTGTTTGACCCTAGGAGTTTGAGACCAGCCTGGGCAACATAGTGAGACCCTTTCCCTAAAAAATGTTTTAAATGTTAGCCAGGCATGGTGGCGCATGCCTGTAGTCCCAGCAACTCGGGAGGCTAAGGCAGGAGGATTGCTTGAGTCCAGGAGTTTGAGGCTACAGTGAGCTATGATCATGCCACTGCACTCCAGCTGGGGCAACAGAGTGAGACTTTGAGACCCAGTCTCAAAAAAAAAAAAAAAAAAGGCTTTAGTTTATTTGGTTTCTGTAGAGATCTCACCCCAGTTAGAATTACTATTATCAAAAGACAAAAAATAACAAATGTTGGCAAGGATATGGAGAAAGGGGTGATAGAAGAAGTAAGTTCCAGTATCCAATAGTATAGTAGGGAAATTATAGTTAACAATAATTTATTGTGTATTTCAAAATAGTCAGAAGAGATAAATTGTAATGTTCCCAACACAAAGAAAAGATAAATATTTGAAATTATGGGTATCCTAGTTACCCTGATTTGATTATTACACATCATATATAGTTATCAAAATATCACATGTACCCTCAAAATATGTATGACTATTATAAATCAATTTTTTTAAAAGAAAGATGCCTAGCCGCCTCCTCCAAGCAATTGAATCTGAACCACAGGGAATGGAGCTCAGGTTTTTGTGTCTTTTAAATCTCCCCAAGGGTTTCTTATAGTAAAGGTTGGAAACCAGAGATAAGAGTTTTTCTTCACAGTATTACTTTAAATATTATTACTATTATCACTATCATTATTCCTGCATATTTAATTTTATTAGAATTTATGGCAACAAGAGCATTGTCCTCTGGGTCCCTTGGCCCTTTTTTATTTATGCTTTCCTGGTGGCTTAGTGATTTTGAGGTAGCTGCAGAAAGAGGAACCTCTCTTTCTATGATAAAGAAACAGCACTTTTTGATTAAATAAATTTCTTGCAAGCTCTTAGCATAGTTTTTCATGCTCCTTAATCTGACTGTGGACCGAATCACTTCGGAAATATTTAAGTTCTATCACCAATCAAGTGTCTAACTGAGGAATCTCTTCCTTCTCTCCCGAAAGCTTGACCGGACTATTATAAATGCAAATTTAAACCTATTTTCCACATGCGCTTAGGAATGTTTACATTTGCTCTGTCTTATTCTTAGCTAATCCCAGCACAGAAAATCACATGGCCTTATTTGGACTTCTCAGAAGTCTGTGCCAGGAGGGGAGCTGGGGACAGAGTTTCAGAAACTATTTGTTTTTGACATGTTCTGTATGGAGCTGTGCACGCTCTCCAGCCTCGACCATCACCTCCCTAGAAAGAGAGAGGGGCCTCTGAGTGTAGCGAGGGCCCCAGAGAGGAGCCACAACAGCCCTGGGGCTAAGGGAAGCTGCCCAAAGGGACATAGCTTATCCTTTGGAAAACAAAGTCCCAAGCCTTCGACTGGTAAGGCTAGGTGAGACATTCCTGTTAGAGTCATGCTCCAGTACGTGAGTCCGTATGTATTCTGACCTTGGACCACTTCTCTTTCCACACCGAGTGGACAACCGTGTGCCCTGCTCGGAGCTCTGCTCAGGAGGATGTTCTCTGGTCCCCCGTCTTTTCAAGGTCAGGCCTGAGTGAGACTACGGTGCAGCTGTCATCAACGTTCAGCTTGCACACAAATACCTAGCCAATCCATCCCTAAAGCAAGCTGGGGCTTTTTGATCCGCCTTTTGCTGGTCGTTACGACTTGCCCACATAGCCATGGGTGCCAGAAGAGGACGGGTGCTGGGGCAACGGTGGCCGGTGCCATGGGTCCTGAGCTCTCTGCTGTGCAGCTCACCGTGCCCTCTGATTTCTGCCTGTGCTCAATCCCAGATGTGTCTCTTACTTAATTGTATAATGAATTATTGCTGGGCCCACCCGACCTTATGACTGATAGAGATGGCAGGACCCAGCTCAAGATGGGCAGTTCTGATGGCCACTTGGTGTCACACAGGCAGGCATTCTGCTTCTACCACAGTGTCTAGCCCAGTACCACACCTGGAGTTGTTTATTCAAAAGGCACATAATTCATCGGCAAATGGCATGGCCCTGATCCACACTGGAAACTGAGGATGGTAAAAGTGGGCCAGTTTGCCTCGTGGGGACATCATAAAGATCAGATAGGATAAGGCAGGTGGAAGGATTACACCATGCCAGCATTATTATTGCAGAAAGTATTGTTCCTTTGGATGTTGTTTAGAAATATATTGGCTATGGGCAGAGACTTAAAATTTTAATTTTATTCTAGCCTTTTTATGATTATAGTATTAGTTATAAGAGGATTTTATCTTAAATAAAACAAAAAAAGCAACTTTAAACAATAGCCCTAGTTAATAGATACTGATTAGGATATATCTGTCTGGCCAGCCTGGAAGTAATCTATGTGGCAAGGTTTCTTGTGTGTTTTTGTTCTTGTTATGTTTTTGGTGGTGGCAGCGGGGGGAGCTGATATTTAGTAGTTGCCCAGGGAGAAATAGTGATTAAAAACTCCATTCCTGACACCTGCCCAACAGAAGTTGAGCACCCCCAGTTATCTTAGATAAGTGGGTCACATTCGGGCTTTAGAAAAGAGTTTTAAAAATACACCTCTAATTGCATTACCTGCACTGACATCTATTGAAGAAATACTGGCTATGAGAGCTTGACTGCAGATTGACAAGCAGTGGCTGAGATGGTGCACACCCCCAAACCAGCTGTGTGAGGTGGGAGCAGGGAGGAGGGAAGCTACTTAATAGTGATATCTGAGCAGCTTTCCTTCTTTAGACAAATTAAGTACTTTAGCAAATGTATCATCAACTGCATTTTATCATTCTATTATTTAACGCCTTCTGCCAAATGCTCAGCAGTCTGGGAAGCCTCTCTCCACTCCCAGCAGCAGGTTGGGGGCCTAGCGGGATCCCCAGTGTGCAAATCAGATAATCTGCAACTGCACATGACAGCGTGGGCCCCCAGCCCTGGTGGCCTGACTCACAGGCCCGGTCCCAGGGCTGTCATCCGCCCAGCGTCTCACAAGACTCAGCCCCGCCCTTCCAGTTCCCAGCCTAGGGAGGGGTTCCCCTGCAGGCAGGAGAAGTGGCAGAGGGAGTTTTTGGAACCCAAGCCTTGGCCCAGTGATGGCTGGTCCAGGGCCTGTCTCTAGTGTCTGGCCGTATTTTGGCTTGTCCCTCGTTCTTCCTCCGATTAGGTTGACCTGCCCATCTTGCTTGAAGAAGGCGTCTGCTAGACGCGGTGCCTGGCTCGGTGTTTTCTGTGTTTGAAGACAGAGCCAAAGCATCCCAGCGTTCCGGCTCTAATCGGGTGATCAGATGCGGCAGAAAACAGAGGACAGGGCGCTGTGGCTGGGAGTGCGCCTGGGTGGATGTGAGGGGTCAGAGCACTGGGTCTGCGCCCAGTCCTTCTGCCTTGGCGAAGGCAGAGCGGAGCTTGCTCTACCAGGAAACAACGTTCGCCAGGGCTGTGGCTGAAGAAACCTTTCCTTCTTCCTCTTTCTCTCCTTCTCCCTCTCTCTCTCCTCCTTTCCTTCCTTCCCTCCCTCCCTCTCTTTCTTAATAATAAGTGGCGGCTCTTTCAGAAGTTTGGTGGCCTGGGGTCATCATCTTCTTCCCTGAGCTTCTATTCACGTGTGACCAGTTGTCCACAAATGCAAAACGGGGGTCACAGGGCCCCATCCTGAGTCTTCTGCGGACGTTAGCTCTGGTCCGTGACTCAACTGCCTCCCTTCCCCCTCAGAATCAGCCACCGCGTTGCCTCACAAACACAGACTGTCACCCGTCCCCTGTCACGTGAGCTCACAAGGGCTCAGCAGCTGCACCTCACCCCAGCCGGCACGTTAGGGCCTCGCTTGCTTTCCGTTCGTTGCTGACGTTAACTGCTGGCTTCCCTGGGTGCTTCGAACTGCTAAAATTAATAGTATCTCAGCATGGAGCACCACAGTCAGGGGCTGTGGCTGGAGCAGCAGCAGTTGTGCCCTGCGGTCATTTTGCCAGTTATGGGTGAACCTCAGACAGTTGAGAATTGGGCTCTGTGCCAAAACCCTCCCCAGTGGCTTGGATGTTTCTCTGAACCTCATGAGTCGGCAGAAGCAGGCTGGCGAGTGTTCAAGAACAGGCCATCTCATGAGATTTCCTGTACTTCCTGCTGCTGCCGTCACTGCTGCCAGGGCCACACGTCCCCAGAAAAGCATTTTGCATGACAGGTCAGCACTTCTGCTGCCAGTTGTGGCAGAGGCCAGATGTGAGGGGCATGCAAAGACAAAATAATGAAGAATAAGTATACCCTCTACTTTTTTGTGTTTTTGTTTTTGTTTTACTTGAAAAATTAACACCTAGGCTCATGTAAAGTTTGCAAACAGCGTTCCCAGTGGGTTGGAAGAGGCCCGTGCCGTTGTAGAATTAGCCACATGGGTGTTCTGCGCTCTCAAGCATACAGTAAAATGGTGGAGTGTAGCACCTGCCAAGAACCAATATCCAAGTCCTTTCCCTGGATTCACCTAGCCCCTCCTTCATGAAGTCCCTGTACAGTTCATTGTCTGGTGTTGTCTTATAGTCAGGAGGAAATCACCAAGTTCAGGGCAGTGGGGAACATTGACAGACTGGAGGTCACCACAGCCAGGTGTTCCAGACTGTCCTGGAGGGATGAGAAGCTTGTCTTGTTCGATGGTGCATCCCAATGCCCAGAAAAGTGCTTGTACCAAACTGGCACTCAATGGATGTTTGAGTAAATAATAGATGAAATTTGGCTGAGGTTAGCAATAGAGTTAAAGAAAAATAGTATAGTTATTTAATAGCAAAACAGATAAATCACTTTACTGCCTATAGAATTATTTTTGGCCTTTCTCTTTGTCCACTGTCCTCATTCACCCACAAGTGACTGTCCCCTGCCCGACTCCCACACCCAAACTAAGTGCTTGCCTTTTTTTTTTTTTTTTTTGAGATAATAGTTTAGACATGGAACAGTTGGTCACCATCACATGACAAGGTCCCTGGCCTGTGTATCTTCTCCTCAAAGCCTCAAATGCCGGTTCAACCCAAGGCTAGAGATGACCACAAGGCTGTGGTCAGCCTGAAGTCACTTTGCCACATCTAGAATTACTCCTGAGCCAAAGGCCTACGGAGATGGCAACAGTTGTGAGATGCCCACCGCAGTTCCAGGTAACTGTTAAGGGAAATTCCTGAGATTTTTCAGCTCCATTTGAAACTTCACCCCAGAGAGTTCATCAAATTAACTTATATTTCTCTTGAATTCCAGGATTGACCTGTAGCCTTTTAGATATCTGAGACCTGGAGGACATGCCTCACTCTTACCTGGACCCAGCTTCTGCCTTTTAGGTGACTCCAAGCGCAAAATCCTGACGGCATTCCTCCTCTCTGCCTCCTTCCCTTCCTAGAGAGGTGGCTACCCAATTACCAAACTACTGTGGCATAGTTGAGAACACCCTTCAGGTTCCATAAATATTTACTGAACACCTGTTTCGTACAAAGCCTTCTTTAAGAGTTATGGATAACAGGAAGCTTTGGGCCTGTAATAGTGGGAATTAATGGTAAGAAAGACATAGACAAAAATAATTAGAATAAAGCAAAATATGTAAAATGCCACTAAGGCAAAAGTAAATGGCTATGGAGGCTTGGGGAGCAGAAAACTGCATCTGTTTGGGGGGAACTAGGACACATGTCATTATAATACAGCTGTAAATGAGGTGTATCTGGTAGAAGGTCCATGGTGACCCATGATATGGGACTGGGAAACTTAGTTATGTTTTGAAAACTGCAAAGAAGACAGTTTGCCTAAAGTATACAGGCACGTGTAGAAGGGCAGTGATAGGACTAGCAAAAGCCTCTGGGATCACTTTGGGAAGAACTAGGAATGTAGGTAGAGGAGTTTGAAGTTAGAGATGTTTGAGTTTAAATCAGTGGATACAGGGAGTCACAGAAGGTTTTTCGTAAGCAGTTCTTTGAGGAAGAAGTTGGCTTGGAGAGAGTTGAGGTAGAGGTGGGAAACTATTGGGTGTGTGTTGCAATAGATTTGGAGAGCACTCTTGAAGGCAGGGACCAAGATAGTGTCTGTGGGCACGGAAAGGAGGGTGCAGACTCGGGGGAGAACTGGTAGAACTTGACGGCCAGCAGGCCAAGGGGAGGGGGCACCAAGCATGGTTGAAGAACACAGACTGGCCAGGGGAGCGGTGGGAGCCACAAACAGGCCACGGGGAGAGGAAGTTGGGAAGCACATGAAGAGCCCCGTTTTGCTCCCTGCTCCCCTGGCACCCCTGTCTGGGCAGCCGTTTTGATGCCAGCTGTTTGCGAGGTCCACACTCTAAGGGTAGTGCAGGCCCTCTTCATATAAGAGGCTGGAATTTTAACTCTCCCTTTACCATGTTTCAAGAAATTTCTGATCCAACTGACCACCTGGATTATGACTCCTGGTTCTTTAACTTCCTCAGGACAAACCATTGAAAAATAAGTATTCTAAGTCACTTGCCAAATGTTCCCAATAATATAGACTCTTTGTTTCAAGCAGTAAAAATAAAATAATCTCCACATACCAGTACTAAAGGGACTGAGCCACTCAGCTTCTTGGTCTATATAAACTGGAACTGTGAATTGCATTTTTCACATTGGGGTAAAAAATATGCCTCGAGGATTACTCTACTTGAGGGTCTCATGAATCTAATAAATGAACAGAGAGCTCCCAGACTTGCTGGTACACATCACAATGCTGGAGTTACCCTGGTCTACTTCTAAGGTAAAAGTTGTTTTCTTTTTTTAACATAGTCAATCTCTGTTACTCACAGATTCTGTGGTTGTAAATTTGCCTACTCACTAAAATGTATTTGCAGCTCCCAGATCAATACTCGAGACTCTTTCCTGGTCGTTTGTGTACAAGTGCAGGACGTAGAAAACTTTGAGTAGCTGGACACGCGTGTTTCCAGCTCAGATGGAACGGGTGACACTGCGCCTTCTTGTTTTGGCTCTAATGTTAGAAATGTTTCATTGTTGCAGTCTATGTAATACCACATTTTTCATCTTTTTGTGCTTTTTGTTAGTGATTTTGCTATTTAAAATGGTCCCCACGCATAGTGCTAAATTGCCGTCTAGTGTTCCCAAGTGCAAGGAGGCTGTGTGCCTTACGGAGAAAATACATTTGTTAGGCAAGCTCGGTTCAGACACAAGTTATAGTGCTGTTGGCTGTCAGTTCAATGTCACTAAATCAACAATACATATTAAATAACTGTTCTTGAAACAGAAACACCCATAAAGCAAAGACACTTATTGATTGGTTGATGAAAATGTTGTGACCAGAGGCTTACAAGAACCTAATACTGGGTTTCCCCTGGGAATGATGGTTCAGTAGCAGTCAATTCAGGGCTGGCAGCAACTTTATAAAACATGACTTCTGCAAATAACACGTATCAACTGTGGTCCCTTCCAAAGCAATAGGCATATGCTAAAACTCAAGGAGCAGAAAGTCATAGATGGGCTTTGAGTTCATCAGAGCCACCATTTCATCCAGATAAATAAAAATCTGTCCTGTCCTAAAGACTCCATGGAAGAGACATCACAACCTCCGTTCCTCCACCGTTGTTTATGAATGCATGTGTTTGTACATACACCTCCAGCCAAAAACAGATTTGATGTGACTGACCCAAAAGATAACATAAACCAGAAATAGGTAAGATAAGAAGTGTTAGAGAGAAAGGAAAAAGAAACACAGTGTTGGGCATAAGATGCTGCCAGGAATAAACTAATACAAAATGCAGTGTCTTAGTCAGTTTGGATGGCTATAACAAGAATACCACTGACTGTGTGATTTAAACAATAGACGTTATTTCTCACAGTTGTGGAGGCTGGGAAGTCCAAGATCAAGGTGCCAGCAGGTCCAGTGTCTGGTGTGGGCCCACTTCCTGGTTTGTAGATGGCCATCTTCTTGTGTCCTCACGTGGCAGAGAGAGAGAAAGCAAGCTCTCTCATGTTAGTAAGGGGACTAGTACCAGTCGTGAGGGCTCTACCTTCACGACCTATCTACCTCCCAAAGTTTCCACCTCCAAATACCATCCACACTGGGGGTTAAGCTTCAACATAGGAAATGTGAAGGGGGATGCAAACATTCAGTGCATAGCACATAGAATCCTAGGCTCTTACCAAAGGTGGGTCCCAAATCTGGCCCTAAGATTTTGAGCAGAGAATTAAGAAAGGAAAATGGTTTAAGATACACATTCACAGGATTCACAAGACAAATATGACACGGTTCATTCAGAGCAGCCCCCATCTGTTTCTAAGTTCTAGCAGCTTCCCACTACACCTTGAACTCCTGCAGGTCCTTGCCGGCCCCTGAAACCTCACCAGCTGGCCCCTGCCCACTCCTCAACTTCACCATACTTTGCCACACTGGTCTCCTTTTTGTTCCTTGAATATGCCGAAGTCATTCCTGACTTGAGACCTTTGCGCTGTGGTTTTGCACTTCCTGGGATGCTCTTTCCTCAGAGCTCCACGTGTCTAACTTGTGCTTGTCATTCAGGTCTCAGCTGAAATTCCCATTTTCAAAGAAGCAGTTTCTGACTACACAACCTAAAGCAGCCTCCCTTGCCCTCGCCCCAAGGCCCTATTGCTTTAGCTTCTTTATTTCTTCTCCTAACACCTAATCACCACCTCAATTCTTTTATCTACTTCTTTGATCATTTGTTGACTGTGTATTTCTCCTATTATATAAGGCCCATAAGCACAAGGACCTGGTCTGTGCCTTCTAGGACAGCCTCTGTCAAACAGCAGGAGGCCCAACAAGTATTTGTTAAATAATGAACAAAAGCTGACACTAAAACGAGAGAAATTTTTTTTCTGCAGGATCCTCCTAAAAGGAACACAGAGCAATATGGTGGATATATCCTCAGCATCATCCTCACAGCAGACATAGCAAGGGGTCCCCAACGGTCTTAATTAGCGTCAGGTCACTCAGAGCACGAGGCACTAGAGACACACCAGAGTAGTTCTATCTGCACTTTCTTCCAGTTCTGCTTTCTCTCTGACTGAAATCTCTCTTGCTGCATCCAAAGTCTATTATGCCACCTTCATAGATTCACATAAATGTTCTCTTTTATTCCCTGAAAAACACAAGGGATGGGTGCCTTTATGATCTTCATTTGACAGATGCTGAAGCTGAGGGTTATCCCAATTCATGAAGCTTGTACATGACAGAGAACAAGAGTAAGCTCAGAATTGTCTGACCCTGGAGCCTGAGCTCCTCGCTACTGTATTTAGAATACTTTCTATCTTAGTCCATTTCCTTTTGCTATAACAGAATACCTAAGACTTGCTAATTTATTTATCTTTTTTTTAATATGAAGGCGGGATAGTGAGGAGGGGGGTTCAATTTCCAATTTTTTTTTTTGAGACAGAGTCTCACTCTGTCACCCTGGGTAGAGTGCAGTGGTGTCATCATAGCTCACTACAACCTCAAACTCCTGGGCTCAAGCCATCCTCCTGCCTCAGCCTCCAGAGTAGCTGGGACTACAGGTGCATACCAGAATCCCTGGCTAATTTTTCTATTTTTAGTAGAGATGGGGTCTCATTCTTGCTCAGGCTGGTCTCAAACTCCTGAGCTCAAGTGATCCTCCTGCCTTGGCCTCCCAGAGTGCTAGGATTACAAGCGTGAGCCACCGCACCAGGGCTGGCTAATTTGTTTTTGCAAAAGAAATTTATTTCTTACAGTTCTAGAGGCTGGAAAGTGAAAGGTCTAGGGGACACATCTGGTAATGGCCTTCTTGCTGGGGGGACCCTCTGCATGGTCCTGAGGGACTCAGGGCATCACATGGCAAGGGGGCTCTCAAGAGATGGCCAAACTGGCTTTTATAACAGACCATTCTCGTGATAACTAACCCACTCCCTCAATAACCCATTAAGCCATTAATCTACAGATGGATTAGACCATTCATGAGGTCAGTGCCTTCATGACCCCGTCACCTCCCAAAGGTCCCATCTCTCAACACTGCTGACATGAACTTTGGGGGAGACACTCAAACCGTAGCACCTTCTACAACGTTATTTCCTCCATGGCTTGTCTTAGTCATATCTTCCTGGATCAGACATGTGGAGACTTCTATAGAGGCTATTTCTCTACCAAAAGGGTTAATCAGTCAGTCTAGCAGTACATGCAAATTAAAAACAACGTGATTCAGTTTTTTCCCCAAGAGTAAAATTTATACAGCCATGAGCATCTTTTTGTTAAATTAAGAACATAAAAAAGGATTTAATATGGCAGAGGCATTCCAGAAGGGCAGCTACTCTGAGCAGTGGCACGGATTATTAGAGCAATATATTGAGAGAAATGGACTCAGTGAAGCCCAGGACCAACTTGCTCATTGTTCATAGAGAGTACAAAGGGAATTTTTGGCTCTAGGTTTTTTGAATGATGAAAATTTCTTAATGGCGATGTTTTCCCCAATGAGAAGAAACCATATTTAAAGGCAGTCCTCGTCTTCCTATTTTCTTGATTTATTAGTTTCCATTGCTCATAAAATAGCTAATGCAGGGATTCTCACATACTCCACTAACTGATGCCTTACAGACTTTAAAATGGACCAATTCTTCCATCAGTTTAGAGGTTTGCAATTGGTTCCTTGCAATTGCACATCAGAATCACTAGGAGCTTTTTCAAAAGACATATGCCTGGGCCCCTCGTCCATGGCATTGACATGGAATTCCTAGAGATAGGATAACCCTGATGCTAGCTCCAAGTTAAGCAGTCTGGAATCTTCATCAGAGCTAAAGCACTAAAGGAAGTGGTACCTAGAAATGGCACAGGGCTAACAGTCAGAAGACTCAACTTTTCTGGTTACTCATAACCTTTTTCTGCATCTGTTTCTCCACCTGCAAAATTTAGAATTCATCACTAAACCAGTCAGCAAGGGTTCAGTAAATTTCCACAGTGTTCTCAGAACTAAACTGTAATCCTTAGTCGGGCAAATTTTAGCCCTCATCTAGCTTTTCTGCACCATCCCAGCTACAAGCTTCCTAGACATGTGCACACACACACACACACACACTCTCACATATACAATTTCTAATAGTATCCCATCGCTCACTCAGCATATAAACAAAAAGTCCTTACTATCATCTGTATGACCCACTCCCCCTCCCATTACCTCCCTGATTTCATCTCCTGCTAATTTCCTCCTCCCTCACTTGGCTCCAGCCACACTGGTTGCTTTGCTATTTCTAGATCACACAAGCTTGCTCCTGCCACAGGGCCTTTGCACTTGCTGTTCTGTCAGTCGTGCTCATCTCTAGACAACCATATGGCCCACCCCCTCCCTTCCTCCAGCACTTTACTCACAGTCCTCTCTCAGTGGGGCCTTCCCTGGCCATGCTCTCCACAAATGTCAACCTCCATCTGGCATCTCACATGCTTCTGCCTGTTCTAACTTTCCCCATCACTCTCGACCCTCAAAGTCCATCTCAGAATATCAAAACAGAGAAGATGCCTAAGAAAATGCACTAAAACCAAAAATAGACAAAAACAAAACAAAAAAATCCCACAGCAGTTGCATTCTATTCCACAATTAACAATAAGAGGATGAATTCTGGCCAAAGGCAGAATCCAACAGAAAAACCAGGAAAAGGGTGACAAAAAGGATATTCATGTATATGAACAAGAGGGTTTGCTAGTAGAATTTGAAGGGTGAAAAGAGACATCTCTAGATAAAGTACAAAATCAGATTCTATGAAGACTATTAGGAGTAGCAAAGAAAGACTACATAAATACTAGAGTTTAAGTAACAAAATAAACTGTAAATTTCCATAAAGAATGCAA
>CM052450.1:8767960-8809393 GCA_028533085.1 Varecia variegata | reverse complement strand
CATTTGCAGTAAGAGACAGAAGTGCTCTAGTGCACACGGGTCGTGAACTTGTGGGACTCGCTACCCCTAAGCGGCTGTAGAGGCTGAGAACCGGGCTTCAAACAAAGGGTTAGATTTGGTTCTGTTTATTTATTTAAGAAATTATGTGGGCAGGGCGCGGTGGCTCACGCCTGTAATCCTAGCACTCTGGGAGGCTGAGGCGAGTGAATCGCTCAAGGTCAGGAGTTCGAGACCAGCCTGAGCAAGAGCGAGGACCCCGTCTCTACTAAAAAATAGAAAGAAATTATCTGGCCAACTAAAAAATATATGTAGAAAAAATTAGCCAGGCATGGTGGCGCATGCCTGTAGTCCCAGCTACTCGGGAGGCTGAGGCAGGAGGATTGCTTGAGCCCAGGAGTGTGAGGTTGCTGTGAGCTAGGCTGACGCCACGGCACTCTAGCCCAGGCAACAGAGCGAGACTCTGTCTCAAAAAAAAAAAAAAAAGAAAGAAAGAAACTATGTGCCAAGCAGTGTGTTAGGTGGTTGTTAAGGCCTGAATTGTGTCCCTCAAATATTCAGATGTGGAAGCTCGAGCACCCAATATCCTCTGAATGTGACTGTATTTGGGGACAGGGCCCTTGAAGGGATGGTAAACTGCGGCCATTAGGGTGGATCTAATCCAGTGTGACTGATGTCCTTAAAAGAAGAGATTGGGGCACACAAAGAGACACCGGGGGCGGACTGGGAAGAGACCGTGTGAGGACACGGTGAGGAGGCAGCAATCTGCAAGCCCAGGAGAGAGACCTCAGAGGAAGCCAACCCTGCCAACGCCTGGAGCTTGGACCTGTACCCTCCGGAACGATGAGAAATGAATTCCTGTCTGTGGCAGCCCTTGCAAACAAATGTAGCGTTTTATAACTAGATGCTCATTAATCCTTATAACAAACTTTTGATGTAGGAACTATTATATCCCCATATAACAAATGAAGAGCCTGAGGTTTGAAGAGGTTAAATCACTTCATCAGCGTAACTCACTTAGAAGCGGCAAAGCTGGCATAATCGTGAGTGACGGAAACCTAATGGGTTCTCAAGAAAGTCTGGTCCTCTCTCCAACCGTAGCAGGCAGACTTCAGGACAAACAAATGTATCTCACACACCACTGCGCTCGGTGCTTCCGGAACAGGTTGATGAGGCCACATACTGGTGTGAACATGTTGGGCTCAGGACACAATTGAGGAAGTCGCCCTGGAATGGTGTACGCCATAAAGGTCGGAGCACTAGATTGGACACCAGAACATCTGGGGTCAAGTCCGGTCCCCGGGACTCTTCTAATCCTCTTGTATTCTTGAGCAACTTAATTTCTAAATCTGTTTTTTAACCTGTGAAAGGGGAATAATCTGCCTATGACTTTCTGTTGTTGCTTTAATTACATTAGCATTTCATAGCATTTATTATGCTGCCTTAGAGCTGTCTTTAATATCACTAACATTTAGCACAGTTTCCTTGCACAGAATTGGCCCTCAAAAAAAATGTTGAAGTGGAAAGCCAAGGTGGGAGGATTGCTGGAGGCCAGGAGTTCGAAACCAGCCTGGGCAACAATGCGAGACCCTGTCTCTACAAAAAATTAAAAATTAGCCCGGTGTGTGTGTCTGTAGTCCTAGCTAATAGAGAGGCAAAGGTGAGAGGATCGCTGGAGTCCAGGACTTCAAGGTTACAGTGAGCTATGATCGGACCGCTGCACTCCAGCCTGGACACCAGCAGCGAGAGAACAAGTTCAAGGAGGGCACTGGAAGTTCCTAGCAAATTGCGCAAATGTGAAAAGCTTTGATTAACACCGGGAAAGATGACTCTGCTGCATTTTCTTTCTCCCAGCCCTGGTCCCTAAAGGATGGGAAGTGATGAGCCAAGCAAAGCTATCTGATGTGGAAGCTCCCACTGCCCCAGGACCCAGGGGGCCTCGAGGGAGATTACAGAGCAGAGGCTCCTGGTCCCCTCCTGAGGAAGAGGACTCAGGCCCTAACCTGACAGCTTGCATCCTTCATCTTCTCTTGTGCCTGAGTGACAGTTGTCCTCACGTCACCCTCATCTGTAATCTGCTGCCTTTGCCCAGGAGTCCTTAACAGCAGCCAGTCTGAGAAAGGCACAGGAGGTTGCTCCGTGAACTGGAGCGGAAGCCTTTGTTAGTATCTTTCCCTAGGGGCAGCCCCACATCCTTTCTTCAAGAGCCAGCATGGGTCCCCAGAACTGTACAGTCTACCTTGGCTTCCTGGCCCACCAGTCTGTCAGGGGAGGAGAGATGTCACATGCAACGTAAACACTCAACAAGCACTTTCTCACTGGTTCAGAGGGTATGGGATGACCCTCTAGCAGTCTAGACATTCTGCTGTACGCAGAGTTTGACTCTTTGTTTATTCATCCATTCGTGTGTGCATCGAATGCGTACTGAGCGCCTTCTGTGTGCCACTGCTGTCCCAGGCGCTGGGGTACAGCAAAGCACAGAGCAGACAAAAGTCCTGCCCACACGGAGCAAAAGTCACCATGGAGAGGAGGCAGTACCTAAAATAAATAAGCGGAAGATGTAACCTTTTAGGGGTGACAGTGTTATGAAGAAAAATAAACCGAGAAAGGAAGATGGGGAATGCTGGGGTGAAGACACAAAGACAAAACAGATGAGCAAGAATCTGAGAACAGAGCCGTGCAGGAAGAGGTCCGGAGCTGGGAGCGTGCCTGGCATATTCTAGAAACAGAAGAGGCCGGCAAGCCTGAAGCAGAGTGAACAGCGGGAGAAGTCGGAGAGCCAGCAGGAGGCCAGGCCGTAAGGAACCTCATAGGCTTCTCCTCTGAGTGAGATGGGGACTTGGGGGTCTCGAGCAGAGAGGAGCCTGATCTGAGTCATTGCTTTCCAGGATCTGCCTGCCGTGTCGAGAGTGGACTCGGTGGCAGCAGACCAGTCGGGAAGCCGTGGTCATGATCCAGGTAGGAGCTGATGATGGCTTAGAACAAAGGTAGTCGAGGCAGGGAGAAGTGATTGGGTTCTGGGATGCATTTTGAAGGCAGAGCCAGCAGGCTTCTCCAACAGTGTGTCGTGGGATGAGAGAAGGAAGAATCAAGGAGGAATGAAGTTTGCATTAACTGAGATGAGGAAGACCGTGGAAGATCAAGTTTGGAGGATGGAAGGTAGCAGATGCTCATTTTTGGGATGCTTTAGCTTGACATGACTTTAGCTAGCAGATGAAGCTGGTAAGCCTGTGGATGAGTGTGTGAGGCTGGAATTCAGGGGCGAGGTCTGGGCCAGGGATATAAACTGGGAATGGTCAGTGTTTAGGTGGACCCCATGGCCATCAGACTAGGTGAAAGCATTGAGAGTGAGTGCAGATGGAAGGGAGACTGAGCTCTGGATGAGGCCCAAGCAGACATCCGAGATGAGAAGGAGCTAGCCAAAGAGAACGCGGAGGAGCAGGAGGAAGGCAGGAGGGCGTGGGTCCATCCTACCCCTCGCTGCTCTGTTGCGGGCTCTCCTTTTGCCTTTTAGCTGTCCCTCCACCTCTCTCAGCTTCACTCCTAGGTAAATAAAGATGTTTTCTATCCCAGTGCATGAGCCAAAACAGATATTTACTAGGTAAACACTATCCTTTTAATTGGAAGATTCTTTTAAAAAGGCACACAGATCTCTGTTCAGTGCATTGGTTACAATGTGTGGATGTGCTGGAACATCAGGTCACCCAGCTCCGTGGGCTCTGCGGGCCCGCCTGCCGACCGGTGTCGAAGATGTGCTCATAATTGTTGTTGCTGTTATTGTTCAGGGGGGCCTCAGCCCTCGCCACACCCCTCCCTCCTCCCCCCCCCACTCCCCACCCCCTGACCCGGAGGGCAATGAATGCTGCCATCATTTTGCTTTGGTCCAGCTGCCAGGCGGGGGAACAGATGTTGTATTGTTAACAGGAAGGAGAAAACAAACAGCTTCACTCTCCTGTGTTCTCCCGCCCTCCTCCCCACCCCCCTGCCAGCGCCCCGGTGGAAATGGGCAAACAATGTCCGGGAGAGGACGGGGCTCCAGTGAGTAATGCTCTGCGCCCCGGACCGGAGGCGCACAGAGCGTTCTCCGGGACCCTGTTTACAGAGGACACGGGTTCTGTCAGCTGAGCAGGCTTGCTCGTGGCTGGTGACGTGAAGATGTCCTCACTGAGCAGAGCATTGAAAGAAAGAAGACAATGGTCCTCTTCTGCATGTGGCCCGGTAACAAGCCTACCTGCATTTCAAGGGCAAAAGCTATGACCAAATGACAACCCCAGGGCAGAAGGAAAACTTGTCTGGACTGGAGTCTATCTCTGCGTTTGATTATTTATTTCTCCTTTGGAGGCTTTGGGGGGAATTCATTTCTCCTCTGGGGACCACAGGGCTAGAGCCTCCCACGTTTCCTTACGTTTCTCACGCAGACTGTCCCCAGCTGGGGGAGGGGGAAGGGTGAGGGTTCACGGGGCGGGGAAGCACGAGAAACTAGAATGAAGGCCACCTGTGAAATATCAGTACAGAGGTGGGGGCTGAGGAAGGAGAAGCCGGGCGTGCAGGGCCTTGTCAGCGAGGCTGTGTGGTTGGACCTGCCCGTGGAGTTACTAGGTGGCGATGGAAAGATTTTAGGAAGGAGAGAGACGTACAGGAAGCGGATTCCAGCTCTGTGGTGGTGGCTGGGGAGAGCTAGTCAGGAGTCTGCCATAGCGATCCAGGTCACAGACACAGCAAAAGCCCTAAGATAGCATTAGAGATGGTTCAGTTGTCGCCAGTGAGGCAAAATCAACAGGGCTTAGGAACCAATTGGGCGTGGAGAAGGGGCGGCTGAGGGTGACCAGGCTGCAGGAAGAATGTCAGTGGCTCTAATCCCTGGAAAGGTTATGCCCACTCACCCTCCTGTACACATGATCCAAAATAAAAGTAACCATAAAATAAGTGTAAGGAAGTCCAATAAGTTTCTGGTTTTTCTAGGATGGCTGCTTTGATGGTTTGTTTTGTTTTTTTTTTTTTAAAGCTCTACACTCTTTCAAAATAATTTTTTTGCACCCTGGTTTTGTCTTCTTGGTGTTCCAGATATGAGTTTTTTTGTGCTTATTGGGTAACCCAGCACTGGGAGGGGTTGCAGAATTCATGCTCAGGCCGCTGGGTGGACGGTGGTGCCGCTCACAGAGCAGGGATGCGGGTAGTGGAGCGGGGAGGTGGAGCGGGAACGATGAGCTCAGCCCTGGGCAGTGGCGTGCCAAGTATCAGCGGAGACAGACACTGCCGGAAGGCAGCTGATGAGATGGGTCTGGAGCGGAGATGGTGGAACTGGGCATCGTCCGTGCCCATGTCGGCGAGAGTCATGGGAGGGTGAGGTCACCCAGGGTGAACATGTGCAGGGAGAGGGAGAGAGCCTGAAATGATACCTACAGTCAGGCAGCATCTTAGGGACTGGGCAGGAAGGGGGCCTGACGAGAAGTATTCAGAAAGATTGAAGACAATTGAGGTGGGAATAGAGCCACAAAGACCGAGGAAAGTGGGAATTCCAAGGAAGAAATGGCCAAGAGCATCAAAGGCTGTAGGCTGATTGAAGCCAGTGAGGAGGATGGCCAGGGCTGATTCACACCTCTGCATTTAACAATGGAGAGGTCACTGGTGGCCTTGCTAAGAGGATTTCTGGGGGGTAGTATATGTGGAGGGAGGTCTGAGAAGCAAATGAAGTGATACGGAAGAGGGAGCCAGTTTCTACTATCAGTGTTAGCTCTGGAAGAGTGGAGGTTGAGGGAAACTTTCATTTAAAAATGGCAAATAGCATATTAATAGCTCATTCATACCCACCAGGCAAATGCATTAAGCCCCACCAGGTTTGGGAGCAGAGGGGGGTCTTTAATATATGAGTGAGTTTTAGGGGAGGATTTCTCTTTATGCTACCTACAGACTACAGACAGTCTGCTGAGGCAATGATTTTTCTTGGCTTGGATATGGTGTTCTGGAAAGGCAAGCAAGCATTTATCAGGCACCTACTATATACGCTAGTTAATGTATCAGCTGCCGTGTGGAATTCAAAAACAATAAGCTCAAACCTACCATTGAGTTTGTTCCACGGTGTTTCTGTAAAATTAAACCACCATTTAAAAAAGTCATAAAAATCTGGATATCTGGCTTCTCTTGAAAAACTGGAAGATCTGCGTCCTTTGGCCTGGATTCCTGGCAGAGTGAAGGGCGACTGTCCCTCACTGAGAGGGCCTATTCTCCAGTCCACGCCAGTCCCCAGCACTCTGCTATCTGACTCATGGAGCAGAATTCAGATCCATCATCTGCCTGGCCCTTGGCAGGCATTTGTGCTTGTGACCACACGTGAGGACAATCTAAGTCATCAATTACTACATGCTAAAATGAGTGATGCCAATAGCTATCCTGAAGGTATCAGAGAAAGGAGAGATCAGTGGAATTAAATAGTTGAGCAAAGCTACTTAGACTTGGTCTGACAAGCAGGTAGAATAAGGATAGGTGGCTAGATGAATAAATGGTTGGATGGATGGATGGATGGAAAAGAGAAAAGCATGCCCTTGGGTTCAGGAATGGGCTAAATACATTTATGTGGCAGGTCATGGCTAGAGTTGAGGGAGCACAGATCTGGCACCTTTCATTTAAAATCCAGAAATTCCTTGTTTTCAGAGCAATTTAAAACATTTCGGCTTATTTGAGGGCGATGTTACCTATAATTTCTCTATTACCACAGAGTGTCCCGTTTTAGACAACTTCCTCGTCAACAGCAACAATCACGTAGTGATATTGCAAGAAGCTGCTCTCTTGAAAGTCAAACACAAAGAGCATATAACATTAAGACTTTATATTTATTTATATAATAGTTCCACTCTCTTGTTTGGCACAATCACATTGATTCCAATTCCGTGGGTAGTCTTAATATCCAAATAATCTTTCTTTTTATTTTTTCTAGGTGACTGTTTGTACTCATTTCCAAAGATGATGCTCTTCCGGATCAATGAGTTCAGGTTTCATACTGTAGGTTTGCCGCCTCTGATATTAGTCTCTCCTCACTAGGTAATGAGCTTGTGTGTGTGTGTGTGTGTGTTTGACAGGGTCTTCCTCTGTCACCCAAACTGGAGTGCAGTGGCACAATCACAGCTCACTGCAACCTCAAATTCCCGGGCTCAAGTGATCCCCCTGCCTCAGCTTCCCAAGTAGCTGGGACTACAGGCACACATCACTATACCTAGCTAATTTTTTCTATTTTTAGTAGAGACAGGGTCTTGCTCTTGCTCAGGCTGGTCTCGAACTCCTGACCTCAAGCGATCCTCCTGCCTCGACCTCCCAGAGTGCTAGGATTACAGGCGTGGGCCCCCACGCCCGGCTTTGAGTTTATTGTTTTTGAATTCCACGTGGCAGCTCATACATTCAGTTCCAACCTCATATCCAGTCCAAGGTTCTAGGCTTTGGATGGCATCTGAAATGACCTCAAAGGGGTAATCACTCATTTAATCCATCTGATGATTTCTAAAGTGAAAGAGCTGGGGGGAAGCTGCCCTAAAAGACAGGGGAAAGCATGAAAGTTTCACTGCACTAGTTCCTTGACCTTGTTTCAAGGAACTGGCCTTTACACTGCATTTCCTGTCTTCTGAACATGACCAGCTGTGTGTGTGAAAAAGCCCACTTGCTGCCTGATGACCCTAAAATGTAGCCCCCCAACCTTACTCTTAAATAAAAACAGACAACCAGAAACCATCATATACTTAAGGAAACCCTCCAACACGAAAGAGGGAGATAATAACAAACAGTAATGAAACAATCTGGAGGACACAGAGGCAACGCAGAAAGCAGAAAACTACCACAAATAGATATAATAAGTATCTTCGAGAAATAGCAGAAGGGATTATATCTATGAAACAAGAATAAGATGCAAAAACAACAACAAAAGCAACAATGACAATAAGACAAAGTACATGATAATTAAAGGTAAACTCAATGGAAGATGTGAAAAATAAATCTGAAGAAATCTCACAAAAGGTAGAAAAATGTGCAAAGTAATGGACCAAAAGATTTTTTTAAAAGTTAGAAAATCAATCCAGGTGGTTATTTTCCTGACCAATGATACTTCCTGAAAGAAAGAAAACAGAAAAATCACAGGGAAGAAATTATCGAGGAAATAATACAGGAATTTGAAGAACACAAAGTTCCACACTGAAAGGGCCCATCAAATGCATAACACAATGAATTTTTTAAAAGACTCACACTGTGGTGCATCAGCATTCAATTTTAACATTCCAGGGAGAAACAAAAACTTCCAGGGAGGAAAATAGGTTATATACAAAGGCATGAGTGATAAGAATAGCAATAGATTTCTCAGCATCGGCACTAGAAGCTAGTAGACAAACAAAAATTCTTTTTGAAAGAAAAATATTTTCAACTATTTATTACAATTAAATGTGAACATAGAATACAGACATTTCCATCCAAGCCACACTTCAAAGAGGTTACCTCCTAGGTACCCGTTATCAGGGATTTCAAGAGAATGTGACCCAACAAAATGAGAGTGCAAACCAAAAAAGGGGAAGGCGTGGGATGCAAGAAATAGGAAATGCAACATAAGAGAAGGAAGAAGGAAAGTCCTGGGCTGGCCGTGTAGGGAAGTTCCACATGGACAGCTTTGCAGGGGGCCTGGAGGACCAGCCCAAAGCGGAGCAAGAGGACAGAAAACGCTGGAGGAAGGTCTGCAGGAAACAAAAAATGAAGTTGTGCACATAGACGACTTCCAGATTATGTAAAAATGTCTTCATTCTTCACAGACGCTTGGCTTGACCACGTGGAAATTGACATAGAGAGAATGTTGAATAGAGTAGAGGTATTCAGCCACAGATTCAGAGAAGATTAAAAAGATGAGAAAAAGAAGCAGGCAACCATGAATTACCTAAAAAATCAAAAAAGTGAAATCGTAGTCCACTACTTGGCTTAGCATGAACAATCTTTCAACTGTCATAATAATCTAAACACTGAGTATTGTTTTAATTCTCTGCTGGAGGAACTGGAAGCATATGAGAAGAAAAAGGGGGCCATAGAGATCTGAAACCCCATTTACAATAAAATTTTAAAATAATGTCAGATGACCTGAGTGTGGTGGCACATGCCTATAGTCTCAGCTACTTGGGTGGGAGGCTGAGGGAGGAGGATCCCTTGAGCCCAGGAGTTCGAGGCTGCAGTGAGCTAGGATTGCGCCTGTGAATAGCCACTGTACTCCAGCCTGGGTGACAGAGTGAGACCCAGTCTCTAAATAATAATAATAATAATGTCAAATTATTAATCAAGTAACCCAGTATGAGCATATTATTTAAAAATGTAGACTTGGCCAGGCATGGTGGCTCACGCCTGTAATCCTAGCTCTCTGGGAGGCCGAGGTGGGTGGATCGTTTGAGCTCAGGAGTTCAAGACCAGCCTGAGCAAGAGCGAGACCCAGTCTCTACTAAAAAGATAGAAAGAAATTAGCTGGACAACTAAAAATATATATATATATAAATTAGCCGGGCATGGTGGCGCATGCCTGTAGTCCCAGCTACCCAGGAGGCTGAGGCAGTAGGATCGCTTAAGCCCAGGAGTTTGAGGTTGCTGTGAGCTAAGCTGACACCACGGCACTCACTCTAGCCCGGGCAACAGAGCGAGACTCTGTCTCAAAAAAAAAAAAAAAAATGTAGACTTACATATCATGAGAAAGAGCTGAAAGATTTGAACACACTTGCCTCTGGGGAGTAGGATACGGACGAGGTAGTCAGGAGGCTACTGGACCGCTGTGTTAAGTGTTTTTAGCACATTTGACGTGTTTAAACTTAGGGCCTATGTCACTTTGATGAATACTTAAGTGAATATGCTATCAGAAATAAATAGTATCCCCCAAACAGTTTTAGAATGGCTATACAGCTCCCAAGGTGAATACTTGGAAGGGTGACAACTCACTGGGCGGTGTCCTCCTTGCAGCTGGCATGTCTGTCAAGCAGTCACCAAGCTGCAGTGACAGCTTCCTTCTGCACAGTCATCTGTGCAGGGAAATTCTGGTGTGTGCGGGCAACAGCTGTCTCTGCAAGTCTGTGTGTCACGAGAAAGGAAAGTGACCAAGCTGGACAGGCGTCTATGTGCATGAAGATAGTTTCACATTCATTTTTAAAACAGCTACATGTACATCTACTCCGACAACATTCAGAAGTTTGAACTTTGGATGATGTTGAAACCAACAACTAGTTTTCAGCCTCATTCAGAGAGGTCTAGACAACGTTATAGAAGAACAGAATGAAATTTGCCAAGTGGTGGAGATTTCTAGTGTCTCCTCCCAGCAAAAACTATCAGCTAGTTAGTCTGAAAGAACTTCCTTCCCAGAGTTGCTAGACTGCTTTACACGGAAAAGTCAGTGTTAGACGGATCTTAGGCCTCATCCAGTTCAACCATCTCATGAAACCCAGAGAAGCAGAGGGACTTGCCCAAAGCTACACAGCCAGTTGACATCAGAACCAGGTCTAGAACCCTGGATGAGACTCCACACGCCTACCTCAGGTCTCAACTTCTAACTTTTAGGCAGACAGGTGGATAGAAATAGATGTGAGAACAAGGTCGGGATCAGAACACAGTTGTAATTCTGAGGCTTGTGTTCCTTCCATCACTCCAAACTGCCTGGCAAAGCCACAACAATAAATTAAATTAAATAAACTATAAAATCCAACAGGTCAGAGGCTTACTTCTACCTGAGCTGTCAACCTGTAGGGTTTAAACAGTCCATGCATTTGGCAATGACTTACTGAGCACCCACTGAGTCCTGAGGGACTTCAAGCAGAGGTGCTTGGTGCTTGGTCTGAGAAGAAACATCTGAGAGCCATCACCTGAGAGGTGGCGATCACTGTCATAGTAAGGGACGAGATTGCCAGGGAGAATGTGTACACCGAGAAGAGAAGATGCCCAAATCCTGAGGAGCACTGGCCATAGGACAGGAAGAGTAATGGAGGACACAAGGAACTCCTGGAACTGACACCTGTCTCTGAATAACTGTCTCGTATACCTTAAGCTGAGGTCTGAGTTTCTCAATGCTTGTTTTCCCCTCAAGTGTCGAACATCTGTCAAAAGTATATGCATTAATATCTAACACTTGAAGTGACAAAAGGAGAGGAGTGGGAGGATTTAAGAGTGGACGAGGGCATTTAAGGTTAATTCTGGAGAAGTTAGGGGACTATTTCTGGACTACCTATAGAGAAATAGTCTCCCACCCACTCTTCCCCCATCCTAGCACTGCTGCTACTAGCACGGGCCCAGGGGGACCTGGGGAGGCCAGGTGTTTCCTGAAAGGGTCAGTAGAAGGCCACCCAGCCCTCCGTTTGGTGGCCCTAGTCCAGATCAGAACCTGTGCTGCTCAGAGCCTTGTGGAATAAAGGTTGGGCAAACATGCGCTTTCGCAGCACTGAGGCCAAAGACCAAAAAGGCTGGGACCTGATCAGAAAGGTTATCATATGTTAAAAGCAACAAGGAAAAGGCAATGACAGCCACCTTTCACCTCATTAAGTGTATTTTTCAGAGAAATGTCATTTTGGAAGAAATTCCAAGTAGGAAAGTGGCGAGTTGGCCCAGAGAGGGTGTTGGTCGCTCGTTAGCTTTTCATCGGTCCGAGATCCAGGAAGTTTTACAAACAAGCAGCTCCCGATCTCATCCCCCATGTCCTGGTTACATTAGGCTCTCCCTGCAGGTTCTCCCTCGATGGGATTTTGTACCTGACGGGAGTAGAGAGAGCTGGAACCACAGCATCGGGGTAGGAAAAGCCCCGGCTTTGGAGCTAGGCAGCCGAAATTTAAACCCTGAATTTAATCATTTACCGTCAGTGTTACCTTGTTAAAGTTATGTAAACTCCATGAGTTTCAGTTTCATCATCTATAACTTGGAGATGATAAGTACTTCAAAGGACTGAATAAGATAGTATTTACAAAATGCCACCAATAGCTACTTAGCAAGTGCCCCCTCACTTCCTACTTCCTCCTGCCACCTTATTGTTGAGAGCCTCCCTTGAATGGACAAGGTAACACTTCATCATGGCCTCCTCCAACTCTGCAAAGTAGACATATTGTCCAGATTGACAATGATTCTCGGCATTTCCTCTGTGATCCATCAGTAGGTGGGATCCTACCACTATGCCTCAAGCCATTGCACACTGGGTGTTGTACATTGCAATCATTGGGTGTAAGTTGGCAGGCTTTTCACCTAGTGCTCTGAGAAAACATCAGATTTCTAGGAGCCGTCAGAGGTAGCAGAAGCTTGATGTGGTTCCTGATTTTCGGTTGTCTCTAAATCCCCAGTGGGCCTGAAGTTCCTCGGTTTAAAGACCACCCCCCCCCCGCCCACGCACGCGCGTACACTTACACACACACACACACACACACACACATGCACAGCAATATGCTAGGCAGCCCCCACTGGTAAGTGCTGGAGAGATTTCCCTCTTTTGCTGTTGCAAATCACTACTCATAGACACTGTCTTTTCTGGTCTCTCTCCCTGGCATATATAAGTGGTTCCTCATTTACCCTTTTTTCCCTGAAGTTCATGCCCTGCAGCACCGCAGGCAACCTGGATAAATTTAGCTCATCTCAGGGACGTTTCCTGACTTTGTGCCATGACTGCTGAAGGTTTGGCTGGCTCCCCTCCCTTGGAGGTCTCGTCTGGTTCTGGTGACTGCTGGGCCACTTGCATAACTGGTCATTTGAGCCACTCAGGCCATGGTACATATTTTGAGAATCAATCAATTTGTGCTCTTGGAAGCTGAAGTTCATTCCAGCTTCTGACCCCTCTGACCTCCTTCCCTATGTTTTCCTTGCCTTAAGCAGCCCGTGGCTGATGCTCATAGCTGTCACGGTTACTCCCCATCAGGACTGAGTAGGAAATAAGTGGTGACTCATGAAGGCCTTTCCACTCTCTTCTCCAGGAGCGGGGCCTCACACCCCATTACCAGGATCCAGCACAGTGAGGATGCTCACTTAGTGTTTACTAATTTGAATTGTTATAACCGAACATAAAAGAGACTAGAGTCAGACTCTCTTGGTAGACAATTAAATGGAAGAAAATTGCATGCAAAAGCCATTATGTGTTTAGACATGCTCATTTGCAAAGATCCAAAATAAGGCTCATGGATCATGCTCAGCCTTTTATCATTTTAGTTATTATTTTTCCCTCCTTAATAGAGGCTATAGATAAATCAACCAGTCAGCAAGCATTTATCGATCGCCAACTTTTTGCAAGTAGCTATGGGCATTTCAGAAGTGAATGACATCATTCCCAACAACTCATGGGGGAAAAAGTAAAAAAAAAAAAGAAGAAGAAGAAGAAGTGAAGGACAAAGAGGAGAGAGGAGATAAGTGATGCAGGAAATAAGAGCTATTTTAGGGGATGTGGGCAATACCTGAAAAGGATCCAGCATGGCCTCTGCCCTCCTGGAGTTTGCGGACTGTCAGGGAACCCAAACTGACCCATGTCAAAAAAGGAGACTAGAACAAGAGCCAACTAGTTAGGAACATTCTGGGGCGGGGGGGTTCATGGACAGAGTAAGTTTACATTGGACCTTGAAGCATGGGAAGGATTTGAACAGACACAGGGGAAAGGGAAAGACTTATCAGGAGAAAAGAACAGCATGAACAAAGGCCAGCAGAGAAAACTGGCACAAGGTGCGTTAAGAGTGTGTGACTTGGGGGGGTATCTGTAAAAAGCTGGTCTTACTCCAGTGGAAAATACATATGGCAGGGAGAAAAAAATAGGCTGAGGATGGTCAGCATCTGCAGGGCCTTGAGGGCTAGACATGACTCAGTCAACCAACCAGCCACCCACCCCAAGTAGCATGAGCAGGCCCCTGTCGGGAAGGCGACATTTGGACCTTGTTCTTTGTAGAAACCACTATGAATGGCCTCCTTCCAGACCCCATAGTCACCCCTGACCCCAGTTAGCTGCCCTTGCTTCATGGAGAACCAGGTTGAAAAGCATCTGTGAAATCAAAGTGATCTACTCCAGGCTGGAAAGACCGGTGGTGTTCATGCCCCTCTAGGGGGATCTCTAGCAGTGTCTGGGGCTGCAGACGCTTGTGTGAGGAGTCTACTACTTGGTGGTGGTCGGGGCCACCAAAGGCTATGACTTCAAGAGGCAGGGAGATAAACGGCTGTGTCCTAGATGGAAAAAGAAGGCAAGTACTCCTGAGTGACCATTTTCCTTGCATGTGGCTGGGACCAACGACTCAGGTGTCACGGCTGCCACCCTGGCTGATCCACAGAGAGGGGAGTCAGGTCTATTTTAAGGATCTGTTTGATCAATCACATGGAGAAACTGCCACTTTAAAACATCTATTTACCAGGAAAGTAAAGCTCCCTGCAAAACAAAAGGTTGGTATACTATCCCCAGTAACTCTTTAAACCAAAGCAAACATGCAGGCAGGCCCTGTTTGCTCTGCTTTCTGCCCTTGGTCCTTGATTCCCAAGGTTCCTGGTTGATTTCCTCCTTGGGAGCAAGCTGAGAAAGAACAGCCGGTACTATCAAAAGACAGGGGTCTCTAGAGGGTAAGGGGTTATGAGCATGCAGCGGTTCTCTTGTTCACTGATAAGACTTTGGTTGGTTTGTTTTAGAAAAGTCAAGGAGCTTGATTAGGCAAAACCCGAAAGAATCTGGAAGACCTAAGACCCTTCAGCAGAAAAGCATCTTTTCTACCTAAATTTGAGGACCCTGTATTAATGGGCGGGAAATAACATCAAACATGGTCTATAGAGATATCCTTCGAACCATCAAGGCGACTCCAAGAGCATTAAAATCAGCATTGCAGAGGCTTCAAGTGTGGAGGCAGCGCAGTGGCTAAGACCTGCTACCAACTCTCAGAACAGCACACGCCCAGCTTCCCCATGGACCCCCCAAGCCTTCCTTACCTCCCCGCTTCTAAGGTCTGCTACCACATGAAGTCCTATCAGCTTAGGAGATCTTTATGTGACTTGTCCTGTGGAATTTACAGTCTTGCTTAGGGCACAGCGTGACACATATATCCAACAGAGAAAATAGTACAAGGCAATATACTAAAGAGGAGGTGGCATTTTAAAAATGCAGTGTGTGGGTGGGGGGCAGATCAGCATGCCCTAGCGTACACAAAGAAGACGACATTGCCTGTAATGGAAATTGAAGTCCTTGGCCTGACTTCTAGTTCCTTCCATACTCTGACACCAATCACCTTCTCAACCTGACTTCCCAGGACTCCTCCTCTACAATCAAAGCAGACTTCCCCTAAGCTCACCTTGCTCCGTGGCTGGGTTTTTGCCACTGAACATGATTGTTCTTTCCGTTTCTGCTTCTCCAAATGCCAAACATATACCAGGTCTGGCTCACATTTCTCATGTTCCTTGAAACCTTTCCAGCCCACCCCAGCCCTCAGTGATCTCACTGCACTCTGAGCTCACAGGGCTCTTTGTCCACCAGTACATCATGCACAGCGCTCACTGGACACCGGTTTGTCCATTGACGGGGCAGCCTGCCATGGCGCTGAGGCCAGGCCATCGTGGACTGTTACTTACGCTTTGATCTCTTCGCGTGTCATCCCCCAACTATGTTATTCTTTCTTTGAAAGCTTGCATCTTCGACTATCCTGTAGCATCTAGCACAGAGCCTAACCCACAGAAGGTGGTCAATAACTGTGAAATGAATGACAGCATAGGAAACCTGATGCCTGATGACGTTTCCTGATTTATTCTACCTGAATAGGTAAAAGAAGGTCTATCATGTGCCCGACATTTTAGGGCACATTTATTTATTGAGGGTCTATCATGTGCCCTTATTCGGCACTTTCCAGATATATCATTTAAATCTCATACCTATCTGAAAGGTAAATACATTATCTTCAACTTACATATTATGAAAGTGAGATTCACAGAGGTTCAATGACTTGTTCTAAGTCAGCAGTAATAAGACAAGCATTGAGAGGCAAACTGTGGTGTGCCTGGTAGGAATGCCAGCGCTTTGTGCCGCACGCACTGCCTCCCACCTGCACGCCTGTCCGTCCACGGGTGGCTCAGTTCCTTCCTGTGGCCAGGTCCCCTTCCCATGACTTCACTTCATCACTCTCCCTCCCTTCAAACCACCTTCGAAGTGCGACTTTTCCTGGAACTCATTGCATGTTTTCCTATATCTGTGCGATTCCCTTCTGATTCCTTCAACCTGGAAAATTCCCTTCCATCTTTTCTACCTGTGCAAAGGTGTCCTTGAAGGCCCAGCTGAAACGAATACCCCCTCTGCGAGGTTTTTCTGTTAATGAAAGTAAATGCCCTCACTTCTGAGTCCCCATCACCCTCCTGCCTCTTCCGCAGTTTAGAACTCACTTCACTGGGCTTCACATTCCAATCAGTCGGCTGTGAGCAACCCGAGGGCGGGGACACCCTCTTCACCTCTGTAACCCCGACCTTGCTCCGCAGCAGCACGGTCTCCCAAGAGCCTCTGATGCTCCAGGGGGCCGGAGGTGGCTGCTGGCTGCTGGGGTCACTTCACAGCCCTGCCGTGATCCTGCCCAGGTAATAAACCACTGGATGCCAACCAAAGCCAAGAAAAGGAGGCTCCCAGCAGACTTCCCACGTCTGTCCTCAACACTCAGCCCAGGGTTTCCCTCTGCGGCTATGTAGTCTCCAGTTTTAAGTGATTCGAGAAGGAGTGTACCTCCCTTCTTAATTTGGTCTATGGTCAAACTTGTTTCCAAGATAGTTAATGTCTCAGGGGGAGGTTGTTATAAGTTTCCTTGTGTTTTGAAGTGCTCAGGAAGAAAGTAACCAGGTGTATCCTTTTTAACCATGCCTTTAGGAATAAGATATAAGCTCGAGGTTTAAAAAATGAATAAATGAGAGATAAATATGTCAGACCCTATTTCAATGAAGAGAAAGGACATTTGTTTGATTTGCCTTACAGAGCCATGGGCCCTCCCCAAGGTTCCAGGACAAACTACGTCCAAAGGTGGAGACTGGCCTTCCTCCCGAAAAGCAGGCAGCCAGAAGGAAGGGGAGCTAGGGGGTCAGCCCAGCGGCCACAACCAGAAATCTGGACACAGCCTCCGTCTCCATGTGACTCTGGCCTAGGACCATCTGGTCTTCATGAAGGACTTCAGAAGCCATCACGTGGGCATGGGTTAGGAAACATTTTCTGTGGCATGCTACTCCTCATTGAAGGCAGGGGTTGAAAGTTAATTCTGTATCCCCAGTTCCTACCACGGAAGTTAAGACACAGCAGACACTTAGTACGTGTTTGTAAATGGCCACCAGACTTGCTTTTCTTTCTCTTTTCTTTGTCATCTATCTTCCTCTTTTTCTTTTTCCTCCTTTCCCGTCTCCTTCCTGACCATTCAGGAAGGCCTCATTACTAAAGGAGAAAGATCACCTTTCCCTTCTCCACCTTGGCCCTGCGCCTCCCAGGAAATCCATGGATGTTCTCTGTGAAATATTAAATTTTAGATTCCAGTTTTAAAAAAAGGATGGTTCCGTTGTTCTCTGGATTCCCCAGAATAGCAGTCTGTCTCTTGGGGAATCCAGCCCTGCTCCTATTTCTCCCTTTTTACTCTCGTTTTTCCTCTCACTTCCTTGCTCCCCAGAGCGGTCTTGGTCCCTGTGTCATCCAGCCCCCAGTCCCGGAGCTGAGGGGCTCCGAGAGCCATTCCTTGGGAACTCTCCCTTGCTGCTCGTGTCAGATTTCTTTCAGGTGGGTCCCCAGCTGCTGCTGCCTGTCCTCCCTGCCTGCACCCCACTCTCCTACCCTGCACTAGCCCCAAAGAACCCAAAATACTACCCAGAGCTCTGCCTCTGGGGACTGGACACACCGGCTGTGTGGGACGATGTGGGAGTATCATGTTGACACTCTCAGAACAATAGATAAAAGTCCCTTGGCCAACCCAGTTTTATTTCTTGCAGAGCTCAGGTTGAATCATTTTGCTTTCTTGAGCGTCAAAACATACACTCGCATAGCTCTGAGCTCTGGTCCCCCCACCTGTCAGGTAACCGGTTCACCCACAGTCCCAGAGGAAGTTCTCCAGTCAAGGGGTCAAGGTTTCAAGAGGGGAAACGAGCAGCTGTAACCCATCCCCTGTGCCTACCGCCTACCCCCAGCCTCCTGCCCCACACCTGCCCAGAATCTCATCTGAGGGGTCTGTCCGTCTCAGGGTGGGTGTTTGATCTACCTGCCTTCCCGGTAAACATTCAGAGGGAAGTATCTGTGTGTGTGTGTGTGCGTGTGCGCATGTGTGTGTGTGTGTGTGTGTGTGTCTGTGTGTGTGTGTGCGTGTGCGTGTGTGTGTGTGTGTGTGTGTGATTGGGTGGGGTGTTAATGTAGCGAATACTATTATAATTCAATACTATTTCATAGATAAGAACAGTCTCACAGTCTTGGACGGCAAATTCATTAAGTGTCAATCACGGCTTTGGGAGAATTTTTAACGGGAAATACTCAGCAAAGAATGCCAGTGTGGGAGGAGGAGCGGGGTAGCCTGGGTTATGGGCAGAGATAGCGATAAAGATGGGCACTGAACAGAGTGGAAGGAAATACACTAACGTGCCAGGAGAGGTTTTCTCCAGGTTGAAGAATTATGGGTGATCTTTGCTTTCTTTTCTCTTGTATGTTTCTGTGCTGTTCAAGTTTTTTACTGTGAGCAAATGTGACTCTAGTCATGGTGGGTGGGAGAAATACATTTTTAAATTTGCTTTTCAAACAGGGATCGCCTTCAAGAAGCCTGGATGACAGCTGAGTGACCTGAGTACAAAGGCCTTGAGATCCTCCTAACCCATGCAAAGGCCCTCCCTCCTGCTGTCCAGCACAGCATCTGTCCGCAGAAGGCCGGTATGCATCTGAGGACAGGAGGTGAGCTGAAAGCCCCACGGGAGAGGTGGCTCAGGCTCCCCGGCCTAAGGAACCACGCGCAGGGATAGAACTGAGGCCACTGGCTCCACAGCTAAGCGCCAACGCACCCCCATGCCCCCACCTAGCTCCAGAAAGATTCCCAGAGAAGGAGGAAACAGAGCAGAGGGATCAAGGAGGGGATTTCTGGTGAAGAATTGAAACTTCCCTGTTTAGGAGCTGGCAGATTCCAGGCTCCGACCTTTCCACTCCTTGCCAGAACTGTTTAACTGCCTCTTGTGTTTCTCTTATCTCCCTCACCCAACCACCAGCTCCCCGCCCCACCCCCAACTGAGTTGCATCATCATCAGCTGAGCTTGTCTGAGCTGGGCCTGCAGCTGCGGAGAGGCAAAGCTTGGAGCGGCCCCCCCAGAACCGCGGAGGGGGTGCCCGAGTGCACCGCGCTGCTTACTCGGTTACGGTGGTCTAAGCCTTGAGCCGCCCTCAGTGCTGGGCCCAGAGTGGGTGCGGGTCCAGGGAGAGGAATCGGAAAGCAGAGGGGGGACAGGGCAGGCACGAAAGTGTTGTGGGACATTCCCACAGGGAGCAGTGCTCACCTTGGCATTGATCTGGCAGGACCCTCAGGAAACAGCAATGGGTTAACATCTGTTCTTTAGAGACTAGCAGTGGTTTAATATGCATATCTCAGAACTAAGAAGTGTGCATGCATATTTGTGTGTGTGTGTGTGTGTGTGTGTGTTGGCGGGTGGGTGGGGAAACAGTGTGGGGAGGGTCTTTCTGGAGGGTAAGAGGATTATCTGCATTCCTCCAAATTCCTGGGGAGAGAACTAGATAACAAATTTAGACAAGTGTATTAGGTCTTGGGGGACTCTGAGCGGATCTTCCCACAGCTGGATGTGACAGTGTCTGTCCTTCAGTCCTCCTTGTCCTCAATTTTCCTTTTGGAAAATTGACCTCTTTTTGATTAAAAACGTTTGTGTTCTTGAAAAACATAACCCATCACACATGATTTCCATGGCGATGATACTTTGCTATGGGAGGCAGTATGGTGCAATGGTTAGAACATGACACCCTGACGCTGACAGTGGCACGCTGGGTGAGCAGTTTGAACACTGCAGAGGGACTGACAGCGGTTCCTCCCTCACACAGCCGTTGTACGACACGAATGATGGGCCTGTGTGCCACGCTGACGGCGTCACCAGGTCAAGACCCTCCCTAGGACTCCACTCCAAATACAGCATCAGAGCAGGGGGTAACTATGGCATCTGCAGGCCACATCCTGCCTGCTGCACACGCAGCCCAAGAGCCAACAGTGGGTTTTACATTTTTAAATCATTAAGGAAAAAAAAAATCAAAAAGAAGAAGACTATTTCCTGCCATGTGAAAAATACATGCAATTCAGACTTCAGTGTCCATAAATAATGATTTTCTGGAGCACAGTCACGCTCATTCATTTATAGACCTTCTATGGCTGTTTTCCGCTCCAACAACAGAGTTGAGCAGGTATAGCAGAAATGTATGGCCTATAAAACCTAAAATACTTACTGCCCAGCCCTTTCCAGAAAAGACCGGCCAGCCCTGCATTAGCGAGCGGGTCCGTAGTCCAATTCCAGTCCTGCTTCCCACCTCCCAAATAGAGATAATGCCTTCCCTTCTATCACCAAAACACGCTCACCAGCAAACACGGACAACACGTGGCTCATTCACCATGTTGTTAACACCAGCCGGGCTACACTTTGGACCACGTAAGACAGGATTTGGCTACACGGAATTACTGTCATTTTCTGATCAAGAATTGGGGGTGGTGCAATTCCAGCCAATCCTACTTACAGACTCAATGTGCTCTTTGTCCTCTCAGCCCTTGATCTTCTGTTCTTATGACTACTCCTCAAGGCCTGCTGTGTCCATTTGAACTGGCTCAGCTGGGAAAAAATAGGAGTTGGGTTTTGTTTATAGCTTTGGTCAGTTGACTAGAGAGGGGTCAGAATGAAGAGAGGGAGGAAGCATTACAATATATATGTCTTTGAGTGCCAAGTGCTTCGGGATTATGGTAATGAGGAAGGTAGGGTCCCTGTGAAAGGGACAGACAAACAAAAAGCCAAATAGTTATAAACAATGCAATAATGGCTGTGACAGAGGTAGGTCCAAAATGCCAGGGGACCAAGGAGATAATGGTTTTATTGGGGTATTGAAGAAGAGCATCAGGAAAAGTCGCGGGAAGGAGACAGCTTTGGCCTAGGAGGCTTCAAAGAGTGGGGAAAGCTGGGTGGGTGGGGAGAGGAACAGGAAAATAACAAGGACATGCACGGCATGTTCCATCAGAGAAGGCGTATAGGAGCAGACTCCGGAAAATGAGCTGGGACTAGACTGTGGAGGACCCTCCTGCCACAGTCAGGGATGACACATTATCCCGGAGGTGAGGGGGAGTCGTCACAGATTTTAAAAAGGGGAAAGAGATCATCAGATGTGTGCTTTAAAGGTGGTCATCGGTAGCGACACGGAGGGACACACTGGCACGAAGAGAGCCTGGATGTCAAGAACAAAACAGGTCATGAGTGATAGAGAAGTGTTGTAGGAAGAAAGATCTTGGACATAAAGTTAACAGGACTTCATGACGTATCGAACTCTTAGGGAAGGAGAGGAACAAGTTCAAGGATGAATCTCAGGTTTCTGGAGTGGGTACCTGGACAGATGTTGATGCCATTAACTGGGACAGTGAAACAGGAAATGGTGGCGGAGTAGCAGTTAAACTGGGGATGAAGAGGATACTTGGGCACAATTAATTTATTCTTTGACTTGTGGCATATGACGTGGTTTTAGGTCGTCCAGAGCAATTACTGATACTCAATGTCCAACTCATATTTTTCCCCGCTGAGCCAGTTCAAATGAAAACAGCAGGCCCCGAGAAATAATAAGTAAAAGAAGATGTAGGGCCTGGAAATATACATTTTAAGAATTATCAGTAAATGATGCATGAGCATAAAGGACATTATTTAACAAGTATGGAAGGAAAAAAATGACATTAATAATGTATATATGATTTCATACACATCATTATATCTTAATACCAGAAGGGACGTTAGCAGTCCCCTAACTCTACTCCTTGTATTTTCTGAGACTATATCAAATTTAAATATCCTAGACCACATAAATCATTGTCATTTCACAGAAATTCTAATATTCCTGCAAATAATATCTAAATGAATTAGGTCGGTAAGCAGCACAATGACTTAGAAAGCCGAATTCTTCAAACATACAAATATAAGCAAAATAATACCTTATCAACTTCTATTGTCAGTGAATAATGAAAATTACAACTCAAATATTTTATTAACTAACATGTTTTTCCTGAACTATTTTTACTGAAGTGCCCAAATCTTTGAATGACACAATGAATTTTTACAAATATGTACAATCATAAAGCTACCATCTGGATCAGTATGTCCATTATCTACACCCCAGATGCCTTTCCCTGCCCCTGTCTAATCAACCTCTATCTGTACCCCCACCAAGGGTAACAATATCTAATCTAAAACATAGATTCGTTTTTTCTGTTCTTGAACTTCATATAAGTGCAATCATACAATCCTCTTTTTTGTCTGGCTATTTTTGTTCAACATTAGGTGGGTGAGATTTATGTATGATTTTGCATGCAGTAACAACTAGCTCCTTTTCATGACTGTATAGTATTCCATTGAATGTATCTTCCACATACATTTATCCATTCTACTATTAATGAACATGTGGATTGTTTCCAATTTGGGGCTATTATGAATGGCATTTCTATGAGCAATTTTGTGTTTTAGTGCATATATCTAAACTTTTCTGTGGGGTACAAGCCTATCTATGAAATTGCTCAGTCATAGGGGAGCTTGTGTTCAGCTTTAGTAGATATTACCAAAAAGGTTTTCAAAGTGATTGTGCTAATCTCCTGTGCCAATTTACCCACCCACCAGCCAAGTATGAGAGTTCCAGTTTCTCTACAAGCCTCAACACTTGATATTGTAAGCTTTTGTTGTATTTATTTATTTATTAGCTATTCTGGGGTAGGAATTTCTCCTTATAGTTTTTTAATGTATTTCTCTTTTAAATAATAGTATTGAGCATGTTTGGTATGTTTATTAGGAATCTAGACATCCTCTTTTGTAATAAAGCTTCTAGAAGAAAACATAGACTATCATTGTTATAATACGTGGTGTAAGCAAAAACTTCTTTTTTCTTTTTAGAAGCATGGCCTCATTGTGTTGCCCGGGCTGGAGTGCAGGGGTTATTCATAGGCTCAACGATACAGTGTACGATAGCCTCAAACTCCTGGGCTCAAACGATCTTCCTGCCTCAGCCTCCCAAGTTGCTGGAACTACAGACACGTGCCATCGTGCCCGGAAAAACCTTATTAAATAGAACACACACACAAAACTATCCATAAAGGAAAAAAAGTAATAATGGAGACTTTCATTACAATTTAAATATTCTGTTCATCAAAGGACACCATTAGAAGAATTAAAAAGCAAGCCACTGAGTAAGAAAATATATTTGCAATCATAGCCAGAATTCTTAAAGAACTCTTAGAAATCAGTGAGGAAAAAAAAAAAAAAAAAAAAGACAACCCAGTGCAAAAGTGAGCAAAAGACTTGAAATAAACCTTCTTTGTTGTGAAACATTACAAACACTAAAATATTTTTGACTACCCCTTTTTTGGTCTAATTCTTTAATAAAGATGGTTCATTTAATGCCATTTCATTATTTTGTCTCTTTGCATGACTTTCTACATAAATAAAATCACAAATCAGGATAAAAACAATTCTTCTGAGCCATAGTTTGTCCTGTTTGAGGTTTGGAAAATATACCCACAGTAATGACTGCATCTAGTCCAGCTCCCCATCCACCTGAACCCTCATCTGATGAATGAACCCCCTATTCTTCCAAACGCTCCTGCAAAAACATGGAGAGGAGTGACTGCCGCCTCTGCCTTCTGAGATCAAGTGGATACTCCTGTTGAGATAAAGCCTTCTCGCCTCCAGGCCCTTAGACAAAGTATAAAACCTCATCTTTCTTCATCTGTTCTGGGACTGTCTCAGAAAGTTGTTTTTCCCCCCAAGCAAATTCCTCTTCCCCCACACCACCACATTCTTTGAAAGTCAAAAAGCCCAGGAGTGGACCGAGGAGGCAAAGAAAGCAGGAAGAGATCTCTGCATGAAGCAAGGGAGGTGGACCAGTGAGAAAGACCAGGGCAGCACCAAAGTTCTCTTATCACAGAAATAACTCCCAGCCAGTCCCCTGGGGGCTGGACCATGCATGGCCCAGAGCTGAGAAATCTTTAAGTAAATGTAAAAACCCCTTTTTTCTTTTCTTTTCACCTTAACTAAGAAAAAGTGTGTGTTCGTGCGTGTGTGTATAAATATACATGCACATATATATAAAATTGTGTTAAAGCTCCACCAAGCCTTTGTGAGTGCCAAGGACCTGAAGTGGCAAAGCCAACCTGGAAGAAAGGCGGGAGACATAGACCCAGATACTACTAAATGCCTACCAGGCGCCAGGCAGTGTACTAGATACGGAGTACATCACCGCCCGCAAGAGGCTTACAGTCTAGCGTGGGTGATCAATACTAACAGCCAGAATAACAGCCGCATTTATGTGCCACAGAAATGTACAAAGCATTTGAACGTTTATTTTTAATATGTTTTTAATATATTTATATATAAAAATATATAATATATGATTTAATGTGTTTTTAGTATTTTTAATATCTTTAATCTTCACAGCACATTTATGAAGAAGATACTGTTTTCACTCCTTTTTTTAATGGTTAAAATTTAAATTTTTTTTAAACTTTTTTTTTATTTCAGCATATTATGGGGGTACAAATGTTTAGGTTACGTATATTGCCCTTGCCCCACCCCACTCAGAGCTTCAAGCGTGTCCATCCCCCAGACGGTGCACACTGCACCCATTAGGTGTGAAAATACCCATCCCCTCCTCCTTGCTCACACCTGCCCAACACCCGATGATCTGTTACTACTAATTGGATGGTGAGTACATGTGGTTGTTTTCACCCCCTTCTATGCATCAGTAAACTGAGGTATTGAATGGTTGGGTAACGTGCCCGAGGTCAAGCAGGAAGCATCCACACTGAGAGTTGGAACCAGCATGAGAAGGGAGTGATAACCAGTGTCCAGATTCCATAGCAGATTGTACACAAAGCCTGCTAGGAATACAAGAGAGGGGCCCGCAGCCCGGGATGGAGAAGTCCACAGCTTCCTGGAGGAGGTGACAGGTGAGCTGTCCTGAAGGGCTGGTTGTGGGCTGGGAAGGCAGGCAAGGGGATGGGCACTCCAGGCAGGTATTTCCGCACCGGGAGACACAGAGGTGTGGGACAGCAAGTCACTCGGGGTGGCTGTGAGCACATGTGGGAGACAGAACCAGGGGGGTGGGAGGGCCCACACCGTGGAGGGCTTTGGGTGCCAGCAAAGGAGTATGGAGAGCTGGGCCTCACCCTGCAGGCAGGGACAGGCCCTGGGGGATTTGAAGTAGGGAACTGAAAGGCTAGGACTGGATGTTGCTAAAGACGATTCGCGCTGGTGGGAGGGTGGTGAGGAAGCAGGTGAGGAGGCCTGGGAAGCCCGTGGAAGTAGAAAACGTCTCAGCTTCCCTCAGCACCGCACATCAGCCAGGCTCAGCTACCTCCCACGGCAAGCGGGTCCTGCCCTGCCATCTGTGGGTCAGCAGCCTCTTCCTGGTCTCCCACCCTGCAAACAGGAGTAGAGGCCACCTCCCTGCGCTTCCCTCCCAGCCCACAGCACCCAGACTTCGCCCTGCACGGCGTTCTTTGTCCTCCATGGGACTGTTGGCTTTGACCTTTTTTTGGAACAGTTGTATTGAAATATAATTCACATACCATAAAATTCACCCTTTGAACCATGCAATGCTAGAGCTTTTAGTATATTCACCATCACCACAATCAATTTTAGAATATTTTCATTATCTCCGAAAGAAACACTCCACCCTTTAGCCGTCATCCTTCAACCCCCCCATCCCCCTCAGCCCTAGGCAGCCACCACTCTGCATTCTGCCCTGTGGACTTGTCTATTCCGGACATTTCATACAGATGGAATCATACAACGTATGGTCCTTAGTGACTGGCTTCTGTCACTTAGCATAATGTTTTCAGGCTTCATCCATGTTGTTGCATGTATCAATATTCCAGCATAAAGATACACCACATTTTATTTATCCTTTCATCAGTTGATGGACTGGGCTTGGTTTTTAAACCAATCACTGTCGAGGGGGATGTTTTGCCATGATTGGCTTATTGTGATCCTGATCCATCCTCCAGCTGAAGTTGTGATGCACACAAAAGGAGGGACGTAACGTGTGCTAATGTGCCCTGCGCTAGATTGCAAACTCCATGAGGCGAGGACGTTTGAGCATCATGCAGGTGAGGCATGATGGACAGCAAAGAGCCCAGGCTTTGGAATCAAAGAACCCTTGGTGCAGATTTCAGCTAAATTATATCAGCTACACAGCCTCTCAGGTTTCTTGCTGTAGAGTGTGAATAATAACACAGGGTGGACCGGGCGCAGTGGCTCATGCCTGTAATCTTAGCACTCTGGGAGGCCAAGGTGGAAGGATTGCTTGAGGTCAGGAGTTCGAGACCAGCCTGAGTAAGAGCGAGACCTCATCTCTACTAAAAATAGAAAAAATTATCTGGGCATGGTAGCATGTGCCTGTAGTCCCAGCTACTCGGGAGGCGGAGGCAGGAGGATGGCTTGAGCCCAGGAGTTTGAGGTTGCTGTGAGCTAGGCTGACTCCACTGCATTCTAGCCCAGGTGACAGAACAAGACTCTCAAAAAAAAATAAATAAATAAAAATAAAATAGTAACACAGGGTGGACTGAGCACTAGTGGTCTTGTAGGTAAAGTACATTTTATAAATTGTAGCTATTATTGCTCTTGTTATACAGACCCCTTATGATTTGGCTCCTACCTACTACTCCAGGTTCACCTCCTGCCAAATCTCCCTTGCCTTCACTTTTCACTCTATAAATATCAAACTGCTCATGTTTTCTCAGATATGCTATTTAGTTTCACATGCGCATAACTTTTATAAGCAGTTCCCAATGCAAATAACCATACCTCTCTTATCTGTTATGGGAATACCATTCCCATTTCTTTCTTTTTTTTTCCTTTCGTTTCTTTTTGGGGAGGTGGGACAGGGTCTTGCAATGTCACCCAGGCTGGAGTGTAGTGGCTATTCACAGGCGTGATCATGGCGCACTACAGCCTCGAACTCCGGGGCTCCAGTGATCCTCCTGCCTCTGCCTCCTGAGTAGCTGAGACTACAGGTGCATGCCACACTGCACCTGGCCCCATCTGTCTTTCAAAACCCCTCTTAGGGACCAGCTCCTCCAAGAAGGCTTTCCTCTTATTCCATCTCCCAGTCAGCCCCTCCGCCATGCTTTCTCTATGTCTTGCATCTTGTATGTGCTTCTTGTACTTATCCCTCTGATGACATCATACAGTGTATTTCTCCAATTTTTACCTGACTCCTAGATTATGAATTTGTTGTCAGCAGGGGCTGTACCCCCACCACATGGCTCAGTGCCTAGAATGTATTAAGAGAGCAATACATTTCCACTGGACAAATGATATGACACGGAGCAGAAGTCTGGCTAGCCCCTAGGTTTTCAGCAGTGTCAGTCCCTAGGATACGAATAATAGGTGAACTGGTTTAGGGATTAAATTCATCCAGTGGAAGTCTCGAAGGTCATTTAAGACATATGCATGAAGGTCAGGTGAGAGATAAGGGCCAGATACATGGCTTTGAGAGCTGGGTCCCTGTCTACATGGAATTTCAAGCCAGCAGATGCCTCTCTTCTCTCTTTCTGCCTGAGATTATATACTCCTGAAATCCACAAGGAATTTGCAAGCTCCCTTGCCAGGACCACATTCCTGAGAAGAGTGTTCCTGAGAATTGGGGCCAAAGAAGTGCTGAGGAGGAGGTGGCCCTATTCAAATCACTCACAGCACTGAACAGGTGAATCAGCCTAAATTGGCATGTGAATTTGTCCCACTGATTGAAAGGGTAGAAATTTATTCTAGGAGTGGGTGCCGACCAACAATGCATTCAAAATAAGGAGTCAGAAAGGCAAGCCTGTGTGCCTGTCGTTATAAAAAACAACTGCAACAACAAAAGGCACCGGTCCAGCTTAAGACATAAGATCCCCAGGAATGAATTTCCTAATAGGACTTTCTTGTTTACTCTAGGCAAATGTTGGGCCTCTGTGTACACTTGACACAAAGACTAGACTGTATATGAAAGTTCACATAAGCATTTAAATTGTGTAATGGCTTGACAACTAAGGCAGAGATGTGGTGTGTACATGTGGGGTGAGGGTGTGACCATGAGCTGGGGCAACAGGCAGACACACAAAAAGAGGGTGGATTTACTGGCAGCAAATGTCTGATCCCTTCCCCTTCTCCCTGCGCCGGGGGTGAGGGGTAACGGGAGCCCGGCCACACTGCAAGTGCACTAAAATAGAATTAATAGCACTTCTGCTGCCCAGAAATAAGTACTCCTGAGAGATGGCATTTCCCAGAACTGAATCTGGAGCTCAGTAAGCCTGAGCTCAAATCTTGGAATTGGCTGAATCCTTCCTCTGAAGGAAGAAAAGTCCCCTGTTTGGCTTGGTCTGCAGTCTCTCCTACTGCAAGATCGTCCCTACCTAGGCCAGGAACCAATGCTGCATGGACTCAGGAGATAGAAAGACACAGCCTAATGCAAAACAGCCCGGGCCACAAAACCTTCTGCGCCATGGGTGTAAATCCTGAGCCTGGCTCTCCACAAACACTCAGTGGCTCCCTGGGAAGGCAGCCTGACTTTCTCTCCAGTTCAGGCCCATTTCCTTTCTGACACTTCCCCAAGCCTTCACTGGGGACTGCCGAGGGCACACGGTGTGAGTGCTAGGGGCCCATGACCTAAAGCCTAGCCCCAAACAGACTCAGGGGAGGCGGATGGTACCTCTTCCCCAAATCCAAGATATGAATGGATGCGAGGGAGAAACCAAGTGAAGGATGGATGTAGGAAGAAAGGTTATGGAAAAGAGATGTCAATAGCTGAGTTTGAAAACCAATTGAGACAGTCTTTGGACAACCATCAAGGCTTCAGCTACTAACCTGGGAGTCTGATTGTACCTCCTTGTTAACCTTACACAGTTCACTTTCAAGGTTAGTCCATGGTGATGTTCATGACCACAGCTTTTTTATTTTTTTTTTTAAGTTTCATTTATTTGTGGTTTTGCTCCAAGGTGTCACAACCACACCTTCATATTGAATTCAAAGGGTCTGCTTTTTTCTAAATCAGAACTGGCCTTTTAGTCGATGCTGGGACACTTTTCGAAGAATTAGTAAGGACAGAAAATTCTAATCAGCTGGAGCGCCACGGCATTCTGATAATATTGTATGCACGCGCCATATGTAATCTGAGTCAGGCTGTGGGATCTAATCTCGTGCCTGGACAGCAGAGACCTAGAAATCAGGTGTCTTGAATCTGAATTTCAGCTTTGCCATTGAGTTGTAAGATTTTCAACAGGTCACCCCTTTTTACTGACCACCACCATAGGTAAATTTAGAACAATACCAATTCAAAATAGATACAATTCTAGCTGCCCAGGGCCGCATTATTCGGTGACTTTCTTACAGATTGGAGATGGGGGGTGCAAATCACTTGCATTTGTCAACAACAGATAAGCACACACGGAAAAAGCCACTCAGCAATCATCAAAAGCTTAATCTCAGATAAAATTCTGAACAATACCCTAGTTGACTATTTGCAGATCTTAAAAATTCACTGGTACTTCTTGGGGGTCTGTCTTTCTGGGGCTTTCAGATCATTCAGTCTTGCACAAGCAGCAGCTGCAATCTACAGGGAGGGAGATTCTGCGGTGGGAAAGCACAGAGAGAAATACAAAATCTCGTTGGATCAGTGGTTCTGAGCATAGTGATTTTTCTTTCAGTTTGTCATAGGTGATATTTTGTGTGTTATTTGTTTATTATTTATCACTTAACTCTCTCACTAGAATGTAAGTGCTGTGTGAGTAGGGGGCGTGTATTTTATTTCTGTTAAATTCTCTGGGCCTAGTGGAGTGCCTTACATACAATAAGCACTCGAAAATTTTTTTTGAATGAATGAATAATAAATGAATGATTTGGCTCCTATACATATTCAATTATATTTGATTATATATAATAAATATTATTGTTACATAATTTATATATTTATATATAAAAATATATATATTTAATTGAATCTTCCCATGCAAAAGCCCCAGTTTCCAAAGGGCATTTCTTCTTCACCAGTGGCATCCGGTATCCCTAAAAAGCACAGAAACAAAAGCTCTGCTGTTACTACATTCTCCCCCAGAGCAATTCTGAAGAACTGGGACCTAGGGTCTTTGACTCCCAGGCTAAAACATCTGAAATGGGCTCTTGGAAACTCCTGAGGGACCCTGGGTCACCTCTGGACACAGGACCAGTAAAAGGAACCCCTCAGGAAAAGGGAACGGAAAAAAAAAACCCTAAATTTGGGACTCAGAAAACTTGAGTTCAAACTCGGCTCTTGCCCCTGAGGGTAGGACCATGGCCAGGTACCGTGCCTCTCTGGGCCTCAATTTTCTCGTGTGAATTAAGAGTTCTGGCCCAGGCCCAGCATTCCCTAATGCAGTATGATATGTAATAACTTGTGACCAGGCGAATGAAGCCGCGGCAGGACTTTATATGCAACAGGACGTTGCTAAGTAGTTGGAATGTCTGTTTCATAGCAGTGCTCCCTCACTATGAGAAGAGGGCATGGTTTATGCTGAAGCAAGAGGGACTTTAACTAAGACATCAGAAAGGACGCTCAGCGATAGAAGGACTGCAAGGCACCGAGTCAGGGATGAGGGTGGTCGCAGAATCTCCCTCGGGAGTTGTGTCGGGATCGTGGCCCACACTCATGTCTCAGACGATCTGTCCCAGGACTTGCTGGAAAGGGATCCTCAGGTCCGATTGTCTCCAAAATCCACCTGCTCTTTGATTCTAGGAAAAACCCTAGGCTTACCTTTGCCACAAATAAGATTTGAAGTGCAAAATTCCTAACAGTTTATTCTAATGCTTGGGAAAGGAGTGTTGGTTGCCTTGAGGTGTTTTTCTTGTAGTCAGTTTTTCCATACAAAGAAAGCTGGAAGAAAGTGACATTGAACGCCTACTGGCCGTCCTTTCCCTTTGCTATCTTGTTTAATCCTGGAGCAAGCCTCAAAGGCACTTGTTTCCATACCAGTTTTATACAAATAATGAAACTGAGACTCAGAGGAAAGAAACTGCGGTTGAGAAGCTAGGAAGTAGAGCTAAAATTTCAAACCAGGTCTGTCTGGCTTGGAAGCTCTTTCCACAGCATCTGGCTGCCCCTGGGGAGAAGCTAAGTGGCGGTTGGGCAACCGAGGGGCCTCCAGGCCACCAGTAGTGATGTCCACACAGCACAGTTTACTTACTCTGCTCAGTGTGGGTCCTGCAGATGCTGAATTTGGAGCCTTCTCTGCTTACTCTTTTCCTGAGTTACTATCTCTGAATATCTTCCTTAAAACAATGGACTTTTGGGCCCCTGCATATAATTAGAATGAAAACAAAGGTCTAAAGATAGAAGTGACTTTCTGGAAATAACTAAGAATTGTAGAGAATGGGAGGGTTCCGAGGTTTCCCAAACCCAGGGAGAAGATTGGGAAAGGCCCCAGGGAGCAAGGAAAGAGAAGAAATTGAGCAAGAGGGAAAGAGTCTATGCTAGGATTCAAGGATATCCCCTGGATCTCAGAGGGGCAAGTGTTCACCACCCCTAACCCCATCAGTAGGCTTTTCTTTGCCTGCCCCACTTCTCCCCCCATCCTTCAAGAGACATTCAACTCATACGGCACATTTTCCAGAAATCCTCACGTTAGGCCCAGGGCCTTCCTCTGGGCTTCCATAGGAGCCAGTGCATACCTTACCATCTACCAGATTATAATGAAATCATGGTTATGAAGCTCTCATCCTCGGTAGGCCATCCTGAACATAGACTCTGTTTTATTCATGTCTGTATGCCTGGCACATAGCACAGCACCTGGTAACTAAGAGGAGCTCACCAAATGCTTATTGAATACTCAGACCCCAAAATACAGGGGTTCTGAGAGAAAAGAGGATCTCAAGACAACAGGAGAACAGAGACCTAGAAATAAGCTCTGTGGGGAGTGGGGACTTCTGCCTGGACCTGTTCCAATGCCAGGTAGATGCCGCACAGTCCAGGTGGAGGAAGGAGGGTCTGAAGTTTGCATCACTGCCAGCAGTGGTTCCACGTCAAACTACTCTAGTTTAGAAAGTTTCTTTTTGAGTTGAACCAAACTGTAAGCCCTACTAACTTCTACACAGAGGCTCTTGCCCGTGGTCCTTCTGAGCTATTCAGACTGCAGGTCCTGGGTGGAAATATCCCAACTGGAGTGCTGTGGCTTATTCCTAGGAATCCAGGTTTAGCACTTTGCCATGTTTGGAAGGCAGAATTAGGTAAATCGATGAGGCCCAGTCTGTGTTAGGGGTTTTCTGAGTTGTCATCAGAGAGCTGCTCATAGCCCCAGCCTGAATCCGCGTGACCTCCGTGAGTCACTGCCATGAGCCACAGCCTCTTCCTCTGTGAATAGTGATGCTGACATTTTCTTCCCAACCGTGTTGTGTGCAGATGAAAAGAAATGATGGCAGTAAAGCCTGGCCTGGCCTGGCCTTGGTCAAATCTCAGTGAAAGGTAGGTATTGATTTATTACTGAAGTATTATTATTCCAATGACAGGGTACTCACCAACTCATTTAGTAAATCGAATAGCTACTTCAGATACATTTCCTCATATGAGCTGAAATCTTATATTTGAGCCCCTACTGAAACTTACATGAACAGACTTCGTAAGATGGCACTGAGGCTTAAGAACATAGTTCAACAGTCACTTAGCAATGATTCGCTAAGGATGCTAACATTTAGCAAAAAGGCAAATTCTATGTGCTAGACTTTAGTACTGTAGAGACAAAAGGAGTTCCTAGTCTAGTGGTGGGAACCGTCACATAAAGAAACATTAAAATTGTTGATCACTGAGGAAAGATGAACCACTCCTAAATGGTGCTGGGAGAATGGGTTATCTCTAAGGGGGGGGAAATGAAATGGAGGAACGCACAACACATTGCACACAAACATGAATACTAGACGGACTCAAGACTTAAATATAAAAATTACAACTTAAATAAAAGCAAAGAGCACACCTCTATACTCACAGAGATCTTCTTAAATAAGACATAAAAATTACTAACTGTAAAGGAAAAAATTGGTACATTTGACTATCCTAAAGTGAAGAAAATTTGTCTATCAAAAGATTCCCATAAGGAAAGTTGAAAAGGCAACATACAAACTGGAGGCGACATCTGCCACACAGGTGACCAATAAAGGAATAGAATCTGGAATATGCAAAGATCTCCTGACAAAAGAAAATAGATACTGAGGCACCGTGGCACTGAGGGGGCTTTCGGGGGGGCCTTAGATGAAGAAGTTCCGGCAGAGAGTGCTCAGCCATGAAACAGAGCAAGGCTAAGTGGCCTACAGAGGGACAAACTGGCCAACTTGGTCTCATTCATTGTGAATATGGATGTCAGATAAGATACAGGATGTCCAATAAATTTGAATTTCAGACAAAATAATTTTTATAGTTTTAAGTATGTCCCATGCAATATTTTGGGCATAATTATACTAAAAATATTTGGGAAACACAAACTAAAAAATTATTTGTTGTCTATCTGAAATTTAAATGTACTGGGTACCCTGTATTTTTATGTACTAAATCTGTCAACCCTAATTATGGACGTCTTATTACTTCCAAGGAAAATACCTTTTGACTTCTAGGTCAAAACCAATTATATAGCTTATAAAGGGAGCTATTTTATAATAGCAAGGCTTTTGGGCAGATGGGGGAGCAGAATAGTACTAGTTAAGAGTTTCAGCCGGCCTTGGTGGCTCACGCCTATAATCCTAGCACTCTGGGAGGCTGATGCAGGAGGATCACTTGAGGTCAGGAGTTCAAGACCAGCCTGAGCAAGAGCAATAGCCCTATCTCTACTGAAAATAGAAAAATTCACCAGGCATAATGGTGTGCACCTGTAGTCCCAGCTACTCTGGAGGCTGAGGCAGGAGGATCACTCGAGTCCAGGAGTTTGAGGTTGCAGTGAGCTATGATGAAGCCATTGCACTCTACCCAGGGTGAGAGAGTGAGACTTTGTCTCAAAAAAAAAAAAAAAATAGTTTGAGGTGTGAAATCAGGCAGACTTGAGTCTGAGCGCCAGCTATGCTAACTGTGGTCTAGAGTGAATTATTCACCTTTTTATGTGTTGGTGTCTTCATCGACCTACCTCATAGGGCTGCTGCAGAAAATGAGGTTAGATGGGCTGCAAGTCATCAGCACCATGCCTGACACAGCACTGTGCGCTCTTGATAATGTTAATCAGTCTTATCCGTGCACTGGGGTCTCTTAAATGTAAACACTACAATAGACGGATAGCAACTTGGTGGCCGGGAACTCATCCTCATTTCTGGGATATTTAGGACAAAGTCAGAGGCAGGAGCTCCCCTGCCCACCAGAGTCCCTCATTGTCTGAGAGCTAGAAGGTAGGAGGGAGGATGAGGTGACCTCCCAGATCGTCCCAACGCTAGGATTTGATGGTCCTGTTTCCTTAATAACATCAGGTTCCTGATGGCCGCTCTCTGAGTGGCTGTGACTGAGGGAGGGTCAAGTTGTGTCCTACACAGTGTGAGTCCAGTCTTGAGGATTCACTCCAAGGCTGTAAAACACATATGTATGTCCCTACTCGGGGAAATACACTTTCCTATACTTTCTAACTCTTAGCTCAAGTTGTCACTTAGCATCCAGAGAAAACAACACACATAATTAGATGAGGACTTGGCCAAGATTTTAGAGACCACAACAGCAACACTCTGTAACCTGTAGAACTCATCTCTCTCTCTCTCTCCCCGCCTTTCCTTTGTCTTGCTTTCATCCTCCTGCCCTCCCCATCACTCTTTCCCTGGAAGCCACATGAAAGATTATTTTTGTCAGTGTAGTCACACATCCAATTAACAGCCAGTTCCTGTCAATACATATTAACTTTAAGAATATGATTAACAAATAATTGATACTCCATAACATTGCCAACCAGGAAAAAGGTCTCTATAATAGAAGACATCTCTGTCACAAGAACAAGGAGTCAAGTACCCAGAACACACATTGCCATACTCTGTGTCCGTGACTTCACAGCACCACGTGACCTGAAACTGTGAGCAGGAGACCCTCCCTGAAGGAGGAACTGGATGGGTAGGTTTGAAGGCAACCACAGACCCTGGACGACATGGCGGCCATCCTTTATAGGACAGACTTTTTTTCACCGCGTGGCCGAGAAGCCCAGAATTCAAACTCAGCCATCACCTCATGAAGAACACAGAAGTGGTAGACCCGAGAGCTGGAGTTACACAGGGGCTCCCGGTGATGTCAGAGTCCGGGGGCTTCTCGCCGGGTGGGCTGTTCCACATCTTGTTTAGTTTCGCTCTTTCTCCATCGTAGGGGCCTCAGACATTCGGAACAAATTTTGGCCGAGTGCTCAGAAGAGCATCAAGCCTGTTTCAGGAAAGATGAACAGCCTTTCTTTGCAGGCTGAGGTCAGCTCATGTCCACCTCAGCCAGCCCACAAATAGAGCCACCAGAAGGGGTCCCAGCTTCAAGGTTCCAAAAAGTGCCCCATCAAGGCAAGCTTCAGAGACCCCAGCAGAGCTCCGGTGGAACTCTGGAAATTCCGGAACAAATAATGCTCTCCCTTCCGGCCGGGAGTCGTGGGAAGAGGCGGAGCTGTGATTACGGGTCCTGTGCAGAAGCTTGACCTCTGGCCCCCACCTTCTCATGAGGGACAGGCCATAATCCCTGAGGTCCCTCTTTGTGTTGACATTTTATGGCAAGTACTGTGTCTCGGAAAGGGAAGCTCTCTCCTTTCTGCCAGATGCGGACTCTGATGGCTTTCTACCCTGACCTCTCTCAAAAGTGGTCATGCTTTGTTGTCCTTTCCGTTCTCCTAGGGAGAAAAGGAGGGAGGAAGGAGGGAGGGAGGGAAAGAGAAAAGCCTTCAGAAATAAACCAAATTAAAAACACAAACAAAGCCATGCCTTTTCCAGCTGGTTGGTTGCTGGGGGCGGGGACTGCATAAGAGCCTTTCTATCCTCAGCCACAACTGTGACCTCACCTGGCTATCACATCCAATTTGCTTATTCCACGTGAAACGTGTGAGCCCAGCAGCTTGCCTGGAGGCATCAGAGGTCTCCCATGGGCTAGGAGACAAGACAACGCATTCTTTCCTGCTGCTGCCCCAGAAAAATGTCTTGGCCTCCCAGCCTCTGCTTCCTAATCTAAAAACACCACGGTCTGGAGTGTCACTAGGATGATTAATGAAAATATTGTCCATTTGCCAAAAATGGATGTTTTGCTAAAAGAATATAATAAGATGCCGAGAAGTGTTTAATTAAGAAAAGGCAGGCCGGGCGCGGTGGCTCACGCCTGTAATCCTAGCACTCTGGGAGGCCGAGGCCGGAGGATCGCTCAAGGTCAGGAATTCGAGACCAGCCTGAGCAAGAGTGAGACCCCCATCTCTACTAAAAATAGAAAGAAATGATCTGTCCAACTAAAAATATATTGAAAAAATTAGCCGGGCATGGTGTCGCATGCCTGTAGTCCCAGCTACTCGGGAGGCTGAGGCAGGAGGATTGCTTAAGCCCAGGAGTTGGAGGTTGCTGTGAGCTAGGCTGACGCCATGGCACTCACTCTAGCCCGGGCAACAAAGTGAGACTCTGTCTAAAAAAAAAAAAAGGCAGAACAGTCCTTGCCCACACAGGAACATTTTTGTGTCCCTCCTCTTCCACCGACAGGCAGAAGTGAAAAGCAGGTTTTGCTGAGGGGCTTGGGGCGGAGCTTCCTTCTCGTTTCCATCACCACAGCCAGACAGGCCACCGCACACTGCCCGGGGTCACTACCGAAATGTTCATCGTCACTGGAAAATGAAGACAAAAATCACTCAGCCCTGGGATCTCGATGACCATAAGTGCAACATTCAAATCTGCTTCAGTTCCAAAGGATTTCCAGAGGAAAATTCCAGTCCCTGCTCCCCGGGCTGTCTCTTTCCTGACTGCCTATCACGCACCCCCAGAGCTTCCTCCTCCTCCTCCTCCACCCACCGTAACTGCCCCATGAAAGAGCAGGTCCCCACCCAGGCAGCAACAGTGTCACATACCTCGGGGGCAGCTTCGCCTCTGGAAGGAAAGAGACCTGGAAGGTCATTTCGGACACTTCCTTTACTGCCTATCTAGGGATTCTGGCATGCCTACATGAGGTGTCCATGCAGAACAAAACAGAATTCCTCTCTTTGAAGAGAAGATACCAGAGGCAGTGCGTCGCTAACTATGTGCCTCAGAGTATCTGGCATGAGCAGAAATGCTCTTTGGTCCCATTTTCCCCAGACTGCGCTTTAACAATCCCAAACCACTTACTGGACTACAAAACTTCTCAGGTGTGCACCTCTGAGTGCAAAGAAGGGGGTGTGGCTTTCCGCACCTCTGAACTTCATGTGACCGTGGAAAGCCTTCGTCATGCTGCAACTTATGGAACCCAGACTCTCCGGAATACTCTCTGGGGAAAGCTGTCTTCCGATGAAGATAAAAATCTCTCCTTTTCCCACTTTCTGACTTAGTCTGATTTAGATCTTCTGGAATTGTGGAAGCCAGATTGTTTTTCTTGTTTGTTTGTTTGTTTTTTTCAGACAGAGTCTTACTCTGTCGCCCGGGCTAGAGTGCCATGGCGTCAGCCTAGCTCACAGCAACCTCCAACTCCTGGGCTCAAGCAATCCTCCTGCCTTGGCCTCCCGAGTAGCTGGGACTACAGGCATGTGCCACCATGCCCGGCTAATTTTTTTTTATATATATATGTTTTTAGTTGTCCATATAATTTCTTTCTATTTTTAGTAGAGACAGGGTCTTGCTCTTGCTCAGGCTGGTCTCGAACTCCTGAGCTGAAACGATCCACCCACCTCGGCCTCCCAAGTGCTAGGATTACAGGCATGAGCCACTGTGCCCAGCCTGTACTATATACTTTTTCAAGCATTTTTACTTGTTAGCTCATAATTCAGCCTGGAAAGCTCTTTCCTAGTTGATGGGCTGGCGCCTTCTCACCTTGCAGGAGGCCTTTAAATAAATATCACTTCCTCCAAGTTACCCTCTGCCCCACCCTCCACGTTACTCCCTATTTCATCATTGTTTGTCTCCATGAGAGCACTCCTCAGTCAGTGGTTGTCTTATTTACCTGTTTCCTTGTCACTTGTCTCCTCGCCCTGGAGTGCAGGCTCCGTGAGGGCAGGGATCACTGCTACCGTGTTTGGTACCATATCCCACCACAGGGAAGAGCCGGCACAAAGTGAGCTGCCCAACCCTGAACACCTGGTGAGTGGCAGCACCTGTGCTGGAATCCAGGGTCTTCTGGCTCCTCGTCCAATAGTCAGCAGGTGCCAGCACCTGTCCCTGTCCTGGAAAGAAAAGAAAAAACAATGGCTTGCCCACATGGAAGGGAAATGAGAGTGGAGCAGTGAGACCAAAATTAGCCAAAGTCTGTCCTCTCTCTAGACAGTGGCTCCAACCAATTTCCTACTCCGTGGTGGAAACTTGAGCTGAGGAGAGAGACCTGGGTTCAGATTGAGTGGAAACCTAAGAGCACATCCTCTTGCACCAGCATTACTTCCTGCCTGAGCCTTGCCAGGGCCCAAAGGTGAGGAATGACGTCAGTGGGACTGTTTTAGTCTGCTCAGTTGCTATAACGACATATCAGAGACTGGATGGCTTGGACAGCAGACATTTATTTCCCACAGTTCTGGAGGTGAGAAGTCCCAGATCAGGGTGCCGGCATGGTTGCACACTGGTGAGGGCTCTGTTCCTGACTTGCGGACGGCCTCCTTCTCACTCTCTCTCCTCCTCTTCAGCTGTGTCTCTCAGCCTTTTGTAAGGGCACTAATCCCATCATGGGGGCCTCACCCTCGTGACTTTATCTGAACCAAATCATCTCCGAAAAGTCCCACCTCCTAAAATCGCACTGGGGGTTAGGGCTTCAACATATGACTTTTAGGGGGACATGAACATTCAGTCCACAACAGGGACCCAGAAGGTGGCAGCCACAGAGCAAAGGGTTGCTGAATAGGAACCTTTTGTGACCTTCAGCCAACACGGAAGAAACAGGAAATGAGCAAGGGAGATGGAGAATTCCACCGTGACTTAGTTTGCAGCAGCCCCCGGGACAGTTCCCCTGGGCTTGCTGGGCTCGCTGGACGCCACCGGGAAGCGAGGTCTACCCAGCTGGACTCCATTAGTGGCCTTGTTGTCCATTCCAGTGTGCTGCCGACCTGGCGCTGGCTAGCACGCAGCCCGAGGCTGGGAAAGAGCAGGGCACCACCTCAGTGCTGAGTCACTCAGCTCAGGGACCAGGAAGCTTACACAACAAGGCAGATTCCACATGTTTACACATCAGGCTCAGGCTACAGGGGCAGTGGGAGGGGATGGGAGGGGGTGGTCCCCGGGACCCTGAGGCAGAGTCCCTCCGTGCCAGGAAGTCGCAGTGGACCCAGTGCCTAACAGGGTTCCTGACACGGCAGAACCCCCAGGGATTACAGATATGGGTTAAAGAGAACATAGAACTTTAGCTTTAAACCGGGACAACACAATGCTCATGCACCCTCTCCTCCAAAGTTTGGGACGTGTTAAGCCAGGTTCAGAAAGAACACAGACGGCAAGTGAGTAAGGGACTTAATAAAAATGTGAACTTCTGGACTGTCTACGATATGGCTTTAGAGTATTGTTACTGCCAAAGAGATGGCACCGCAGTGACACTGGACGCTGTTTTTTGGGCAGGGAAACAGTCCGTGGGCTGGAAATATGTGAGTGGGCAGCGCTTTGAGCCTCACTGCAAAGCTCCCTTCAGTCGTGGCCCCAGGAGACTGGCAACGGGGGGAGACATTCCCGGGGCTGGGTGGAAAGGGGACACCCCCTTTGGAAGAGTCTTTTCCCCCCAGCCCTTCAATAGCTTCTGCAAAAGCAGCCCCCTGCGCCCCCCACACGATACCCTACCAAGATGGCCCAAAGGAAAGTTATCTACAAATGAAATGAGCCCTCCTTTCCTACCAAAACCCGAGCTCTCATGGTTGCTTTTTCTATGTGAACACGACTTCTCAGCCTCTGGGTACCAATGGAGTGACAGCATGTTCTACTATTTCAGCCCTGCGTACAGTGAGAAAAGAATAACCTTTAAAAGGAGAGAGACTGGCTGGGCGCGGTGGCTCACGCCTGTAATCCTAGCACTTTGGGAGGCCGAGGCGGGTGGATCCCTCGAGGTCAAGAGTTCGAGACCAGCCTGAGCAAGAGCGAGACCCTGTCTCTACTAAAAATAGAAAGAAATTATCTGGCCAACTAAAATATATATAGAAAAAAAAATTAGCCGGGCATGGTGGCGCATGCCTGTAGTCCCAGCTACTCGGGAGGCTGAGGCAGGAGGATCGCTTGAGCCCAGGAGTTTGAGGTTGCTGTGAGCTAGGCTGACGCCATGGCACTCACTCTAGCCCGGGCAACAAAGTGAGACTCTGTCTGAAAAAATAAAAATAAAAATAAATAAAAGGAGAGAGACTGGAGTCAGAATTCTAGGTCCACCCTGGGTCATCTACCAGCCTCTTATAGCCTCAGTTTCCTCCTCTGCAAAATGGGATGATCATAGTACTTAACCTCATAGCATCTCTGTGAAAAGAATGGAGAGCTCTGGATACTCTACTGCCCCGGACAAATATTTTAAATTTATTAGTTTTGGGGTTTTTTTTAGTAGTCAGAAATGACAACTGATAATTACGAGAAAAGGTAGCAGAAAGGGAAAAGGAGAATATGTTTTATTTTGTAGGGATAGTAAAAGGACAGCGGTGGTGTTTTTGTTGTTGTTTTTATTGATGCTTTTTGGTCTCATATACACAAAAAAGAATCTGATAAAAAGCTATAGCCAAACTCTCCAGGGGAAAAAAGGGACGTACTTATCAACTGTTCATATAATGTCAGAGGGTCTCAGGATACTCTGTAGGCCAAAAGGTATCTCAAGATAAAAGTCCTATCCTGTAAAAGGATTGTTCCGTCCCTGCCTCTTGGGCATCTCCTGGGAGCAAGGAGGAAGAAGAGAAGCCGTCACTGAAAATCTTGTGACTCAAATACATCAGTCACCTCTCGGGGACAAATATCCTGACACCCTTTTCTTCTGTGTAATTTTTTTTTTGTCTCAGAGGCCAAAGATAACTTTTGGGGACTAAAAATCGATTGTGTGCCTAGGATGAGGCTGGGGCTGGAATGGGAGCGTCCACTACTCCCAGCTCTGGACTCACGGGCTGGACACACTTTCTCGCCCCTCGACAGGAGGGGCTGTCAGGGCCGACAGGTGCGGAGGAG
>CM052450.1:8742694-8767460 GCA_028533085.1 Varecia variegata | reverse complement strand
TCTGGAGAAGCGAATCATTCAATGCCACAGATAGTCTGAGTATCCCAAGGGAAGCAGGAACCTGGAAGACTCAGCTGCTCCAGGACATAGCAACTGGGATGATCACCCCCAAAAGCCCTGCATTTGGGGTCAGGGAGAGGAGGAGATTTCTGAACCAGCTAATTTGGGATTAACTGTGGGAATGGGGCAGCTCATACACAAACCACTAACACCTGAGGTTAATGCTTGTGAATAAACTGAACCCCCACCCCCAGCCTTCTGACCACTCCCTTTAGTCAGTGACACTGTAGTGACCTTTCTCTGGCAAGTTCTTTTCTTTTTTTCCTTTTATTTATTTCTCCTGCCCTGGAAACTCTGACGATTTAATTCAACCAACATTTATTGAAGCCTTACTTGGCCAAGTGCTAGGCCACAGATGTATTTATATAAAAATGTTTGCTGGCGGGGTAGCTCACGCCTGGAATCCTAGCACTCTGGGAGGCCGAGGCTGGAAGATTGCTTCAGGTCAGAAATTTGAGACCGGCCTGAACAAGAGCAAGACCCTGTCTCTACAAAAAAAACAGAAAAAGTAGCCGGGTGTGGTGGTGCGCACCTGTAGTCCCAACTACTCAGGGGGCTGAGGCAAGAGGATCACGTGAGCCCAGGAGTTTGAGGTTGCTGTGAGCAGTGATGACGCCACTGCACTCTAGCCAGGGCGACAGAGTGAGACTCTGTCTCCGGGGAGAAAAGTTAATAGCTTGGCAGTTTCTGGATCCTAAACCCACCTAGGATTGTTTGGGGAGAGGGGTCGTCTCTTGTAAAGGAAGCTCTGGGAAAGTGAATTCCCCTACTGTACTGTCCCGCTGATAAGATTGCAAGTTCTTTCCAGAGACCAGGCAAATGTTCACTTCCTCCAACAAAAGCCCGCCTCCCTCCTGTCCCCCCATGGGATACTGCACTGCATTCTGTAGCGTTACTGGAATGGAGTCACCACAATATCACACAGTCATTTGAGGATAAGCTGGTGTGCACAGCACTAGGCCCAGGAATCCCATACTGATTGGTGATGCCAACGACACTCTTTGGCTGGAGGGGAGAGTCACAAATAAGAGGAAGAGAACAATTTCCATTCACTTGTCCCCTCATTCATACGCTTCCCCCCAAGCACCAAAGTAGTGCCTATTTGACCCCCATCTTATTTATTAATTTTTGGAGGTATCTTAAATGCCAATTCAATAGAGCAGTAAAATAGAGTCGCAAGAGAGGAGTTACTCTAAACCTTTATTGAAAGGCATATGCAGACAGGCTTCAGCACAGACTACAGGTTTAGGGATAGAGGGCCCGCTGGATTTCAGTCGATAGATCTGCCGACCATGCCATTCAGTGGCAGAGCAGAACAAGCTGACAAGTTGCAATCAAGACAATGCAAAAGTAACTCAATCTGAAACCCATGAGGACAACTTGCTGTGGGACGAGCCCCCTGAAAAGCAATTCGTCAAACGACAACAGCAACCACATGGACACTTCCTTTGTAATGTGGGACTATGATGTTCCGCTGCTAGATCAGAGGAACTCCAGGCAGTGGATCATAGACAACTACTTATTAGTTGGCGGTGCCTGAGAACAGGAGGGGAGAGATTAATGATTAAGAGTTGGCAGTAGACCCTTGTTTTAAGAATGACTATACCTTCTATGTCTCACCTCCCCACTCCTAATGACAGCTTTCTCAGCTCAGCAAATTCTCTCGTGTACTGTTTCTGGAAGATAGATTCGTAAGTTCCTGTCTCTTTTGTAAGATGCTGTATCTTGGGTAAAAGTCCTACGTGGGATACCTGTATTGTGAATCTAATACGTGCGGATATGCTGCTTCTCACAAATATGGTGTATGTCTGTATTGTACCTATTGTGTATGTGCATATATCTGCATATTGTGAAATTAAGTATGAATTATTTTTTAATGAATGTCTGGTGATTGAGCTAAAGGCTGAAAAACTGTTTACAGTAGCAATCTACCTGAAGCTTTTGGAGGCAATAATAAACTGCCACTTTATATCAGTTGTAACTCTTAAAGAAACACGAGGCTCCGGGCTGCCTGAACCCAACCAGAATCAATTGAGCTAGTAGTTGTTCTTTTCTACAACACACTCCCAGGAAGGCTTGAGTTGTGCCATAATGTTTGCTGTGAAAAACAATCAACATGTTTGATTCTTTTTAAGCTCAATAAAACAGATAGGCATCTTAGTGCCATGGTCAGAGTTAAAACATAGCCAAACAACCAAGACCTCATAGGTTTGACACCAGCCAGTGGTTATAGGCTTAGAGCTCACAGAACTAGCACCTAAAAATTATTCATTAAACAAGTACTGCAGGCACCATAAAAGGTCTGGGGATACAATGGTGGGCAAGAAAAACAGGATCCCTGACTGCATGAAGTTCAATTAAAAAATCCTATTGAGTGATGGAACTCTTTCTTTCCTTTCTTTCTTTTTCTTCCTTCCTTCCTTCCTTCCTTCCTTCCTTCCTTCCTTTCTTTCGATAGCAAGTTACTTTTACTTTCCTGGTCTAAGGGCCAAGCAGCAGCTAGAATTATTAATACCTGTGTGAAGCCTTTGGTGAGCTATTTGGAGCCCCAGCACAAAGCATTTGTTCAGAAACTTCTTTTATCCACTCACTAGTCTACCACTCTACCCAGCAGCACACATCTGGCTTTTCAAATGGCCCTAGACAGAACCCAGCCAAGGAATTCCTCGAAATCCTCTGTAAGTGTGTGCTGCCATTTAGCTCTCATCTGCTAACCTGCAGGATATTAAGGGAACTCATGTTGTTTAAGGAGTTCATGGAGACCTCCTTTTGCAAATACTGGCCTCTGTCTCTTCAAGGCTTGGCCATTGTTATCTGTTTAATCTCACTGATAAAAGTTATCATGTAACCTAGTGTCTGCCAAATGATCTATAAAAAACACCTTGGAAATACAAGGGGATTGCACTGTGACATGTAGGTCAAAGCTGATTCCAGGTGAGAGGGTGGAGAAGGAAATATGCTGGTTGTTTCCATCTAAATTCTGATCCTATGAATTTAGAATTCCTTTTCCTTTTCATGCAATCTTTATTGGGGAATTGGTTACAGCAAACAAAAACCAAAGTGTTTAGGTCATTGCCTCTTCAGTCTTGTGCTATACTGTGTAGAATATACCTCCCTAAAACCCGCAAGGGTGACCCAGTAAAGGGAAGACAACTTCAGCTGGGGAAGTGGAAGTAGAGATTCAAGAAATAGGAGTGACTATGTAACCTAACATCAAAACCAGGGAAATACTTAGGGTGAAAGAGGGCACTCTTAATCATGCTGGAACGGATGTCACCAGGGACCATACCCAGCAACCTAGTAGGTAGGATCTACTTTGAAAATTAAACCGTGATGTCAGGAGCCAACCTTCCTAAGATACCCTAACACCACGGATAGCTAGGATTATGTAAGACTAGAGCACAGTTTACACTTGCCTAAAGATCATTGTTATTGCTATAATGGGCCCCAGCTCCTCTGATATGGAACACTACCCTTTAAAAATGATCACTATTGCTCACCATGTTACTAACATTAGTAACATCATTTAATAATATGGTGCACTAGTGTGTTGAACAACTGCTTGTTTGCTAGGAATGTGTACAGCATCACAGGAGCAAGAGGGAGCTCCTACCCAGCCTAGTAAGGAATGAATAAAAAGTAGGAACTGGCCAGGATAAGGTCTAAGAACTTCCAGGTAAACAGATCAAGAGCGAGCAAGGGCAGAGGTGTCAACACAGAGCTTTTGGGAGAATCACAAGCCGTCCATTGGTCTAGTGCAAGGAAAGATATATCCAAGGACGAGACTATGCCCAGGACACAGCCAGCCTTCAACCAAGGTAGCAACGTGGTCAATATTTACTAAATAAACCACTGGCAGTTGGGCAGAGAAGAGTAGAGCTAGCAAAACCAGTTAGTCACACATTAAATACTTTAGGCTGTTATATTAAGCCAGGCGTGTTCCAGACAATGTTACAGCATGGTAGGTCAAAACCAAACTCAAGAGCACAGGGAGAGGAGGCGCAGGGATTGTACTCTGCTACAAAACTCTAGGGCTAGAAAGTATCAGGATTGTGTGATCTGAGTCTAAATGAAAAAACAATCCTAGAAATCTCAAATACCCAAGCTAGAGAGGTATAGGAAAGAGCTTGTCAGCAACATGACTCCAGAGTTTTAAAAACTCAAAAAGCAGATAAACTTCAGCTTATTTTGCCTCTTAAAAACAAAACCGCTCCCCCTCCCCATTTTGGGCAGGATGTAAAGGAATGAAATGGCACACAGGGATTTAAAAGAACCACAAAGAAACAAGTCAGAAGAGATCGTATAAATGTTAGGCTGATTTATAAGTGCTGCTCTGGGCAGTTACACAGTTTGTTTACAATGAGGTGTTATCTAACTCTGAACATACTCTACATGGCAATCAGAAGTCGTCATGGCAAGAGAAAACCACAGCTGGCCTGCTGCCAACACAAACCCACCACAGAACAGGAGGGGAAATTTGGGGATGAAGGTGAGTTTTTTATTATAAAAGAAAAAATAACTCCTCAGCATCTTAACAAAGGAAAGGAATACTTTGCACTGGGAGAAGACACCAGGATACAAAATCACAAGTTCTGCCATCCCGCTCCTCCAAGAGCAGAGGTGGAAGGACACAGTTGAAACAAATAAGCAATTGCGTAAAATTACTTAGAAACCCTACAAACCTGATTAAACTCTAAAACTTCTATTTTGCTTTAAAAAATTTTAATATATCAAAAGGCCTGCTTTAGTGACATGCTATTCCCACCAGAAAATAACCCCAATATCCCCCGTCAGTAACATGCTCAAGTTGACCAGCCAACTCATTTCTAAATCCGTGTGTGGACAAGTATATGTGTCTTTGAAAACAGAGCCCTGGGGATCAAGTGACTGCTAGTTAACCTGCGCCCACCCATCAACCAAGCAGTGCCCACCTCCTCTGGAGGGTGGGCAGGGCAGAGAAACCCTCAAGTGGCAACAAGGAATTAACCCCAAATCACCAACTTCCAAGCACCCCTCCCCCACCTCCCCCTCAAAAGGAGAGACTCATCTCTAAACCCGACCATCTGCTTTACTTTGGCTCCCTGTGACCCGGATGGTTTTCATCTTTAGAAAAGCACACATAATCCACACCCCTATATATATAATTTTTTTGTTTTTATATTTAAATATAAAAATACTACTCTGCTTTGTGTTATAAAGGAGGACCAAGCAATAAGAACCTTTTCTTCTTTTAAGGTAGGGCTAGCCATCAGTTTGCTCAGCTCTGTGTTGACGGGAGGGCATTTGGCCCCAGGCAAGGGAAGCGTGCCCAGAGGCCAAGGGCGTACTCCTCCCTGATCCCCAATCCCTGCTTTCTCTCCCACTTCCCACTGTTTCTAGAAAGTTGGTTCTAAGAAACTTTTCCACCAAGAAGGGAAGTTCTGACCTGGAGTAGTAAGCCAAGCCTTCCCCTTTCGACTACCTCAAAGAAAACTCCTCCCTCTCCTGCAAACGTGCTCCGTCTGGACAGCTATGCCTACGGGACAGGCACACCCCATTAAATGGAACCAGTGGTTACGTCCCTCCCACCCCACCCACTAACGCACTAGGAAGCTTCAGTGATAGGGAAAGAGGAGGGTGGGTGCCAAGAGATTAAGAACTTGACCCCTCTATCTTAGCCAAAGAAAGCAAAGATTAACTGGGCACAAGGAATAAAAAAAGACCTTGATATTCCACCCTTTGAGTTACAACTGGGACAACAGGGAGGGGGGAAGATTTGGAGTGGGATGGAGAACCAGGGGGGGCTCGACAGCTGCAAGTCTAGTCCACTTAGTTTTTGTACTGGAAGGGCTCGTCGCCAGTTTCATTGAGCAGACATGTGCGGATGAGGGCTTCTGTCACCGAAAACGGGTCGCAGTTGGCAGAGGGACGGCGGTCTTCAAAGTAGCCCTTCTTCTCCTGGCCGACAGTCCGGGGAATGCGGATGCTGGCGCTACGGTTGGCGACGCCAGCGGAGAAGTCGTTGATGTTGGAGGTTTCGTGGAATCCAGTGAGGCGCCGGGCGTTGTCCAGGCCCCCCTTGGGATCGTAGGCGCGAATGTGGTACTGGTGCCGCTTGCTGAGTTTCTCGATGGCCTCCTCGATGTACCTGGAGGAGAAAGAAAGGATGAAGGTCTGGCCTTGTCGCCAGGAAACATGCCCTCTAGGGCAGGGGCAGCTATGGACCTAAGAATGAAGTTCACCAAAACACGGCCCCAGCAGAACAAACATTCCATGAGAGCAGCGACTCTGCCTTGTTACCCGTGAGTCCCAGCACTCAGAATAGAGCCTGACAAGCAGTAGAGTCAGTAGTTGAATAAAGAGATCCTCGTCACCTGAAACTTTCACTCGTGAGCATTAAGATTATCCTCATGCCTGTACTGTTACTGATTTAGTTACATTTTCACATGCATGCATCTATTCGTCCACTTTTCCCTGTATCACCATAGATATGTGTTAACTCTGTTCTAGAGTAGACGATACTTTTCAAATGGGAACAAAATGATAGGATTAGAAAAGTTTTGAAGCCAAGTGTCAAAAGCTGAAGGTATGTCTAGACTGAGAAGTCCAGCTTACTCATCCCTGATACAAAGATTTGGCAAGTCATCTTGCAACGGAGACTCTGCTGAGAGACTGAGAACTCTCTTCCCACGCTTTCTGCCACCGGAGAATAAAGCTGGCCCCAGAAGGCACTCACTTCAGACCATTCTCCTCCCGCATGGCCTTGGTGCTGAAGTTGGTGTGGCAGCCCGCACCATTCCAGTTCCCAGGAATGGGCTTGGGATCAAAGGTTGCTATCACTCCAAAGTCTTCACACACGCGATGCAAGATGAACCGAGCCACCCAGAGATGATCCCCCATGCTGATTCCTTCACAGGGTCCAACTTGGAATTCCCACTAGAAAGAATGGGAAGGTTGGTTAAAACAAAGCCAAGAGCTCGTCCCAACTCAGAAGCTCCTAAACCTGCTGTCTTCTCTCTCACTTCTACTTTAATCCATTCCCAGGTTTTGGGTTAGTGGTGTATCAGCAGGCCTTGCTAGCCGAAGTCCTCATTTCCCTACCTGCCCTTCTTTCAGAGGCAGGACGGATGGGCAAGAGCTGCTTACCTGGGCAGGCATGACCTCGGCATTAGTGCCCGCGATCTTGACTCCAGCATACAAGCAGGCTCGGTAATGAGCCTCCACGATGTCCCTGCCGTAGGCTCTGTCTGCTCCCACACCACAGTAATACGGACCTGTAGAAGCACAAAGACAAAATGGTAAAAGTCAGGAAATCCAGAAAATCCTAGCGTCAGAAATCAGAAGGTCCTTAACACTTGGAGTCACATCCCTGCCTTCGCCCCCGTTGGAGAGTGGAGAATGTCGGGGGCTCCTCCTGGCCACTGCTTCAGTGGAGCCAAAGGTTCCCCCTCAGTCCTGACTTTATACGTCTACGTCCGTTTCTGGATTTGGATAACGTGAGAGCTGTCATGTCATTTCAGCCAGTCTCAGCATCTCCGTTCAGAAGGAGTTCCTCCCATCTCTGGACAGTTAAACACTTGGAGAGGAGTAGTTTTACCTCTAACCCAAGGAGACTTACCCTGGGGCCCAGGGAAGCCATTGGAAGGCCAGCCAAAGGGGTGCCCATCTGTCCCCATCAGAGTATATTCCTGCTCCATTCCAAACCAGGGGTACTGGTTGCTCACCATGTCCATTATCCGTTTACAGGTGTGCCTCAAATTGGTCTCTAGAAAAAAACAAAAGTCAACATGCCATCGGGAACCTAAGGACACACGCTGAATCACAATGCTGATAGGAAATATCCTCAGATTCCACATGGCTGAGGTGTGCATTATAGGCTGAACTGACCCAGTGTAAACCTTTCTGTGTCTCATCACTGTTAAGTTGGAAAAATGGGAGAAGCTGTTGTTATACATTTACAGGGAAACTCCTGAGAGCCATCAGTATAATTAAACTCAGTTACAACCAAGTCACATGGGAGAGGACTCAGGACAGAGCAAGTGTTCACCTTATCTGCATGCTGGCCAAGCACCAAATGCCAGGCTCTTAACCCTCTATTCACAAAGCAGCTGCTTCTAGCTGTCAGCCTTGTTCCTACTTCCTCAGGCACTTAGAGACAAATTTAATTTTTATTGGGACTCATCTGTCCATTGGAGGGCTTACATTCCAGGTGAGATTAAGTGCCAAGTTATATAGCATTGGCTGGTGCAGAAGAAAACAAGATGAGCTCAACTGGAAACAATTCCCAGCTAGAAATGAACTTTAAAACAGACAACTGACTGCTTAATTATGTTCCAGGAACCATTTTAAGACCTTTATATTAAAAAAATAAAACAAAACACTCAACCGAGTCCTCGCAACAACACTGAGGTGGGTATTTTAAGTCTACATTTTTACAGATGAGAACACGAGGCTCAGAAATGTCACATTAGGTAACGTGCCCAGGTTATGGGGCAAGCAGCAGAGCCAGGACACCCGTGGTCATCTTGGCCTCAGGGCCCATGCCCTTTACCACAATGATACTGCCCTCAAAACAAAGGTCCAAATTCACTAAATCTCACTGGCAGTGTAGCAAGAGACTTCAGCAGGATTTAAAAAGATGACTGGCTGAAAATTGGGAACAGATATGTCAGGACTCCCATGGTACTTTGTACTGTCAGCAACCTCAGGGCAAACGTGACAGTGAGCAAAGATGCTCATGCTTTATAGTCAGTGGATAAAGAAACAAAATAAGCTGTCTGGAATGAAAAGGTAACCGATATTTGATGTATAATTTTTCTGAATGATTTGCACATATTAACTCATTCAACTTTATGAGATGGGCTTTATTGTCCCCATTTTAAAAATCAAGGAAATCGATGTATGGGAATAAATATTTTGCCCAAATTTGTAGGCAGTTAAGCAGCAGATCCAGGATTCAAACCCAACATTCAGCCTCCAGAATCCAGGTTCTTTTTTCTTTTTTTTTTTTTGAGACAGAGTCTCGCTCTGTTGCCCAGGCTAGAGTGAGTGCTGCGGCGGGTCAGCCTGGCTCACAGCAACCTCAAACTCCTGGGCTTAAGTGATCCTACTGCCTCAGCCTCCCGAGTAGCTGGGACTACAGGCATGTGCCACCATGCCCGGCTAATTTTTTCTATATATTTTTAGCTGTCCAGATAATTTCTTTCTATTTTTAGTAGAGAAGGGGGTCTCGCTCTTGCTCAGGCTGGTCTCAAACCCCTGACCTTGAGCGATCCTCCCGCCTGGGCCTCCCAGAGTGCTAGGATTACAGGTGTGAGCCACCGTGCCTGGTCCAGAATCCAGGTTCTTAAATCCACAGGCAGGAAGACTGTTAGTGAGGACTCCACCAGCAAACAGATTTAGAAGAATCCAATGCCATTTTATGCAACCAATGGAGGAGACCAGAGGAGGATGGGCCATACTATCTCTTCCGCAAAGAGAAGTTCAAGGTGGAGAGGCGGATACCTAATCCTCTAGATTCTAAACGCAGTTCTGAAATAGCTTAGCCTTCCCAACACTGATTTCAGAATGTCTTCTCCCTCCCCTCCACAGCATTCACGGAATGAAGTGGGGGCATCCCTCCCATCCTATACACACCTGCAGGCTTTCGATTGTACTTGAAAACTTCACAGAACACCAGCTTGTTGGGGTCCTTGCGGAAGGGGTCCCGAAACATGGCAGCAGGCACGAGATACATGTCACTGTTGGAGCCTTCAGACTGTAAAGTACTAGAGCCATCAAAATTCCACTCGGGTAACTCTGGGGTAAAAAAGGAGAGAAATTAAAAATGTACAGAAGTTTCCCAGGCAATGCAAAGACAGCCAGCCCCTCATTCATCTTTCCATCTTTAAAGATCTACTTTCTCTTTTCTAGGAAGTCAGTAAGGCATAAATGCCACCCTTAATATGTAAACCTTGAAGTCTGTACCTAATCCTACAGTCCAGTCCTTCCTGTCTGAGTTCTAAGTAAGAACACTGCATCACTTCTTTAAAAGAAAGAACAGTCCCAAGAACCTAAGGACATTTGCTCCCCAAATAAGTCTACTGTATGCCAAGAGACAAACTGAGGCATTCTGCTATCACTACTGGCAAGTCAGCATTTAAAGTACTGAGATGGGGAAGATTCTGATCCTTCCACTAGGCCATCTGTACTGCCTCCTTCTCTCATTCCCCCGCCATGTCTATGTACTGTTCTAGCTCAAGTTATGTCCTTATTTTATAGGGAGAACCGACAACTAGCAGGATAACTTATGCAAGAATGCACGCTTATCACTTATCCACTTCTCCTGATATGTTTTCAAGGCTGGTTTGTCTCTACAGCTCAGAGTTCTCTGAAGGTAAACCAGACTCACCTTGCACCCCCAGTACCTGTTCAGTATCTGCCACATAGCAAGAACACTACATAGGCTTTCTATTATCATTCATTCATTCACCCAAACGTGAACATTATTAGAAAAGTAAGCTATCCTAAGGTAGGTAGGAGGCAATATTTCCCTCTAGGCCCTCTCCAGAAAGGGGATGGGGATGGCTATGGCTTGTTCTAGACTGCAAAACGAAGGTGACAACTATAGTATAGTGGCAGCTCCTGGTGGGATAAGCAATCAGACAGTTTAAAATTTCCAAGAGTGGCAACAACTAAAAACCAGTCCCATTTGGAAACCACTTTAGAGCATTAGTCTTACATCTAGAAACCCAGTGATATGAGTATTAAACAGAGTTTTCGAAAATTCTGTAAACGAGATGGCACATTCAGGTTAGAGCAGTAGTTTTCAAACTGGGTTCCTGAGGGGGTCTTAGAGCCAGCTAAGTAGGGATGGCCAAGTCAGCAAAGTCTCCGAGAATCCTCCCAGCGTTGCACACACGAGACTTAGTTTTTCTTAAATATACTGGCTCACATGCGAGATTCCATTTTAATAAAGGGCTCCATTGTTGCTATGCTTTGAGGCAGTGTAGGGGCTTAACGTTGATTGATTGTGAAGTCCGAAAAGCCCTACCTTACAAAAGCTTTACCAACAAAATAAAGAGGCCTAATCCGGTGGCCTGGTCTGAGGCTGCCGCCCACCCTCACTCTGCTCCGGTCCCACAGCGCCCGGCTCACCTTCCACACACTTGGGCTCACAGTCCAGGGTGCGGGTCTTGCAGCGCAGCCCTTCCCCAGTGCCATCGATCCAGATGTACATGGCTTGGACCTTCTCGCCCTGCGGCAGGGACATATACACCTGCTTGATGCCTTTGTTTAAGTGGGAACTTGCGGAGGTGGCCATGGTGGAAGATGTTCTGGAGAGAAAAATAATATTATTAACACCCACTCCGAACAGTCCCCCTGGAGGGATGGCTCCCCGGAGGGATGGCTCCCCGGAGGGATGGCTCCCCGGAGGGATGGCTCCCCGGAGGGATGGCTCCCCGGAGGGATGGCTCCCCGGAGGGACAACTGAAGCAAAAGGCCAAGTGGAAGCAGTGAGCTCTTGCTCTTCGGAAGTCAACACACCTAAAGTTGTAATAGTTATTCACTCTGCTTTTAGGGAGATTAAAGTTTTATATTACACAAATATCTCCTTATAAGAATGGACTGTAAAAATCTGATCACCTTTTGATGCAATTAAAGTAGATGCCTGCTAAAGAAAGGATCAAGCCCCTGGGAGTAACTCTTGAAGGCTCTTTGCATCCTGAGCTCAGAGACCGAAGTTCCACGGCTCCCGCACATCCCAGAATTCATACTTCTGAGGACTTGGCTCTAGCCCTTCAGTGTAGCTGGGGCAGTGGAATTCTTTTTTTTAGTACTAAGAGGGTACAAAAGTTCAGAAATAGAAAGTTTACAAAACACACCTTCTCCCAACACAAGTAAAATCCAGCCACAGAAAGGCTTGGCTGCTATTGTTTCTGTTTTGAGTTTTCTCTTTGCTTTGATCTTAGTTGTGGTCTTAATGGAGACCTACTCCCTCCCCCTGCCCCCCCCCAAACTCCCACACATTTAGATTTGAGGATGAAACAGGGTTACAAGACTTAAAAAGCTGGAGGCTTCCTAAAAAGAACTGCACCTTTTACCATCACCAAGATGGCAAAAAAAAAAAAAAAAACAGCTGATAAGTCAGGAGTTCAAGGTGCACACTGCCATAATTTTCACTGGTCTGATGCAAAATTCTCCCTTAAGATAGGCTCAGATTTAAGTGTGAGAACGACAATATTCTGAGATTCCTCTAGAGAACTTTTCAAGTAATTAAGAAATTCCCATTTCTAAATCAAAAAAATCTGGGATTTCAAAAGCCGAGGCATGCTAAAAACTGCAAGCCACTACCACAAAAACCTCTGAAAGAGAAACTCTTAAGCACACCAGCCTCAACACAAGAGGACACGTTCTCCCTCTCCGCCCTCCCTCCGTGGCCCCGTGGCCCGGGGTGGCTGGAAAGGGAACACATTGTTCTCCTCGGATGGCTTGGGCAACTTTCTGAAGTACAGAGGCAAAGTTTCTACGGGCAACCATCCATGTTTGCCCAGCTGAAAACATAACTGCTTTACCCTCCGACGGCCTCACCCTTCCCCTGGGGGAAAAGGAGAACCTCCTCTGTCAAGCCCTATTAAAGGACCAATACCTCCGCCGACAGCGTCTAAAAGACGTGGTCAAATCCCACCCCCATCCCCGGCCGCCTTCGGCTCCCCCCAGTCTCTGAGCTTCCCTCTCCAAGCTGTTACACCTCCAACACCATGCCACACTCTCAAGCCTCAGTTCCGGATCTCCTGCAAGCCTAGTGCGCTAGATCAACTGGTACCACCGCAGTGCCAAGTTTACGTGGGGGGATGGATTCGGAAGTTTTCAGCAGTTTTTGCAGCTGCCACCGGCTGGGGTCGTCCACCCTGCCCCTCACTCACCCCAGCCACATAAAGTCAAGCGTAGCGTTGGGGTTGCCCTCTCTAGCCCTCCTCCTTTTAGAGTGGCGATCGCGCCTCTCGGTTTCTTCGGACTCTGGCCTCTCCTCCTGTTCCGACTCCCGCTGCTCCAAGCACCGGAGCTTTCTGGGCGAGGGCGACGGAGAAGGGGACAGAGAGCGGTCGGACCGGGAGGAGCAGCAATCGGCAGGCTGGTGGGCGGAGGTCTTTATCTTGAGTCGCGGTTTCTCCCCGGAGTTCACCGAGTAGGCGACAAAACCGAAGCAGTTGGAGGGGGACCCCGAGGACAGTGACTCCCCGTCCTCTTCATCTTCATTCGCTGCTTTCTTTGTGGATTTGCGGCGGGGGGAGGATCCCCGCTTCCCGCCCCCGGGGCAGTTGGGATAATCCACTTTGAGTGCAGCCCCTTCCCGCGGAAATCGCCCGAAAGTCGGCGCCCCGCCCCTCGGGCCCGGATCTCAGGGCCTCGCCGAGGGGGCCATCCCCTGCCGCCCAGGGGCTGGGGCGGGGAGTGGGGGGTCCGCGGGAGGGACCGCGCGCGGCTACTGCCTCGGCGCGGCCCGGCCTGTCCCCTGGCGGCCACGCTGAGGCCCGGGCTCTCCATTGTTCGGTCACACTGGAAGGCCGCCGGGACCCCCTGGCAGGAGCCGGGCGCGCAAACGACGCTCATGATTACTCGCTTCAACCCAGGCGTCTAAAAGGTTGCCAACACCCCGACGACTCCCCAAAACGCGCCGCCGCGGAGGAAGGGCGCGAGGGGCTCGCGCCTCTCGAGCGTCCCGCGTGCGCTCCCGCAGGGGACGACACAGCCACTCCACCCACCACGCAGAAACCACCGCGAGCCCAGGGCGCCGGGCGCGCCGAGCGGCCTCCAGGGGCGGCGCTCCGAGCAGCAAGTAGCGAAAAGATGAAAACAACTGCCCCCGCCCCCCGCAGAGCCCGGCCGCGGGCGCGCCCACCGTGGCCAACCCGGACGGCAGAGACCCCCGGGCGGTGAAGCACGCGGGAAGCGCGAGCGTGCCCGACCCGGGCCCGGGAGGCCGAAGTGTAGCCCTGGGGACCGTGGTTGGGCGGTGGCCGAGCCGAGCCGAAAGAAAGGCCGGGTCGCCGCAGCTCGGGGGGCGGCGCGGACCGCTTCGGCGTCGTGGGGCCAGCCAGGCGCTTACCGGCGCGGCGAGCAGGAAGGCCGCGAGAGCCAGGCGCGGAGACAGGTAGGGGAGGAGGCCGGTGTGCTGCTCAAACGCCCCACTCTTCTCCCATCCTCGGCTCTGCGGGGCCGCCTCCCGCCCCGCACCCTTTATCCGCGGCCCGGGGCCGCCCCCGGCGCCCTGATTGGCTCCCAGCGGCCGGGAGCCCAGGCCGATCAGCTGATGCGCTCCCGGGCCCCGCGGCCATTGGGCGCGGAGTCGTGCGGGCGCCGGGGGTGGGGGCGGGCGAGTCTGGCAAAGAAAGAAAGAGAAAGGGGCGTGGGGGAGGGGAGCAGAGGGGGAGGGGAGGGGCAGGCGGGCGGGCTGGCTGCGTGCGGAGGGGCGAGTTCCTGTGGGCAAGGGAAGCCTCCGCCTGCCGCCCCCCCGTCTGGTGGTGTCCCCGCGGCCCCCCAGCCCGACGTCCTGGGGCTCCCAGAAAAGCGCCCCTGCCGCTTTCACGGTGAATAGTTTTGCAGGGAGAGCTCCCTGTGGCAATCTGGACCCAGGGAAACCGAATTTTGCCTTTTGTTGTGAGAGAGCCCCCCCGCGTGTCGCCCCCCGCGCGCTCGGGTTCAGAGCATGGGGCGCGGGAGCCGGGGAGCCCTGGGCTGGCCTGGGCCGGGGCGGCGGCCGCCCAGGGGGCCAGGCCTGGGTTCCCAAAGCCTGGAAGAGCCCCTCCCCGGCTCTCATGGTGGGTTTGGGGAAGTGAACAGAACTCTTCGACTTCACATTTTTAATCAGAGTGCTGTGTTTCTCTGATTCCACGGAAAGGATTCTGGAGGGCGGTAGAAACAAAATCTGGAGACCCGTCTGATGTCGCCGGTGACAGACCTTAGGCAGGTCTTTCAGTCTCTCGGGGGCCCAAGTTTGCTCATCTGCAAAATAAAGCGGCCATCAAAGGATGACCTTTAGAGCCTCCCACCAGATGTGAAGCTGTGGGTGCAAACTCTGCCCCAAGGGCAGCTGAAGGGAAAGTGGAGGTCTTGGCATGCTCCCTCGGAAGCCCAGGGTTCCTGGAGTATTTAAAAATTCCTCCAACAAATTCTCTCTGGTTTTGCTTTTTAAGTGTCGCTTATTTTTAGTCTGGAAAATGATAAAACCTTTCTTCTCTCAGCCTTGCTGTGATAGTTGGGAAAATGTATATTTGAACACAATCTTGAAATGGGTGTTTGCCAACAGATGCAGGATAATTATGTGTATATATAGAGATACAACATAAATAAACGTACATCTCTATGTAGCTATCAGTGCTATTACTTGATCATTCTATTTTTAGTGCCTGAAATCCACCTGATGGTGTCTAGCCTTTATTGCATCTTTCAAGAGCCCCAGTCTTTGAGACTCTGAGATTTTTCTGTTTGAAGACTAAGATTTCATGCTTCCAGTGCAATTGGAAGAGGAAGGGAAGAAGTTTGTTCTTCTGGTTATGTTTTGTACCACAAATACGGGAAAGAGATGTTGCCTGTGACCACACACACATACTTGGCTTCCTTGGTCAACATCCCTTTCCTTTAAGAGTGTCTGACACTGTAGTGCTTTCAAAAGACAGATGGGGGTTTTGGGTGTGTTTCTGACTGGTGACATTTTGGACTGGGTAAAGTGCCTTGCAAATTCCTTGTTAAATTACTGTTGAAGTGTTATAATGTGGTGGTTAAAGGCAGGGCTTCGGGTCAGACAAACCAAGGTTCAATTCCCAATTTTACCTCTTACCAGCTTTGTGTTGGCCAAGTTCCTTACATGAAGCCTCAGTTTCTGTGCCTATAAAATAGGGATAATAATAGCTACCTTTTTATAAAAGGATTAATTGTGATAGCACATGCAAGAGAGATTAGGGTAGTGTCTGAAAGGTAGTAAATGTTTAGAAAACAGTAATTATAGCTATTATAGGCCAAGATAATCTGAAGAGATTGTATTCTTTTCCCATAGCAACTCATTCAGTACAACTTTCTGACTCGGTGTCAATAATGCTCCACCATTAGTTTCATGAAAATGGGCTTAGGCCTGGTAACAGAGTGAGTTGTCTTCATTTCTTTCTGAAAAATCTTAAGTTTGAATGGTTGAAGAGGGGGAGTAGAAGAGAAAAATGATGATTTTGCTTAAAAAGATACTAATTTCCAGGCCGGGCATGGTGGCTCACACCTGTAATCCTAGCACTCTGGGAGGCCCAGGAGGGTGGATCATTTGAGCTCAGGAGTTTGAAACCAGCCTGAGCAAGAGCGAGACCCCATCTCTACTAAAAATAGAAAGAAATTAGCTGGACAACTAAAAATATATATAGAAAAAATTAGCTGGGCATGGTGGTGCATGCCTGTAGTCCCAGCTACTCGGGAGGCTGAGGCAGGAGGATCACTTGAGCCCAGGGGTTTGAGGTTGCTGGGAGCTAGGCTGACGCCACGGCACTCTAGCCTAGGCAACAGAACGAGACTCTGTCTCAAAAAAAAAAAAAAAAAGATATTAATTTCCAGATGCCAAACTATCGCAGCATAAACTGGAGCCTTCTACTGCATTCGTATGGCCAGCATAATAGAAAATGGAATAGTGAGGTGCAAACTCAGTTTTTAAGCTTATGGTACTTATGCCCTTTGAGTACCTGCTTCCCTTGCTAGGTATCTTGACCTCCTTGAGCGGTTTATTTATCTCCATATCCCCCAATAGTGTCCAGGGTAAGTGTTCAATAAATGATGTTTGTTGACCACACAAAAATGACAGCGGCACCATCAAGAGGATATGTGCTTTGAGCTGCTTTTCTGAGAATGGAAATAGATTTGCTTTGATCCGTTCATGTGACCAGGGGCATGCTTTGTAAGGATTAGGAACGTAATACATGACCATGGACTCTTTCGGGAGTGAACAAGAGGCCTTATCCTCCTAGGTCAGCCCCACATTTACTTGGGGACCCAGATGAATCCAAGGACTGAGCAGGGAAGCTTAAGAGTATATGAGGGAAGAGAAAGCAGAAGTCCTTTAACCGGTTCGCCCCCAGAAACCCAGATTGTAATTTTAGAGAAGTTACAAGTAGAACGGCCTCTTTTATCCAGTTTGACTTTGCTGTGTCTGCTGTCCTTTGTTCTCATTCCCCTTCTTCCTTAAATTGCCACCCACCCCCATTCTCCACTCCCTCCATAAAAAGAGCATTAGAATGCTTGAACCCATGAACTTTCTATCTTTAGGTACACTCAGTATTAAAGCCGACAGGGGCGTCTATTGCATGTGCTTTGAAGTCAGGTTTTTCTCTCTTTGTGTTATGTCCAAGGGGTGGGTGGAGTGGGAGAGCAATATTACAGGTAAAGATTTTGTTCCAAATCTGCAGAAATAGCCCAGGACTGAAAGTATTTCTTGAGTGTTGTTCCGCTGCCTGAACTACGCGCAGAACAAGATGTATTAATATAGTCCTGTCTTGTCTTAGGTGGGCTATACCTGGGAGTTCTCACAACTTCTTTCTCTCTCCTTTAAAGGATCCATTCTCACTCTGTAGGTGTGAAATCTTTAACCTGGTGATCTGAGAGTGCCTATACGATTTGTTACACTCATTAGACACGAAATTTAGGGTAGGGCTCAAACAGACCCAAACCTTCAACCCTAACATGCTGTTTAGGAAATGGAGTTTTCCTTATATAGAAATGATTTCAACAGGCATCCAATGAAACCTTTAAATCATGCTAAAGGATAAAACTGAGACCCAACCCAGAATTGTAAACTATTGTTATTATTATTATTATTGTTTAATAAACCAACACCAATTCTTTCCAAAAGAATAGACCATAGTAGAATCCTAAACCAAAACAAGAAAAGAAAAGAAAACAAAGAAGAAGAAAAGCAGCAACTCTGGAAGTTGATGGCATTATTCTTTTTTTTCCCCCTCCCTCCCACCTGTGTTGATGGCATTATTCTTAAATCATATTTTGGGGCGAAGCTATGGTTGGCCAAGCTTTCAAATTCCACTCTATACAGTTAGTGTAGGTTATACTTCAGTTCAGTAACTAACACTGAGCATGGAGGAACTGTTCTTCATGTTCTTTGATTGTTTGATATTTTTCACCTCAGGAGAGGAAATTGGAAGTTCAAGTCTCAGTCATATCTCTTATAGCCTGACTTGGGTTTTGTTGAATGTCTGCTGATAGCATCCAAATGTAGGAACACACCATTTCCCAAGGTGTGTGTTAAGACTGAAGGGTTGAGTCTGAGGTGTACCCCAAATCTTGTCTGGAATATGAAACTACTTGGAAGTTGGGAAGAACCAAGTTCTTCTTAGCTAACAACATGGGAAAATAAGAAAATTAAAGCCACACAATTCTAAAATTGGGGCTTCACATCATTCTAAAAGATGAGACCTAGATGACTTGTAGTAACTGGCTGAAGCCATGTTAGGGCAGTATTTTACAGCCTAATGTGCTTCCAAGGTGCCATTCCTTTGAGAACCCTGTTCTGTTCCCCTTCCTTCTGTCTCCTCAAGTCTGTGGGTGATGTGTCCCTGGGCCACCACCTCTAAAATGTCTACAGTAGCCACCGAGGAAAGTACAGAATGCAGGGCCAACCAGCTTTCCTCTGAATCCCACCTAATGGCTTACCCATCGACTTCTGTAGAACTGACATTCAATGTATATTTCCTTTGTGAATTAACTAAATTACCGGAAATACAATGCTGTACGGCAGGTTCTCTTTGAAGGAGTGTTTGGAGATCATTTTGCATATCTAATAAACTGTCCCTAGTTTCATTGTTTGCTGAATCTGGGATTTTAGTAGATACGTTTGTTCTTTATTCTCAATGCATATACAGATCTACCTTTGCTCTCTAGACTGATTGGAACATTATTGAAGCCAATTAAAAAGTTGAGGGACTTTAGTCTTCTGACTAAAAAATTATTTGGATGGGAGTGTGTCCTTTACTTAGTACTTTTCCCAAAGAAATCTTCAAGTGGGTCCACAGCTCTTCCTCCCTCACCTCCCCCAATCCTATTAGTTGATTTGCATCCCTGTTTATTTCACGTTCACATGCCATATTTTAACGGGACACAAGCAGCCCTAGAGGACGTTTTCTGGATGCTTGGGCAATACTTGTCTGCTTCTGTATTTTTCCTGCCCATCTCTCCCCTCCCCCACTTCTTTTAAACCGGTTGTTGAGGGACTTGTTTACTGGAATTGGAGAGCTGGAGGCTTGGCCAGGGCGATGTGAGCATAGTGCCCTCTGGTGGAATTTTGTGAAAATTACAAGCTCCGCCCCCCCCCCCCCATAAGTGTTGGGGAGGTTTTTTCTTGACTGGCCTTCACGGGGAGGGCCATTGTGTTATATCCTAAATATAGTAAGTTGATAACATGCAAGTTTGTTGCCTACACTGGATATTTGGGAGCTATTGTGTTGGGGCTATCGCGTGATTACTAGAGGTTTATCATTATAAAATTAGCTTCAGATGACTGGAAGTGGGCAGCTATGCATGCGTTTGTGCTTTCATCACCTGCCGTCCATGTGTAAGAGAGGGGAAGAGAAAAGGAAAGCTGCCAAGGAAAAGTCACTGAAAAGAGTCTAGGAACCCAGAGTAAACGGGAAGTGGCAAGGATCAGCAGAATTGGTCACAAACAAGTCTGAGCCTCAGCCCTCACTTGGATCTGAGCCCAGAACTGTAAGACAAAGCCAGAAGTTTAGAGTCTGCCAGGTTCTCACCCCCTGGGACAGACGGGGGTTGGGATGGGGGCAGCAAGTGTAGCACAAACACACCCTCTAGGGGCCTGGGGTCATTACACTGTGCTGCTTGCTCCACCTGGGCCTTCTGGCTGGCTTTTCTTCTTTTTTCTTTTTTTTTAAATTTCATTTTGAGGATCACTCCCTTCTGTGTTGCCAGTAGCAAAATCACGATGGCCGGGAGGACATAGTCACGGGCTTCAGTCGGATGCACCTGCACCTAAATTCCTGTCTTGCCTCGAATCAGCTGTGTGACTTGGGCAAGTCACCCTGCTGGAGTCCCAGTTTTCTGGAGGTTCCTCATAGAAACACTTGTGAGGATTAAAAAATAATCACAGAGTAAATGATTCAGAACCAAGTTCCTGAATTTCATTATAGCCAAGAACGAGGAAGAGAGTGGACCTATTACGAAGGAAGGTGACTCAGTATTTAGGACTGTTGGTGTCGCCCAGAGGCTCACAAAACCTCTGACCTGTCTGGCAACACATTTAGAAGAAACAGGGGCAGGGAGAGATTCTAGAAGCAAATAAGCCTTTATTAAGCATGGACTAGGGCACATAGTGGCAGTATACATAGGAAACTATGTGACTTGGATATGGCAAAGTCTTTACCCTTTAGGAGCCTACACATTAGTTGGTGAGGAAAAATCTTTCTAAGGGAAATGATTTCAGAAACAGCACAAAGCAAAATGTGTCACCTGTATGGGCAAAATAATAAGGCATATTTAATATAAGTTCCTAAGTGTTCCAAAACAAAGGAGTAGATGAGAGTTCTTGGAGAAGGCCACCTTGGGGATACTCAGTAGGGTGGAGGGAGAGGTGGGTTCTATACTGGGTATCTAGTAACATGATAAAAATGTGATTATGAGATAGCTTTCTGTGACAGGCAAGGGAGACATTTGCAAAGAGTCAAGGATAGGATCTAAAATATTGCATGCACAAGGATAGCGATGGTGAAAAAGGTACACTTTGCGTAGAATGAGAGTAATAAAATGTGAGGTTGGGAAAGTACTGAGCGTTTGAATTCTATAAAAATTTAAGACATGCAAATTTGATATGTTATTAAGGTATGTGAAAAGTCTCACATATTTATAGGTATATGAAAAGTCTTACATATTTGTATATGTAAAATTGAACTGAAGTCTATCCTTAAAAGTTGGGGGGAGAAGGGGAGACAAAAGAGCATAATTTCAACTTGTATAAATTAACCATAAATTTTGTTATGCTACTTCTACATGGTGGCACCACTTTGGTGAGCACATAAAAGTATCGACTTTTCTTTATCAGGATGAGACTTGAATGGTTTCAGTTTTGAATTGTGAGAAATCTTTATTCCTTCAGGTAAAAGGCAATGCCTTGTGCCTGCAGAAGCAGCTGGTGACAGCATGACTGCTTGACTCTGCTCTTTTCCCTCAAAAGCCCTTCTTTCTCTTCCCTTCTTCCCTCACATGCCTTTTCTTGCACGTTAATCTTTACCTCTGCTCCTCTTCCCTCCCTCCCCCGAAATCCAATCAACAGCTCTTTCTCGGGCACCTTTCTCTTCAACTCCTCAGCAATCAGAGGCTCAGGAACAGGAAATGCACCAGCAGATGGGGACCAACTGCTGTCCTTAGGGCCATTACCTTCACTGGGGAAGATGGGGTACACCATGTGCGGGCATTGTAGGCCCTGGCTCAGGGGGATCTCTGTGAAAGGAGGAGAGCCTGGCCATCTTTCTCTGACTGCTCCGCTTCCTGCAGCAACTTGTAGAGGGGTCCCGGAGTGCTTGTGTGATATGGAGCTTCTTCAGATGTCATCAGCTTCAACCTGGGACTGTAACAACGATGCCAAAAAAAGGAGACGCCATGGATTCCCAACAGGCAAGAGGCATTGATCATCAAATGCCAGCAGAAGAAGGTGGTGACAAACATTATGTCACTGACATCATCGTCCTGCCATGGGTAGCCGGAGACTGGTCTGTATAGAATAAATCCCGCCTGCATCAGCCAGGAGCCCATCACCAGAAACAGAAAGTTCTCCATCACCCAGAGCTGAGACATGTCGGGAGCCCACAGCTCTGCGATCAGCACCAGCGTCAGCAGGAAGACCACCAGGATGAGCAGAGAGTGCACTTGCAGCTCCACCCCTTCTGAGTCTTTAACATGTGACACCATCAGCAGCAGGAGCTGGTAGAAGCTCAGGACCAGGGTTCCTTTTTCTAGGACCACACACCTCTGAGAGAGGACGTTCCTGCTCATGAAGTCTACACAGCCATTGAGGGCGAGGAGCATGAACATGGTGAGGTGCTGCCACTCTTTGGGATACATAAACCTTGGTGGCAGCTCCCTGTTCATCAGTATTAGGCCTCCTTTAATGCAGCTGATCTCATAGGCCATCAAGAGGGAGCCCGCCATCATCTTCAACAAACCCCCATAGGATATATTCCACATCCTGGCCCATCTTCCCTTATTCCTGGTAGGGCACAAAGGATACAGGAGAGAGTCGTTGAATATTACAGCTTTGGAGACCACTATGGCCTGATACAGTCCATATAAGAACAGAAAAAGACCTGGATAGACGTGACCTATAAAGGTTCCCATTGAACTGCAGATCTGTCTAAAGGAGAAAGGCTCAAGATTCAGGCAAGGCTGCACCTGAGGCCACTTCAAATTCTGGGTTTGGAAAGAACTGCCTGCCACCTACTTTTATCATCTCACCCCACCTACTGTTACCCCACAGAGAGGAAATGTTTCTCTAGAAAATCCTACACACATGGTGGAATATGGCTTTATTATTCTAATCCATCTGGTACACTGGGAACTAACTGGCTTCTGCCAAAAAAGGAAGTAGGTAAATAGTTTTCAGGGATCCTTCCAGCCCTTGAAGTTCTTCTGGTCACATTTGTCCCCTACCCGCCACAGCTTCCTTCCTCCTGTCCAGCACAGTGCTCAGAGGAGAGAAATGGAGTGGGTTACCATGGTGTCCAGAGAAAGCGTTGCCACTTGTAAATTCTTGAGTACCCCTCAGTACCTCTCAGTCACAACTTTGATTCAATTGTAATGTCTAGGTACATAATCATGAACATCTGGATTCGTGACCATATGATACATTTTAAGCACCTCTCTGGCTTTTTCTATTTTTCTTTGATAGACACACGATGAAGGCCACCAAGAAAGCTCCCTTCACCCCTGCTCTTACTGTGTCACATCAGCCCGACCACAACCACGTCAAAATCTCTACTGGCCAGAAGATGAATCTGAGAAGCCACCTTTTGATATTGATTTCAGGGACTGTGGGGATTTCGTAGTGTGCCAGTGGAACTAAGCTAGAGCCTTGTTTCCCAGAGTTGCCCTCCCTACCTGGGTCCAAGTTAGGCTTGGCTACACGTGGAATGTTCATGGGAATCTGAAGGTGGAAGTAAAGCAGCCACCAAGTACACTGTGGAAATGTGGGGTGCCACTGTGTGGGGTACCAGGCCCACTGTGGCTCACGTGTTCTACCTTGGGTCTGCTGGCTCACCCCTGGTAGTGGACAGTGGCTGGGCTTACAGCTCCCCCAGCTTCTTCTACAGGGTGGCTGCCATTGAGGAGTGAGGTGGGCAGAGGAAGACACGGGCTCCAGTTTGTGCTGGTGATTTCAGTTTGTCCCTGCTCTTCCCTACTTCGTGTAATATATTCTTCCTGACTGCTACCACGTTGACCTGCAATGACCCCAGGACCCCCACACAGCAGAGAGCAATAGCCTTCCTTAGAGTAGGTCACTGGATCCCACAAATGTGTAAGATCTTCTTTCTATGAGAAATTTATATCCCACATCACTCATTCCATATCACTCTGATTCCATGATCCACCCCTAAGTGATGCAAAGAATTAAGCTGCAGTCCTTAAGATGTAGACACCATTAGAGGATGAACTCCAGTGAGCTGGTATTGGACATTTATATTTTCATGTGGAAGAGCCCATCAGCTTCACATCCCAGTTATTCACTGGGTGAGTGTCTACTGCACCTGGCCAGACAGTTCTAGGGACTGGATAACAGCAAGGTGAGCGTGAGGCAGAGGGGATGGTGGTGAGAAGGTACAGGGGATGGGAGACATCCCTGGGCACACAAATGGCTCTGGGCATACTGCACTGGGGACCTGGAGTAGGAGTTTCTCTGAGGCTGACGGGTGTGCTGAGGGGACAGGAGGAAGCTCCTGAGCACAGGAGCCTTGGTGACTTCAGTCTTCTGCATAATCCTCTGTGCTCACTCCACAAGCAGTGCTGTGGGCCAGAGGGGCAGCTCCCGTGTGCTGACAGCGCCCCCAGTGGGGTGGAGGAGAGCTGACACCCTAGGCTCAACACTGCCTTGAGCCCTCACTCCCATCCAAATACCTGCTCTTTCTCAAGCCCACTCAGTGCCAGAAAAATTAAACAACTTTCTCTGCCCTCGAGGATGACAGCATTTCAGATCGCTTCTTGTTATTGGGAGATTTAGTAGAGTTGGGGAGTTGAGTGTCAAGACAAGTTAGAAACAGCAAGCTTAATTCTGCTTTCTGAAGGAATCTACTTTGCTTATGTAATTTTAAATGTTGGTCTTTTTAGTCAATTCATGCATGGTCATTGTAGAAAAGTCATATAGACTATACAAGCAAAAAAGAACATTAAAAATCCTCTGTAATCTCACAAGCCGGAGGTGACAATTGCCACAGGTTTTAAGAAGGCGTCATGAGGAAGTAGAAAATACATCGACTGGAAGTCAGAATCTGGATTCTAGTCCTAGTTCCCTGTCGATTTGCTGAATGTTCTACCTTTACATAAAAAAGTGATTGTTGGACTTAATTTTCCGGAAAGTGAAATTACAAAGGAAAGGATATTGTTATACAGAGTGAGCATGTTTATATCCTGTCCCTTTCTGCCTTTTGGTGAAATATCAAAATTCCTGGAAGGCACCGTGGAGCCGAGTGCTCAGAGGAAGGAAATT
>CM052450.1:8687314-8742194 GCA_028533085.1 Varecia variegata | reverse complement strand
AAAAAGGCATGAAAAGAATGTGAGAAAATATTTGCAAACTATCTGCTATGGTTTGAATATTTGTCCCTTCTAAAACACATGTTGAAATTTATTCCTCAATGTGGCAATATTGAGAGGTAGGACCTTTAAGAGGTGATTGAGTCATGAGGACTCTGTCTTTATGAATGGATTAATCTAATCCATTCATGGATTAATGGACTAGTGAATGGCTTATTATGAGTGTGAGACTGGTGGCTTTATAAGAAGAAAAAGAGTGACTTGAGCTATCACGCACAGCCCCCTTGACATAGCTTGCCCTGTACCAATTCAGACTCTGCACGAGTCCCCACCAGTAAGAAGGCTCTCAGCAGATGCAGTCCCTCAATGCTGGTCTTCCCAGCCTCCATAACTGTAGGGAATAAATTCCTTTTCTTTATAAATTACCCAGTTTCAAGTATTCTGTTGTAAGCAATGGAAAATGGACTAAAATACCATATATCTGGTAATGAGTTAATAGCCAAAATATATGAAATTCTTCGTTTAGAGAGTATGATGGAGAACAAATTATAGGGGATGGGCACACAAATGGCTCTGGGCATACTGCACTGGGGACCTGGAGTAGGAGTTTCTCTGAGGCTGACGGGTGTGCTGAGGGGACAGGAGGAAGCTCCTGAGCACAGGAGCCTTGGTGACTTCAGTCTTCTGCATAATCCTCTGTGCTCACTCCACAAGCAGTGCTGTGGGCCAGAGAGGCAGCTCCCGTGTGCTGACAACGCCTCCACTGGGGAGGAGGACAGCTGACACCTGGGTCACAGCACTGCCTCTGAGCCCTCACTCCCATCCAAGTATCTGCTCACTTAATCTCATCCCATCCAAGTATTTCCCGCACCTAGTTAATATCACCATGCCCCACATGATGACATTTCAGTCAATAATGGACCATATATACAACTGTGGTCCCATAAGATTATAATAGAGCCAAAAAATTCCTATCATCTAGTGATGTCGTAGCCATCTTAATGTCGTAGCAGAATGTATTACTCACATGTTTGTGATTATACTGGGTAAACAAACCTACTGCACGGGCAGTTGTATAGAACTGTGCAGTCATGTCCTGGGCTCTCATTTTCATTCACTGCCCACTCACTGACTCACCCAGAACAACTCTCAGTCCTGCAGGCTCCATTCGTGGTAAGTGTACCAGCTTTAATCTTTTATACCATTTTTTTACTGTAACTTTTCTGTGTTTAGATACACAAATATTACTCTTGCATTCCAATTGCCTATGGCGTTTGGTACAATAACATGCTGTACAGCTTTGTAGCCTGGGAGCAATAGGCTACGTAGCCTAGGTGTGTAGTAGGCTGTACCCTCTAGATTGGTGTAAGTACACTCTAAAATGTTTGCACAACAACGAAATTAAAGATGCATTTCTCAGATGTATCTCTGTCCTTAAGCAACACATGACTATATCAGGAAAATTCTGGAGGCCATCTTTTGCCAGAGGGAGAGTGGGGATTTAAGTGTGAAAATGCTATTGGAGAGATAGCTTAAGGAAGGGACTTCAGTTCCTTATTCCATTTAAACTTCAACTTTCTTTCTTTCTTTTTTTTTTTTAATACAAGTTGGCATAGACTGGGTTGCAATGCACAGAATTCATTTCTTTTTCTTCTTTTGTGTACCAACCACAAGACTACATTTCCCACCCTGCCTTGCAGTTAGATGCAGCCTTGCAACCAAGTTCTAGCCAGCGGAATGTGAATGAAAGTGATATATATTACTTTCTGGTCTCACTCAGAAAATTCCCCCTCACAACTCTTTCATTCTCCTTTCTTCTGGCTTTATACATACAGAACATCCCAGCTTACTTAAATGTCATATGTTGTTGAAGATGGAAGAGCCCCAAGATGTAAGAAACGGGTTTCCTGGATTACTCCTTGTGGGAGACCTATACTCTGATCAGAAACACTCATTTTGGACTGTATATGGGCAAGAAATTAACTTTTCTTTAGTTAAGGAATGGAAAGTATTGCATTTGTTTGTTAGAGCAGAGAGTTCACCCAAGCTTATGCAAAACTAGTACATAACCTTTATAGGAAAATTTGGGGAAAAATACACAAGCAAAAAAATGAGAGAAAAATAAGCACTTGTAATCTCATAACCTGACATTAACCACTGTTAACAGTTTGTTATAGAAACTCAGCTTTAGGAAGGTTAGTTTGTAAAATGGAAAAAAAAAATGACTGGAAATAGATCAGTATTCCAGTCTCAAGTTTTCTCCTGATTAGCAGAGCTTTAATTTCTCTATTAGAGAAAGGAAAGACTTTTACATCTGTGTTCTGTACATTGAGGGGTGGGTGGGAGAGAAACGCTGGGTTGTGGCATAGAAAGGAGTGTTTATCACCTCACAATTTTCCCTTTTTAGCCAGTGGTCAAAACATCCGGAAAACTTCAAAGAGCTGAATGCTCAGGGAGGGGAGGCACACAGGGAAGCTGTGAGTGGGACTCTGTGATGGAGTGGCCCGGGGAGGAGAAATCCGTGGTGTTCTCTGTGGTTCTCGCCTTTGCTGTGGGAAATCACTGAGCTGCTCGAGGAAGAGCGGTGCCTGGTGCAGCGAAGTCCTGTGCCCAGCTGAGTGCTAACCATCAGCGAGGAGCCAGCGCATGCTTCTGCGTGACCGGGGGCTCCCTAGAATAACCGCAAGTGTGAAAATGGGCTGCATTTGTTCACTAGTAATATTACTTCTAGTGTCTTGCGTCTTGGGACACAGTGACGTGAGGGGACAAGGAGATACCACTCATCTCCTTACCACTGTATTGAACTCTACCTCTTGACCACTCCTGGCAGCTGGGACAGGGGTATCAGCAGTCACAGGAGGAGGGAGAAGTGTACACTGGAACACCAGTGTTCAAAGTTGAAAGTGGCACAGATGTGGGACAAGTAGCCCCACATAACGTCCCATCTGGGATGTTCGGTCCTCCTCCTTGGCCAGACATCAAGGGTACACATTGTTCACTGAAACATGAGCATCCTGATCCCAGGACTTTGAAGATAGGAATCGCCCATCCCAAACCGGACACTGCCCACAAGCAGCTGAGCAAGAAGCCAAAGGTGGTGAATGATTAGCAAAACTGGCAGACAGCTCCAGTCTGTGGACACGGAGTACCTGGAAGACTGTTTGATGGGGAAAACTCAGCCAGACCACGGGAACCCATGGAGGTCCTTCATGGCCTGGCTGCTCTGTGGTGAGACTCCCCTAGACGTTTCCCCCAACACCACCATCCCACATTCCCGAGGGTCCCCAGGCACAGCCACTGCCATGGCCACTCGTCTGGTATCATGAAATGCTCCAGTGAGCAAGGGTTTCAAGAATCCAGTAAACATGAATTTACTAACTGTGGTGACATTGCCTTGTCCTCACAGAGCTTACAATATAGTTACAAGTGCAGTACACAGACACACACAGGAAATACACATATATATATATGTATAAAAGGATTATTTAGAATTAGAGAATGTCATGCTGAGTGATGTGCAGAATGCCTTTTAGAGCCATTGACGGAGGAGGTACAAGGATAGAGTCGTCCCTAGACACGTCCTAGGAAACTGCCAGGTACTGTGTTTGAGCGTAAGGTTTCATGTAAGGTTCTTTCAAAGCACCTTTTAGTTTGTCTCCCTTGGTTGCTTAAATTGTCATTATCTTCATCATCATCAATGTTTGTAACTCATTTTAGTTCATTGGGAAATAGCTCCGGGAGAGGGAAAACCAGCCGTGTGCCCAGGGGCTTACTGAAGAACTCACAGGTAGCATTTCTGTGGGGCATCAGCCCAAGGGCAGAGTCTAGGCCTTATCTGGCCAGACTTAGCACTTGGAAGAGAGGGGAGAGGAATATTTTGTTTGCTACTCTAGAACCCACCCTCCACCCTTATCCACTGTCCTCCATAGCTCTGGAGGCTGCGCTTTATGGATGGCAATAATGAGCTTTTTCGCACTCTGCCTTCCGGTCGGGTTTGCTGATGGAAGGCATAAGAAGGAGGTGAACAGGAGGAGAGTGGGTTCAACATCTTTGTTCCCAGGTTCTCTCTCTGCTGGGAGGCGGCCAGTTGGTTGCATCATCTACAGAAGGCCCCAGCTCCTGTAGCTAGAGCTGCCTCTCACGTCTAGGTGCCAGGGATGGCGCTTCACAGTTGTTAACCCTTGGCTGTCTTAGCATTCCTGCCAGCATGATTTTACATGGCTCCTTTAGTTGACACCTAACAGTTTTACCCCATATGAGCGTGCAGTTCTGGATCAATGATTGATACACTAACTGATATTAAGAGTGGCCTCAGGAGTGGCCCTCAAGGTGGAATTCTGGGACTAGGTTGCTCACGTGTTGGAAAAATGTATGGATAACCTCCTTGCCAGGAAAAAGGAGATATTTAATTTAACATAGGGTGGCATCACAATTTCTCACACAATGATTGTATGGATTGAAGTGCACATGGAGGGCAAGGGGTTGGGAGAGGAAGTGGCTTTGGCAAAGTGATGATACGGTGACAATAGTGATTATAACAATGTTGGGGTCAGCTGACTCCTTTTGGTGCCCTAGAGCTGTGCTGTCCTTGTGGTCACCACTAACCGCATGTGGCTATTTACGTTAAACTTAAGATTGATTAAAATTAAATAAAATTTTAAATTCAATTCTTCAGTCACACTAGCCACGTTTCAAATGCACAATAGCCACATGTGGCTAGACTACCATATTACAGGACAGCATAGATCATGAACGTTTGCATCACCACAGAAAGTTGAACTGGACAATGCTGTCCAAGAAAAGTATACCGAGTGGAAAAAAAAATTGAAAGCCTTACATGCTCAATTCAGAAGATGGGTGGAAAATGAAAAAGCCTTTATGCCAAGTTTAGAGGAATTCCTCGCTTCTTAGAGTTGCAGGGCAGAGAAGAATTTCATCAAGTGCTGTTTTGTATGGCTTGTACAGTGGCGAAGCCAATTAAATGCTGCCTCTGCCAGTCTCTAAGGCTAAATCAAGGGCAAGTGGGACCCTGACACATGGGAGGGGGAAACAGGTGAGGCCGAGAACATTGAGACCCCCAGTTTCCTAGAACCTCTTTTTCTGATTGAGGAAACCCCTCTTCCTACTAGAGAGAAAGCCTTCCTCTGATTAAACACCTTTTGATAACTGTACCTGAGCAAGTGTCACCCAAGGGGATGCCAGTCTGTCTGGGGTCCACTCCTACCTCTCTGACTACCTCCAGGACTGTAACAAGAGTAGGTCCAGGTGAGGTTGTACAGGACCTGAGGTGGGAGAGGAAATCAATACGTCAAAATAATTACAAGACCTTATCCATCAGTTTTGGCCAGAGTTTGGGGAGCATGGATTTGAATGAATTCTAAATGGGTTGACCATGGAAAGTGAAACTGAAGAGTTGATTGAGCCATATTTATCCATATAAGCTTATTTTCCCGAGATTCTGGATTTAATATGTTGGCTTGAGCAAATAGGAGTGACATACAGTCTGTTAGGATAGCCAGTTGAAACTGGAACTCAATGGTGGCCTGGAGTCAGTGGAATTGACGCATTGGAATTTCCCTGGCAAACTCCAGAGAAGCACTGCCAAATAGAACTTTCTGGAATGGTGGGAATTTTCTATAATGGATGCTGTCCAATACAATAACTTCTAGCTACCTGTGGCTATTGAGCACTTAAAATGTGGCCAGTGCAACTAAGAAACTGAATTTTAAGTTTTATTTTATTTTAATTAATTTAAATTTAGCACATGTGGCTAGAGGCTACTGTATTAGATGATGCCACTCTTGTTTAAGGAGTCTGAAGGCTCGGGGGAATGGTGATGTGAGGATGGACCTCAGCCACCCCTTCATCGTAACCCCCGTAGGGCTGGGAGGAGACTTCTTCTTCTGAGTCCACTCTGGCTGCATCCTACAGGCTTCGAACTATGGAGTTATCGTTCACTTTTTAATAGTTTTTCTACTTCTATTTTTATTTTCTCTTTAATCCAAAAGTTATCTAGAAGAGTGTTTTAATTTGAAAATTGTGTTATAATTTTTCCTTTTACTATTTTTTTATATTGATGTTATTTCCTCTTTTTTTTTTCTGGAATGTATTATTTTTCTTCATTTGTTCCTTAAGCAGTATTCAAATCTTCTATATTCTTGTTTTTTTCATATGATATGATTATTTCTGAAATGAGTGTTATGCTCTTTGGCTACGGCTCTGGATTGTGCATTTCTCTTTTTATTTCTATCAATATTTATTTTATGCATATATTTATAATGCATCAATATATATAATGCCACATTGTCAATGTATTAAGATTCATAAATGTTATATCTTCTTGGCAAGCTGAATGTAATCTTTGTCCCTCTTAATTGTTAATGCTTCTCACCTTTAGTTTTCTTTTGTCTGGTATTAGCATTATAGCACCTGCTTTCCTATTATTTTTTCTAATATAATTTAATGCCTATGTTTCAACCTTTTTGTACCCCATTGTTTTAGCATATGTCTTTTCAATACTATTAATATGTAGTTTGCCTTTGTATTTGAACCTGTTCTAAAAATCTATATTACCTTGACAAGGGAGCTTAAGATACTTAAATTTATTGCGATCATTGGTGTATTTAGACTTATTGATGTATTTTGGATCCTTGTTCTTCCTTTAAAAAAAAATTTACAGGAATGAGTAACTTACATTTACTAGAATCAGAATTTCCTCTAAAACAAAGATAGGTCTCTCAGAACTGAAAGTGAGAGGAACTTGAAATTGATGACACGTTACTGTCCTTGTGTTCTCCAACCTGTCTCACCCCTCCAGCTCCAGCTTTGTGAACTTTACAAACAATCCCGGTGAATTCCAGTGAACCACGACATGCCACATAGGCAAAGTTGTCCTTGATTTCTCATGGCACCAATCTGTGTGGCAGCCTTTGCTCTTTTGTTCCTCAAATAAAGGAACTTTTCTATATGAGGTTTAATTAAAATCAAGGCCTCACTTCACTGGTACTTCACTCAGAGCACCATCATGTAATGCAGTAGTTATTGGTTAGTGTCTTTTCTGCCACTGAGAACGACTAGAACGTTTTGAGATATCCTAAGAAACAACAGGGTAAGGTGGTTAGTAGCATGGACTCTAGGAATACTCTGCCCCACCATTGGAATCTCAATTTTGTCATGTTTTCTACCATTCAATAGTTACAAGAACTCAGTCCAATAACTTCTCTGAGCTCCATTTTCCTCATATGGAATGTGACGCCTATAGTATCACTTCAGAGGGTTATTGTGTGGATTAGAAGAGATAATTCACATAAAAATGCTCACCACATAGTAAGAAAGTAGAAAATGGTAGCTGATATTAATACTAAGTATCTTAGTCCACACCTAGGACTCTGGACAAGACTTTTCACACAAATTGTCATTTCCTTAATGACATTTCCTTAAGGGGGAGCTCCTTGGAGACTCCAAATATCTCCATAAAGAGCCATAATCGGCTTCCCTGGATATTCGTAGCATCCCCAAAGCCGACTGAAGAAGTCAGTCCACGAACAGAGGACCTGAGGTTTAGACAGGTGCCATGTTCACGAGCCTCATATTCGTAACCTCTGCCCTATTTCTACCTGTTTTGCCTGCAGTTGCTGCATGAAGGAGACCTGGCCTTAATGAAATATTCAGTCGGGGATCTTTTCATGTCCCAAATTAACTTTAATGAGCAAACAGGGAAAGATCAAGAGGGCCGCGGCTGGGACTTAGGGGAAACTTTGAAGCAGAAGCCAGGATGGGGTAGATGCCCTCTGGCAGTCAGCCAGCGTTTGCTTTTGATGACAGAAAACCCTCAGATCTTGTTCATCTGAGCAGCAAACAGGGGCCGTGTTACCAGAATACCTGAGATTTCATCTTTTGCAATGCCTCTGTGTTTCTCGGTCAGTAAACACGTGTCAGACACCTACTGTGAGCAAGAAACTTGCACTAGGCTTCTATGAAGTGCTTTGGGGAATACCCAGGTGAGTAAGACACTGTCATTGCGCTGAAGGATTTTACATTCTAGTAGAGGAAATAAGATGTACACAAGTGACCACATTAGGAGCGAGGCTGGGACATGTCATAAAAGAGGTGCAAAATCCCATATGATAGAAGAAGGCACAATTGCTTCTACCCTGGAGGGAACTGGGCCAGCTGTATGCAGGAAGTTAGATGGGAGCTGCCATTTTAAGAAAGGTGGGATCTGAGAGGTGAGCAGTGGTCATTTAGTGGAGCACATAGTGTGAGCACTGGCAAAAAAAGTCCAGGGAATGTTCTAGAAACAGCAAGTTACACCTACCCTGTTTCTTCTATCTGTGTTTGCGTGGGAAAATCTCTCAATCAATTTCAGCCTCATTTTCCCCATAAGTAAAATGAGGCTAGTTCTTTCTACATCTCGGAAGAATTGTAAATATCAGATGATTTGTATTGTAATAGGCAGAAGGTGTAGATCATTGTCTGTACTCAAATAATGGTAGGTAGTGTCTCTCACACCTGTTTCTGTTTCTCCCCTTTATTCCCTGAGCTGGTGAGAAGCAGACCCCCAAGAATTTCTACTGGAATATGGAATTTTGGAACAAAAAAGAGGAGCTGAAGATCAATACTAATGTTTAAATAAGGAAATTTAGGATTGCCACAGGCAGCCCCCAGCAGGGACAGTCCCCTTCTGTCATAAAAGTGTCCTGTGTAGAATGAGTTCTGGACTGAAATCTCCAGGCTGACTGTCCCCCCGTTCCTTCCTTGTTACAAATTCCTGGGTGGCATGGTTGTCTTTCTGAGTGTCCTGCCACATCCATGTCCCCAAAGAACTCTTTTTTCAAAGACATTTCCTTCCCTGCTTCCCCAGTCTTCTGGTTGAAGACTTTGCCGCAAGGAGCTTAAGAATTCGTCAGATGCTCTGCTCCGAGCAGTGTCGGTTTCCTGGATGTGGCTCCTTTGGAGCTGCATCTTGCCATTTTCCATTTTTGGTATTCAACAAACATTTGAAACAAGATCTTAATTGTAGCGTATCCTTTTGTCTCTGAGTTTCAGCAGAGGTCTCAAAGGCTAGCAATAAAACTGTTGGTGGGAAGTCCCACTGTCGGTCCAAGGGAGGTGCTGGAGCATGTATGCAGGGCTGTCGGAGGGGACACCTGAGTCTGTGGAATGGAATTCAGTGGAATACTAATCAGCCTTAATAACGGAGAGCTTGCAATCTGTGACAACATGGGCAAACCTAGAGGACATTATGCTAAGTGAAACAAGCCAGACACAGAAAGGAAAATACTGCAAGAACTCAACTCACTTCCATGTGGAATCAAAAAAAAAAAAGAAAACAAAACAAGAACAAAACTCAAATATGTAGAAAGAGAATGGAAAGTTGGTTACCAGGGCTGGAGGGGTGGGAGGTGGGGCCAAAATGGGAGATGAAAGTCAAAGGTTTATAGTTTCAGTTATGTAAGATGAGTTAAGTTCTAGAGATCTAACGTACAGCGTGAGTGAGGACCATGGTTGATAATATCGTGTACTGGAAATTTGCTAAGAGTAGATTTTAAGTACTTTTACCACACACACAAAAAAGGTAACTATGTGAGATGATGGATAAGTTAATTTGCTTGACTGTAATCATTTCACTAGGTATATGTATGACAAAACATTGTGTTGCATATCTTAAATATATACAATAAAATAAAGCATTTCAAATGGAATAAGGGGAATGGGGAAGAAATTCCATTTTAGGACCTGGGAGCCTCTGCAGAGACTGAGATCTGAGCTGGCTGGTGGCATCAGTGTGGCAAAGGCACTTAATGCAGACAGAGCAGACAGAGCCAAGACAGGTGTGCAGTAAAGTATAGGTACAGGGATGCTTGGAGATCAAGGTCATATAGGCTGTCATGGTGGCAGTGGGAATGAAAAATGGGTACATTTTAAAGAAAAAAATCATAAAACTTAAATTCTCACAGTGCTTTGCAGTTTGCAGAGCTCACCACAACCCATGGGATGGGTGGGAAATTTGCTCTTCGTACTTGTCTAACAAATGAAATAACTGTGGCAATTATCTTAGCAAGCAGTACACTAGCAAGTGACATAACCCAGGCTTCCTGGCTTCAGGTTTATCTGTTATTCATTTCATGGCATTCAATCCTGTCCAATCCTGTGCCTCCAAACATGTTCTGGGCAGTTCAGTGATAGAGACTACTTAAAATTTTACTTTTGGAATTGTAGGAGTGTGCCATGAAGATTATATTGATCGATCCATTCATTTAACAAACACAGTAATTACATTTCAGAGGGAGGAGATAGATAATAAAAAATAAGCAAGCAATGTGTATATGTCATATTAGATGCCAGTAGAGCTAGAGAGAGAAATGAATCACAGAAAGGGAGTAAGATGTGCTAGGCATCTGGGGGACTGCTAATTTTAAATAGGTCATCAGTGAAGGCTATGTGATAATGGTGACATTGGAGCAGAGACCTGGAAACAGCGAGCTGCTAGTGAGTCATGCAGATTCTAGGAAGAATTGTTCAACAGTGGGAATAGTAAGTGCAAGGGTCCTGAGGCAGGAGCTTGCTTAGCATGTTTTAGGGAAAAGATCAGGACTCCAGTTTTAGACTGTTGAGTGTTAGGTACCTGTTAAACATATATCTCTGGGGTTCAGAAAGAAAGCCCATGTGCCTGGGCACAGTGAACAAGGGAGAGACTAGGGGGAGACCAGGACGGAGAGAAGCAGAGGGGCTGGATGGACAGCCCAGGGCTTTGCTTTCTGCTCTCAGTGAGAATGAAGTCACTGGAGAATTTTGAGCAGAGAGGTGACAATCAGATCTAAGTTTAAATAAGATAATTTGGGGTGCTGTGTTGAAAATAGACTCTAGAGACTCAGGAAGGAAGCAGGGAGACCAGTGAGGAGGCTGTGGCAATTATCCAGATGGGAGATGATGGCGGCATGGACCAGGAAGAGAGAGGTGAGGATGGCGAAAAGTGGTCAGATTTTATGTTTTTTGAAGGTGGTGTCAAGAGGATTTAGAGATCAATTAGATGTGTCGCATAGAGGAGAGCAGCATCAAAGATGACGCCAAGGTTTTTAGCCTAAGGAACTGGAAAGATGAATTTTCATTTGAGACGGCAAAGGATTCGGGAGGAAAAGGATTTGGGGGAAAGACCAGGAGTTTGGCTGGCGCATTTAAAGTTTGAGATGCCTGTTTAATATTCAAGTATTCATGGCAATTGTTTACAAATGTCTGGAGTTTAGGGAGAGGTCAGGATGAGAATATAGATTTGGGAGTTAACATATAGTTCTGGTGGTTTTCAGTGGAGTAGCTGTCAAGTACTGTGAAGGAACTGAGATTTTACCCTATTTCCAAGGTAACGAGTTAGCCTGCCGCAGGTTCATGGATGCTGGCAGCAGACATGACTCCTAGCTCACACAGAGGACTTTATTCCAGCCATAAAAGGAACCAGAGTATCCGCATTTTCCTGTCCCGTAGCTCCAAGCCTCAGTTTCCCCAGCAACGTGAACAGGGCCAGCAGATGCCTGCACGTGCAGTGGGTTGCATTACAGGAAAGGAACCCCAGGCTTAGGAAACCCAAATCTTTTATAATTGGCAAGAAGCTTGCCTATTTGTTCTAGGAAATCCACTGTCTCCATGTTCCAAAGCTGTTTGCTCTACAAAGATAGTCCAGAATAAAGCCAGTTGGTGTCTAATTGTGAGCCATGCAGAGATGAGAGAGACCTGTGGGGACTTGTCTCCCAACATAGTATCACCTTCCTAAGGATCATTGTGGAAATTTTAAGGGGCATTTTTCATTTTTGCAATGATTGGGAGTTCCGCTGTCATTTCATGGGCTGAGGCCAGGGATAGTAGATATTTCACAATGTATGGGACAGTATCAAGCAAAATGAATTACTGCATGTCCCACACAAGTTTCGAACATTCTGGCAGGCATTCATTTAAGTAGAAAAAAATTATTATTTAAGCCTAGACCCTATCTCCACTTTGACGAAGTATTCTTAGTACAGCTTAATATACACTTAATATTAAATCATTTAAATCAAAGGAATATTGTACTTTGTTTTGTTCAGAATTTTATCAATAGTTATTCACCCTTGGGGGAAAAAATACATTGCTAGCAGCAACACTAGTTGTTTGCATCACCATACTCGTACCAGACATTTGTAGCTGACTCAATGATGGTGATTTTGTGTATATATCAAAATGTACTTATTCAGCCTTTATTTCATAAGGTCAAATAGGAAGAAAAATATTTCATTGAATATTACCTTCCTTCTCTTCAATAAAATGTCTTCATTAAAAGAAAGTAAAATATTCTGTGTAGGACGTATTCAGGGTAAATAAACAACAAAAAAAAGAGAAATATTTTTAAAAAATAAAGAAATAAAATATAGTCAGATGCTTGCATCTAATATTGTTGAGAGGTTAATGAAGAAGAGGATTAAAAATTGACCATTGGATTTAGCAGCATGGAAATCATTATTGACCTTGAAAAGAACAATTTCAGTGGAGAGATGGGGTCACGAGTTTGTTTGAAGTTAGTTCAAAACAGCATGAGAGGACAGGAATTGAGACATGAGGATAAACAGCTTATTTGAGATTTTCTGTGCAGGAGAGCAGAGAAATAGGGGGTTCACAAAGCACGTAGTGCGGAGCACATAGGAGGGACTCAGTAAGTGCTGGCCAGAGAAGGGCTTTTGAGCCCTGGGAGGTGCATGGTTGATGTCACCTACTGAAAAAGTGCTAGTTAAAAGAATGGCGGGGATGGGGTAGTCAGGAAAGCCTTCTTGTGGCTTTTTCTTTCGAGTTTTCAAAGAAATGGTGGTGTCAGAGGAGGAGCACAGAAATGAGAGGCTGTTGCAAGCATGAGCTTAGGCACAGAGATGGGAGGAGTTTGGGGGAGGGAAGGGGACATTTGGGGGGGGACCAAAAGGCTTGAATAGAGAGACCCGGAAAGGAAGTGGACGGAAGACCTCAAAGGCCAGATTGTGGCATTTATGGTGGGTCCGATGAATCAACAGGGAGCCAGAGGTCTTGAGCAGTCAGGGACGCAGTGGGAATGTAGCTTTAGTTGTGTTTTTCAGACTCTGCTGTGCTTCTATTCCAGGTGGTGGGTTGGGCCGGTTACAGCTCATGACGGTGTAATGAGATGTGCATATTTTCATGCTAACTCCATCCTTCAGTTTCTTCCCTGAGGTAGGGCAATTCGGGGAATAAAATCCTGGAGATAAAACTACTGGGAGGTAGAAGCTCACTTTGGGCATTTAAGGGTGGGGTGAGGAGAGAGAGGGCCCTCCTGAGTGAGCGCATTTGATGCTGGCACTACTCCCTGAACCTTGCTTGCTTCGTCTGTCAGATAGGAGTGTCGCGTGTTGCAAGGATTAGCTATCTACACTGCTTGTTGCATAAGAAGAATGCGTCTTACTGGTGTTAATTTTTTAAAATGCCACCCAGTTCCAGCCAGTCAGTAAATGATGGAGCAAGTGGAGAGCCGTGGGGAGAAGCAGTGACACTTTCTGGCCTGAACTTGCCGGTCCTGCCTGGTGGAGCCCACTCAGCCCCAGGCCACTGTCCCCTCTTTGACAGTCCTATGGTCCGGGTTGTAGGGAAATCTCTAACCTGCTGTTATTTCTGAATTCTTTAGACTATGACTCAATATTCTGGTTGTGGGGCTCTTGATGCTGAGAGGTTGGACAGGTATGTGGCTGGAGGAAATGAACAGGCAAAGAAAATATTTGTAAACTGGTGACTTTGGGATCTATCGGCAGCTCAGAATGACAGCTTTCTATCAGATTATCAACTTCTTTTCAAATCTGTTTTACTTGCAATGAAATATCGAAAGCTACAGATTGTTGTCATGAGTGATAAATTTGAAGGTTTTTAGTAGCCGGGCCGTGAAGAGGCCTTGAGTGCTGGCTGGGATGATCTGGACACCAGATAGGTTTCCGTGAGTGCTGTGGCCTGGCCTGCCCGTCCCCAGCATGGAGAAATTGCAGTGTTGGCCACGGCCAGGCAGCCATGGAAACCCACCGTGGCCTGTGAACAAACAGGCAGCGTGACTTCTTCTCAAAGTGGAACTCTGAAGGTTGGCCATGGGAACCTGCGGCCAGGGCTGCCTCTGGAGTGTGACCTGAGGGGCCTTTGCTAATTCCTTCCCCTAAGCCACTCCTTCCCTCTCCCTGACCCTCAGTCCCACAAGCCCCCAGGCAAAATATCTGAATTCCGACACTGTGTGGAGACTCCAGGCTGGGTCTGGAATCGAATCGGTCTGCCTGAACTTAAACCCTGATTCTAGCATTTATTAGCTGCACGACCTTGCACTAATTACATAGCCTTCGTGAGCTTTGGTTTCCTCATTCTCAAAATGAGGATAATAATTAGCATTATTATGAGCATAAAGTAGGATTTTTATGAGATTAAACGAAAAAAATATATAAAGCCCAATTCCGTGTCTGTCACAGAGTAACTTCCAATAAATGTTAGCCATTTAGTGTGAAAAGCTTCTTTGAGGAAGAATAAAGTAGATGCAACATGGACATGTGAAAATGTTACATTAAATATTGGTAACATTTTGAGAAGATGCTTTTACAAGCATTTTCATTTTCAGTTTTCACAACACCCTAGTGACTAAGAAGAATTATCACTCTTTTTAAATAGATGATGATTTTGAGGTTCAGCTATGTGACATTCCAAGTTGATACAGTAAGAAAAATTAGGAATTCAAGAGGGTGGTCCAACTTTGAAAGCCGATTTTCTTTCAGTACACTATGCTGACAGCAGGAATGTTTAGAGAGGAGCTAGGCAGGGCAGTATTAGACCGGAGGTGAAGACACACAGAGGAAACATGAAAGTTCACCCAAATTCACACTTCTGTGCATGGAATTAGGTGTTACATAGAGGAATCTGAGAACACACATACAGTTGTGCTCCAAAATCCTTTGAAAGATCATATATAGAAAACTTGAAGTATTCAGAATATACAGAAGGTTCAGGAAAAAACAAAAGATCATTCTTAAAACCTTTAGCTAGAGTCAATGTTTTACAGTTTCAAACAGAACCGCCTCACTATGAGCCAATTTACTTCTTTTAGACACAATGTTAACCAGTTTGTACAGCTGATTCATTTCCTACATAATGGGAGATTAGAAGAAACATTAATTGAAGACTTCCATCGACAACAGGAAGAACTAGATGGTAGTCTGACAAGAGCATAAACTCTGAAAAGCAGAACAAAAACTAAAAGATCTTAACGGTTTGAGACTAAGTGCAGATAATCAGAGTAGTGACCCTACATCCTCTGCCACCACTCATGGTGTTCCTGTATGATACGGAACAGGACAAGTTAGTGAGCCATAAAAAATAAAAAATTAAATTAAATTCAAAATACTTCATTAAAAATGGCAGAAATGTTTCAAGACATTTTAATGCTGTTCACGTCTAAAGTGGTTTAAAAAAATGAGGAAAAAAACCCACTATTTTAATTGCAGTTTCCTAAAACAATTTAATGGCAGATAAACTGAGGTTTTATTGTCACTAAAGAGCAATTCATGTGTGTAAATATTATTAGGCTCACAGGACTAACAGAAAGGTCATATCTCAAAGTCATCTTACCTAATTTTTGGTATGATAGAGTGAGTCACCAAAAACTTAACTTACATTTTGTTTTTTAGTGTATCAAGAAGACCCTCTGGAACTTTTAACTTTTGTGTGTCCCTCTTGTAGTAAAAGTCTCCCTTTCTCTAATATTTAGAAAAGAGATTACAACTAGATAGGAGGGATGAGTTCCGGTGTTCTGCAGTGCTATATGGTGAATATGGTTACCTACTAATATAATTTATTATATATTGTCAAAAAACTAGAAGAGAGAATTTTGAATGTTCTTAAAACAAAGGAATGATAAATGTTTGAGGTGATGGATATGCTAATTACTCTAATTTGGTTATTATACATTGTATACATATATTGAAATACTACTCTGAATCCCATAAATATGTACACCTGTTACATGTGAAATAAAATTAAAAGGAAAAGTAAATGAATAAGATATTTCAATAAATAAATAAAAATTGGGCAGAAATGGCTATTATACCATCAAATAACCCTAAATGGCACAATATATTATATATGATATTTGAAAAAATTAATAAAAAATCAGTATAAAACTAAAAAAAAAAAAGAAGGAAGGAAGGAATGAAAGGTATTGTCCCAGCTACACTTCAAGGGTAGCAAATAGATAGGCCTTTGTGTTCTTGAAGTCTGGATCCTTCTTGTCTCCCAGGAAGGTGGGCAGCTCTGTTCTTATTCCTAAAACATGAGCCCTTTCTGGCAGTATGGTACTCAAAATATTGAAGGAGAAGAGGTCAGGATGAACATTTTGGGCTTTTAGAGCTTAAAAAGCAAGCAGCAGTCCAGCCCTGGAAGACATCCTGGGGGTTGGGAATGGCAGGAGGAGACCAGAGGGTTTTGCTGGAAATAGATGAAATGACTCCTTCTGAGCAGGACCTCAGAGGGGACAGCAGGAACTGACAGGATGGAGTGGGAGGGACAAGGCCCTGGGGCCCATGCAAGGAGCACTGTGTCTGAGGTCACTCAGAGAGCTGTCCTCCTTCCAGAGCCCCTGCTGGCTTCAGCAGGGACTAGGCTGTGGCAGCCTCTATCTCACTGGGCTGCAGCACCAGGGAAATACAGAGTCTGTCCCCCTGGAGGATGAGGGCGGGGGTGGAGGGGAATGGGGTGGGGGTGGGGGACTAGTTACCATAGCAACAGCCTGAGCACTATTTGAGCCTCTCCCCTTTCTGAGAATGGCTGTTCAACGGATTTTATGATACCTCATTTGCCCTGCCGTTCTTGGAGGAGGGGGAGATGAGTCACAGTGCATGACAGAGGGTCCATTTCCTGACAGTCTTGGGGGTTGAAGCCAGTTCTATTTTCATTTCAGAAGTGAGTGACATTACTTCTGTCCAGAGAGTGTGAAACTGTTTATGTTTAATTTTTACATCTGCATAGGCAGGACACCAGGAAAAAGGGTTATGTCCTCTCTTGCCTGATAGCCAAGCTCTTCACGTAGCCAAGCTGTTGATTCTTATGGCTGTTTAAATGACGTAAGTTATTTTGATACCCCTGGGTCAGCTTTCAAGATGACCCTAATAACTGTGAGTTATTTTGATGCCCCTGGGTCAGCTTTCAAACTGACCCTAATAACTACAAGTTGTTGCTCTGTGTAATATAGAAGCTCTGACTGTTCTTGATGGGAAACTCCAGTTTCCTCTCTCAGAGGCACATTCAGTAACACAGGCTATTCTGGACCATCTTACACAGGCTAACAACTAGTTGGCTGAACATCACAGTACCGAATCTTGTTGATGCTGGTGGGATTATTGCTGAGACCGATTAGGGGGAACTGCAGGATCTGAGAGGGCTGTAAAGTAGTGGACCCTCCACTGCTTCCTTCATCTGATAAACTGGGCTGCCTCTTAACGGATGTGGGTACCTTTAGCTCATGATGGAAATAACGCTAAAGAGAGTGGGCAGGTCGTCTTAATTGTGATCATTAACATGGATTATGGGTTTAGTGGGATATTTCTGATGCCCTGACCCTGACTTAAGTAATGTGGATTTTCCATACTTGGCTCCTTTCTGTCTGTCCTCCCAAGGAGAGGAGAAATGGAAATCCTTTTCGGTTCCCAGCGCAGCAGTGTTCTCTGATTTTTCCTGAGTGTTGAAGATCCCTGACAGGAAGGGATGAGGGAGGGAAGAGGGTCACACTAAGGACCTTCCTGTGGAGGAACTGCAGTCCCCGAAAGTAGCTCTTTCCGGAAGGTGGAACACCCCTCCCCATTCACATGTGTGCCCAGTGGGTTGGCTGGACCATGCCCTGAGAAGAAAGCAGGGCACTCACCCAGATGTGGACTGCCCCAGCACAAATGCCTTTACTTGCTCTAGAAAATGGGCTTCTTTTTAATACTGACTCCATTTTCAGCAACATGGCAGACGGATCTAATCCCCACCTCCCACCCCCCGCAGGGAAAGACATGCTGAATTAAATAAATAAGACCTAAAAAAAATTTTTTTAAGCCAAAATCTAAAGAAGAAAACCAAAATCCCCGGGTGATAAAATATAAAATATGACTCAGAGCTAGAAGATGCGCTCATGGCAGGCACGGTGAACTGGGCTTATATCCGTATGTTCTAATAGCTGGGGTTTTCATGCCAGTAGAGGGGCAGGAGATATAGTCCTGGGGAACTAAAACACGGATTCCTGCATGAAGGCTGGGTGTGGAAGTTTGGAAGTGTGGCCCCGTCAGTGGAAGGAAGACTGAACACACCCCTCCTGCCAGTTTAAGGGACAGCAAGGAAACTGCTCTGTGCTAGAAGTTCAGGGTAGAAAATAAAACAGGCTCCTGTAGGAATCTGAAACCTCTCCAAATTCACACTACTCTAGGTTAGGGGTGTGTAAAGCTGGTGGCAGGCACCCCTCCCCTCCCTAATGAAAAAAAGAAGAAGCCCATGAGACCTGCCGAAAACTGCCTGCACGGCCCAGCTAAGTTAAAGAATAGCCACACCTGGATGGTTACCCTGATAAGGGTCTCTGTTCCTGAAATGTATACATACCACCAGCCCCTCCTAGTTCTCAATACCCACCCTAAAACCCCCATCCCCCACCTCTAAAACATATATAAGCCCACACAACACTTCTGGGCGATGCAATTTCTCGGGCCCTTCTCTCGGGACCTGTGAACCTCGCCCGGACCCCTCTCTTGGGACCCGTTACCCTCGCCCAGGAGCGCTCAAATAAAGCCTTGTTGCTTACCCCTTTCTACTCTGCACCGACCATCCAAAAACCTTACAGGGTACAAGAATTCCAAACCAAGATAATAATGTAAAATCTGTTACTGGATTAATAAAATCCAGCAGTACCCAGCAGAAGCAAATGAGGCTGCCAAAGGAAAAAGCAACTGTAGCTGAAGTGGTTCCTAATCAGATTTAGAGACCACGGCTGAGGAACCCATGTAAGTGTCCCAGGGCTGCCAGTAACAAAGTACCACAGACTAAGTGGCTTAGTAAGCAGAAATGCATTGTCTCACTATTCTGGAGGCCAGGATTCTAGGGCAAGGAGTCAGCAGGATGGTTTCTGTCTGAAGGCTTGAGGGGGGATCAATTCCACGCCTCTCCCTGGCTTCCGGTGGTTTCCTGGCAATCTTGACATTCCTTGGCTTATAGAAACACCACCCAGACCTCTGCCTTCACTTTTACATGGTGTTCTACCTGTTCTGTGTCTGCATCCAAATTCTCTCTCTCTTTTTTTTTTGAGACAGAGTCTTGCTTTGTTGCCCGGGCTAGAGTGAGTGCCGTGGCCTCAGCCTAGCTCACAGCAACCTCAAACTCCTGGGCTCAAGCGATCCTCCTGCCTCAGCCTCCCGAGTAGCTGGGACTACAGGCATGTGCCATCATGTCCAGCTAATTTTTTCTATATACATTTTTAGTTGTCCAGATAATTTCTTTCTATTTTTAGTAGAGACAGGGGTCTTGCTCTTGCTCAGGCTGGTCTCGAACTCCTGACCTCAAGCGATCCACCCACCTCGGTCTTCCAGAGTGCTAGGATTACAGGCGTGAGTCACCACGCCAGGCCCAAATTCTCTCTTTAGATAAGGATACCCGCCATATTGGATTAGGGGCCCACTTTGCTCTAGTATGACCTCATCTCAACTTAGATAATTATATCTGCAATGGCCCTCTTTCCAAATAAGGTTATATTCTGAGGTTCTGGAGGCTTCAACATATGAATACTGGGGGGACACAATTTAAACCATAATAGACAGTCCATACCAGGGAGGGTCAGCTGACATGCACGTGTGATCGGAGAGTAGCACCCCAAGAATGTAATAGAACAGTCTGAAAGAGACAAGGCTCCTAAACTCTCTCTGACTCAGTTTACTCAGCTGTCACTGGGAGGAAGCATGCTTCATCTAACATGGTCGTTATGGGGCTCAGACTAGATGATGTATGTGTAAGCACCTTGCAAACTGTGACATGCTATGCTAACATTCGTTTTCATTTTTATTATTTTAGTTAATTGGAAATACTGTAATAATGCCCATTTATTCAGGGCTATGCTAAACTCATTATCTCATTCAATTCTTACCAGAAGCCTGTGTGGCAAATATCTTCATTTTGTAGATAAGGAGATTATAGCTTAGATAAAAGTCATTTGCCTGAAGCCACATGGCTAGTAAGTGACAGAGCTAGAATTAAAACTTTGGCCTGCCAAGGTCCAAAGTCTGAGGGGAGCCTTTACTGATTCCGAGTATTTCCCAGGTGTTAGGGCTAAGTTCTAGGCAGAGGTGAGGCTGAGAAGGAGGCAAAAGAAAGGTGTACTCTGTCCTGAGGAGGAAAAGCCAGGCCAGTGGGAAGGGTAGCTAGAGACTCACTTCAAAAGCGAATAAGCATGGTGTTGGGGGCAGGGAGGAGGAGAGAAGAACGATGAATGAGACCCAGTCTCTGCCCTGGCGGAGGCAGGGAGAGCAAAGAACTGATGTGCATTTCAGTGTTTGTGGGCACAGAGGAGCCTTGTGGTCCCAGAGGGAGGACGGGCCTGGACACGGGGTCAGGAAGGCAGGGAAGGCTGCAGGGGGAGGCAGTGTTGGACCTGGCCTGGAATGTGCCAGGCCGTGGGCTCTGTTTGGAATCCCAACTCTACTGCTTACAAGTTCTATGACTTTGAGCAAGTTACTTAAATTCTTGAAACCTCGGCTTCTTAAAGCATAAAATGGAAATAATTATTTGTTTGTCTTCATAGCTATATGCCTCTTCTTTCTCCCTATAGAATTAAGGGGTTGATACCCACCCTCCTTCCTGTCCTGTGCCCTGCAGAGACTGAGGCAGGTGGAGCCCAGCCCAGCATGGTGACTCCTCCTGCTGTGACAGGTTGAGGAGCAGGCAGGGACATGTGAGGGGCAGCCTGCTGCAGGGTCTCTGGGTGAAGACTATGAAGAAATACACTGTATGTCTATATGGATACAGACATAGGTTTATACACTAAAGGGCTCCTCTTTTCTGCCCCGGGGCACCTGTGGGGTTGTGGTATCCTGGAGTGTGACAGCCACCTTGAAACCATGATGGTTACGAGTCTGAGGACAAGGCCAGCGAGGACAGCAGAGGAAACACCAGCACCAACCTGGGTCCTTGACTGCAGTCAGCCTCCGAGTTGGCCACTCGGGTGCTGCGCTACCTTTAGAGTTCTCGTTAAGTGCGAGAATAGACGTTTTCCTGCTTAAACCAGTGAAATCAGGGTTTTTCTATTATTTATAGCCAAAAACATTCAAAGTGATTTCTTACCTCATAGATTTATAAGGAATAAAATGAAGTAATTTTAAAAAAGTGTTTAGCACTGTGAAATGAGAACAATTATCATTAATACAACATTTTATTATGGAGTTATATACTGCTTTCTTCTTTACTAATGTATGTCATATTTCTCCAAATATATATGAGAACATTTTTGGCCAGAACTCAAGCTTCTACTTCTTTGGTCCTCCACTCAGCTAACAAACAAAATGCACAGTGGATGTTTAAAATCTATTTCATCATTAATCATGTTTTTCCCCCTAACTGTAACCCTGATGACAATCCAACCCAGATGCTGCCCTTGTGATTTGAGTGGAGATTGTGTTTCATTTTGCCACTTGGAAGTAAATTCCAAGAGGATCAAAGGAGTTTGACAAAGGGGAAAATGGCAACCTTTCTAAACTTGTCTGGAAGGTGCGAGAATCATAGGCAATCTAGGCTAGAAAGGACTGGAATCATCTGGTCCATCCTCCTCATTTTACAGCTGGGGCCCAAAGACCCCCTTATGGTCACACAGCTAGGTCCCTGCCCCAATCCCTTCCCGTTATTTGTCATCACTTCTCTACTTTCTCTGCAGTCAACATCCCTCACAAGCTGCAGGAGGGAGGCCCTCTGCCCGGAGGCCGTTTGGGCTGCCGGGAACCCATGTGAATCTGTGCATCTACTTCCTACCAAGGTCGCTCTGCAGAGTTGCTGCCAGGGGCCAGGTGTCCTGGCACCAGATCTGAGATTCGGCATCCTTTGCTGACTGCAAACATCAGCCCCTGGTCCCCGAAGGGTCACCGAGGGGCAGGGGCTGGGAAGAGCCCTCTCCCTGTCCATGCACCAATCTGCTCCATGTGTGGAGGTCTGGTGACAAGGGTCATGAGAGACTCCCTGTCCTCATCCAGGCCAGTGCCAAGGAGAGTGCAGCACCTACAGGCTGGGTGGGGCCATCCACCCCAGGATGAGATTCCCAAGCTCTGGAAAGAACTTTGTTCCAGTTTGTCGTAGTCCAGACTCTCCAGAAAGCCTACCTCCCACCCCCACCAGAAGCCCCTACCCTCACCTGCTCCCCACCCCCAAGTTGTCAGCCTGTTCCACTTAAATTTCAACGCAAATGTCTACTGCTCTGCAAGGATTTTCCTGACCTCCTCCCCATCAGCATCAACCACATCCTCCTCTATGTTTCTGCCTTACTTCGTTTATACCACCATCATAAAATTTAATCTAAGATGGCTTTAGTTGAATCTTTTTTACTAGACCAATACTTTTAAACTTTATATGCCTACACATCAACTGGGGATCTTGGTAAAATACAGATTCGGATTCTGTAGGTCTGGGATGGGGCCTGGGAGTCTACATTTCTGACAAACTCCCGGGGGATGCTGAGACGGGTGGCCTGTAGACCATACTTTGAGTGGCAAAGTACTACTTTTGAGTTCCTTAAGGGCAGGTGACATGTTTTAGTTATCTTTGTAAAACCAGCTTTTAGCACAGAGTCTGGCTGATTATAAATGGTTAATACATGCTTGTTGAATTGCAATGGAGTGGGTAAAGGTTTCTGGGGTGTTCCTTTTATATGCAAATATGTGATTTTTTTCTTTCAAATCATTTTATCTTTAATAACCTGGAAGTAATTGAAAATATGAAAAGAAAAAGTCAAACTTGTTCCCTTTCTGGGGGCTGCTACCATGATTGCCTCACACAAGTATGATCAAAGATAACAAGGAGACAGGATTCCACAGGGCATGGCTGATAAGAAGGCTTCCCAGCTCCCAGATTGGAGTTTGGTTATAAAGTCTCTGAGAGGTAGCAGGTGGCAGAAGAGACATGAAATTTAGGGACCCTCAGAGGATAGGGCGTAGTTGCTGAGTCACGAGCACCTTGAAGCGTTTCTTGATGGTGACTTTGTATCATGAATATTTGTTGTCCAGGGAGAACCAAGCAGGATGGACTGAGCAGGTCTGCTGTCCCATAGGTCCGATTTCTTCAGCATGTAGACCCGACCTCCCTGCCCATTGAGGTGAGACTGGAGAAACACGACCACACTTAAACCAGAGGTTCCACTTCCGTCTGCAGCTCTGTCTGCTGGGCTGCCTCACGTGTTTTGCAAATACATGCTTTGAGCAGTACTGGAAATACTGTCACAGCTGAGATGGCTGGAAGTGGGGTGGGGGCTGAGGGGCTCACAGAGGGCAGGATAAATACTGAGCGGAGCAAGACCACAGCTTTACAAATCCAGAAACTCAACCGTATCATTCCATTAAGGCACTGAAGGACCGACTGACACTAATACATAAACCAGAAGGCCAGTTTATCCATTAACATCAAAGGATATGTCTTTCCAGTGCCTAAAATCTTCACGCCTGCTTAGGAGAACCCACCCACACCTACCCGTCCACCCTTTCCTCTTCCTCGTGCCCTAAGTCAGGGTCGCCAGTGACAACGTCATTGGTACCTCCTGGCAAACACTGGGTGCACTCATGGGGAAAATACAGCAGGTAAAGGAAGAGCCAAAGTGTCCCTTCTCCAAAAACACTTCACTTCTGTTATAATTACTTATTTTCTACCAAATAAAGTCTTTCCCTTGGGCAGCACTGGATAAAGTCAGATAAATTCTTGCTTCTAATATCTGTGTTTCCAGACTCAATATCGACCAGCCTCTCCCCTTCTGGCTTCAAAATAACTGATTTGCTTATAGATTTGCTTATAACTGAGTTGTGCCCTAGGCTTCAGGGTACCCCCCCCCCTCCGTGGGCGTTTTAACGGTTAGGCGTGTGCAGCATGGGCATCTCTTAGCGTGAGACCCTTCTGCAGAGATCATTGTTCTCCTCTGATGCTGACTCTCCTCTTGTCCCACAGTTTTGATCTCTGTTCCTGGCAAGACCCCTGAGGGGTTGGGCAGTGTGGGACAGAAGATCAAGATCCAACCTTTTGAACCTGTTTCATTGAAAAAAAAAAAAAAAGAAAGAAAACAAAAAATTAAAAAAAAGGAAAGATCCAGCCTGAGGGCCCACCTGAGTGCTGTACCTGCTGTGAGCTTGGGGCTCCGTAGGTTGCAGGGACAACTTTGGCCCTTTGCCTCGTGCTGAGCTGGGACGTCCTTGTACTTCCTGTTGACAGTTGGCTTGTGACTGAGCGTCTCATCCTTTTTATGAGGAACTCATTCCCACAATAACTAACTACTCCCATAATATGATTATATAAAATCATTTGAAAAATAGTAAGAAGAGTATGACAATCCAACAAGATGATTAATATGAAGGTCAACACAAAATTTTAGTTTCTTATATCAATAATAATTATAAAATAAAATGATAGATCCATTCATAAGCAGCAACAAAAGACAATTTACTAACAAACAATACAAACTGGAAATCTGTAGGATCTATATGAGGAAGTTAGAGACATTTCCTGTACTTGATTGGCTGGCATGACCATTACCTTCTAATGCTTACTTTGTGAGAGAAAATACTTGGCGGCAAATTCACACTAAGTTACTAGCTTAATGGGCTATCTTTCTCACCAGTACTTACATTTTACTCAGTGCTTCTGAAAATTTAGGTGCTTCTGGTGGGGTCTTACATGCAAGACACATTACCTGCATAAGAATTACCTGGAAGTGTTTATTGAAATGTTTATTGCAAACCACTATTCCAAGAGAGTTTGAATTGGTATTTCTGGGTAAAACCTGTTCACCCTCATTTTAACTTGGAAGAACACTGCTGTAACCCACAGGAAGCAGTCTCAGAAGGTGGCATCTCGGTTATCTCTGGAGATCAGCAGAAGAGAGGTTCTTAGGAGTGAAAATTTTTCCGGCAATCCTCAAATTATGTCAGAATAATTGAGCACTTGGTTTGTTTACTTGTGCTTCGTAAGACTATTTATACCTAGGGGAATACATTTGTACCTAGTGTTTGTACAAGGTCCTATATGAGGAATCTTAAGGGATAAACCACGCATTGTATGTTCTCCATGCTTTCTCTGGGTTCTTCTGTGAATTTGGGAGGTGCTATGATCAGAATGTTTATGTCTCCCAAAAATCATGTTGAAATCTTCACCCCCAAGATTATGGGATTAGGAGAAGGGACCTTTTGGGAGATGATTAGGTCATGAGGGGAGTGTCCCCCTAAATGGGATTAGTGCCCTTATAAAAGAGGCCCCAGAGGGCTGCCTTGCCCCTTCCACCACATGAGGACACAGCAAGAAGGCACCATTTCTGAGAAAGTGAACCCTCACCAGACACTGATTCTGCTGAAACCCTGATCTTGAACTTCTCAGCCTCCACAACTATGAGAAATACATTTATATTGTTTATAAGCCACAAGTATATGGTATTTTGTTATAGCATCCGACAGACTAAGACAGGAGGGAAGTAAGGAAGGTAGAAATAGGGTCAAGGACAGTGAGAGTAGAGGCAGGAGGGCCTCTAGCACAGTCTCTGAATGGCAGATGACCAGGCGTTGTGCTGGAGAATATGCTTATTTCATCATTTGTCAGAGGTTAGCTGGTTATCAATGAACCAGAGCAGAAGACCAGAACGGAAACCAGGACACCCACCCTACCATAAGTTTGGGCTTCCTCCAAAACCATTTCCCTTCTGTATATGGATCAGTGGGCTGAACAGAGGATATAAGTAGATTTCAAGAGGCTCCTTCCACACTCTAGAGCCTGAAGTGGCTCTAAGTTAATGGCCATTCCTGAGCTTTTTGCTTCTGCCTTTGGTCAGACCTACTTTCACTTCCATGGGAGGTTTAGAGGGCCATCTGTACCCAGGGCTGTCTCTCTTCTTCTATGGACTTTACCAAGCACGACTAGTCTCCAGGGCCTTGATATGCAATGCCCCTGTCCAGTACCTGCCACGCCATCCCTGGAACAAAGGAAGATGGACACGGCTACGGCAAATATACTATGTGGGGTTGCTGAAGATACTGAGCGCCTGCATTTTAGTAGCCCAAGAGTTGCATAGCATTCCTACACAGTTTGTACTTATCAGCAAGATATATCATCAGAGAAATTTTGTGTACCGCAAACAGTGGCAGCATCTCACTTTCTACTTGACCATCTTCCTGAGTGGATGTGTAGACGTGGTGAGCCAGAACCTGCTGCCTCAGAGGTGTGCTGCTCTGGAGCAAAGTGTCCAAGCCCTGGGCGTGTTTATCTTTCTGCCACTGATGGTGTCTCACATGCAGGACACAGAAGGAGTGGAGCTGCGGTCTCACATGCTGCTCACCCAGGCTATGTTCCTGCTGATGCTGGTGGTGATCGCAGAGCTGTGGGCTCCTAACATGCCATTGGTCTGGATGATGAAGGCCTTTTTGTATATGATCACAGGCTCTTGGCTGATACAGACAGGCTTTATGCTGTACAAACCCATCTCTGGCTATAAATGGATGGATGATGATGAAAATGACATTGCGTTTGTCACCACCTTCTTCTGCTGGCATGTGGTCTTCAATGCTATTTTGATGGTCTGGATCTACAGCTTCTCCTTTTTGTGGTATTGTTACATTTTTGTTAATGCCTGAACCAGTATGTGCCCCCCCAAATGGTTCCCTATTGCCTGCACACTCTGGGATATCTGAATGAGAAGTTGTGGGAGGTGAAGCTGTCAGAGAAGACGATAGGGTGCCCTTCCTTCAGAGGTGTCTCCCCGCGAGGCACCAGACTCTGCTGGGATGGGCACACCCCTATCCCTTTCTGGCTTCTCTCAGTCTCACCTGCTGAGCAGTGTGCAGAGGAAAGGCGAGTGAAACAAGAGAGGAGTGTACCTATGACCTTCACTCGCGGCTCCCCACCTATTGCCCTCCTCCCCCCACCTCAACTCCAGCAACTGAGATCTGCTTGCCCTGGACCTCTCTGCCGCCCTCCCTCCCCTCCCATGAGAATGTTAAAATAAATTCAGTATATCCTGCCTTTGGGCTGTTTATAAATATCCCTCACCCACCACATACAGTGAGGACCACCAGCCATATTTGGTACATAATAATTTACCCATCATGATAACCACCTCTTCATCCTTTCTTGTTCTGGATCTCATCAATGCTCATACTAAATCCAGACTGTCATTTTGAATATGCAGAACTCATAGAACTGTTCTTGATTTTTTTTCCTTTGATTACTTTGTGATTTATTAAACAGAAAGTCAGATCCTTAAAGGCAACTTCCCCTGCAGGGTTTATGGAACAGGGCGACGCCCTGCACATAGTGAGGGTTCAGAGGGCCTGTCTGCTTCCAGAGTGTCTTTGGCCATGTCTCCCTGAATGTAGCGGCTGTCAGATTCTTCTTCTGACACATCTGAATTGATTTCCAAGTAGTAGACTCACCCAGACCCACTCCTTTCTGGTTTTCACGTATAATAAAATCCAATGGCTTATTTATTCCGTGTACTTTTCTTTTTGAATCCTCACAACTATTCTGTCAGTGAGGTTCTAAAACTCAAAAGGGTTAAGAAAGTAGCTTAAGGTAGCCAGACATTTAGCATTGTCACATAATGCTATAGCGGGGTGTGACAGGGGGCTTAGGGACTTCCAGCCAGTGTTGCGCCCCTTTTGCTTCTTCCCCCACCTTCCCCAGGATGCGAAGAATCTGGCAAGCTTGCCTCACTCCTGATCGAGACTACAACATCAAGTTAGGACAGAGTGGGGTGGGGGCAGGGATTCTAGAGGGTCATCATCCTCCTGTTTTCCTTTTCTCTTCTAGTTCCTAGGAGAACTAAAGGTAGCCTTTGGTTTTGGCTCTACTCTTCCTTGTTAATTTTCTTATGCAAAAGTTAAAGTACAGCAGCAGTGGGTTGTCGTCTGGTTACCAAGGACCATCACCCTCAGCTTTTAGGGGCTGGGGAGCATTCTGAGTTCTTGTGTGGGGCCGGAGGGTGGTGCTTCCCAGTGTCGTTTAGCAGGGGCTCAGCCATGTCTCAGCATGTGGGGTGGCATGGAGTGCGGGCTGTTCAGCGTGTGAGCAGAAGGCAGATTCCACGGAAGGCTTACACCCTGCGTCAGGGGGATGGTCGGGCAACACTGCTTTCTACTGGAGATGAACGGGTGTCCCTAGTGTGAAAATAAAATATGCCTCAGGCAGAGTTCAGCTTCCATGCTTCTCCTTGGTCCTGGGGACCAGTGGAGCTGTGCAGGTGTCCTGTTTGCCACCTCTGGGTTCCATCCCCTTGTTTCTCACCCACGACCTTGGATACCTTTCCAGGCCTTGGCCCAGCCTTGCAGCTCCTCCAGCTCGGGGAACCCCCGTAGCGCCCTGGAGGTTGGAGTGGGAGGCAATCTGCTCTTCTGCTACACCCTTTCCTGTTGCTATGGTAACACTCTGTTTTCTATTTCACTCAGACCTCCTCTTTTTGATAGTAAGAGCATATTTTGAATTTTTAACCTAAAAATTGACTTTTTGTTTTGCTATTATAATCTGACCTCATCGTGATGCAATATCTTTGACGAAATAGAGGAAAAGTCCTCTGTGAGGGTTGAAAAGCAAAGCCCAGATATTAGTATTTCAAGATATTATCTCGACAAAGATGAAGGTTGAAGAGATAATAAAACTACTTGTTAGCCCTTAGACCTGTCCTGTTTTGATGTTTTGAGTACTTTTGAAACCCTGTTAAATCCTGGTAAACTCATCTCTTATAGCAAATTAATGCCTCCAAATATTATGACATCTCCCAACACGTGTCTTCCAGGTAAAAGAATACATGTCATCAGGGGCCCACAACGCCACTAAGAATTGCAGCCAAGCCTGATGCAATGGCGGAAAGGCGTGCCTACTGCGTGGATGACGAGGGCCTTTCTGTACGCCTCCCGTCACAGTAGGCATGAGCACTCTGACAGGAATCCTAATCTCTCTGGAAAGTAAAGCTAACTGAAGATAGGTTTGGGGAAAAACAAAACGTTCAAATGACAGAATAGAGTTTTGGGGAGAAAAGTGTAATCTTCACCACCATCCACCAGAGGGCACCATCTCACAGGAGCCCGGGAAGGGTTCTTACCCCCAGTTTGGTATTGAAGGACCGATTTAGGAGGGATGGAGAGGAGAGCAGGAAAGATACACAAGCAAGTATTGTCCAGGCATCCAGTAAACATCGTGCAGGTCTCTTTCCTGTTAAACTTAGATGCGTGGACATGAATAAGCACAGAATTCAATCGACATAGAGATATGTGTGTGTGGATTGCTTTTGTTACTGCTTGAGTCAAAGGTATAATATTCTGAAATAATAATAAAAAAGTAAATATTGGCTCTTTAAAAAAAAATGTGTAGCTCCAAAAACTCTTGGTCACTCTGTCTCTGACCACTCTTCCTAAGTGGCGTGAAAAATCATTGTGTGAGTCTTGAAGGGACTGTTTCCCACTAGGGACACCAGAGGGGGCCAGACAGTCCCTCTCCTGGCCCTGGCAGGAAGGATAGGGACACCTGTCCTAGACTCAGCAATGGGAACTTTCATCTTGGAGAAGTGACTCGAAAGCTCAGGAGCAACGGAGATTATGCATGGTGGACTCGTGACAACAAATAATAGTGGTGGTGCTAGCAGTAGTGGCACAGTGGAGACAACCACAATTGCTGAGAAAATATGTCGTAGTTGAAAATTGGCTTTGATGTCAATGGGAAGTGATGCTAACCACCAAAAACAAAGTAGGAGTGGTTATCATAATAGGCACCTATGCCAGTGTGGATATCAGAATGATTCAACCCACATATTCTTTGTGGTGGTCATTGACCATGGGATTTCTTGGAAAAAAATATTGTGGGCAGCCCAATAAAAGTCTACTGGAGAATGTAAGCTCCGTGATGGCAGGGATTTTTGACCATTTTATTCAATGATGTGTCGCAAACATCTAGAACAGTTTGTGTCACATAGAAGTGCTCAATAAATATTTATTGAGTAAATGACTTAATAGGAGCCTAAAATGAGCCATCATTGTAAAGAATAAGGCCTCTCCTCCAATTTCCAGCCCTGAGCCAGACCTACAATCTCTTAAATAGAAAGAAAGCATTTAGCCTTTTAGGAAGAATCTTGCAATATTTTTGCAAGTATTTACAGTGAATGTTCTTCCTAATCTTTGCCAAAGACCTGCTGTCATTTCCAGGGTAACTCTGCACTGGGGTAAAGGAGATGCCCAGAGCTTTGGCAAATCAATTGCGTGCTGGATCCGATCTGACATGGACCCAATAAATATCAGGGCTGAGATGCGAGCTCAGGTATAATTTAAAAACCAATATTTTCTATATTTTCCTGATGATAATAATTATCTGAGGCCCTTGTAAAATACAGAGACATCTGAGCTTCAACACAGCCTTTCTAAATCAGATTTGCCAGGGGAAGGTACTGGTAATCTATTTTTTTTAACAAGAAGTCCAGGTGATTCTTATTATCACACAAGTTTGGGAGACATTTGGTAGCCTTTCTTTTTGGAAACTAGAAGGTCATGAAAGGGTTAGGGAACCAACCATTACGCACTTCCACCCTCTAGCCAGTGACACTGGCTTTTCATCCTTACCATTCTTAGACTGACTCCCTTTTGGCTGTTAATGGCTCCAATAGCCCTTTTCCAGCTGTGGGGAAGATAGCAGGGCAGTAATTAGGACTAGAGAGTAGCTGCACACAGCTTGATTGAAGCCAGTCTGAAAGCAGACTGTCTTAAGGAAGGTGGGTATATATCATTACTGTATATGCCATTATTTTAAGAAGAGACCACAACTCTTATTTCTTTTGCTGAGGTTGTGATAGCCCTTTTCCAAAGAGAGGTGATAATCCAAGGAATAATATGACATTCTTGAACCACCCAGAGCTTCACCTTAAACTCTCTTAAGACATGTATGTTACACTAACTAATGAATGTATTTGATAATAGATTGAAGAAATATGGTAAGCTACAAATTCATCTTGGGATACACAAAACATCAAGAAGTAAAGAATCTCTCCTCACTAAAGTCATTCTAAAATACAGTATTTAGTTTTTACATATACTAGAAAAACCATAACACTTTTTCAAATGTGATCTTTTATTGGCAGTTCCAAGTTTCTTTTTCTTTCCCTGGGACAACAAAGTTTTTTAGACATTATTGAAGCTTCCCAACAATCCCAGGACTTTCAAATTCTTTAAACCCTGTCTTGGGTGTGACACTGAAGAACTCTTCTTAGTAATTCTTGGCTAAATTATTAAGGTTTATAGGGCTGTTCATCTTTCATCTTAATATTCACTTCCTACCAGAAGAGGGCAAAAGAAACAAAGAATTGTTTAATGAGAAAACTAAGTGCCTGATAATCCTTCAGAGAAAGGGGATCCAGGCTTTTTGGAGGTTGATGTTTTACGTGGACAGAATATCCAGGAGATATTGCTTATTAAAATTACATCGAATGTAATAGTTTGCACGACCTTTGGGACGTGAGTTTAGAAATGCAAAAGTTACCCTAGGGTGGGAGAGGATGGAGCCATGAAGAGATCCTGGGCATAGTTATAAAGAACCAGTCAATGCACATGAAATATTATGGACTAAAGGCTTAATTATAGGAAGAATCTAGTACGTTCAAGGGAATCCAGTAGATCAGATGAATACTTAGCTTCAGATTAAGGTCTACACTAAAGATAAGTAGGCCATTGCCCGAAAGAATCTAGAACCCCTTAGAGGTAATGTCATTATGTGTCCACAGGGGGCAGGGTTCTGTTGACTGGGGGCTAATTCTGCTCCTAACCAATTCCTGTGTCAGGAAGAGCATGGCAACATGAGCAACGCTGGTGAGTCTCTGGGAGGGATGTCTTCAAGGTTTTGAGTCCCTCAAATAAGGCAAACCACTCACTTTCCCAATCAGAAATAGGTCTGAGTCATTCAGGGGCACCACATGGGACTTTCCTATTATTTTTGCCCTTTGTTTTCCATCTATCTCTCCTCCTTCCCCTTCCTCCTACCTTCTGCCACTGGATCTTTAAGGATAGGACAGGACTTTATTCATAAGACAATTAAGGCAAGAGGGAGGAAGTACAATGTAGGTCAGGCAATCATGTGCCTTACCTCCTCCAGGGAAAAGGTTGGTGTGGGATTTGGGATTATGCAGTGACTTCTCTTTTTGCCAAGTCAATATTATTATGTTGTGGGGTGAATGCTAAAAGTCTTCCTGGATTATTAGGAAGTTTGACGGTAGAACAGGTAAGAGTGGAAAAATAGAAACAGAGAAGAAGTAGGATGGGGAAGGGGAGGATGTGTAGAGCCTTGTTCCTACACCTCCTTAAGACTTTCTTGTCAATGGCAAGCCCTGTCACCATCAAGCCCCTTGTCACCGGCAGTGTGTGCAGCTATGGAAAATACTCACTTAGGAAATTCCTCCCAAATCCCACTTTTTTGTACTCAGATGGTCTCAGTGATGTACTTATTCAACAAATCCATGTTAGACTCTATGAATGACAACCAATCAAACAAAAGCCCAAAAGATTGAAGATCTTCTCTTGAAAGAATAATTCATTCAACATTTACAGAACTTAGATATTGTGCAAACACTTTAGAGCCTAGGGGAAGAAAGATGAAAAAACAAAGTCCCTCCTCTCACAAAGTTCAGTTTGGTGAGGATGACAGGTATATCAATGGACGAAAGCAGTTTGACATTTTTTTATTTCAAAGTATTATGGGGTATAAATAACTTTGGTTACATGAATATCTTTTATGATGCTTGAGTCATGGTTATAAGAATGCCTGTCACTCAGATATTGTTCATTGTACCCGTTAGGTAGGTTTTCATCCATCCTCTCCCCCTCCCCACTGGTGGATTTATACCCAGACTTCTCTCTATGCACATGTGTGCTCACCGATTAGTTCCAATTTAGTAGAGAGTACATGTGGTGTTTGTTTTTCCATTCTTTAGATACTTCACTTAGGATACTGGTCTCCAGTTCCATCCAAATCACCACAAAAAGCATTAATTTTTATGGCTGAGTAGAAGTCCATGGTATACATGTACCACATTTTATTAATCCACTCTTGTATTGATGGGCACTTGGGTTGATTCCATATCTTTGCAATTGTGAATTGTGTTGCTGTAAACATTCAGGTGCAGGTGTCTTTTTTTTTCCAGCAATTTGACTTGTTAATTGTAATAATGGAAGAGGTACCTGATGGTGCAGGGGGGGTAGTGATAAATTCTACCATTGTGGTAGATTCTACCATTACAGCCTGACAAGAACTTTCTCTTGCTATCCAGTGTCACAGAGGGCTGGCACTGACACCAGCTCTGTTACTCACAATTGTGTTTGATTGTCTGTGTTTCTATTTCTAATATATGAAGCCAATAATCACCTGGTGTCATCAGGAAAAGTGATGGAGGCGATTGCTTAGTTTTTTTATGTTATCATAACTGCACTTTAGTGACAGTGAGTGGCACTTACTGTCATTATCAGATGCTTAACTAGACAGAGAGGCCTAGTGTATAATATTTAGACCCATTTTACAGTCTTTCATTATGACCTTCGGATATGATGGAGAAATGTTGGACCATTGATAAAACAATTCACTTATTATTCAATAGTTGGATATTGTGCTCCAAAGAACATAGTGAATTAGAGTCAACTTAAAGGAGTTCCCTAGTTCACCTGGGGTCGCTATGCTTGCCTTTATGACATTCAACATTTATTTCCTTGGATTAACTCGGGTAGCACAATGTTCAAACCTGAGAGAAGAAATAAATACATTGCATGACTAAATCAACATTTAAGAAAGCTCTTGGCCGGGCGCGGTGGCTCACGCCTGTAATCCTAGCACTCTGGGAGGCCGAGGCGGGTGGATCGCTCAAGGTCAGGAGTTCGAGACCAGCATGAGCAAGAGTGAGAACCCGTCTCTACTAAAAATAGAAAGAAATGATCTGGCCAACTAAAAATATATATAGAAAAAAAATTAGCTGGGCATGGTGGCGCATGCCTGTAGTCCCAGCTACTCGGGAGGCTGAGGCAGAAGGATCGCTTGAGCCCAGGAGTTTGAGGTTGCTGTGAGCTAGGCTGACACCACGACACTCACTCTAGCCTGGGCAACAAAAGCGAGACTCTGTCTCAAAAAAATAAAAAAAAAATAAAAAGAAAGCTCTTGTCAGGTCGTAATGTTGAGCACAAACTAACAAGTTGAAGTTTGACTGGAATAAATGGAAATTCCTGCCTTTGCTTTCTGAAAAGTAACTGCATCCCGAAACCATCCCTCCACTCCCCACTCTGAGGAAAAATTGTCTCCCATGAAAAGGACCCCTGGTGCCAAAAGGTTAGGGGCGGCTGGCCTGAAGGGTGTCATAATGCTTAGCTTAGGCGATGTGCAATGATCTGTTCAATGGCTGCGTTTTCTCAACCCGAATGCAATCCTGGTTCATGTTTCTTTCTTCTCTCCACATAGAGATAATTGGTTCTACTAATCTTATAATTCTGCTAGAGGATGAAATCTTTGCCGATTTTTTCAACACATTTCTTTCTCTTCCGGTAAGCATTCTCAGACTTAAATCCAAATATTTTATTAACAGCTGAAAAGAGACTCTCACTGAGCTGAGTGCCTTTTTTTAATTTTAGTTTTTGTTATTTTGTTTTTTACTCAATTTCTACTCAAATCAAAAACGTTCAATTTGAGCAAATAAATATGAACCAGAACCACCTATAAATCTCCAGGAGCTTCTTGTTGTTGATGTAATCAAGCCCTAAATCCCAGCCTCCTTAGTTGCCTCTGCCCATCCGAAGTCATTTCCCATCACACCCCCTGCTGACGCCCAGTGCTCTAGTGACGGTAGCTCTATCCTCACTGAGTACACCTGGTGTCCCCCCACCTCTGAACCTCTCCTTGGGCTATTTTTTTTTCTGCCTGGAATGCCTGTCTCATAGTTCCACCTACCAAAGTCTTAACCATTCTTCAAATCTCTGCTTAAATTCTGTTCTCCATAAGGAATTCTTAGGTCCTCACAACTGGAATCTCCTGTTGGATTTCTCCCTGCCTCTGTGCCCCGTGGCACTTTGCAACTGTCTCGTGTTATGTGCATGTGCGTGTGTGTGTCTCCCCCAGTGGATTTTGAGATTATGAATTCCTGCAGGACAAGGACTGAGGATTATTTATTCTAGTCTGATCCCTTTACTGGTAGTTTAACACTTAGCAATTGTTGAGTTGTTGACTAGAACAAAAACTATGTATTTCCTCAATCTGTGCAACTTAAAAAACTCTCAAACATCAATATATTGACTAGATATTTGTCTAGTCTTAGACAAATATCTAAACCTAGACTTATCCTGCATCATTTTTGGTTTAAATCTTTGGTGACATTTTAATGCTGGAGCCTTATAAATTGTGGCTCATCTCAATGCACACTCCCATGGGATGTCACCTATTAAAAGGTGAAATTTCAGATAAGTGGGAAAAAGACACTCTACATTATCCCACAAATAGTTATTGGGTGGTTATTATGTGGCAGCCTCTGGGCTCACTATTGGAGACACACATAGTAATGATACCATCTTTGTCCTCAAGGAATCCCCAGTCTAATGTGAGACAATGGTGTTTAAGGTATGAGTGACATGATAGAACTTTCTAGCAGGCAGCGGAGACACAGTACACAGGAGGGAGAGGCCACCCCTACCTGGAAGAGCCAGGAAAGGCTTACACGAGCCAAGTCTTGAAAGAGAAGTAGGTATTTGACAATTAGCTGGGGAAGAAGGTGAGGAGAAAAGGGTGGATAAAGAAGTAGGAGGAAAAGACTAGGAGTAGCAAGACACACAAAAGCCTGACAGACAGACAGACAGACAGACAGAACAAAGAAAGAAAATGCACCAAGGGATACAATCCTATGACACTTGGGGGGAATCTGTAGGTAACTAGTAAGGCTGCAGAAAAAGTTGTAAGAATAAGACCAAGTAAGAGATAAGCTGCACAGGTGAGCTGAGCCAAAGCCCAGAGATCAGGCAGGCCATTCTCAGGAGTTTGGACATCACCCTGGAGGTGACAGGGAGCCATTGAAGGGTTTGTAGTAAAAGAGGGGGGACACAGAACGACTGAAGTTTGGGGCTGTTAGTCTTGAGGTGGGGAGAGAGTCAGACTGACATGATGTACTGAGAGCTCAGCTAGGAGTTGGAGCTTCAGACCCTCTAGTTTTCCACCAACACTTTTGGGTCACTTTGAAGACATTTTGGTGCCTAGGGTGAGACTGCTTAAGCTCAGATACCTATAAACAGAGAAGCCCTTTCCCATCAGCTTCAAAGCTGGTTGCCTTGGTGACAGTCCTTCTTCATGACAAAGAGTATAGTAGCCTAGAATTACCTAGTAGTTTTAGACTCTCTTAATGCCTCCATATGTAATTTGTACCCCTAATCCTCACATCTTCAGTCCTATTTTCTCCAGTTCAAGAGGTTAGGTACATCCAATGCTATTTCTCATTAGGAAAAGGTTTTACACCTTTGCTTCCACTCTCTAAGTCCATGGAGAAAGTGAATAATGGAATACACAAAGTAAGTGTGTTCCGTTATCATGGGCTTTGGCCTTTGCCCCCAAGCAAGATAGCTCCCAGATCAGGGCAGGCTGGAGCCAGAAGATAAACAAATTTTGCAATTCAGTCTATTTAGGGTGTTTTTGTGCAGGGAAAGTTGATACAGTAGAATAAATTTAAGAATTAATGTCCCTTGAAATAGGAAAGCAGTGGGACCTCTCTTTTCCTATGGCTGCAATGGACTGTGCCATATAAGTCCATTGCAGAGAAGTCCATATAAGAGAAGCTCTACCCCCTTGGCTGTTTCCTAGCTTTCTTTTGCAGGTTTTTGGTCAAACACCATTTTACACTGTTGAAAATTCACAATGGAGCTTGTGGCCAGAAATACCTTATGACTTGGTGAGTAAAATTCGTGAGTGGTGAGGGTTTGGGGTGGAGGAAGAGGGAGCTGTATTTGAAATGTGAATTGGGAGGAGAAGGAGAGGAAGTCCACAGAGTGACTATGGAAGAAACTCTAAAGCGGATGAATAGAACAACTGGCATCAAGCCAGTTAGACATGTTTTCTTTCTTTCTTTCTTTTTTTTTTTTTTTGGATGCTTTTGCCTCTTGGGCAAGCAATTTCTGGGGAATTCTTTCCTTTATATTCTGGTCCATGTAGTTAGCAAATGGGATTCATCTCTCACGTCCGCCATGATTGTTGGCTAGTAGCTGGTTGGAGTGCTGTCCTGAGAAGAACTTTGAGGGTACATCTAAGCAGGAAAGAGACTGGGAATTGATCGCCAATGTCTGCCATGGGTGTGGGATAGGAAGTGGCAGCCCAGGGGCCATATAGTTATTATCAGATATGCATTATCAGATATATATCCAGGTAAGATTCCCCCCCTGCACTTTCTAATGACTGCTGCACTGTTCTCCTCCAGAGGCATGTTTTTCTCCCAATCTTTTTTTTTTCTTTATGCCTTTTTTCCCTTTTTCTTATCTATTGTCTTTATCCTCTCTTTTTTTCCCCTTTCCTGTTCTTCTTTTCCACTGTGTAGACCTTAGACCTACCAATGGCTTCCCCATGTCCTACTAGTGTCATATGGGATCAGAAAGGTCACTCTGCATCCACCACAGCAAGGTTTGTGTTCTGGAGAGCTAAGACACACCTTACTCTGACTCTTGTATTTGGTCTCCCTAGGATAACCCTGAAACTTAAAAATTTTTAACCTTTTTCTCCCTTCTCTGGTGGCTTGATCCCTCAGGGATCTATCTAGTATTCTAAATCATGTGAATCTTTGTGTGTTTTTGTACATGTCGTGCAATTGATATGGGTTAGGGGCTTGTTGGAAATTATCAGAGGGTGTACAAAGAAGCAACTTGAAGACTATTATGACCTGACACCACAGACCCTAATCTCTTCTGCTTCTCTTCTCTCAAGCCAGATTTCCATTTTTTCTTTAACAACTTCACCCAGGAATAAGGAAAAATTTTTTGACGGAAGATCAAGCTTTGTATTTCCTAATAATCAATTCATTTCTTTGGGACCCTCAGACGGAGTCTCTGCTCCTCTTAGATATTTTTAACCCACACACCTCTCCTTCTGGCCAGATACTGCAATGTGAAATGATTTATTGTCCCTTACTAAGCTGCATTTCTTAGTAGTTCAGTTCCATTTATCTTTTCTGTTTTTATTTTGACTCTAGGTTGCCAAGTACAAAGGATTATTGACCTGGTTGGAAAAATACCGGTTACCTTTCTTCTGTAAAACAAACTTGTGTTTCCAATATATTCTCTGTCAGGAGCTTATCAGTTTCATTAAGTCCCAAGAAGGAGGTAAGCATTGGGTGGTGCTCATGTGTGCGTGTGTGTGTGTGTGTGTGTGTGTGTGTGTGTGTGTGTATAGAAATATGGGAAGCCACACTTCATAATGATGTTATGCCTGTCAGTCCTATAGTAAGGTGAAAATACTGGCTACATTTGTAGATATGCAGGTGGCCCAACCTGTGTTGTGGCAATAGGTGAAATGAGAAAGGAATTTAAATGTTTTACTACAAAAAATTAACTAAGCACAAAAGAATACGGTAATGCTGGTAATGAAGAACTAAAACCCTATAAGGTGTATAGAAAAAAAATAGCAAAATGACATAAATCTCTTCTTATTAGTAATTACTTTTAATGTAAATGTATTAAACTGTTCAGTCAAAAGACAGAATTTGGCAGAATCAATTTAAAAACAAGATCCAATTATATCTTGTCTATGAGAGGCTCACTTTAGATTCAAACACACAAATTAATTGAAAGTGGATGGATGGAAGAAGATAGTCCATGCAATAGTAACCAAAAGAGAATAGGGATGCTTATAATAATAAGCACCAGACAAAATAGACTTTAAATTTTAAATAGTTTATAAGAGACAAAAAGAAACATTGTATATTAGTGCAAGATTCGACACAGCAAGAAGATATAACAATTATAAACATTTGCACAACTGATGACAGGCCATCAAAATATATGAAGGGAAAACCTACAGAACTGAGGGAAAAAATAGACAATTCTACAATAATATTGGAGACTTCAATACCCCACTCTTAATAATGAATAGAATGATAAGAAAGAAGATAAGTAAGGAAATAGAGGGCTTAATACAATAAACCAACTATATCTAAAAGATACATACAGAACACTGTACCTACCAACAGCAGCATACACATTCTTCTCAAGTACACATGGGACATTTTTCCAGCATACACTATGTTAGGCCATAAATGAAATCTCAATAGGTTTTAAAATATATCATACAGAGTATCTTTTCTGAGCATAATAGGATGAAGTTAGAAATAAATAACAGAAAGAAAGTGGAAAATTTCACAAAATTGTGGGAACTAAAGAACACAATCTTTTGCAACATATCAAAGAAGAAATCACAAGGGAAATTAAAAAATATTTAGAGATGAATAAAAATGAAAACACAACATACCAAAACTTAGGGGATACAGTGAAAGTAGTTCTAAGGGGAAAATTTATAGCTATAAATGTTTACATTAAAAAAAGAAATATATCAAATAAACAACATAACTTTATAACATTAGGAATTAGAAAAAAGAGAACAAACTAAACCCAAAGCTAGCAGAAGGAAAGAAATGATAACAAATATTAACGAAATAAAGAATAGGGAAACAATAGAGAAAATCAATGAAACCAAATGTTGGTTCTTTGAAAAGATCAACATAATAAACAAAACTTTAGCCAGATCGACTAAGAAAAAAAGAGAGAAAACAATATTACTAAAAAGACTACAAATTATTAAAATAAAAATGAAAGGGGGGACTGGGTGCAGTGGCTCACGCCTGTAATCCTAGCACTCTGGGAGGCTGAGGCAGGAGGATCACTTGAGGTCAGGAGTTCGAGACCAGCCTGAGCAAGAGTGAGACCCTGTCTCTACTAAGAATAAAAAAATTAGCCAGGCAAGGTGGCACACGCCTGTAGTTACAGCTACTCAGGGGACTGAGGCAGGAGGATCGCTTGAGCCCAAGAGTTTGAGGTTGCAGTGAGCTACGATGATGCCACTGCACTCTAGCTGGGGTGACAGTGAGACTCTGTCTCAAAAAAAAAAAAACAAAAACAAAATCGTATCCACATGCAAAAGAATGAAATTGGACCTTTAGATAACACCATATACAAAAAGTTAACTCAAAATAGATCAAAGACTTAAGTTTAAGACCTAAAACTATAAAATACACAAGATAACATAGGGCAAAATTTTCACTACATTGGATTTGGCAGTGATATCTTGGCTATGACACCAAAGACAGAGGTAACAAAAGAAATTGGACTTCACAAAAATTTTTAAAATTTGTGCAAGGCCAGGCGCAGTGGCTCACACCTGTAATCCTAGCACTCTGGGAGGCTGAGATGGGAGGATCGCTCAAGGTCAGGAGCTCGAGACCAGCCTGAGCAAGAGCAAGACCCCATCTCTACTAAAAATAGAAAGAAATGATCTGGCCAGCTAAAAATATATAGAAAAAATTAGCCGGGCATGGTGGCACATGCCTGTAGTCCCAGCTACTCAGGAGGGTGAGGCAGGATTGCTTGAGCCCAGGAGTTAGAGGTTGCTGTGAGCTAGGCTGACACCATGGCACTCTAGCCCGGGCAACAGAGTGAGATTCTGTCTCAAAAAAAACAAAAAATTGTGCATCAAAAGATAGTATCAACTGTAAAAAGACAACCCGCAGAATGGAAGGAATATTTTAAAATCATATATCCGATAAAGGATTGACATTCAGAATATATGGAGAACTCCTAAAACTCAACAACATAAAACAAACAACATGATTCAAAAAATGGGGAAAGGGCTTGAATAGATATTTCTCCAAAGAAGATATACAAATGGCCAATAGCATATGGAGAGATGCTCAACATTGCTAATCATTAGGGAAATGCAAATCAAAACTAAAATGAGATACCACCACACACCCATTAAGATGTGTATTATCACAAAATAAAATTACAAGCATTGGTGAGGATGTCGAGCACTTGGAACCCTTTTTCACTGTTGGTGGAACTGTGAATAGTACAGCCACTGTGGAAAACACCATAGCGTTTTCTTAAAAATTAAAAATAGAATTACCGGCCGGGCGCAGTGGCTCACGCCTGTAATCCTAGCACTCTGGGAGGCCGAGGCGGGTGGATCGCTCAAGGTCAGGAGTTCGAGACCAGCCTGAGCAAGAGCGAGACCCTGTCTCTACTAAAAATAGAAAGAAATGATCTGGCCAACTAAAAATAATATATATACAAAAAATTAGCCGGGCATGGTGGCGCATGCCTGTAGTCCCAGGTACTCGGGAGGCTGAGGCAGAAGGATTGCTTAAGCCCAGGAGTTTGAGGTTGCTGTGAGCTAGGCTGACGCCATGGCACTCACTCTAGCCCGGGCAACAAAGCGAGACTCTGTCTCAAAAAAAAAAAAAAATAGAATTACCATATGATCCAGCAATTCAACTTTTGGGTATATACTCAAAAGAATCAAAAGCAGAGTCTCATAGAGGTATCTGAGCACCCATGTTCATAGCAGCATTATTCACAATAGCTAAAATGTGGACACAGCCCAAGTATCCATCAGCATATGAATGGATAAGCAAAATGTGTTACATAGAATGGAATATTATTCAGCCTTAAAAAGGAAACTATGACAAATGCTACAACATGAATGAAACTTGAGGACGTTATGCTAAGTGAAATAAGCCAGTCACAAAAAGACAAACACTGGATGGTTCCACTTATGTGAAGTACTTAGAATCATGGTAGAGAAAGGAAGTGGAATGTTGGTTGCCTGAGGCTGGGAAGAGAGGAGAGTGGGGAGTTATTGTTTAATGGGTATAGAGTTTCAGTTTTGCCAGATGAAAAGAATTTTGGATATGGATGGTCATGATGGTGTATGACGTTATTAATGTATTTAATGCCACTGAGCTGTACACATAAAAATAACTAAGATGGTAAATTTTATGTTATGTGTATTTTACCACAACAAAAAATATTGGGAAAAAATGTAATTCAGGTCATGTCACTCCTCTGCTCACTGTCTGCCCCGCTCCTCCTCACCCCAACACCGTCAGTGGCTCCCATCTCAGTGAGAAATCCAACACTCTTACAGTGACCTTCAAGTTCCTAGAGATCTGGGCTCATTTCCCTGACCTCGTCTCCCCCACCCCACCCCACTCACTCTACTTCAGCCACACTGGTCTCCCTGCAGTTCCCCAAACATGCTGGACACATTCCCACTTCACGGCTTTGAATGGCTTTTCCTCCACCTGGAATGCTCTTCCTCTACATGTGCATGTGGCTCCCTCTCTCACATCCCCAAATCTTTGTACAAATCTCACCTCGTCCATGAAGGTTGCTCTGATGACCCTATTTAATACTATATCCTACCCACTCATCCAATCCTTGCCCCCAGCGTTCCCAACTTCCTTCACCCAGCTCTACTTTTTCTTTTTGCTGTAGTGCTTATAACCTTCAACCTTACTAGACAATGTAATCATTTATTATGCTTATTGTCTGTCTCCTTCACAAGAATATAAGCTCCTTGAGGGCAGGGATTTTTGTTCTGTTTGCTGATGTATCCCAAGCACCTAGAATGCTACATGGAACTTAGTACACATGTACTTAATATTTATTGAAAGAATGAATGAATAAAAAATTTCCTTCTAGGGTTGAATTAGTAACTTTTAGCTCACTAGCCAAAGGAAATTAACATGTCCCACCCCAAACAAAGTTAAGATTCAGAAGCATTTGTGGAATACAATGTTGTAACAAATCGCCTGCTATACTCAACTACCCTCCTTTAAAATATGTGTGTGTGTATATGTGTATACGTAAAATATACGTGTGTATATATATGTATGTAAATTTGGATTAAAATGCACACTAAAGGCAAAATCACTGTCATGTGGGGACAGTAGAATGGATGGGGCTTTGGCTGGAAGGTGCATGCCCCTCTCATGTCACTGGACACCTGTCAGGAGATGGTCTGGTGTCTAGCTTCGAAAGCGCCACATGATGGGGACCCACCTCGGGAGCTGGCCACCATTTATCCCCACCCACACTGAGCGCGTGGGGGTCTGGCTGCATGCGAGGCTGCGAGAGTGGTCGGCGGAAGAGGTCGTTCTCTCTGTCTTACTGCGGACTTTCCCTGCAGCCAAGATGATGCGATGGAAGAAGGCAGACGAGTGGCTACTCCAGAAGTGCGTTGGCGGGGTCAGAGGGATGTGGCGCTTCTGCTCCTACCTCAAGGGCAGTGCAGGTGGGTCGTTGGAGTTGTTCCTGGGGCCTTTGCAAGTTCTTAACAGTTTCCAGGTGGCCCTGGAGCCCCAGTTGGCAGTTATGTGTGTCTGTGGTGAATATTTTAATGTTTAATAATGTTTGGATAAAAATCTTTGAAAAGTGAGGTCCATAGCGTAGGTTAAGGTAAAAGCAATGAGAGTCCCTTTCATTCATTCATTCGTCAAACAATGACTGTTGATCACCACTAGGTGGCAGCCACTGTGCTGGTGGGTTGGGATGCAAAGGTGAACAGCAGTCCCTGCTTCCTATAGCTGTGACTGGTGGGGAGATGGATGAGGAACAAGTAAATAAATTCCTGTAGCAAAAGTGTTGGGAACCTGGGGAACAACTGCTTCCTGTTCTGTTGGGTCCAGCAGTTGCTGGGTGCCGGGAGGCTGGCAACTGGCACTGGCTGACACTCCAGCCCAGCAATCGTAAGTTTCGTCTAGGGACAAGCCCTAGTTTTAAGGGTGAAATCCTGGGTCTCCAGGAAGCAGGGAGGGGAGAACTGGACAAACTGTATCTTTCACTTTGCCACTCAGAGTTTGGCCCTGGCAAAATTGTGAAAAAGGGAATTGTAGCTTTTGGCATCTTTTGGCTCCAGTGTCCTTCTGCAGGCTGCTCTGGGTCTATGATCTAGGAAATGTTCTTTTTCCTCAGATACTTTTCTGGACAAAATTCAAATGTCTCACGATCCATCCACAGTTTTTCAGTTTTCCCTGAAGTGAGAGTTTATATAACAAGAGTAACAAAAATCACAAAGGATCCCTATGCATTAAGTTCCTTCTCCCCATGCCTCCCATCCTCCTCCACATTAGAACTTTTCTGGAGATGATGCCTTAACCCAAAGAAGTGACTAACAGTGATATCTGATATAGTAAGACAGCCTGGTGGAGGATATCAGCTAATTCACCCAGCTGCAACCACTAAAGGGGCAAGATTAGGGTGTAGCTCTGTGCCTACCCTGTCTGATCTGTAGGTGAAGAGTTGGTGGATTTCTGGATCCTTGCCGAGAAGATCCTGAGCATAGACGAGATGGACCTGGAAGTGAGAGACTACTACCTGTCCCTCCTTCTCGTGCTGAAGGCCACCCATCTGCAGGAGGGTTCCAGGGTGGTCACTCTCTGCAACATGAACATCAGTAAGAATTATAAAGCATATTTGAAGTGAAATCCTTGGGGATGAAACAAAAAAATCAATCTAGCGTCTAATAACCCTCAGTCTCTTGCTTTGCAGACTACCACTCTCTCCATCTTCTAGGTATCAGGGATGCCAATGGCAACCTCAACCCTTAACCAGGGGAAGGTTGAAAGAGATCAGTTGTCCTTAGGCTGTCACTTGCCTCTTCCTGAGATATTACCTGCCAGTGAAGTTTGGCGGGAAGGAGGGAAAAGGAAATGAGACAGAGTGATTGAAAAGCAACTGTATCTTCTGAACCTGCATAGCTCTGTCATTTTATTTGTTTAAATGGGATTCTCTAGAATAAACTGTAGCCCACAGGCCAAATGCAGTACATGTGGCCTATGAGCTAAGAATGTTTTTACATTTTTAAATGGCTAAAAAAAATAGAGGAAGAAGATTATACAACAGAAATTGTATATGATTTACAAAGCCAAAATATTTACCATTTGACCCTTTACATAAAAAGTTTGCTAACCCCTTCTCTAGAGAATAAGACTGATTCATATCCGCTTGTTTGTTCATTAAATGAGGAGGCGCTCCTAATCCGCTGTTTGGGACTAGTCATACTCTTCTCTACTCATGTAGGTACTTGAGAATTGATGACATTAAAATCAGAGGTAGCAAGGACTCCTTCAAATTATCCAGTCCACATCCCTTCCTCCAGTCATATCTGACCCTGGGGAATCCTATTCAGATTGATGTCTCTTGTTCTTAAATTATTTTATCTTGTGTTTTTTGCTCTTCTTTACAATGACATTCAATAGTCTAAGAAGTAATTCAAAGAATAACATAAAATGGTTTATTTCTATGGGGAAGGAGGAAGGTAATCAGGGAAAGGGGTCACTGTGTACTGAGAAAATCCTTACAATGTGTCCACTATATATTTCACCTGTCCACACTCCAGGATTGTGTGAGGAACTAATGAAATGCCTAACACAAAGACATTTGGAACAGTTTACAAACCTCTCCAACATCATCACCATTGTCATCATCACATCATTTTCACCCTTCATCTCTCTGTGTTTTTTCCAGAGTCCCTCCTGAACCTCTCTATCTGGCATCCTAACCAGTCAACCACCAGGAGGGAGACCCTGAGCCACATGCAGAAAGTGGCTCTGTTCAAACTCCAGAGCTATTGGCTTCCCAACTTTTACACCCACGCCAAGATGGCCATGGCCAAGGAGGAAGCGTGCCAAGGTCTGATGCAGGAATATGAGACTCGCCTGTGCAGTATTTGCTGCACCCACGCAGGGGGGCTCCCCCTGAACATGACCATCGATAAGCACCACCACTTTCAGAAGAAGTACTCGAGCAGGAAAACCAAGAGGAAGATGTGGCAACTGACAGATTCTGTCTCTTGGTCTCTGGACATGGACTTTGAGCCAGATACCCACATTATGGCCCCGCAGGAGATGTGTCCTCAAGAGAAGGTGGTTGTACAAGTGCCTTCCCTGAAAGTGGCTTCTTCAAAGGAGAGAACAATCAGTCCCCTGGGAAAGGATAGTCGTCATGCCAGGAAGTCCAGCATGAAGAAGAAGGCCAAGAGTCACCTCCACATGGAGGGCCTCTTAGAGAGGAAGTTCTCTACCCACCTGAGGAATGACACCCCCATCATCAATTACTCCTCCCATCTAAGTATGAAGAAGATCATCAGGCAAAACCTCTCCATCGGGTATACCCACTCTGCCTTGTGTGCTGATGCCTATGCAGGAAATCCTTTCCGGAACCACCTGAAGCAGCTGGATTTGAAAGTAGAGATCCAACTTCTGGACCTCTGGCAGGACCTGCACCATTACCTCAGGGTCCTGATGAATAACCGGAAGAATGGGAATGCCATATTTCGTCACATGCTGGGTAACAGAATCTGTGAGCTCTACCTGAATGAGCAGATTGGTCCATGCTTACCACTCAAATCCCAAATCATTCAGGGCCTGAAGGAACTGCTGCCTTCTGGGAATGTGAACCCCTGGATTCCCAAAGCCCAGAAGGAGATCTGCCAGGTAGGCCATGTCTCACAGAAGTGGGTTAGTATCCAGCAGATTAGGTCAAGACTGACCAAAAATGCTATCTGATCATCTATACTGGCTAAGTCAAAGACATAATTACCCACATAAGCCTTCACATATTGACGAGTTGGTTGATATTTTAAGGCACAAAATTTGCAACTTCCCCCAAACCAGCCAAAACTCTGAAGTAAAGTAGGTGAGGACTTGTCAATATCTATTCCTTATTCACTTCCTCTTTACATGCAATCTCCCAAAATCATGAACTTCAGGTGTTCTAAGAGGGAACTTTTAAGATTTCTGTTATAAATACTAGATATTGAAAAGCAGGGTCTCCCTTTGCTAGTCTAGCCATCAAGGAAATGGCCAATTGAGAGGGCTTTATTCTTTCCCAAAACATTAGATAAAAGCAAAGGAATGTCCTGAAGATACACAGGAAGTGAAGCCCATAGCATGACTATTGTATCAACAAGTGCTTGGCAGGAAACAAATGGCAGAGTCGAGCTGGGCAACAGATGAGAGCCAAATAAGAAGGACTACTCACAAAGGATTGGGTGAGGCAGTAGGAAAACCACAGGGACAGTGCAATACCACAAGACCAGTGAGGGTAGGGCACATTTATCACTCCTAGGCATGAAGAATTGAGGAGAGGGAGCAGTTACTAGAACCAGGAGGGAAAGAGCTATATTGAGTGGGACACTTGGCACAGCTGTCATCATTAGTTGAGGGATGTAACCAGTTCACAGTGATCTAGCTTGGACGGATTGGGGGAATAGATAGGCCCAGCTCACTCTCCTGCTTGCTTTCCATCTCCTGCCAGGACACCTCATCTGATTAACCCAATCAGAGGACAAGGAAGCCTGTTGATGTGGTCTATACAGGTCAACTTCCAAGGCACAAGTAGGGTGAAACAGAGTAGAGAGTAGATCTGAAGGAGCAAATGGATTATTTAGTGCATTATAATGTGTTTGCACATTAACATACATTTTCTCCTCTATATTTCATAGCACTTCCAAGAGGCAGACAGAGTAGTATTGTTCCTTCTGTTGGACAGATGAGAAAAAATGAGTCAGAGATCTGAGTAAGTGTATTAGTCCAAAGGCAGGCAGCTGGCTAGTGGATGATCCAGGATCAGATCCTAGCAGTTATTGGCTCTAAGTTCAGCATGATTTCCAATATATCATAATTATCCAAGTTTGTACATCCCCGTAGCGTCAGACCTTATCAGTCCAGTGGATCCACAGCCAAAGCTCTCCTTTGCTCAATTCTTGATTAATGAATACCCAGATGCATCCCTGCCTACCATGGAGACATTTGGGGCTGGAGGCTCAGACTGGGATTATGCTTCCCGGGTCATCAAATTTTCATAGCAAATCTCCCTGACTGGACCTTGGTCTTCTGTAAACATACTGAAGATATTTGTATATAGATAAGGCTGGCGTATCATAGTTTCTCAGAGTAAAAATCTTGATATCATTCTTAACTGACCTCTTTGTCTTATACTCATGCCTAGTCTATTGGTGAATCCTGTTGGCTCGACCTTAAAAGTCTATCCAGAAGTGACCACTCCTCCCTCCCTTGTTACAAGTACTCTCACTTAAGCCCCAAACTTCCCCAAGGGTGCTACTGTAAGGGCCTCCTACCTCCTAACTGATGCCTCTGTGTGTCTGCCCTTGCCCCTCAGCAGGCTCATTTACATACCAACCCCAGTGATTCTGCCCAGACAGCAAGAGTGTAATTTGTCTGAAATAAGTAAAAGGAAGTGAAGACCTTGAAAACAGATGACTTTCTGTCTTAGTACAGCCATTTTACTTTCAGTAAGATGCAAAGTCCCTGATAAAACTAACAAGGCCCTACGTGATCTTCACTCCACCTCTCCTCTCTGGATTCACCTACTGTTTCTCCCACCATGTTCATCACCAGCTATGCCAGGCACACCACCAGCTTGGCTGTGTGATGCTGTGTGACGTAAGATGCCTGCGTGGCTTGGTCTCCCTCTCTCTCAGGTCTCTACTCAAGAGTTGCCTTCTCATTGAGAACTTCCTTGGCCAATTTATTATATGTAAAATTTCAACCATACCCCAATTTTCCCTTTCTCCGTAGCAGTCATCACTATCTAAACACATACACACTCAGAGTGTCACCAGCAATGTGGTAGACTAGGAGGTCCCCAGCCCTTGTTCAGACACATTAAGTTCTATACATTAAATTTCTTCACCTTTGTGTCAGTCATACCTCAATAAAGGGGTTAAAATAATTTAAAAATAAATATATATTTATTAATACACATACTATGTGCATATATATAATGCATGTATAATCCTCATAAAGTATATGTATGCATATTATATACACATAAAATATACTTGTATTACCTTTCAAATAGAGACATAATATGTATATATGATATGTATAGGTATGCATTTAACTTATTTCCTCATCCTTTCTTTCTCCCTGTGAGGGCAGTTGTCATTACTGCATCCCCAGCCTCTAGAACACTACCTGGCAGTGTGGTGTTCGGTGTTCAGCAGTGCTGATAAACATTCATGTTCAATAGATGTTTGTTGCATTGATCACTTCCAATTGGAAATGATTCCTCTTTTGGCCTTTCCTGGGACTATCTTTGTTTGTTTGAAACAAGTGACTCTGTAAGAACTCTGATTTTCATCTGTGTTCAATCATTTCTCCAATTAGCCAGTCTACCTTTGAGTGCTTATAGCATGCCAGCTAATATGTCTATTTCCTGGCTTTGAACTCATGGATGTGAGAACAGAGTCCCCATGGAGTAGAGAACAAACTACTGGTTTAAGTCCTGGCTCTGACATCCTTTGGCTATATGGTCTTGGACAAACTCAAAGTTTTTAGATACTGTTTTATTATTTTTATTTTTGATTACTATTATTTTGATAAAAATCTAATTCTTTCTTTTAATAGAAAATGTTCAATGAAACATTGTTTCTTAAGAAATCAATTTGGTTTTTTATTCACTAATTATTAGATAGAGTCATAAATCTCTTAAACCGAAAAGGGTGTTAATAGGGTACTCATTTCACACATGCTTTTTATTATTCATGTTTAATATATGTATTTAGAGATTATCCATTAGTGAATAACATTATATTACATTACACATTGCTAGGATTCAATCGTTGAACTGAATTCTATCAGGAATACATTTCACTCCAGTTTCCAAGGAGCTCAGGAGATTTGATAAAGCTGCTAACATTCATACCATTAAACTCACTTTTTGGCAGCTCGACTGGGGCAGTTTGTATAGATAATCTTACATTCCTTAAAGATTACTATTGGCGACTCATTGCTTGCAAAATAATGCCCAGATTACTTAACAAGGCATTCACGTGCTCCATGTAGGTTCCCAGCCAACCTTCCTTGCCTCATCTCTGGCCACTCCCCCCATTCCCACAATCTTCACATGAATGCTACATTTCATCCACACTTCGGTACTCATCGTTCTAAAACACGTGCTATCCCATCTCTGTGCCTTTGCTCAAACTTTTCTCACTGCATGGAATGCCCTTTACTCAGCTTCCTTATGGTGAGCTCCTATTTATGCAAGATGCAAACTCTAGATTAAATCTCCTTGCCTTTATAAATTTTCCTGGATTTCCATAACTTGGTCAGAAATAATTGTTCCCTTCTCTCTGCTCCCAGAGAACCTTGTTAATACCTCTATCACAGCATGTGTCATATGCTATTCATCATGCTGGAAGCTGAGCTCCCTGGAACGATGCTTGTAGCATACTGATCTCTGTATTGCCAGCAGTTCGCATGGTGCCTAACATGTAGGAGGCACTCAGAAAACATTTGTCAAATAAGTAAATGAATGAAAGTGAGAGTCTGGATAAATAAATCTAGCTAAGCACTAACTCACAGGTTTTGTTGTTGATTTTTAGTTTTAATGTAATGTAATGAAATGTTCTTCACAAATGCATAAGGTCTTCGAGGGGAGATATAAGATATACCAAAAAGAGATGCATGGTTTTCAGGGCCATTTTGAGGACCAAATGAGATGCTCTCTGGAAAGGAATGAAATAATATGCAGATGTTGAGTACTTGTCCTGTAAATTACTTGTTATCTCTCTTCTTAAATAAATATTTATTGCTGTTCTCTAAAACTAGGAGAGAGGCTGTGAGAGCTGCCATATTGGTTGGTCATAGCTAGTGTTTGCCCTTCTATTGGATCTCCAGGCTAGAGAATCCAGAATCTGCAGCCCACTCTGCTCCCAGGTGAACACAAGCAGAGAAGATGCAGCAACCTGAGCATCCAACTAATGATGCTTGTGCTGTGTTTGTATTTCAGATGCTCAGCCACTGGTATGATGAATTCCTGAAGGAAGAGGACTACTGGTTTCTCATTTTTACAGTAGGAGGGACTTTGGGTTGGGAGGAAATCATGAGCTTGAGGACAGAAGAGAGAGTAATTGCTATTTTAGAAGCCTTATTCATTAAAGTAAATGAAATTTTTATTTTCCTGGAGGCAACTAGAGATTGACATGGTCCCTGATGTTCAAAAAAGAAAAGGACTCAGTGCACAAGATGACTTTGAAGAAGTCACAATCATATAAAATTTCTCCCTTATAGAAAATAGGTTTGATTGGAAGAGGAAGGGGGTATGTAAAGGAGCAATGGTTCTTAACAATTAAAACAATCAGCACAAGTCCATGTTACAGGGAGGCATGAAGGGCTGAATTATCACAGAACTGTTGCTGCTGGTCTAGTTCCTGAAACAAATTCTGTCTTTCCCCAAATCTCTTCTCTTAGACTCAGGACAGGCTCATCACTACCAAGTGGCATAAAAAAGACTCTATAAGCAATGAAGAGAATGCCCTTCTTTATAAGAGGGTTCAGAAATCTCTGGAATTAAGCCAGGCTTTGGCTAGCATGGAGGAAATGGATTCTATGCAGTGGCAAAAGATAGCTACCGAAGACCTGAGACAAGGAGGGTCTCTCCAGGTAGAGCTGTCATCCCCAGTGTTTCTAGTAGGTAAGAGCAGTCACTGGAATTTTTTTGACCCTTATATATATAAGCAACTGGGAAATATTAATATTTACTGATTATTTACTATGCATCAGCATAGTGCCATGCAAGGATTACTTTATTTGATCTTCAAAATAATCTATGAGGTAAGTACTAAGTAGCTGAGGCACAGAGAGGATGTGACCTTCCCCAGGTCACACAAGATGTAGCAGAGTCGGACTGGAATGCAGACAGACTAACTGCAGAGCCCCCTGCTGGATCCGAGGGAGCCAGAAGAGTCAAGTTTGGCCAGACTCTCGCCCACCAAAGCATCACCACAGTTAACGCTGAATACTTCATTTCGTGCCGCTGATAAGCATGTTCGACCACACCTCCCCCAGAATCAGGTCCAAGGGCATTTCTGTGAATACATTGTTAACAGCCATCCTCTTCCCTAACGTAACACACCAGCCCACCCAGGCAGTGGAGGGACGTAATTAGCACAAAGCACAAGGCTCTGCTGTCCCAGAAGTCTGGGGTTACGTCCTTGCTCTACTATTGACTGGGTATACTTGAGAAATATATTTAACCTCTCTTTAAACCCCAGTTTTCTCATCTGTGAAATAGTAATAACAACAGGCTTGTTCTGAAGGTGAACTGAGATCATTTATGAAAGCTATTAGCACAATGTTTGGCAATAGTAAATGTTCAGTAGTATAAATGTCAGCCATTATTATTCAAATAGATCATACTGCTTTAATTATACTGAGGCATTTGGAGCACTGCATATTTCTCAAACTTCAATCCACAATAAATACATTTGGTCTGATGATTCTTTAAACATATGCCTGTGTATATGTGTGCACATACATATGGAAAAAAATTTCACAGAGCAATACTTGCCCTTGTTACATAAGGCAATATACTCTAACACTCTGTATTCTATCCTATTTCATGTTATAAAAGCTAACAATGACTCAGCTTATTTTCTGGAATACTAATGAGTCATGACCTACACTTTGAAAAACACTAAGAGAAAGGAGTAAGCAAATGCTTTGAAAACTCAGTTGTACCACTCACTTGCTCTGAGAGCTTGGGCAAGTTACTCCATCTCTCTGAACCTCATTGCTTCGTCTATAGAATGGGGATAATTGCCCCTGCTTTGCAATAATGTTGAGAGGATTAGAGGTAACATATTTAAACAAGCACATGCTCAATAAATGGTACTTGTTAGATTACCAAAAAACGTAACACTCCGCTAAAGAAAACTTTAACAATTACCCTAATATGCAAAACAAGATGCCCTGGGTGCTTACCCCTCAGGGCCATGCTTGGGCATGAGTTATTTAAATCTTGCATGAACAGGCCCCCTTTTTCACCTTCGAGGGAGGTTTCACCTTCTCTCTAAAATCTGAGCATTCTTGAACCTTTCCAAGGAAATCAAAGCAAAAGTAGAAGACAGGATGGCTGTTAAATTTCACCACACACACACTGGGTGACAGGCATGACTTTAGTGGTCATGTAGTGGCAGGGGGAGCCAGGAAAAATGTGAACCATCCTCCATGGAGATTCCCTGTCCCTCCCCTCGACACACAGGATTACTTCCTCTGTCATGGCTTTTTTTGGAGCACAGGTCTGGCCTGATAAAGGGCCTTTTTTGCATTTGTCCAAGCCAGGGCCCTGACTCCCAGGTGGGCTGGTGCTTCCACTCAGGCCTGAGTGTTGAGGGGAGGGACAGGGAGTCTCCATGGCGGATGGTCTTGGATCCATTGCAGAAACAATCCTGTGCTCTCATCACTGATGGCCAGAGTCCCCTGCCTGACACACGATCATGATGGTGATGACGATCATGATGATGATGGTGATGATGACAATGATGCCAATGGCATTGATGACAATGATACTTACATAAGGATAACTGACATTCACGGGTTCATATCTTAGTATTTCCCCTTGACTCCAGCAGTACACCTTCAGAAGGTGCTGCACGGCCTGGAAAGTTCCTGGAGAACTCTGTGCAATTGGTTATGCTCTAAACTCCAGAACTCACAACACAAATGAATATTTTCACCATGGTAGGAGGCAAGGTGCTGCTACTCTGCTTCTATTGCCCAGAACATAGTTAAAATTTCTCTTACTATCTCAGCCTTATTGGTCCCACCACATTTTGAATACAAAAAGGTATTCCCTCTCAATTCATCACCCATAACTAAAAATGGTAGATGGCTGTTTCTAAAATAATCCATCCTCAAATGCCAATGATTTGCAAGTATTGATGATATTCAGATATATAAGCTGTTGATTCTGAAATTAATCCCCAAAGAAGAGCTAAGAAAGAGAAAACAACATAGCACATTACTTGCCATGCATTATTCTTAGGTACATCAAATTCTTTGTAGCAATAGCAGAATGTTTGAAATACATTTACAACTCTCCCCATAACAGATGGTTGCTTTGAAGGGGTCAGCATTCATTTGTGTGAGTTACTTCTTATATATGAATTAACAATTAGGAGCTCTTTCAAGTCATATCTCTGTTACCCTAACATTCCTCATGCAGAAAAGCTCCATGGATCAGTTTTCCCTAAGAAGGGCATAATCCTACCATTCTGGCAGGGAGAGAAGGCTATATTGCCTTGCTTATAATTTGGCTTAGGGAACTTGTCTTCTTTGTGGAGATATTCCATTAAAACACTACTGTCCTACTTCAGTAACATTTAAAGACAATACCTTCAACAAAAGTATATTAATCTTTGAACCTGGAGTAGACAACTAGGCTTGAGCAGTTGAGATTACAGGCATGAGCCCAACAACTAGACTCTCTCTCTGTTGGTCCTTACTTCACAGATGTGAGCAAAATGCCCTTTGAGGAACTCTGCTATAAGTATCCAAAGATGGCCATAGAGAAGATAAGTGATGACTACAAGACATATTGTGAGAAAGCACCCAAAATAGGCAAGTATTTAAACACAGGGATAGATTTGAGGCAACTAGGTTTTTCCAAATCTAAGAGAGAATCTCTAAACTCAAGAAGCATAAGTCAAAAGAGGAATTTTGATTTGTGTGAAATGGAGAGATGGTTAAGGAGTAATGACTATGTCTTTTGGGGGGGAGGTTGGTCTTTTGAAATAACCATCATTACAGTACAGAGACTTTGTCTTT
>CM052450.1:8660582-8687214 GCA_028533085.1 Varecia variegata | reverse complement strand
AGCCCAGCCCATTTCTACTTTCTTATCTAGTTATCACTCTTGGGTTTCTTTAATTTCAAAATGTTAAGGAGGTACAAATGTTTTTGCTACATGGATGCATTGTATAGTGCTGGGCTTTAAGCAACGTGGATTCATCTTCTGGCAAGTTTCCTGGAGACCGAGACTTGGGGAAGGAGGTTTGTTAGGGAGTGTTCTTGGGAATGACATCTATAAGGTAGTGAGGGAGGGAGGATTGGGCAGGCATGAACGCTCAACTGTGAGGCTGTCACAACAGGCCTCAGCAGATACCATGGGAAACTCTGGAGCTAGGATGGCCCTTCCAAATTGTCTCTCAATGAGCCAAGGGGCAGATATAATGACCCTGGGGCAGATATAATCTTGGGCTTGGCAGTTTCCTTTGGCTGAGGCAACTCCCAGAGAGGGCCTCAGCTTTGAGCTACCAGCAACTGACACTCCTAGAAAAATGAGTGCTTTGGTCCTGAAGGGAGGATCTGGGTAGCACCCAGTAGCACCCACTCCTGTCTGTAGAATTTTTACCCCGTCTTGGAGCAGCTCCTCCAGGAATCTGGTTGGTTTCTTTTCCTGGGGAACTTATTTGAGAAAGGCTGACCTACATTACTACACCCTATCTGGAGACCCTAGTATTCCACTTCTCCTTCCTCTGCTCTGCATCCTAGATTCCCCTTGTGCTCAGCTAGTACCTCTGCTGGTCTTGGGGGCTTACCAGGCAGGATGACCTATGCTGTCATCCCTGAGATATCTGAGCCCCTGGTCATCATGACTTTCAGGGTGTGGCTGCTTCACATGTCAATTCATCATCAAAATTGGGCCAAGGATTTTGGCAAGTGAATGGCAAGTAAATTTTCCACTACCCCTGCTACATAACTCATGATCTGATGATTAAGGTCAATTACCCCACCGGTATAGTGACTCCTTTGCTAAGACTATGGGATCTGTTGTATGATATGGCTAAATGGCTGGGCTATTTACACTAGAGCCTAGAACTGCTGTAAGAATGTTTTCCTACTCTGGGTCCTCCTAAAAGCTGGCAGCCTTATATGGTTCAGAGAAGTATTTTAAAATGTGGAATATGCTGTCTCTAGAACACAAAGAGTTCTACCAGGTGTTTTGCTTCCTTCTTAATCACATGCCCGGCTAATTTTTTCTATATATATTTTTAGTGGTCCCGATAATTTTTTTCTATTTTTAGTAGAGACGGGGTCTTGCTCTTGCTCAGGCTGGTCTCTAACTCCTGACGTTGAGCAATCCTCCTGCCTCGGTCTCCCAGAGTTGTAGGATTACAGGTGTGAACTACCGTGCCCAGCCTCCCCAATGTATCTTTTTGTCTCTTCTATTGAAAACTAGATGACGATATGAGGGTGGTTTTATATCTGGGTTCTCAGTCCTGTTCCAAAGGCCTATATCTCTGTTCTTATGCCAGTACCATGCTATTTTGATTACTATAGTCTTGTAGTAAAGCTTGAAGTCTGGTAGACTGATGCCTCCCAATTTGTTCTTTTTGCTTAAGATTGTTTTGGCTATACAAGGTCTTCTCTGGTTCCATACGAAGCATAGAATTATTTTTTCTAGATCTTTAAAGAATGATGGTAGTATTTTGATAGGGATTGCATTAATTCTGCAGATCACTTTAGGTAGTATGGACATTTTAACAATATTGATTCCGCCAATCCATGAGCATGGTAGGGTTTTCCATCTGTTTACATCTTCTGCAATTTCTTTTCTCAGTGTTTTGTAGTTCTCCCTATATAGGTCTCTCACCTCCTTTGTTAAATATATTCCTAAATATTTAATTTTCTTTGATGCTATTGTGAAAGGTGTTGCATGTTTGATTTGATTTTTGGCTTGACTGTTACTGGCATATATGAATGCCACTGGTTTGTGTGCATTAATTTTATATCCTGAGACTTTACTGAATTCATTTATCACTTCTAGGGGTCTGTTGATGAATCCTTAAGATTTTCTAGATATAATATCATATTATAATGTCATAATATCATATAACATCATAATATCAATCAGCAAATAGTGAGAGTTTGACCTTTTCTGCCCCCATTTGGACACCTTTAGTTCCCTTCTCTAAACTGATTGCTCTGCAAGGACTTCCAGCATTATATTGAATAGAAGTGGAAATAGTGGGCAACCTTGTCTGGTTCCAGTTCTAAATGGGAATGCTTTCAATTTTTCCCCATTCAGTATGATATTGGCTTTAGGTTTATCATATATGACCTTAATAATTTTAAGATATGTCCCATCTATGCCAATTTTGTTAAGAGTTTTTCTCATAAATTTGTGTTGGATTTTGTCAAATGCTTTTTCTCCATCTATTGAGAGGGACAGTAGTTTTTCCACATGAACTTAATGTCTGATAAATGACCTTGCCACTCTGTACCTTTATATTCCTTCTAACATGGTGTTTCCCCATATTTATGATTTTTTTTTTTTTAGATTTTACAGTAAAATTTATCAAGGAACCAAAGATACAGGCACCACCAACACAAAGGAAATTGTCCTTCAAAAGAACTGGTTTAAGGAAGCCCTCAATTAGACCCAGGTAAGATACAGAATCTGGCTACAGCAACATCTCCGGGCATAAGCTTTTCTAAAATCTCAACATGTCCAATTCTTTTTTTTTTTTTTTCTGTGAATTTTTAATATTCTTTTTTTTAATTTTTTTATTCTTATTTCAGCATATTGTGGGGGTAACATGTCCAATTCTGAACTTATCTTTCTGTGTGTAGGTTTTGAGACCATTTTCTGTATGTCATACATATATTCACAGGCACACTTGGTATTTGAAATCATTATTTACTTTCTAAAATTGGCACCATGCAATCTATATTATATAATAACTTTTCTAACTTAAACTATCATGGACATTTTTTCATGTTAGTATGTATGGATCTACCATCTTCCATATTATGGATGTAGCATAACTTATTTAACCATACCCTTTTTACAGACATTTAATTGTCTTTAGTTTTTTATTGCTATAAATAGTACCACAATAAATATCTTTGTACACGTATCCTTGCCTGTTTGTGTTTTCTGGATTATGTACTAATGCAGTACTCTCCTAACTGGTTCCTTACTTCATGTCCTTCTCCCCTTATAACGAATCTGAACATCAGTCTCCCACAGCTAGGCAAAGACCCTGCGGCCTTTTCTTCCAGGGTTGCCCACCCACCTTTCTTTCTATGTACTTCACAGCATAAGTGCCACCTATATATAACACGTTCTCCAAATGTTATGTTTGCTCTGACTTCCTTCTCCTCTAAAACACTAAATCTCTAGGTACAATACCAAGCACTTACTATGTACTACTTTTTACTGCTCTTTACTTTTTAGGTATGTTTTCTGCCTTTTTGACTTGACTGTAATGTTCTTATAAGCCATGCTATTCATTCATTTTTATTCAGTTATTATCTGTTAATAGCTAGCTATATGAAAAGTCCTCTTTTATTTATTTTTTTTTGTTCTTTTTTTTTTATTTTTATTTTTTATCTTTTTAGTTATTCACTGTCATTTCTTATAAAAGTCCTCTTTTAAATGATAAGAATATAGTAGTACATACAAATTTGGTAGTCAAAGTCTCTGGCAGAATATTTTTCATAGAAAGAAACTCTCACAAAAATGTTTTCAGTTACTGATAACATTCATTGAGGGTGACAAGACTTCTGTCTCTTCTAAACACTCTAGATAGATCTTCCTCCCCTTCAAGTAACTGAAATTATTCCCTGAGGTTCATTTATTCCTTTTACTGTTCCCATTGGTACTACTCACTGTTCTCCACTATGTCTATAGAAATACCTAGTTTCCAATTTAGTTGAGCATGAATATCACAGAAGTCTTTTCTAAATCACATATTCATAAGATCATTAAATTCCAGAGGAAATATGCAGGGTTATGGAGGAGTCCAGTTTCATGACTTCAGTTAAGACCACAACAGAATGGCCTAGGGATACTACAGTTGCAATTTTCTTAAACCTTGTCTATAGCTTTCATTCAATGTAATAAACAGTTATTGATTATATACTGTGTCCCAGACAGTTTGTGAGTGCTAATGATAGAAAAATAAGACATAGTCCTTGCCCTTAATCTAATACATAACTAAATAAAACACAAAGCTAACCTTAAAATGTTATGATAAAATATTGGCTAATATACTAAGAGAGTATTGTATAAGGAGAAAGAAATTTTAAGTGAGGATTATGAAAAGTTAGAATATCAGAAAGGGCCCTGAACTACATGTAGGAATTCAATTGCAAAGAAATGGGAACATTTTGTGGATAGGGCTAAATTCTACCCATAAGCTGAAGAAATGACACAAAGATAATAACTCATTAATATGAAGGCAGTATTCAAATACTTGGAAATATACTACCCAAAGCAATCTACAGATTCAATGCAATCCCCATCAAAATACCAATGACATTCTTCACAGAAATATAATAGAAAAAAATCCTAAACTCTGTATGGAACCACAAAAGACCCCAAATAGCCAGAGCAATCCTCAACAAAAAGAACAAAGCTAGAAGTATTACACTACCAGACTTCAAAATATACTATAAGCTATAGTAACAAAAACAGCATGGTAGTGGCATAAAAACAGACACATAGACTGATGAAACAGAGTAGAGAGCCCAGAAATTAATACACCTGTCAATAGCCAACTGTTTTTTTTTGACAAAGGTGCCAAGAACACTCACTGGGGAAAGCATAGTCTTTTCAGTAAATAGTGCTGGGAAAACTCGTTATCCATAGGCAGAAGAATGAAACTAGAACTCCACATCTCAACTATACAAAAATCAACTCAAATGGATCAAAGATTTAAAACTAGAACCCCATGCAGTGACTCATGCCTGTAATCCTAGCACTCTGGGAGGCCGAGGCGGGAGGATTGCTTGAGCTCAGGAGTTCGAGACCAGCCTGAGCAACAGCGAGACCCCGTCTCTGCTGTTGCTAAAAAGAGAAAGAAATTAGCCAAACAACTAAAAATAGAAAAAAATTAGCCGGGCATGGTGGCGCGTGCCTGTAGTCCCAGCTACCCAGGAGACTGAGGCAGAAGGATTGCTTAAGCACAGGAGTTTGAGGTTGCTGTGAGCTAGGCTGATGCCATGGCACTCACTCTAGCCCGGGCAACAGAGACTCTGTCTCAAAAAAAAAACAACAAAAAAAAACTAGAACCCCACCTCTCAACCTATACAATAATCAACTCAAAATGGATCAAAGACCTAAATGTAAGACCACAAACAATAAAACTACTGGGAGAAAACATAAGGGAATGCTTCAAGATGTTGATCTGAGAAAAGATTTTATGAATAAGACCTCAAAAGCATAGGCAGCAAAAGTAAAAAATAAACAAATGGGATTATATAAAATTAAAGAGCTTCTGCACAGCAAAGGATACAATCAGAGTAAAAAGACAACCTACAGAGTAGGAAAAATTATTTACAAACTCCCCACCTGACAGGTGATTAATATCCAGAATACACAAGGAACTGAAACATCTCAACAGCAGAAAAATAAACAATCCAATTTTTAAAAAATGGGCTAATGATCTGAACAGATATTTAGCAAAAGAAGACATATGAATGGCCAAAAAGTATATGAAAAAATGCTCAACATCACTAATCATCAGGGAAATGCAAATTGGGTCCAAATAACAGAAAAAAGTTAGTGAGTAAATTATTAAGGAATTTGCATTGATTAAATGGCATTGAGGATTATTTGGGATTTATTGGAGCAATGCATGATAGAAATAGTGTGAATTTTAAAACTACAATGAATTATCATCTCACTCTGGTTAGGATGGCTATTATCAAAAAGACAAAAAATAACAAATGCTGAAAAGGATATGGATAAAAGGGAACTCATATATACTGTTCATAGGACTGCAAACTAGTACAGCCACTATGGAGAACAGTAGGGAGGTCTCCAAAAAACTAAAAATAGAACAACCATATGATCCAGCAATCCCACTACTGGGAATTTTTCCAAAGGAAAGAAAATCATTAAACCAGAGAGACATCTGTGTCACCATGTTTTTGCAACACTATACACAATAGCCAAGATAATGGAATCAACCTGTGTGTTCACCAACAGAAGAATGGATAAAGAAAATATGTAACATATATATCATGGAATACTATTCAGCCTTTTACAATATCCATCATACATTTATGATAAAAACTCTCAATAAAATTAGAATAGAAGGGAACTGTCTCATTCTAATAAAGGGCATCTATTAAAAACCTATATCTAATACAGTTAATGAAATACGTATATAAAGGAAGAACAAGTTGGTCAAGTGGGTATGTGCAGAAAAGTTTAAATAATAACTATGACATAAAGATGAGGTTCAGTGGTCAGTTGGAATTTAGAAGTAAAGCTCATCGGAACTGGAGATATAGTTTTACCATATCAATGACATTTGAAAACACTTTCTTGTATCAATGAAAATTAAAAACATAGAGGAGGCATGGATTACCCATAAAAAATCCTAAGGCAAAAGGACAGAGGATTGAGGATGAAATATTAGGGGCACTTATATTCAAGGAGCAGTGAAAGAAGAAATCAGCAAAGGAAATTTAGAAATATTAATCAATAACTGCTGATTGGTCATGCTCTACCTCAAAGAAATGACTGCCAATTAGTTGTTTTGAATCCATAATGTAAAAGAGAGTTCCTTTGAAAAACATTATCCCCTTTAAAATACAATATCCCCTCCTCCATTGGGGTTGTCAAATGATTGGACCAAGCTTAAGGAGGACACATAAAAAGTCAAGTTCATCTCCAAAGATATACACAGATTTAACCGATTTATCTCACACATGGGTAAAGGCCCTGTAGCCTGGGAGATGCCCTCCCCCATTCTCTAATTGGAACAGAAGGCAGAGTCATTATCCCTGTCTCTCTACCAAAGACACTTTCTTGTTTTCCAGAAACTTGACAGAAGTCCTCCTAAATACACAGCACTTGGAGTATTTCAAGGAGTTCCTCAAAGAACGGAAGGCTGAAAGCCCATTGCAATTCCTGATAGCCACACACAAGATGACCATGGAAACCAATGAAAAGACTTATAAGTCTCTTATGGAAAATGTAATGAAGACTTTCTTCCACAGCAGACTCTCTCCTGGTATGCATCCCTTCTCCTGGTCCTGTTTCCTTCTCCCTTTAGTGTCTTGGGAGAATAGTCTGGGAAATAGCTTGACTCACGGGAGACCCCAGAGAGAGCAGGACAAAGCAGTGGTGACATGAGGCGGTATCGAGACAAAGATTAAGAGGGATGGTGAAAGCAGAGAACAACAATAATAAATCCAAAATCTTGACACTAATAAAAGAAGCCAAGTGTAAGATACTTTCACATACATCCTCTCATTAATTTTATTTAATTATCAAAACAGACTTTTATCTAATCTCTGTAATGTATGGATAAATAGCTCCATTTTACCAATAAAGAAAGTGAAACACAGAGAAGTTAACTTGTTCAATTGGTGGAACTTGAATCCTATTCAAGCCATTTGACCATCAAATTAACTAGGCTGGAGTAAGATACAAAGGCCAGGGTTAGCTGTATGCAAAGGTGGAGGGTCCACCTCCCATGGATTATGAAGAGAGTTGTACTAGGAAGGAGACTATAGGCTTGAAAATCTTTGTTTCATAAGTTGTGTCTTATTTTCTTGCCTAGGGTAGGAGGGTAAATACGGCCCATGTAAATGCATCTTGGCCAAAAGCAGAAGTTGCAAGTAAAGTACTAACCTTTAATTCTAGATGAAAACAAAAGGGGGTGAGCATGATCACATCCCAGGGGTAAACAAATCTACAGCAAAGCAATGAAGATAGAGCCTCCTCTTTTGTCACAGGTGAACAGATAGAGTTATTGCGTGTTTGGTTTTTGCTTATATTAGACCAAGATAAGGGTATAAATTTTATGAATAAAGAAAGAGGTAAAATTAGCAAATCTTTATTGGTAGAAATATTTATTTGTTGAGTCTCAGAATGTGTAGTTCTGTACATCATTTTGAACGAGCTATAGGAGAAAGAGGAGTACCCCATCCCAGCCTTCATTAGTTTTCAAGTCTCGTTAATGAACACAACAGTCTCTGAACACCCTGGAGAACCATATTGCCTGTAGGATACTTATTTGTAATCTTGGATTCCTCATCTGCTCCAGCAATTTAACTTGAATCCTTCATTCTTCTGTTCTTTCCCTAAATCAAAAATTTCAAACCAACTTTAGAAATGAGTCATTTAAAACTTTCTTTCCCCTTGAGCACTCATCTTTGAAATTTGAATGGAACTAAACCAGGAAAATATTTGATCTACAAATACACTTGCACATAACATTCCAAATACGCTTTGGAGATTTTCAGACAAATTGTGGAGGGCTTAGAGTCTAGCCAGAATGAGAATAGGGGGCTGTGAGACTCTAGGATGAAAAAAACATCCCATCAGCTACCGCAAAAATGGTAGATGAGGATGATGGTTTTTTTTCTCTCCCTCTTGCATTTTCTAGAGGAAATACTGCAGTGTGATGCCCCTATAGTCAAAGAAACCGCTCACATGCGTCATATCACCACGACCATGTTGTTAATGCTCCAGGGCTATGTCATGAGGTCGGTGGAAGAAAAGTGGTGAGTATGCTCAGTGAAGGCGAGGATTCTTTCTGGAGTTGCTCACTGGCTTCTGAAAATCAAATTAATCAAGAGTCTCATAATCTATTTCCATAGCTCATTGCCAGAGCCTCTGTGAAAAAGACAAACTTATCCTGAACCTAACTATGCACACACACACACACACACATTTCTGTTCATTAGCCTTAACAAGGAACAGTACAGTATTGATCAGGAGGATAGCCTGACATTAACAAAGGATTGATATAGCAAGAAGAGTATTTTTTTTTTTATGATTTTCCCATTCCCTGATTTCCACTGAAACTTCCTCCAAAAGCTGAGGTAGGTTTACCTTGACTGTTATCTTTTATGTGCCAGGTTTTTGCCTTCTTTGATACTATCAGTCTCCTCCTGGCAGGTTTAAAGATTACCAAGAACTGTTTCCACCTCGTCCTCAGGAGTTGGAACTTCATATACCACCTTCACCTAGGAAGCCCTCCAAGACAGCAGCAGTTCACCTACATGACTCCCAGGTCAGTGAGGAAGAAGGTGAAAACAAGGTATCAGAGACAAGAAAACCACTGTCTAGGCATTGTCTACCATACAAAAGATTTTCACTGTTAGCCTGTTTAATCACCAAAACAACTACTCTTTGAGGGTAGATTTTTCAATCCTTATTTTGCAAAGGAGGCACCTGAGGCTCAGAGAAATTGTTACCCTGGGAATTTGAGGAAGTCCCTTTCTTCTCTGCCTGTCATTAGAAGCAATGGTGTAATAGGTTGGATACGTGGAGAGCGAAATGTCAGTGTTTTTACTGCTGAAAGCTAGTTTGGAGGACATGGATTGGCAGAGAAATGAAGTGGTTTGCTGATCCTTTCTGCATCCGACTTAGACTAACACATACAGCCACTGGCGTGCAGAACAACGCAGGCCTCCCCTTGCCAGGCGAGCGAGTCTCCTGCCGTATGCAAAGGGGCAGACCTGAAAGAAGCGACCCACAGACAAGCAAATCCCAAAGAGTGAATGCAAAGGGCTGAGAGCAGAGCATGTCCACTTCCTTCTTTCAAACTTACCAATTATCTAGCTGGTTCTTTCTCCCATGTGAGGAGAGAAAGGGGGAAGAAAGAGGAGTCAGGAATGTTACTCAGGAAAGTCTCCTCATAGGGTTTGAGAAAAAAAAAAAGACGTGTGTCCTTAAATAAGCACTTGCTCAGTGTGTTTTAGAGTTGGTTAGTATCAGGAAAATTTGAGCCCAGCTCTATCTGACTCCAAAGATGATACTAAGATACGTCCGAAAATAAAGCCTAAGCCCATTGATCCGATACTCCAGGGATGAAAGTGTGTTGCTCTCTCCTTTCTCCTCTGTATTTTCTTCATGTTATGAATCAACTCCATGTCAGGGCACCATGAATTATCATACAGAATATTAGAAAAAATACTGTACCCAGAACCAGGACACTTGGTTTTAATTTCAGGCCTTCTGGTTGCTCTTAGATAAGAGAAAAGAAAACCAACACATACTTAATGCCTACTCTGTGTCAAGCACTGCGTTGGGGTTTACATACATAAGCACGCAGCCTCGCTACAATCGGAAGGCTATGGTTTCTATATTACACACAGAGATACTGAGACACAGGTTAAGTGAATTCACCCAAATGACACAGTTAGAAGCTCGAGAGTTTCTGATCCCACATCAGTGCTTTTCGTACTTCCCTGCTGGCTGTCTAAAGCCACGCTTACATTGAGGTCCCTCTCTATAGACGGAGACAACTGAGCTAGTTAATCAACAAGATGCTTTCTGGCTCTAAATGTCAATTTCTTGAGGGGTAAATAACCTGGAGAATGGCCACTGGGTACCTATTAAGAAACAGATGAAGAAACATAAAATGCATTTGCATGTATGTGTATGAGTAGGTGCATGTAATTATATATATATATATATTTTTTAATGCTTAGAAATGGTTTTGCTCATTTCCTTATTTCTTCAACATTTCAAAATCTGTCTGAGCCATTATTCCTTTCTTGTGAGTTGCGCTTATTTCTGTCCTCTGTTTCTTCCTGTTTTTCTCTCTCACACTTTCTCTCCCAGTCATGGCATCTCACATCTTCACTGTTGAAAGACCGTGGTAGAGGGAGCATGGGCCATGGCCCCAGCCACGCCTGGTTGGAGCCACAATCTTCCACCCACCAGCTACTTCATCTGGGGCAGGTTTACAAGCTCTCTGACCCGAGTTTTCTCACCTTTAAATTGGAACTAAAGATTGTTCCTGTAGAGAGGTGTTGTGAGGATTAAATGTAATGAATGCCAAGTTGTGGCACATGGTACACTCTCAGTGAACAGCAGTGATATTAATGAATGTGTCACATTCCTCTTTCTTTCCCCAGAAGAGGGGCTGGCTGAAAATGATCAACTTTATCAAGAGCTTTTGCAAGTACCGCAGATTTATGTTGAATCCTAGTAAACGCCAGGAATTTGAAGACTATCTTCACCTGGAAATGCACAATAAAGAAAGTAAGTCATTTCCCTGTTTACTCCCATTCCCTGTTGATATTGTAGCCACCAGGGTTAGCCCAGATAAGAAGCTGCAAAGCTTATTGATTTATGTCATGCCGGTGTCAGCCTAGAGTCTAGCAAAAATCCCAGGTCCTGCATGCCAAGCCAGGCCCAGTAGCCTTTGCTCAGGGAGCCTTTGCAAGGGTGGAGAATGTTCAATCTAATAAGGCACCGTGAGATCTCACATTTTACAAAACTGTCTCATTATGTTGTCCGATTTTGTCCTTAAAATTTTTTCTGCTTATAAAATTAATACACACTTTTAATAAAGAGGTAATAAAAATTACAGGAATATATAGTGTAGAAGTGAACATCCCTCAAGAGAGAACATTGTTAATGCTTTGTAAACCTACCTTATGATTATTTTTCTATATATATCTTAATATTTATTTTTTCCCATAAAATTGATGCCATATGCTCTATTTGTAACTTTTTTTTTTCACTTAATAATGTATCTTGGACATCATTTTATGTCAGTATACATATAACTGCCTTGTTGTTTTTGACTGCCATAAAGTGTCCATTGTATGGATTTATTCAACTGCATTCACCAACTGATAGATATTTGGATTGTTTCCACTTTGCAGCTATTATGCATAAAGCTTCTATGAATATTAAGGTACAAGTCTTTGTGTGGATGTATGTTACTTCTCTTGGGTAAATACCTAGGAATAGAATTGCTGGGTTATGTGGTAAGTGTGTGTTAACTTTATAAGAAATTGCCAGACGTTTTCCAAAGTGGCTATACCATTTTTGCATTTTCACCATTATTGTAAAAAAGTTTCAGTTGCTCCCCATCCTCACAAATATTTGGTATTACCAGTCTTTTTTATTTTAGCCATTCTAGAGTTCATGTCACTCTACTTCATTATAGTCCAACTTTTATTTTAACTAATGACTAATGGTGTTGAGTATCTGTTCATGTGCTCGGTTGCCATCCATATAGTATAATTTTTCGTGAAATGTCTGTCCAAATCTCCTGCCCATTTTAAAAATTGATTTATTTGTCATCTTGTTATTGAATTATATGAGTTCTTTACACAATCCAGTTACATTCTTTGACAGATACATGTTTTGCCAATATTTTCTCCCAGTTGGTAGCTTGCTTTTTTATTTCCTTAACAGTGTCTTTTGAAGAGGAGAAGTTTTTAGTTTTGGTGAAGTTCATTTTATCAATTTTTTCTTCTAAAGTTTGTGCATCTTTTGTCCTATTTAAGAATCTTTGCCTAATCGAAGGTTAATAAGATTTGCCCCTACATTTTCTTTTAGAAGCTTTATAGTCAAAAATGAATTGGGTCTATTTATGTGCTTTATATTCTTTTTCACTGATATGTGTGTCTATCTTTACACTGATACTGTCTTGATCACTATAGCGTTTATAATAAAGCTTGGAAAGAGGTAGCGTAAGTACCCCAATTTTGTTGTTCTCTCAAATTAATGACATCCTGCAAATTCAGATACGTTGTATTTTCACTTATATTCAGTTCAAAATATTTTCTAATTGTCCTTTTGATATCTTCCTTGACTCATGGGTTATCTAAAAGTATGTTATTTAGTTTTCAAATAAAAACTAAACATGTATTTACCAGATATCTTCTTTTTATATCTAATTTAATTCCATTGTAGTTCTACAGAACATGCTTTATATGAGCTCACTCCCTTTAAATTTATTGACACATTTTATGGCTCAGAATATGGTCTGTCTTTGTAAATCTTCCATGTGCATTTGGAAAACATACATATTCTGCCATTGGTGAGTGTGGTATTCTAAAGTTAGATCATGTTAACTGATAATGTTTGAGTCTACTTTTCTGTCTACTTGTTCTATTAATTTTTTAGAGAAGGATATTGAAATCTCTATAATTGTGGATTTATCTATTTCTCCTTGCAGTTATATCAGTTTTTACTTTATGTATTTTGAAGCTCTGTTGTGAGGGTCATGAACATTTAGGAGTGTTATCTCCTCCTATTAATTGACCCATTTATTATTATGAAAGAACCTTATTTATCTTTGGTAATATTCCCGTCTCTAAATTTACTTTGATATTAAAATAGTCGATATTCTGAAATAAAAATAAGATAAAATGGTCACTCTATATTTCTTTTGATTAGTTTTGTCGTGCATATATATTTTTCCATTCCTTCATTTATGACCTATTTGTGCCTTACATTTAAAGTGCTTTTCTCATAGACAGCATAAAGTTGGGTCTTGCTTTAAAAAAAAAAAAAACTGACAACTTTAGCCTTTTAATGAGGATATTTAGATCATTTACATTTTATGTGATTATTGATACGGTTATGTTTAAGTCTATCATCTTACTACTTGTTTTCTATTTATCCCATCTGTACTTACTTTCCTTTTTCTTCTTTTGCTGCCTTTGTTTGGATTGAATATTTTTTATGATTCCATTTTATCTCCTTTGTTGTATTCTTAGCAATTACTCTTTATTTTGTTATTTTATTGGTTGCTTTATGGTTCATAGTAAACATTTTTAACTTAGCACAGTCTACCTTCAAGTGCTATTATACCACTTTGAGTATACAGGTTGAACATCCCTAATCCAACAATCCAAAATCCAAAATGCTCCAAAATCCAAAACTTTTTGAGCACTGATATGATGCCACAAATGGAAAATTCCACACCAGACCTCATGTGATGGGTTGCAGTCAAAACACAGGTGCACAACACACAATTTATTCCCAAGCAGCGTCAGAACCAGACACTCCATTTTGAAGGTCACATCTGCATATTCAGTTTTCACAGTCTCTGCAGAAACCTTAGGGATTGGCATAACAACAGTGTGATTATCTTTCCGTTAGACAAGCACCAGGAAAGCATCCCCTTCATTGCTCAGTTGATTTTTTTGTGTGTGTGTTGTCATGCCATCTGAGCAGATGGCTTTTTCAGCAGTCCTCCAAATCTAAGTAAAAGGCTGAGCCCAATAGTAGGGAGTAACTACTTCATAGGCCCAAATGATGGGCCCACAGTTTCCTGCCTTTATTTTTGTTATGCCCAGGTTGAAGGCTATAGGCTTAAGAGTGACTTGATCAAAACAGATTGTAATTCCTTCCTCTTTCTCTCTCAGATTTCTCCACTTCACCATCTAATACATCAGGACGTCCAGCCTCCACCTCTCCAAATGCCCGGAGTGCAGAACAAGAGAATGGAGATATAACCCTTATAAAGCGCCGTATATTTGGCCACAGGATTATCACCATTAACTTTGCAGTCAATGATATATATTTCTTTTCTGAAATGGAGAAGTAAGTTTCTCACCTCTCTTTTGTCTCATGGCTTTTCATCCTTAGTGCTGCCCAGCAAAGACAGGCTTGTCCTGTAAGAGGCACAGTGATGTCAGCTCTGCCAAGCAGGAGTGTCCTTCTGAAAATTCTACTGAATGCTGTCACTCTATCAATTTCCACCATTCTTTTCTTTGGGTCCTAAAAGCTCTTCAGTATTCTGGAGTTTCCAATGTTGAAATGCACTACTTATTCCCAGGAAGTGGAGCACTTTTTTCTCCATTATTTATAAATATGAAAGAAATCCTCTTATGTAGCACTATTGGACCAATAGTTCTTCAGTTAAGAATTATAATAATAAAAATTATGCACATATGACATTAAACAGATATTTTTAAGTTAAAACATATTAATTTATACTCATTCACTTGTCAACTTTTTTTTTTTTTTTCATGCATCTGGTGTGCTGTGACACTTGTCAACTTTTGATGTAAAGCCAAAGTCAATCCATAATGGAAGGTCCACATATTTTTCTTATATAAGTTATACCCAAAGTGCTGTCTATTAATTTTTTCTTAATTGATACATAATAGATATATATTTTTTCATGGTACAAGTGATATTTTGATACATTCATATATTGTGAAAATATAAAATCAGGATAATAGGATCTCCATCACCTTAAATTGTTAATTTTTCTTTGTGCTAAAAACATTCAAATTATTCTCTTCTAGCTACTTAGAAATATACAGTAGATTATTGTTAACTATAGTCACCCAATTGATCTATCGAACACTAGGTCTTATTTCTTTTATCTAACTGTATATTTTTACCCATTTATCAAACTCTCTTAATCCCCTTCTTCCCTCTACCTTTCTTGGCCTCTGGTAACCACCAGTTTACTCTCTATCTTCATAAGATCCACTTTTTTAGCTCCCACACCTGAGTGAGAAAATGTGATATTTGTCTATCTGTGCCTGGCTTATTTCACTTAACACAATGACCTCAAGTTCTATCCATGTTACTGCAAATGACAGTATTTCATTCTTTTTTATGGCTGAATAATATTCCATTGTGTATATATACCACATTTTTTTAATCCATTCATCCACTAATGGGCACGTAGTTTGATTCCATTTTGGCTATTGTGAATAGTGCTGCAATAAACATGCAAATGCAGATGTTTCCTCCATATCCTGATTTCCTTTCCTTTGAATGTACATTCAGTATTGGGATTGCTGGATCAGATAGTAGTTCTATTTTCAGTTTTTTGAGGAACCACCATACTGTTTTCCATAGTGGCTGTACTAATTTACATTCCCACCAACAGTGTACAAGGAGTCCCCTTTCTCCACATCCTCACCAGCATTCGTTATTGCCTGTCTTTTTGGTAAAAGCCATTTTAACTGGGGTGAGATGATATCTCCTTGTAGTTTTGATTTGCATTTCTCTTATGATTTGTGATCTTCAGAGAGAGAGAGAGTTGAACATTTTTACATATACCTGTTGGTTATTTGTATGTCTTCACTTGAGAAATGTCTATTCAGATGTTTTGCCCATTTTTAATTGGATTATTTGTTTTTGTGTTACTGAGCTTATTTGAACTCCTTATATATTCTAGTTATTAAGCCCTTGCCAGATGGATAGTCTGCAAATATTTTCTCCCAGTCTATGAGTTATCTACTCTGTTGATTGTTTCCTTTGCTGTGCAGAAGCTTTTTAGCTTGATGTAATACCATTTGTCTATTTTTGCTTTTGTTGCCTACATTTTTTACACAAAAATTCTTTTCCCAAACCAATGTCCAGGAATATTTCTCCAATGTTTCCTTCTAATAGTTTCAGGTTTTAGATTTAAGTCTTTAATCCATTTTGATTTTATTTTTGTATATGATGAGAGATAGGGGTCTAGTTTCATTCTTCTGCATATGGATATCTAGTTTTCCCAGCATCATTTATTGAAGAGACTGTCCTTTCTCATTGTATGTTCTTGACACCTTTGTCAAAAATAAGTTGGCTATAAACACATGGAATTATATGGGGTTCTCTGTTCTGTTCTATTGGTCTATGTGTCTGTTTTTATGCCAGTACTATGTTGATTTGGTTACTATAGCTTTATAGTATATTTCAAAGTCAGGTAGTGTGATGCCTCCAGAATTTTTTTTTTTGCTCAGGATAGCTTTGGCTATTCTGGGTCTTTTGTGGCCCATATACATTTTGGAATTGTCTTTCCTATTTCTGTGAAGAATGTCATTGGTATTTTGATAGGGCTTGCATTGAATTTATAAATTACTTAGAATAGTATTGACATTTTAACAATTCTTCCAATCCATGAGCATGGAATAGCTTTTTATTTTTGTGTGTGTCCTTTTCAATTTCTTTCATCAGTATTTTCCTTATGTAAATTTTTTACTTCTTTGATTAAATTAAGTCCTAGGTATTTTATATTCTTTGTAGCTATTATAAATGGGATTGCTTTCTTAGTTTTTCTTTTTCATACTGTTCATTATTGATGTACATAACACCAATGATTTTTGTATGTTGATTTTTTGTCCTGCAACTTTACAGAATTCATTTATAAGTTCTAACAGTTTTTTGGTGAAGTCTTTAGGATTTTCTGAATATAATACCAAGTCATCCATGAACAAGGCTAATTTGACTTATTCCTTTCCAATTTGCATTTAGACAACTGTAGGTCCTCAGGTATAGTTTCTTGGGAGACAGGTCACCTAAGCTGAATTTTGGAGAGTAAGTAGGGGTTAGTCAGATAATAAAATATGTAAAGGGGAGGCAGAGGGGAGCAGAGAGAGAGACCAGTCAGAGTGAACAGCCTCACCTGCTGCTGCTCCAATTCCCACCACCTCACCTCTGCTTCCTCGCTTACCCTCTACAAACTATTTTTTGTATAGCAACCAGAGTAGCCTATTAAAAATGTAAACCAGACTATATCACTCTCCTGCCTAAAATGTTCTAGTGGCTTCCAATTACCACTGGAGTAAAGTCCAAATCTCCTCCCGTTGCCTAAAGTGTTCTACATGAGTGGTGCCTACCTGTATCTCAGGGCTTACCTCAGGTCATCACAGAAGAAGAAAGAGCAAGATAGCCCTTAGGCCTTGAAGTCAGCAGAGGTGAAAATGCTATACAGCCAGAATGGGTAAGGCAGGGAGGGTAGGATAAATGAGGGCATTTGTGGTGAAGAAATACACTTGAAGGCACACTTAACATGTTATCTGACATGCGGTAGGTGGTCAATATTTGCCCGTGGATAAATTATAATTGAATGAATGAAGACACAACCTGGCCCAGAATTGGCCCTGCCTTTTTTAGGCCAGAAAGAAGTCTGGGCCAGGTGCCCTATCTAGTCACTGCTTTCATTTTCTCCTTGCTGATTTCCTGCTTAACACCTCTTTTTTAGATTTAACGAGTTGGTGAGTTCAGCTCACATGCTGCAGGTCAACCGAGCATACAACGAGAATGATGTGATCCTCATGCGGTCCAAAATTAACATTATTATAAAGCTCTACCTGCATTCTGACATCCCTCCAAAGCTGAGGGTAAGGGGGACTTCCACTCCACTCTGTCCTTTAGCCAAAACACATTTCCCCCACAGGGACACTGAAAGCTAATTGTCAGGTGAGTCCTAAGTACTGGACCAACTAGATGTCCTTTACCTAGCAACCCCATGAAAAGCTTCTGCTTTTTGGAGAGGAGGTGGTCTTGAGGGTCCTGAGGTCCAAGAGAGGTTTTCTGCCTTCCTTGGAGCCTCTGCCAGTGACAGGCTCCCACTCTGTGGGTAGGTGAATATCCCCGAGTCCCAGAAGGATGCCATCTTTGTTGCCATCACAGAGGGCCATCTGGATCGGAGCATCTTCCATGGGTCTATCATGACTATCTTCTCCACCATCATGTACTTCTGGAAAAGGTAACTATCTCTTCTTATTCGATGAATGCCACATCAGGTTAAAAACAAAGCCTTTTAGAGAGTTTTCTATCTTCCTCTAACCCTTTGTTTCATAGTTCCCAGTTTTGGGGGGGAACTAAGATGGTATTTTCTTATCCTACTCACTACTCTCCATCCCTCACACAGAACACTAAATACTGAATCAGAAAATGGATAGCAGAGTAAGACTAGGAACCAGAATGCCTGGTTTCCCACTTCACCTCTGCTTGTGCTTGATTGGAACAAGGAAGTGAGGTTTTCTTAGGCCTAGGTTTCTCAACTAAGGGCAAGGGTAAACTACAGCCACTTTGGAAGAAATGCTGTCAAGGCTAACACAACTGCTTGTGCTTAAGGAGCCTCATGAAGGAAGATAGTTGAAAGTGTTTTGCTCTGTTAGGTCCAAATTCCCATAATTACCACTGAGGGGGCACAGTTGCTAGATATACCAATTTTCAAGAGGAGCTAGAAATTCAAAATTCTGTGTCATCTCTCCCAAGGTTAAAGTGCCAAATGTGGCAACTAACTCAAGACTAAAACATGGTGAGGAACCTGCAAAGGCCAAAAAACAAAAAATGAAATAAGCAAAATATCTGCAGATCAAAGCAATCTGTGGTCAATGGTTCCTAAGCAGTCTTGTCAAGGTTTGGGCTGGGAGACTGGCTTGAGTTCTCCCAGCTGGTTATTTATTCCTACCCTAGCTAGTCTACCATAGCTCCAGCTCACATCTTCCACATAGTAAATGGCAATGCCTTGGATGGTAGGGGCCAGAGGGCACTGAAATTTTCTCAGACAAGGTTAATCAGGATACTTAGATTATCATGTGATTCCAGATCTCAGGGGTTCCCCTCTCCCACAGAAAATGTTAGTTTATTAAGTTAGAAGTGTACAAAGGTTGCTTACCCATTGCCAACCTTTATTTTAAAATCCCTAAAATAATAGGTTATTTGATACAGAATTAAAATAAATACTTAAATATAAGTTTAAGATAAGCAATTTAGCCTTTAGAACACTAATTGTTATCTAACACTTAATTTCAGTCCTCCTAACCAGGACTAAATAGAAATTCATTGTGAGAATTTCTCTTTAGGGGAATCAGGGAGCTCTGAGATATATACGCTTCTCCTGGCTTGAGTCAGTGTTCAGCAGTCCCTAAATGTGTTTAGAAAGATTATAGGTACTTTCGGAAAGTTTTGGATCCCTGATCCTCATGCAGTTATTTCTTTACTTGCTTTCCTACACACTTACAAAGAGATTTACGTTGTGCGAACCATGTTTACGTATATTACGTATATTATCTCAGGTTACACGAGTCTGAGTTCACATGAGAAACCAGGGTCTATTCCAGAGAAAAGCCTGCTGGGAGTAGGTTGAGGGGGTCGAGGCTGTCCGTAAGGGGCAGGATGGAAGGCAAAGATCAGGACCTGAGAGGAGACCGGTTGGACGCTCTGGCTGCACCAGGTGGGGTTAGAGAGGGATCTCATAGTCCGATACTTGGGCATCCCCCAGGGGTTAACCCTACCCCAGGCCTGGGGACAGCACATTCTTTACAGACTCCATTCATTGGTTGCAGAAGGACGTCCCAGCATACCAACCATGCTGGGCCCTTGCGGGAGCCTCAAAAGAAAAGTCTCCGACAGGCAGTACTCCAAGGCCAGAATGCTCTCCTCTTCTCTGTTGGACACCCCACACTCTCTGTGCAGAGTGGCCCCAACCTGGTTTCCCCTGTGTTCATTTTCTAGCCCCCTCCACTGGTGGTCTCCCCCCTGTGACCAGAAGCATTCTTCTCACAGGTTTTGTTCCTGGAAGGCAATCCGCTCTTACTTACAGTACAGGGGGAAGAAGTTCAAGGAGAAAATAAGTCCTCCCAAGATGATGTACAAGTACCCTTATTCTACTGCAGGTGAGCTCCACCAGGACCCACGGCCCCATTCTCTAGCAACCAAGACTTGTGAAGGAAAAGCAAGGGCCCAAAGGGCCAACTTGGAGACTCCCCAGGGGTGTTTACTGGTAGGTACAGTAGACAGCTCATGAACTTGGCCCCCAGGGAAACAGGTGCACTTGGGGTAAAGTAGATCTCGTCTGTGGCTGGCACTGCTCGCAAGGGGGCAACCCACCCGAGTGCTGCTCCCACTTGCAGATCCCAGGACACCTCTGGGCATGCCTGTCTCAGTCCACGTGGTGGGTACCTGGAGGTGGAGACCCACTTCACTGCCTGCTTCAACTCTCTCCATAAAACTCCATTTGAAAAGCATGTATTTTATAGTGTTAAATGAAAACATAAAAAAAACTGGATATAAAGTACAGTTTTAATGTGATAAATATATATATTTCTATACATATGTAATTTTTATGAAAGCATAGGAAAACTTAGAAATAAAGATTAAAATGGTAATAAGGTCATCTCTGTGGTATAAATAGGAGGGATTTATATATATTTATTGTTTATATACCACATAATTAATATAAAAATTCAATATGTGCATGTATGTGTAAATACATTTATAAAAATATATGTAAAAACACAGTCAGGTAGCACGTAATGATATTTCGGTCAATGATGAACCACATGTATGATGGTGATCCCATAAGATTATAATATTGTATTTTTACTCTCTTTTCTATGTTTAGATCTGTTTAGATACACAAATACCATGGTGTTACAGTTGCCACAGTATTCAGTACGGTAACATGCTGTGAAGGTTTGTAGTCTAGCAACAATAGGCTATACCATACAACCTAGGTGTGAAGTAGGCTATACCATCTAGGTTTATATAAGGATACTGTTTGCACAACGTTGTGATGTTTTCACAATGACAGAATCACCTAACAATGCATTTCTCAGAACATATAACTGTCATTAAGTGATGCATGACTGTATATGTGTTTTCTTAGCACAAAGTCATTAAGGCCAGTTCCTTTCCTGATACAAGATAGAGCTGCAATTGGTACTTGAGCATGAGGGAATTTTAACCTCCCAAGAGGGAGAAGCTTGGACTGGGCAGTGTCTGGTGAGGCAAGGCTGGGTGTCTCTCAGTGGGAAGTTCTGGAAACCAAAGACAACAGGTCTGAGCATCTGGGGACAGGACCAGCATCAGAAAAAAATATGGAGATAGGACAGTATTAAAAACAACTAACTATGCCACAATGGAGCTGAACATTCTCTTGATTCACTCAAACTTGCTTGATTCTTGTGTCCATTTTCCTAGATATGTACCATTGCCCCCAAGCCATCTTTGACGGACAAGCACACCACCCTCTTTTTGGAAGGCAAACAAGAGCCTAAGGGCTCTAAATCCATCTGAACAGGGAACAAGTTGTCCCTGGGAGGAGGAGGGCTTATTTAGGATGGGAATGGGGATGGAGAAAGAGTAGGAGATAAGAGAAAAGGAGAGGAAAATAGGGCAGGTAACTAATACTCATTTAGAGGAATGAGAAAATGGTCCTTAGTGGTAGCCAAAGAGTGCCCAGCTTCTGGCTTAGTTCCTATAGCTGAGTTCCAGGGAATTAAATCCCCCAATTTTTTCTGATGTCAGAATAAGGAAGAGAGAAGCAGGATGCCATGAATTAAGGGGTCAGGGTAGAGTCCAGGCCTGTAGAGTCAGCAACTGTGAGCTGAGGGACCTTGAGCATGTTGCTTCCCTCTCTCAGCCTCAGACCCCTAATCCCATGTCTTAGTCTATTTTGTGCTGTTATGACAAAATACCTGAGACTGGGTAATTTATAAAGACAAGTTTATTTGGCTCATGGTTCTACAGACTGGGAAGTTCAAAAGCATGGTGACAGCATCTGGTGAGGGCCCTCATGCTGTGTCATCCCTGGTGAAAGGTGGAAGGGCAAGAAGAGCGCAAGCAAGAGAGCAAGAGAGGGCCAAACTTGCTTTCATAACAATACACTCTCACAATAACAAACCCACTCCTGTCACAATGACAATCAATTCATAAAAGCAGAGCCCTCATGGCCTTATCTCTTAATGGTCCCACCTCTTAATACCATCTCATTGGCAATTAAATTTCAACTTGAGTTTTGTAGGGGACATTCAAACCATAGTATCTCAGATAGAAACGTTTGGATTTAGGTAATGTTCTGTCACTAACATCCTATAATCTATGGCATGTTACATAAGAACTTTCTGGCTCACTTAGGAAGATTTCGTCAGGAATTGCCACAAGGGTTTTCAATGCTTTCCTTCTTCTTTCTGCAGGAGACCAGGCCATCTTAAGGTTCACCTTGGTCAGAGGTGTTGAGTGGTTGTTGCCTCAACAGCGGGAAGGAGGGACAACTCCAATCCCAAATTGTGAGTTGGAGTTGGATCCCCATTGATAGCAAAAGGCCGCTACTCTATTAGAAGGTGACTCTAAGGCCAGCTTGGCTAATCTCCTTATTGATCGTGAGGAGATTGAGACCCCCAAAATGTGAAGTGACTTGCTCAGGATCACACAGCTTGTGAGTGGCAGAGTGGGGGTAAAAAGTGGGTCTCCTGACCTTTTTCCAGAGCTCTGTGTGTAGCTTTCATCTAAATAATTATATCTTCTTGATGCTTTTATAGCCCCTGGAAGGCAGATGCCTTAAGCTTCTTCATAACTCTGCTGACTCCTCTGTCCATTTCCAGGCATGATGTGTGATTTTTATTAAGAGACCACCATAATGTCCCAGTTGTTACTTCCCCCCTCCCACGGAGACCACTTGCTGGCTTGAACAGTACCATCCCATACCTCCTGCTCCCTGGAGGCTCCTGCCACTGATCTCATCCCTGTAACAAACCCTGTGGTTCTAGACTCTCATAGCGAGGCCGTATTATATTCTTTTTCTTTGCCATTTTCAGCCTCAAGAAGTCAACTCCACTCCCTAGCACTAACTCTACCTTTGTCTCCACATGGTCTCTCCCAACAAACCTTTCCTTTTGACCCCAATTGTCAGCTTCTATTTGGGGAAGATGTTGGGAATACTGTTTTTCTGCTTATCATAGGCATGAAACACCACCTTGACTGACCTATCCCTTTATATATGTTTCCTTGGTACCTAATGGAGGAGGCCACTATGGAACACTGCCCGTGATCTATAGGGTTAAAACAACCTTAAAGTCTGTGATTCTAGTGTTCATCTGGCCTAATCTCCTTATTTTACTTCCTTTGGTCTATGTGGTTTGTATCATGGCCTTTGCATCCAGATGCTATGTCTCCTGGGGCAAAAAAATAACTGCAGCATACAAACCAGGTCTCCCAAACATCCCTGGGGCATCACTGCTTTACCTCCCCTTTCCCAACCCCTTCCTTTGGGGTGAGCCTGGAAGCCCTCCTGGGATGGTCTTCCCCGGGCTGAAGGTCCTCCAGTGACTCTCTGTATCATGAGTTCTGACGCAGTTTTTCTCTGTATTTGTCTTTAGCTTCATCAAGCAACCTTACCCAGCCGAGAGTTGTGCTATCTAACGGGCAGCTGTATCCTGTCCAGGGGTAGGCATGAGCCAGAAATCCTCATCTTCAGTTCAGAGCTGCTATGTCCAAGCGCATCATGGGAGACGGGATAAACTTCCCAGGACCTAGCTGCACATCCTGACTCTCCTCGGCATGTAGAACCAAGAAATTGAGATTTCTGCCTCTAGAGGGGCCTGTAGTTGGGGCAGTTAGGGAGGGGTTTCTCTGTAAAGGTCTTTGCTCACCTCCAACTAGGACAGGCGCTTTTAGGAAGTTGGAGTCCCTGCGCCACCTTCCAGCAGAACACTATTGCTGGTGGAAGAGTGTCTCAGACTATTTTTTATTACCAGCTTCCAAAATACTCTAGCCCTTCAGAGTAAGGTGTGCAAGGTGAGAAAGAAAAGGGAGCTGCTGGTCTGCTTGGCAGGATATTGGCAATAAGAAGAGAAAGAATGTGAGCCTGTTAAAATCTGATTCAGCCGAACTCACTTCTGCACAAGCATCAGAGTAAGACTGATGCTAAGTTAGGGCTCCGGGAGAATCCCCAGGAGTCATGGAAAGTAGCGCTGAGGAGTGTCAAAGAGTTGTGTGAAGGCCAAGGTTACAGACAGCAGCCTCTGAGAATGGCAGGCTGGTTTCCTCATCAGTCATCCCACCTTCTCAGATCTGCTTGCAGACCTGTCCTTCCAACAGAGATCTGGAGCCGCCCAGGTATCATTTGCCAGTGCTGGTGCCTGGAAGACGAAACAGGTTCTTTGAAGCTCTTTACACTGGAAAGGCAATGCATGGCTTCAGAGGCTACAAGCTCTTGGGGAAGAAAGTGAGACTAAGAATGTGAGAAGCCCTATCCTGAAGGCAAAAGGTTTCAGTCTGGGCTGTTGCCACCCCTGAAGGAAATGACAGCAACAAACCAGCAGACAGTACAGCTTGAGAGACCTCATCGCCATTGTGATAACTGGCTATTCTCTCTCCTTTCAGGCAAAAAGTACCCAACACCAAAAGGAGAAGAAGTAATCAAGTCAGGCCCTCAACAGAGGCAAATCATCCCTCAGAGGCCTCTTAACACTGACAGAACCTTTGCTGGTAAGAAATGTAATGCCCCGGCACCGTCTGCCCTGGAAAGATCAGGAAGGGGGTTGGGTGACAACCCAGATAGGGCAGGAGTGGACTGCGGTAGGTAAGACATGGGCAGGGCATGGAAGGAAGCACTTCTGCCCTCCCTGAGCCTGGGGGTCCCGCTGGAGATGGTCTTTCCACAGGGGGTTGGGTCAGGAGACCTGGGCTCTAGGTCTCACTCTGCAGCTGTGTGGCCTTGTGCACATCCTGGCTCAGGTTGTTGACGATTCCCATGACAAATGGGTGTAGATGTCATTAAACACTACAGGGAGCCAGGTGCTGTTACCATCAGCAGTGACCGATGGGTCTTTTCATGCTTGGATCTCCGACTTGGACAATGACTCACACCCATTGTCTTCGTATGTCCTCAGAAGAACCCTGTGAGCAACCAGTGTCAGAAGTCATTTATTTTTAAACAGATGAGGAGACTGACAGACAGAGAAGGTTAATGATTTTCCAAAGATTTCTAGGTAGTAAATGGCAGATTCTGGACTAGAGTACACCACTTCTTATACTTTGTGCTGTTCCTGTTCTGTGGTAACCATCTATGCACCATTTTTTTTTTTTTTTGAGACAGAGTCTCGCTCTGTTGCCATCAGAGTGCAGTGGTGTCATCACAGCTCAGAGCAACCTCAAACTCCTGGGCTCAAGCGATCCTCCTGCCTCAGCCTCCCGAGTAGCTGGGACTACAGGCGTGTGCCATGACGTCCGGCTAATTTTTTCTATTTTTAGTAGAGATGGGGTCTTGCTCTTGCTCAGGCTGGTCTGGAACTCCTGGCCTCAATCAATCCTCCCACCTCGGCCTCCCAGAGTGCTAGGATTACAGGCGTGAGCCAGCACGCCCAGCCCATTTATGCATCTTTTTATGCATGAAAGGAATAGTTCTTCCCTGGAGTTCTGTTCATTTGCCAACTAGTAGATAAAGAGATTCTTTGTAAAGTTTTTGACCTAAAGGCCTAAACTATTGCCATCATTTTAAGTGACTAGGCCCATTTTCTGTCCTTTGAAAAAAATCAGGAGTAAAATGACAGTAAGAATGTCCTCAATGAGCCTTCTGCTTGGGATAATTGAGATGTTGGCTCGTCATCTCTCTGGGTTACAGAACAAGGAAGGACTAGAAGGCTTATGGGAGAATCCTTTCAAATTTCCGGCCAAAGTCTCTGGCTATGCTGATATCCTTTATTTCCTAGACTTTTCACAAGGATGGAAAAGGTTGTAATGTCAGAACAGGGCTCATGAGCAGCTGGGACTGCAAGATGACCTGGTGGGGCTGTGACTGCAGGAGGCCCAGGAGGGCTGTGGGCAGACACGACTTAGAGGAGGTCTGAGGAAGGAAGCGATGGAGAGCCCGTGGCCCCCAGGAGAGGCCCAGAAAGGGAAGCGATCAGCGTAAGGAAGACCCTCCCCTAACAGGGCTAGAGCTTCAGAATGGGACAACTAAGAGATGGAAGAGTGGGCATGAAACCAAATCCCAGTTCCTAAACAGCAGGCATGGAACTAAAGCAAGATCCCAGGAAAGTAATGGAGAAGAGCCCGATTACTGGAATTGAGGTCCCAGGAGAGAGCTTGATGAGAAAGGAACAAGGCAAGAGCCCATGCTGGAATACCCTCACGCCGGAGGGGGCGTGACTGAACTCACGGCTGGCAGCAGATGGGCCCTACTTAAGGAAAAGAAAGAGCCTAACTGACTCATTTGCCACTGAGATCTTTGCCCCATCTTCTTATTTCTCAATTATCTCTC
>CM052450.1:8555894-8660082 GCA_028533085.1 Varecia variegata | reverse complement strand
GCAGCATCTCCACCTCCACCACCACCCCTACCACCTCAATCACCTCCATCTGCAGCATCTTCACCTCCACCACCACCCCTACCACCTCAATCACCTCCATCTGCAGCATCTTCACCTCCACCACCACCCCTACCACCTCAATCACCTCCGCCTGCACCATCTCCACCTCCACCACCACCCCTACCACCTCAATCACCTCTACCTGCACCATCTTCACCTCCACCACCACCCCTGTCACCTCCATCACCTCCACCTGCAGCATCTCCACCACCACCACCCCTACCACCTCCATCACCTCCAACTGCAGCATCTCCACTGCAACCACCACCCCTACCACCTCAATCACCTCCACCACCACCACCTCCATCACCTCCACTGCTCTTGTGAGTTGTCTACTTACTTTTCACTGACCTTGGAACCTCTTGGAGGAAAGTTAAGTTTTTGAAGAGGTCTGGAGTCTCGCTAAAGTCATTTCCCTCAGACAACACTCTGATACCATAGTCTGCTCACTTTTTGCCAAGATTTCCACAAAAAGAATCTTTCCATTTGTGACCACGCACAGGACACACCTTTCACATGAGTAAAAAATTGAGATTGTCCTCATATTATTTCCATACTCATCACTTTCTACATTAGGCAGGTCTCAAAGGCAGTTCAAGAGGCTTCCGAAAAATAGCCGATGGCTCGGAGAGAGAGAAACAAAGGTAAAGTATTGGCCCCCAAACATCCCTGCCATGAGATGAGAGAGGACCCTGGAACAGCCCTAGCCAGGGCCACCTACAACCCCAGGCACTCAGGGCCCTGTTGCTGATCACCAATTGGAATTGTGCCCTGCATGAGCCCGGCAGGCCTACCTAACTTGGAGGACAAGAGCTTACGCTTTGGACTCACACCGAGGTAGAATCCCCACTCTGCCCTTGCCTGGTTGTGTGAGTGTGGGTGCATATTTCCTCTCTTTGAACCTCAGTTTCCCCATCTGCTAAACTAGGAAGATGGTGTTTATTTCATAGTAAGCCAAGAATAAAATAAAATATATTTTAAATATCCAGCAGAATTCCTGGCACATAGTAATGGCTCAAAAAAGTAGTTGTTACATCGTGAATCTAGCTAAAAAGTCTAGAAAAAAAATGTCTGTGCACTTTGGGCGGGTTTCCCCACTGTTAATTACAGGATGGACGGTGAGTGTGCAACTCCCTCCACAGTAGCTTGTAGACATGACACAATGTAAATTAGGTAGGTTACAGATACCATATCCAATTCCTCAGGAAAACAGACATTTCTCATCCTCCTCCCGGCCCTCATTGTTGCTCATGGTGAGATTTTCAGCATAAAAACAGCCCTGTGAAGACAGCACACTGCCCCTGGGCTCCACGGCTGGCCCCAGGGGACCAGTGTGGTCTCTTAGGGGAAGTGCGGGGCCAGTGGCCCAATTTCCTTCCTTTGAGGACTGATTTCAGCAGAAGTATTGCCACAACCTACCAAGCCGAAAAGGTCCCCTCCCACCAGGCCTCTGTGTAAGGAGGGAGACCCAGCCCACAGGCCTCTGGGAGAGCCAGGCGCCATGCCACAAGGCCAGGTGCGGGGGCAGCTGCTGGTCGAGCAGTGAGATGACGATGACGGAGGGGAGAGTAGACAGGTGAAGAATGCGGCCTTCCAGAGAGCTCTGAGATCAGAGGAAAGGAGAGAGCTGAGGAACACCAGCCTATGCTAACAGACAGTAGTGTCCTGTCCAGGAAACCAAGGACACTGAGTGTCCCAAACCAGGAGAAGCCTAGTTGGAGAGTGGTTTGGGAAGCAGTGAAGAAAAAATTTCAACGTGGAGCCCAAAACAAAAGACGTGGGCCTTTTCAGGGATCCAGGAAGTTGAGAAAGAGCCCTCAGCCAGGGCCTAGGTTTGAGCTGGGCGCCTGGTTACCCAGGCGGAAACCTCACTCCTCACCCTCCCTTGCAGCTAGGGCAAGACTTGTCGCTAAGTTCCCGCCAAAGGGACGCGAGCAGAAGCGATGGAAGTAATGGCTTGCCCTCCTCTTCCTCTTTCTGCCTTTCCCTTTCTTCCTCTGCTCATTCTCTTGATAATCATTTCTCATCACAAGGCTTTTGACACTATCATTAGCTGACTCATAAATTTATCCCCAGCCAGTCTCTCCGTGAACTCCTGATACGCACATCTAACCCAATATGACATCTCCATTTACATGTGTCCTGGGAATATGGCATTTAGCATGTCCAGAAATGAAACTCCTGACCTTCCCTCCAAACTTGCTCTTCCAAGAGCCTTTCTGTCTTCTCTATTCATACAGCCTCATTTTTCTGGTCACTCAAGCCAAAATGCTGACAGTTGTCCTAGACGCCTCTCTTTCTCTCACACCATAGCCCATTGTGTCAGCAAATTCTGTTGGCTCGACCTACTTGAAGTCAACTTCCCTGCCCCTGCCCAATGTAGGCTTCCAGAGTCTTTAATAGTGTCCTCACAGATCTCCCTGTTTTTACTCTGGCCCTCTGCAGTCTATTTACAGAGAAGCCAGAGTGATTGTTTGCCACTGTAAGTCACATCAGGCCACTCCTCTGCCCACAGTCCACCTCCCTCCAGAAAAGCCCAAACCCTTACATTTGCCATGGGGCCCTCCCTCCCTTGTTTCCTGACTCATCTCTGTCTTGCCCTCTACTTCCTTCTCTTTTGCTCACACTTTTGTATTCCTCAAGCAGGTCAGGCAGAAACCTGCCCCAGGACCTTTGAACTGGCTGTCCCTTCTGCTTGCTTTCCCTCAAATAGATCCGGAGCCTACTCTCTCACTTCCTTCTACTTTTTGCTTAATTGGCTCCCTCTTGATGAGGTCCACCTGACCACATTTAAATTTAATCTACTCCGCCCCCCCCCCCAACTACCCACACCTTACCCTGCTTACCTTTCTTCCTGGCTAATATCACCTTCTGTCATACTATATCTTTTAGGATGTTTATTTCCATCCTCACCTCACCTCTGCCCCAGGCTAGCCCTCGTGAGTACAGGGATTTTGATCTGTTTGTTCACTGCGGTGCCTCTAGTATTTTAAACATCTAGGGTGGAAAACCACTGTTCTCTCGATGACTCACAGGCATAACTTTTTACTTCCTGGACTGCTAAACTACTGAGGCCTTAAGATACAAGAAACAGAAACCTTCTACTTTGAGTCACTGTCATTTGATCTCTGTTAAAGGAGCTAAACAAAATCCTACCTGATTACTTCAATTTTGCAAAATATATATTTAAAAAAAAAAACAATTCTCAAAGAGAAGAGAGAAGGGAGAGTTTTCAGCAGGCAGAAAGAATGAAATTCTTTTGTGTTTTCTCATTGCTTTGGGTTCACAAGAATCACTTCAAGATTATTGTGTTCAATTTTTATAGGCCAATATTAGCGGCTAACAGTAATGTTACTATTTTTGACTCCTCAAAAATGATAAAAATAAATATCATTGGCCGGGCGCGGTGGCTCACGCCTGTAATGCTAGCACTCTGGGAGGCCGAGGCGGGAGGATCGCTCGAGGTCAGGAGTTCGAGACCAGTCTGAGCAAGAGCGAGACCCCGTCTCTACTAAAAATAGAAACAAATTATATGGACAGCTAAAAATATATAGAGAAAAATTAGCCGGGCATGGTGGTGCATGCCTGTAGTCCCAGCTACTCAGGAGGCTGAGGCAGTAGGATCGCTTGAGCCCAGGAGTTTGAGGTTGCTGTGAGCGAGGCTGACGCCACGGCACTCTAGCCCAGGCAACAGAGTGAGACTCTGTCTCAAAAAAAAAAAAATAAATAAATATCATTAACATCTTATCCCATGAATGGTTTTCTAGAGCCTCAAAAAATCCAATTCTCTTGTTTTTCCCCACCCACTTCTCCCCTGTTGTTAGAACCACCTTCTGGCCTTAGTCTAAGCAAACAGGTCATGAAGCAATTAAAGAACACACAGATGAAAAACACTGAGGAGGACATGACAGTTTGCACCATTGTTTTTCTTTAACATTTCTGCTTCCCATGACAGGAGAAGAGAGGACAGGCAGAAGAAGCACCTGCTGCAGCCTAGTATGCGCCAGGTGATTGTCTTAGCCAGTCTGGGCCACTTGGTTCCTGGCGGGGTCCTCCCGGTGGCTTGCAGAAGTCCACCTTCTCTCTGTCTGTTGGGAGGTTCTGCTGTCTTTTACTGAAAGCATCTTGAAAGCCCACTGCATCCTAAAGTGAAAGGGTCAGAGAATGGGAGAGCTACCTTAGGGCTCACCTCCAAGACTTACCTCTCTCCCAGGCTGCAGCTCCAGCAGAAACCACCAAAAGTCCAATTTGAAAGGTTCCACTCAATTCCAGTGAATTCAAGAAGTGTCTCCTATGCAGTTATAACATGCTGGGCACCATGTGAGTCACTGGAATACGACCTCTGCCCTCCCAGGCCAGCTGGAGGGACAGGTGTAAATGTGCCCCACTACTGAATAAAGCATGTAGGGTAGAGCTTTTGCCTCAAACAAGAGGACAATGGCACCAGGCCAAAAAATGTAATCTGAAAACTGAAACTTAGGAGAGAGTTGGGCTGGGGGGAGAAACCCCTGACTGCGAGTCCCCAGCCTGGCGACAGGACTTTTTGGGTGCTCCACAGGCCAGGGAGCAGGAAGGACCTATGAGCTGCTGCTTTTAAGGGTGAATGCCTACATAAAATGATATGAGGAATACCAGAAAGCATCCAAATATCCTTTCCTACCACCTGCCATGATGCCTGGAATACCACCTTTAGAATATTTTTTATGAGGTTCTTAAAGTTCTTCATTCATTGAGAGACCCGTATTAATATGCCAGAGTTCCCCAGGAAGGAGTAATTAACTGACTCAATGCAACAGATTTCTTGAACACTTATTCTGTGACAAACACAATGAATAAGAAAAAATCGTGACCTTCAAGATGCTCACATTTTTATCTTTTTTTTTTTTTTTTTTGAGACAGAGTCTCACTGTTGCCTGGGCTAGAGTGAGTGCCGTGGCATCAGCCTAGCTCACAGCAACCTCAAACTCCTGGGTTCAAGCGATCCTACTGCCTCAGCCTCCCGAGTAGCTGGGACTATAGGCATGCACCATCATGCCCGGCTAATTTTTCTCTATATATTTTTAGCTGTCCATATAATTTCCTTCTATTTTTAGTAGAGACGGGATCTCGCTCTTGCTCAGGCTGGCCTCGAACTCCTGAGCTCAAACAATCCGCCCGCCTCGGCCTCCCAGAGTGCTAGGATTACAGGCGTGAGCCACCGCGCCCGGCCAAGATGCTCACATTTTTAAAGAAAGACACAAGCTTATAACTAGATAATTACAGCTCAGTGGCATGTTGCCATCATAGAAGTATTTGTTTCTCCACTCGATAAAGATTTACTGAAATCTGCTTTGTTCCGGACACTGTGCTGGATATCGGGGGTGGGATGTGATGGTGAATAAGAGAGAGAGCATCACTGCTATCATGGAACTTAGGTTCTCAGCATGATAAGGGGTAGACTTTAAAAACACATAAACAAGTCAACTTGGTAATTTCAGATAGTCATTAGTGCTACGATGTTACAAAAATGAGAGTTATGAACAACTTTGGATAAGCAAGGCCCATCTAAAGAAGGGATGCTATAGCTAAGGTCTAGAAGATGGGAAGGAACTAGTATGCCAAGTCTGGTAGGACAAAACTCCAGGCAGAAGGAGCTGCAAAACCAATGGCTTGAAGAGGCGGTGGTCTCTGCATGCTTGAGGAACAGAGATGAGGCCAGTGTGGATGGACGTTAAGCCTGCAAGACACGCTAGCGAAAGGCAATGTAGTCATGGACTTGGCCAGTTCACGTACATGATGGTAAACTGTTCAGGTGTCCCCCTAACTGCAGTCGGAAGCCATCGGAGGACTTTAAGCAGGGATGTGCCCTGATCTTATTTACATTTTTTTAAAGATCACTTCGTGGAGGAATAACTCTGGGGGGACAAGTCTGGAAGTAGGCACGTCAGTGATGAGGCTCATGTTTCAGTCCAAATGAGAAATGATGGTGGGTTGAGCCAGGCAGTGGAGAAAAAGGGTTGTGAAGTGATTTGGGATCTGTTTTGGTGGGAGAACCAGCTGGACTTGTTAATAGATTGGATAAGGGGGGATGAAAATATCAAACAAGACTGAAACTGTGGAGGCAGTTAGGTGGGTGAGAGTGACATTGAGAGGTGGAAGCTAAAGTTCCCAACCTGGGTATCATCTGCCTGTTTATGGTGACAGTAGTCATGATGTTCAAGGAGATCACCCAGGGAGAAAGGGCAAAGAGAGAACTGCGCGAGGATTAGGTGGGAGGCACTGGGTGTTTAGAGGCTGAGCAGAGAAGGAGCTGGCAAAGGACACTGTGCAGAAGCAACCAAAGGGGAGGAAAAGCAGGTGAGTGCAGAGTTGAGGATGCTAAAGACAGTTCCAAGAGCAGGGGAGTAGCCAGGTGAGTAAGCTGTAGCTGTGAGGTTGATGAGGATAGAAAACTGACGCAGTGGATTTGGCACTGTGAAGGTCATTGGTAACCTTGACCTCCTAGGCTTCAGTGGAGTGGAATGGATGAAATCCCTGATCCATCTGAACAGTGACCAGTCTGGCCTGCCTGAATGCACTGTCTTTGGCATTCCGGAAAGACCACACTCTAAGGTGTGACTCATTCACCTGGGTTCACATCCTGGCTCTTCCACTGCTCACTACCTGTGTGAACTTGGGCAACTTACCAATCCTTTCTGAGCATCAGTTGTCTCTTCCACAAAATGAGAAGAAACACATCTTATAGCATCATCATGGATCTTGCTGGATGCCATGTGTAAAAGCACTAGGCACTAGAAAGCAGTAGGTGCTCAATAAGCAGTAGCTTTATTACTTTTACCATCATCATCTCACCTTTGTTGCTTACCTGGTACATTCTGGGTGGGCAGGCTCCTCTCTTTGTGTAACTGCCGCCTCCGCCTGGCAAGCCCCAGCACAGAATCACCGTGCCTAGCACAGGACCTACGATGAGCTACCTGCTCAATACAATGTCTGTGGGGATGACAACTGAACGAGAAATATTTATGGAGCGTCAACAGAAACTCTCAGAGAATTCAAGCAGAGGGGAAAATAATCAGTACCTTCCTTCTCTCGCTACAAAGACACCCGGGGCCCACATTGTTACAGAACCATTAGAGGGCCAAAGACAGCTCCTTTTTCCACTTTTAGAGAGCAGGATGTCCTTTCTTAACACTTACCCAGGAGCTGTCAATGGACAATTGAGTATTGTCCATTGTATATACTACTACTCTCTAAAGTGGAAAATGTCACTCAAAGAAAATCAGACTTAATACGATGATTCAAAGCTTTATTGAGTATGCTTCACAAATTTCGAGTTGAGAACTACTGCCTTTAAGGTCATGGAAAACCAGTGCAAGTGGTTCTAGAAGGAATGGAATTCATGCAACTAGTGCCTAGACTTATACTAGGTGCTCAATAAATATTGAATGAATGAATAAGTCTCCGGGGGCCCCTTTGGTATATTCCTTTTGGGTATCATCCAGAAGAGCTTTGGGGCCTGGCGTGGTGGCTCACGCCTGTAATCCTAGCACTCTGGGAGGCCGAGGCGGGTGGATCATTTGAGCTCAGGAGTTCAAGACCAGCCTGAGCAAGAGTGAGACCCCATCTGTACTAAAAATAGAAAAATTAGCCAGGCATTGTGGCACATGCCTGCAGTCCCTGCTACTCAGGAGGCTGAGGCAAGAGGATCCCTTGAGCCTGGGAGTTGGAGGTTGCAGTGAGCTATGATGACACCACTGTACTCTACCTATGGCGACAAAGAAAGACTCTGTCTCAAGAAAAAAAAAAAAAAGAAGAAAAGAAAGAAATTAAACAGAAGAGCTCTGGGCTGCTAATTGAGTTCTAAGGTGCCCAAGTGAGAGATAATAATAACACCACATCCATTTATACAGAGCTCTGTACAAGTTGTATGATCTTGGGCCAGTAGCTCAAAGTCTGAGTCTTAGGTTCCTCAGTTCTTAAATGAGGTAATAAACCCTGCTTTGCAAGGTCATTGGGAGGATTAAATGAGATCGTTGTAAAACATTCAGCATTAGGGGCCTAGGCACTCACTCCTTTGGTGCAATTGACAAGAGGAATCTTGGCAGAATGCCCTCCCGATTCCACATGTAAGCTTTCCCGGACAAAATGGACTAGTGTAGTACCAGCATATACTGCTTTTGTTAGAGACATATGGAATGCACTCTGCCAGGGAGTGACACATCGGCCACCCAACTCATCCCTCACAAGCAACTGCGTTAGTTAAGAGGCCCATAGAATTGCAACTTGCCAAGCAAAGACCCCTCAGCTATTAAGTGAGTGGCTCCCTGAACTCACACGACTAAGTCAGCACCTGGGGCTGGCCAGCCCGCTGGCCTCCCCATCTCCATTACACTGAGGCTTGTTTGAACTGTGGGCTTCAGGGAAATGCTTCCTGTATTCTGTGTTCTGTAGTTTTGTATAGACGTAGATCAGCAGATCTGGAAATGTCTTCTGAAAATACCGGGAAGGGTCTCCGATGATCGCCTTTATCCTGAAACAAACCACAAACAGTTTGGGATGCTAGTCTCAAATTTTTCTTCCCCCTTTCACAGCGCATGGCCCCAAAGATCTCTTTGCTCTCTTGATTTCTACAGCAGAATGAATAAAGACTTTGGAATCTGACATAGCAAGACTTATCTCTTGACTCAGTTCTTAAACCAATATAAACTAATTGTGCAACCTTTGGCCATTTTATCTTTCCGAACTTCAGTTTTTTCATTCATCACATGCCAATAGTACAATGCCATAATTCCCTATGTACAATTCCAAAATCCAGAAGAGCCCCTAATTGTAAGTTATTTTGTGACTCTGCAATTTTGGCAGCAAAAGCTGATTTAACTAACATGAGGCTATTTTTAAACTTTTATAACTCTACATTCGCTTTACCCAGCCATCAGGTCTTCTGTGTTACTTTACCCAGGAACTCACAGCTTCAGTTCAATTTGTTTTACCTTTCTTCTAGCAAAAGCTAAAAAGGAAGATGAGAGTCTGCTGGACATGTCCATCATTAATTTTCAGGCCATAGAGATAACCCTTTTCCAAACGGGAGAGGAATTAATTTTCTTTAATCAAAATAAATTTTCTTCTTTCCATAGCAGATATGATTTTAGAATTAGATTTTTTAATCATTCTCATTTCACATATGATTTATAGGAACTAAAACAATACTTACCCTTTATTCTTGTCTTCATCAATGTGTTCTCCTATATTCCTAATGAACTTTAGCAGATCACCCACAGTGTTCTGGTAGAAATATATTCTTTTTTTATAGAACTCATTCATTTCTTTCATAACACATTTATTAATCTGAAAAACAAAACATGACACAAAAATGTGTTGGCAACACAAAATAAATTCTGATGGAACACAAATACCAAAAGGCAAAGTATAAATTTGAATATATGTTGCAATTGCCACTAATTACAAAAGTAAATTAATAGAGAGCAAAGAATGAAATAAATATTGTACACCAAAATGCTAACTATAATTGTGTCTGGGTGTGGAAGTATAAGTAACTGTAAATTTTTGTCTCTATTTTCCAACCAAATTGTTTTCATAAAAAATTAAATATTTTAAAACATGGTTTAAAAACATCTTTGACTACTCTACTAGAAAATTTGCTCATTGTACTATACAGTATTTTTATCCTTGTGGCCACTCTTCTAAATTCATATTTGATTCCATTTCCTCCTTGAAGAGGGTCGTTCAGACTGAAACCAGGCCTGGCAGCCATTGCCAAAGTGAGAGTGCTTGTTTTTCATTTGTTTGGTTTTGTTTTTATAAAGTCTATTTCTAAGAGGTTGCTTTCCTTGCCTCTAGCTGTCCCAGGGAACTTCTTTCATACTAATGCCTTCCTCTTTCTCTGTGCTTGTCATCCTCATAGATGACTCATATTTAGAAAGAGTTTGGGCTAAGAGAACAAGATACAACAACCATGAAGCCAGAGGGTCACTCAGGAAGAGTAACCCGTGACAGACCAACACTAGTGATGATGCTGCGGCCACTGCCCGGTGCAGTGCGTGTGGGGCACACGTGAGGAATGCCAAGCACGTATGTGCTCAGCATGCGCCAGCCAAGAACAAGTGCGGGTGTATACACTGGAAAACTTGGACTCCAGACATGTGCTGACAAAACTGTGTGAACTGAAAATGAACAAGTCACTAAAACCAACAGAAAAACAAAGTCTAAAATGGGAATTAAATGGTAAAACTTGAAGTCAATCAAAATTCAATATAAGTCAAAATTTAGGAGTAAGAACCAATGAATTGGGAACCAATGAATTGGGAAACAAAAAAAAACAGGTTTTCCTTCCCAGCTCTGCCAATCTCTGGCTGTCCAGCCATGGGTAATTCAGGTACCATCTCTGAGTCTCAGTTGCCTCAGCGATTAAATGAGCTGGTGGACTGGACGCCATCATATTAATAGCCTTGTGCAGTGGAGCAGCTTAAGCACCCGGCATCCGCAGCCATTCTTCCCAGCTTCAAATCCTGTTGCACCCTTTCCTGGCTCTCTGTGGTTGGAAGAATTGTCTGTGCTTCAGCTTGCCCATCTGCAAAACGTAGATTATTGTCTCAGAGGATGTTATAAGGATTGAATGTGGGAACTCACCTAAAGTCCTAAGGACTGCAGCCGCCACAGAGTCAAGCACTACGTAACAGTTAGCTATCGCTGTCATCTGCTCTGGTTTCAAATCCATTTCTACAAGTTTCAGTGTTAGCTGCAGTTTTATAGACATTCATTTAGCAAAGGGTCATGGCCACCTACTCCGTGTCAGGGACACAGTGACGGGCAGAACGATGGGCAGTCTCTGCCCCCATGGAACTTACAAGCTAGCGAGGAAAATGGACCGTAAGCCAGCAATTACGAGTGTGCTGTGTAGTCTAGAGACAAAAGAGGGAAGGAAAGCAAAACAAGAACTGGAAACAAAGAGGTATGGGAGAAGCAGAGGCCTGGGATAGAGAAGCTGTTGGTTTCGGTCAAAGATCTGAAGACTGTGGATTCTCCCATAGTCCTTTGCACGTGTCCCTGGGGGCCCAGCACGAATCACACAGCATCATTTCTGTGGGTTTCCCTGCCCCGCAAGGACTATGCTGTATTCTGCTTTGTATGCTCGGGGCCTCACATGGGCCTAGCATCGCATTGGTATTTGATAGATGTTTGTTAATTAACAACAGTGAAAGTTCTGATAATACTGACCAGATTGAGATGGTGATTAATTTTGTAGAGTTTCACTATACATAGTTCAAGTTAGGTGGAACTTTTCTTGAAGAGGGGGAATTTGAAAGATCATCTTTTCTTTGCAGAATGTAGGTCTGTACATGGGTCCTCAGAGCCAGGCTGTGTACGGGCAGTGGAGGCAGCCAGCCTCTCCCTGGACTGACACGCCTTGTGGAGGGGCACCTTGCTGGGGTGAAGCTCTAGTTAGTCAGCTGCTCTTGTCCTAATGCTAATAGGATTATCAGCCAGGCGTGGGGGAAAGGCTCACGGGCTGGGACAAGGCCATCCTAAGGGAGAGCCTGAATCACAGTCTTCCAGGGTCTACTCTGCAGCACACAGAGCAAATGGGAGGTTACTTGGGTCTCAGGGACAGAGGGAGGACCAGGCCTCGAAACGGGTGGTAGAGACCTGTAAGAGCCAAGAGACCTGGACTGGGGAGCGGGAGGAAGAAAATCACCTTTTTTAGCCCCTGGTCAGCCAAGGGTATAAAATAAGTCAGAAAAACTAACACAAAGCATTACACAGATTCTCATTCCTGGAATAACCCCTGGACTGTAGGAACTATTCATACCTTTTTAGTCCACTGGGCAAAACTTTTGGAATGTTCAGATGGTCCAAGTTGCAGGAGTTTGAAGATCTCACTTTCAGAATCTCGCTTTTTGATGTCGGATTCATTTCCCACATTCCGAAGTGTCCTATAGCGGCTGAGGGTGACAGAATTATCATGATCACTCCATCCTTCCTGCTCTTCCCAGAGACAGAAAACTATTAGATTTTGGTTTTTAATACAACAGTCAAACCATGTCTTCAAAAATTCTGAATGATGGGAGAAGTAGGCATCTCTTCCCCCTCCTCCCAACAGTCTTCAGAAGAGGAAACCAGAATCCAGAGAGGTTAGGTCATCTCTCCAAGGACACACAGCCCGTAAACGTCAAGCGGAGAGGAAAGCCTGGGTCTGCCAATTCCCAGCCCCAAATCCTGCCCACACCAGCTCACCCTCTCCACCTCCTGCGGCACCCAATAAAGTTTTACTTACCTCTCCCAAGTCCAAAAGAAGGGGTGACCCAGCAGGTCACTCAGACAGTCCCTCATGTTTTCCCCAGGGTGGAACAGACGGTGAATGAGGTCCTTAGTTTCCTCATCCGGAGAAAGTAGAACCACCTCTTCATTACTTTGAGCCTTCAGCTTCTCAAAAGAGATGTCTTCCTTCTTTACCACGTACACGACCAGCCGTCCAAGGGCCTACACAAGAGCCACAAATCAAGCCAAAGGTGCTTGTGAATTGTTTCTCTATTTGGGTAACCCTGGAAGGTGTGGTGCAGGAGGTAAGCAAATGGAAGACAGGTGGGATCTTAGGGAGTGAGTCTGCAGGCTTATTAGAAAGCAAAGACACAAATATCTGCACAGAGAACTCTTCAAGGTCCATGCAATTTAGGTTGACAAACAGCAAGAGCGAATTGTGGGACAGAGTCGTCAGGGCAGACTGCTTGGAGGAAAAGGGATTTGAGCTGGGCCTCAAATGTATGTATAAGCTATAGATAAACTGGGGAAAGGGAGCATGTTTTAAACAAGGGAGGAACCAGGAGCCTGTCTGGGAACTGGGTCTTTGGGTCTGGGGCTACATCAGGCAGCAGATAAAGGAGCCAGTCCAGGACAGGAGGGTCACAGTGACAGCCCCAGGAGCTGGGACAAGACAGGAAGGAAAGACACAGAAGGAGGTCCTCCTAGGAACTCTCTGCACTAGTCAGAACACCAGTCAGGGAAGAGCTGAAATCTGGAGCCACCAAACCAAGAGGCCAGACACATGGATGGAGAGCTCTTGCCCATTGGGTTCAAAGTTCAGCACACTGGGGAACTCTCCGAGACAGAACTGCCCGGGCAGGGTCAGAGTCAGCCTGGGAGTCTGGTCTGCAGAGGCCAGTGTCCGTGTCCGCTCAGGACAACAGCCGTTCCAGGGTCTGAACCATTGTGGCCACGCTCAGCCTCTTTCCAGATGGGGATTGGGCTTATCCCTCCCAGGTGTTCTCAGAGGCCCTTAGTAACTGGCCTTCTTCAGAGCTTAGCCCACCAGTTGAATGGATGGAAAACAAAATCTCATTTATTAATACTTTGTCCAGAGGCAGAAAAATAACTTCTAGGTGTATTTTGGAGATATTTTGAAAATCCCTCCTGGACGTATTTGGAGAAGAGGTGTGGCGTGCTCAATTTATTTACTTACGTAGCTGGCAGAGGAAGAGAGAGATCCACAGAGATACAGAAAGGTGCCACAGAGACAGCCAACTCGACACTGACCCAGGCTGTCCTACCTTCTCCTCTTCACCTTCAAAGCTCTGCTGTGGGAGAGGACCAAGGAAATGCTGTGGTCTACAGGGAAGTGAGGACAGTGAGCAAGACAGGGGGAAAGCCTCGAAAGTTCCTTTCTTCCTGGTTAAAATAGGAATGTCCTCTCATTGGCCATAGGAAATAAGGCAATGAACGAACAAACAAGCAGAAAGAAGAGAAAGTAGGCTGGGTTGCAGAAATTACCTCTAGATCTCTCTTGATTTCCTGTGGATCTCCAGCCCACTTGATGCTCTTATCAAAATCCGCCAGGCGAACCGCATTCTTAGAATCTAAGGGACAGTTTGCAGAGGCGTATTGAAAATGTTCATTCTCCATGATGTGAGAGTCAATTGATTTAAATAAACATGGAGCATCCTGTACAATCCATCCCCTCCGAGGAAGGTAATAACCTTATATCTGTACTGCTATTTATTCCTCAAAACACTCTGTCATGTGCACTGTTTCGTTCCATCTGTTAGGTCTCTGCCAAGAGCAGGACTTTTTATTTTATTTTTGCCAGGCCAAGGGGTAGGAAGGGACGAAGCTTAATATAACCAGCTCCGCATTCACGCAGTTCCTGGGGAAATCAGCATAGATTTGTAAAGGAGCTGGTGGGAGTTAAGGTTACATCCTACGGCTAAAAAACAACTAACCAACAAGGCTCGAAATCCAAGACTGTCCACTAAATCGAGCTAACCAGTGACAGCCACTATGACATTTGAAACAGTTATCATGGATCAACTATGTGCTTGCAATGAATCACTGCTTCCTTGTCCCCTCCAGAATCTTCTGCCCTTGAATGAAGCCACTGAGTCCTCCAAAAGGGGATGAATGGATGAGATTTTGGGAACAGGGTGAAAGGAGGGCACATCAGTGATTTGTCTGCTGGGAGGCGGTCCCCTGCCTCGGGCTTGAAGGAGCCTGAGAAGGAAGGCTGGGTAACCCCAGATAGGGCAGTGACCAGTACAGGTCGTATCCTGCAACTCTGCTATAATCATGTATTAGTTTCTTGAGTGGTTTTAATTAAAACAATTATATTTTTAATTCCTAAATTCTCTGTTTGGTTCTTTTCACAATGCTATCTTTGCTTCTTAGATGTAATAACCTGTCTTTGTTCTCTGACTTTACCAATGATACGTACTTTAAATTTGTATTGTGGTTGCTCAATATGACAGGCTAAATAAATATTCACATTCTAATTCCTGGAATGTGTGAATGTTACTTTATATCATTAAAAAAAAGGATTTTCAAATGTGATTTAGTTAGGAATCTTGGGATGGGGAGATTATTCTGGATTATTAGGGTGAATCCTAAATCCAATGACAAGTATCTTTACATGAAGAGAAGACAGAAGGAGTTTTGATGACAGAAGAAGGCAATGTGACCATGGAGGCAGAAACTGGAGTGATGTGGCCATAAGCTAGTTACCAGAAGCTGGAAGAGGCAAGGAACAGATTCTCTCCTGCAGCCTCCACCTCCTACACCTGATTTGGGGCCAGTGGAACTGATTTTGTAATTCTGCCTCCTGTGAGATAATAAATTTCTGCTGCTTTAAGCTACCAAGACTGTGGCAATTTGTTTCAGTAGCCATAGGAAACTAGCACATTCAGTTAGTTCTGTTTCCCTGGGTGTAAATTCTTCTGTTTGATGAATCTCTTTCATGTTATTGGCATTCCCTACATATCTTAAATGATTTTTTTACTCTAAGCCCAACTTCGCAGCTGATAATCCCTGGTGCTGTGTGAGTTGCTTCTGCCAACATCCAGGAGGGATGGAACTGATTGTCAGAGCTTCTTCTCTTTTCTTTTCCTATCATTTTAAGGGTTTGATGCAAGGAGTAGAGTTCCGCAGCATGTATGAGGTTCACCACATTGAGATAGAAGTATAAGCAATTATTTATTGTTCAAACTTTAGAATGGAATAATGATGCCAGGAAGTCCAAAGAACAGATAGTACACAAGTCATTTTTTCTTTAGAACATGTTACACGATACTTGAATCAAGATCAACAGAACTGGGGAGGACCTCACCCTTGGCTGAATCTTGAATACTCTGCATCACGTTATGGAACTATACATACCTTCTGGCCCTGGTCAATCTCCCCAGTAAAACTGCTAAAAACCAGGAAGGAATGTCATCAGTACCTGTCCTCAAACTAAAGTCCAGATCCCAGTTGTATGCTTATATATCCTACTTCTCTTCCAGGACCTTAAATACTGTCCTCTATCTCTCAATACCTGAACCTTCTTTTTGCCCTGTTCCCTTACACCGAGCTTAAATCTCAATGCATGTCTATGGATCAGGTATCTACTCTGCGTAGACCTTTAGACAAGCACCTGGCCTTTCCTGAGCACCTACAATGTACCAGGTGACTTGTTTACTTAATATACGGCATTTAGACCTCATAAAAAACCTTATGAAGGAGGCATTATCAGCCTCAAATGAAGAAACTGAGGCTCACGGAATCAAGTGGCTTGTTTGAGGTTACAAAGCTATTATATTATACAACACAGTGGGACTAGGCTTCAAGCCACCCTAACTGTGGCTGGAGCCCTGGCTCGTTCCACTGCACCATATGGCCTCCTGGGACTCTACACTCAGCTCTGCTTGTTTTCCTCAATGGTGTTTTCATTTATTTTGTTTTTGGCTTGGACCAGTGGATTCTGACTTGTTCTGCCTTGGAGTCTGTGTCTTCACTGTGTCACATCTTGTCCTGACATCCTCAATTTTGACCTCAGTTTTGCCATTAAGTTTTGTAGTTACTGCCACCTTGTCTGAAGGAACGCACCTGTAGGATTCTCTGGCTTGCAGACTTCTTCAGGACTTCAAATTTCTGGAGCTGGTTTCATCCAAGACATACGTGCATATTTTTATTTTGCTAAGGGCATATAAGGTTAGCCTGGCATTCTGCGGGCACGCACCAACCTCCATGAGGAATAAGGGAACTCAGTTATAATTGGCAGCAGGAGAGACTGCACGGTAATTATGAATTTAGTGTAATAATCCTCAAATTGAATAATCCGCATTTACTCTAGACCTTTCCTTTCTTTATGCAATGGAGAATTCTGTAAACAAAGACCCTACAATTTCTAAGGGAGAATTGCGGGTTGGGAACTCACCTATTAGGATGTTCTGTGGCTGGAGATCCTGGTGAGTGTGTCCACACAACAAGTGTAGTTCTTGAACAGCCTTAAACATAGATAGGAGGACATTTCGGGCAAACTCATCTTCCTCATTTTCCACAGTCTCTCCTCTGTGCACAGCCAAGCGCGCTTCCAGAGTCTCCTCACAGAGGGTGACACACACGTACAAGCAGCCCCTGTGGCTCTCACGCCCATAGAAGGTCACCAAGTGACTGTTCTCTCGGCTGCTCTGCAGACAGGAGACTTCCTGTTGCGCGCGCACGCTGCCTTCGCAGAATGTCTTCACCGCCACCTCCTGCCCCTCATAGATCCCCAGGTAGATGCCCCCTTCAGAAGTGTCGGCAATTTTATACGTTTCTTCAATAAAGATCTTGAGTTTGCCGATCATAGGGCGGAACGTTCGGTGGAGCTTTTTCAGGGCTGCCCCCCAACGTGAACTCTGAGGCTTCCAGTCCTCAGCAGGAGGGTGGAAGTGTTCCCCAGCTCCATGCTGGAGAAGAAAGGTCACGAGGGAACTGTCGTAATTCCGCTTGGCTATCATGACGAGGTCCCCACAGTCGGTGCTGGCCCCGCGGGTACACAGCAAGCGGGCGATTTCGCTCAGTTTGAGCTCAACAGCAATCAGCAGCGCCGCTCGGCCGTCGCTGTCTGTGTCATCGATCTCTACGTGCTCTTGCTCCAGGAGCATCTGCACCAAACCCAAGTGCTTCTTCTCCACTGCCAGGATCAGGGGCGTCTTCCCGCTTTCCCCTCTCACGTTGACGTCAGCCCCGCGGTCCAGCAGAAGGCGGGCGATGGCCTCCACCTGCCCATCGTGAGAGCTCAGAAGAGCATGGACCAAGGCATTTCTGCCCATATTGTCACGGGCGTTGACATCTGCCCCCATCTCATCCAGGAGAACCTCCACGACTTTCAGGTGGCCTTCCCCAGCAGCGTCCATCAGCGCCGTGGCCCCTCCTTTCCTAAGCCGCTCTTGATCCTGCTTGGTCTTCCGACTCAGGTTCACCTGGGCGCCCCTGCCGTGAAGGAATCTTAGGGCTTCGACCCTGCCATACACGGCGGCTTCCATGAAAGCCGTGAAGCCGTGGAAGTCACACTCATTGACGTCTGCTCCTTTAGACAGGAAAAGTTGGAGCAGCTGCACATTTCCCACGATCGCTGCGACGATGAAGGGCGTGGCCCCATTCCTCTTCCTCAGGCAAGGGTCCGCACCGTGATGAAGCAGAAGTTCCACAATGTCCGCCCTGCTAGCTTGTACCGCATTATGCAGAGCTGTCCAGCCCCCGGACTCTTCCTGGAAATTGACATCAGCTCCGCTTTCCAGCAATTGCCGGACCATCTGGACATCTCGTTTTGCAACAGCTTTGATCAACGAGCCGTTGTCTTCCACGGTAGCCGGCCTACCGCTGGAGGACGCGGGTCCCTCCTGGGCATGGTCATGACCCTTGGTCTCCATGATGGTAAATGCCACTGGCTGCAACCTTTTGCCTTTTCTTTGAGAAAATGAAAACTATCTCCTTGGTATCTAATCAGTTATCTGAGTGTGGATCAGCAGTATGAGGAGGAACCATGTTCTGTCTTCTGGCATTCCACCTGGAGACAGAGAGAGGTACTTTGTAATAGGGATAAAAACGTCTGAATCAGAGAAATTAATTTTACTGGCAACTTTTTCTGAATATATCTACTTATTTATTATAGACCTTTAAAATTATAGAATATTGTGAGTATATGTAAATTCAAAATAAGAAAATTATTACTCTATAGTCCCACTGCCCAGAAACAGCCACTGTTAATATTTTAACATATTTCTACCGTTTTTTTAAACAGCTGGGCTCATACTGTACAACTTCATATACTGCTTTTTCCTTTTAATACCATACTATAAATAATCTCCTATGTTATTACAAAGATTTTTAAAAATTTTAATGGCTGTGCAATATGCCATGATACAGTTGTTTCATTTCCCTATTACTATTACATTTAAAAATAAGCTTTAAACAAGATTTTTTTAATTACAAATTTTTAAACAATTCTAAATGATGTTGCAGCTTATTTTATTTATTTATTTATCTTTAATCTTTAATTTTTTTATTTCAGCATATTATGGGGGTACAAATGTTTAGGTCACATATATTGCCTTTGCCCTAAGACAGAGCTTCAAGCATGTCCATTCCGCAGACGGTTCGCAACGCACCCACTAGGTGTGAATATACCCATCCCCTCCTTCCCCTCCCACCTGCCTGACACCCAGTGAATGTTACTACTATATATGCACTTAAGTGTCAGTCAGTTAAGTCAGTTAATACCAGTTTGATGGTGAATACATGTAGTGCTTGTTTTTCCATTCTTGTGATACTTCACTTAGTAGAATGGGCTCCAACTCTATCCAGGTTAATACAAGAGGTGCTAGGTCACCATTGTTTTTTGTGGCTCAGTAGAACTCCATGGCATACATATACCACATTTTATTCATCCACTCACGTATTGATGGGCACTTGGGTTGTTTCATATCTTTGCAATTGTTGCAACTTATTTTAGCTTGTTTTCCTATGATAGATGTTATAGATTTTGTATGATAGACCTCAAAGAACTGAATGACTAGTCAAGAATATGATTGTATTTAGGATTTTCAATCTACATTAATAAATTTCTTTCAATGTCACGTAAACATACCAGAAATAGGTGGCCTCTGGGGGTGGGGGGAACCTCATTTAATAGGAAAAATGTATTTCATGGATTGTGTCCATTTGCATTTCTTATATTACCAGGACGGTTGATCACTTTGTTCACTGACTCTGCATGTTCTCTTTGTACAACTGTGTGTCCTTATTCAAATACAGATAATCTCCAACTTACCATGGTTCCACTTACATTTTTTTGACTTTATGATGGTGTGAAAGCAATACACATTCAGTAGAAACCATACTTTGAATAACTATGCAACCATTCTGTTTCTCATTGTCAGTATAGTATTCAGTAAATTACATGGGCTATTCAACACTTTATTATAAAATAGGCTTTGTGTTAGATGATTTTGCCCAACTGTAGGCTAATGTAAGTGTTCTGAGCACATTCAAGTTAAGCTAGGCTAAGCTATGATGTTCAGTAGGTTAGTATATTAAATGCATTTTCAACTTACTATATTTTCGTTTGTGTTTATCAGGATGTAATTCCATCGTAAGTCAAGGAGCATACAAGTAGTGGAAAGAACTCGGACTGTGACTTCAGCAAGATACAAGTTTGAGCCCCTGGCTGTTGTCAATGGAAAAGAAGCCAAGAGGTTTATTCTGAGCCAAATTTGAGGACTATGGCCCGCATCTACACCCAAGAAGCCTTGAGCAAGGGGACTTGCTGTAGTTGGGTACAGTTTGGTTTTATACATTTTAGGGAGACAGGAATTACAGGTAAAGTCATAAATCAATACACGGAAAGCATACATTGGTTTGGCCCAAAAAGGTGGGACATCTCAAAGCTGGGGCTTACAAGTCATAGGTGAGTTTAAGGATTGATTCTTTAGTTGACAATTGGCTGAAAGAGTTAGGCTTTGTCTAAAAGACCAGGAGTCAGCAGAAAGGAGTTAAGATAAGGATCATCTATCTTTCATGCAATGCTAGAATCAGATTGGGAAGTAAACCACATTATATTGGGTAAACAAAACCTGTTTAGTGAGATTTTATCATTTGTAGGCATGACTCACCAGGCCCCATTAGAAAGGAATTTGGGGGGCAACAGAAAAGATCAGTGTTCAGTCTTCACTGTGTAACTTTATGTTGTTGCTTCCTGATGTATAATTTTTTTTTTATCTTTTTTTTTATTTTTTTATTTTTTTTTGTTTCCAGCAGAAGTACCTGATGTATAATTTTAGATTGTTGAGTCTCAATTTTCTGCTTCCTCGAATGTGGACCACAATAAATATGGTCATGTGTGTAAAGTGCATTAAAGCACAATGTGCTGTGTATATTAGGCACTCAATGAATGGTAGGGCTAATTACGTCCCATTACGAAAAATATTTTTAACAAATCTTATTCTTCCCACCCACGTGTATATAGTTACTACACAAATAGGGAACCTGGAGGCATAAATTTAGTCCAACTGTCCTCAATCAGATCTGAGAATTATAGATCCAATCCAGTCATCAGACAGCCCCAAACTGTTACCTGAATATGTAAATGCATCTACTACACAATTCACAAAGCAACCCTTTTTCAGTAATCTCACCACTCTGACATTTTCAAAGCCTCAGAGGTTTATTGATTAGACCCTCCGAGGTCTAATCCACTGTGCGACACAAACACGACCACCAGGCATTGAAATCCTGGAACCAACCCCCACAGACAGTCCCAGTTACAAGCGGATGTGAGGTCAGCTGGTATAAAGCAGAGAAGGAAAGAAAGTCAAGGAAACTAAGCAAAACGTCAGAGTAGAGAATCAAGACACCCCAGCGAAAGCACTGTATCAAACAAGTCCTGCTTTCAGTTTCATTTTCTCCTGTGACCAGAGTTGCCTTGGAAACAGAGGGACTGTGACAGACCCTGGGAGGACAGGGCTCGGGCGGAAGGGCCCGCGGGGCAGCCCGCCCTCCGAGCTCTGCTTCCACTCTGCAAGTCCTCCAGCCCCCAGCATGTGCAGGGCCCAAAGCCCAGGAATTCTTCCAGAACGACTTCCCAGGTTTTTCCAGTTCTCCTTCTGCCCATCTTACCTTCTCAACTCAGACCCCGCCTGGGTTCTTCCTTCGTCGGCGGAGCCGGGAAGGCTGTCCCCAGCAGGGAGCCGATTCCTCCTCCTGCTGCCGCGAGGAGGGGCGAGGAGGGGCGAGGGGGGCGGGAGGAGCGAGGAGGAAGTGAGGACGGCGAGCGAAGGGCAGGTGGCCGCACACCCACAGCCCGGCGTCATCGGCCCGGGGCAGACGCTGGCACAGCCCCGGGGGAGAGCGACAGCTCCCGTCTCAACGCCGGTGGCGAATCTGATGACACGGATCCTTTCAGCCTTTCAGCCACCGGTCTTGTATACTTTCCGTGTTATGCCAAATCCTGTCTTCTTAGGAGAAAGGAAGGGAAAGGAAACACTTGCCGGGCACCTGCTGTGTGCTTTACAGGCGGCATCGTCGCAGTTGACAATTGTGAGACAGTTATGAGAATTGGCTCACAGAAGCTAAGTGCGCTCAAAGCCCTGCCAGCCTCTGCGCCGGCTGGACTCTGCCCCCAGGCAATGTGGCCTCCGCGGAAGGGGAGGGACTGGCAGTCTGGACGCTGGGTCCTACAGCCAGCACTGTGGCTGTCTGGCTGAGTGGCCTCAGGCAGGTGGTTTGACCGTGTTGGGCCTCATTCTCTCCTGGCTTTGAAGGTTCCATTGTGCTCTAGAAGCTCGGTTCTTGACCATTTTCCTAGCACTGTGCACTTGTGTACAGCACTGCTGTGTACCGTGTACAGCACTGCTGTGTACCGTGTACAGCATGCTGCAGGGAAGGTATCCCATCCCCAAAGAGTTTCCAGTCTTGCCAGGGAGACCAAGCCCTGACAGAGCTGTGAACAGCAAGCAGTGCATGGGCACACGACGGTCACCTGTGCCACATCATCCAGCCCCTGGGCCTCTACCACCCCTTACGTTCCACTGACCCCCAGGCCTCTCCCTCTAACTCCAGCCTCTCTGTTGAGTTTCAGACCCACACAATTTAAACATGTCCCAAACAGAAGCCCTCATCTCTCACTAAATCTGCCCCTCCTCCCATTTTCTCCACCTCCATGAATGAGTGGCACTGCCACCTGGAGGCCACCGCTCATCCTCGTCCCCCACCAAGTCCCCTGCTTTCGTCTGCAAGGGAATGACTACTCTCAGACCTTGCCCTGTGTATTGCAAACTGATGATTTGCTTCCTAGCCCCCATCTATTGTTCCACCCTGCATCATTGATTCGCCATAGTTTTCAGGACAAAGCTCAAAATCCTTAACCAATTATTCATTCAACTACTATTTATTGAGCACCCACTGTGTTGCCAGTGGGACTGTTCTAAAAGCTTGGGACACAGTGATTTACCACACAAGTTCTTCGTGGAGTTCGTGGAGCTTGCATCTCAGTCGGCAGAAATAGATTATAAACAATGGAAAACCCAACATATGACTTCAGGTGATGGTACAGTCCCTGATTGTCCCTCCCTCGCATGGACATCGCCACTGCCACCCTCCAGTTCCTCGTCATGTCACATTGCTTCCCACCTCTATGTCTTGGCCTGTGCTACTTTGCCACCTGAACTAATGATAATGGTAGTAAGGATGATGATGCTATCGAGGCTGTTAAAAATAGCAAACATTTACATAGCTCTTTCCCATGCTCCAGGAACTGTTCTGAACACTTTAGATATGTTAAATCATATAATCTCATCCTTGTGAGGTAGGTACTATTTTTTCCTTATTTTACAGATAAGGAAGCTGAGGCATAAAATGGTTAAGTAACTTGCTCTGTTCCAGGGATTTGGGTTACACCACTGAACAACACAGAGAAAGATGCCTGCCTTCATTCTCATGCAAGCCAGGCAACAAACACAGTTAATAAATTGTATAGTATGTTTAATGGTGAAAAATCTACAGAGAATAATAAAGTAGAATAAGGCACGTTGGAAGTGCTAGGATGAGGAGTGTCGGGGAGGGCCTCATTCAAAAGGTGACATTTGAGCAACGATTTGAGGAAGATGCAGAAGGAAGCTTTGCAAATGTCTGCATCAAAAGCACAGTCATCAGAGGGAACAGCAAGTGCAAAGGCCCTGAGGCAGGAGGATGCCTGGTGTGATCCAGGAGCAGCAAGGAGGCCAGTGAGGCTGGAGCAGAGTGAGTTAGGGGAGATGGCAAGAGGAGGTTCCGGTCACGTGGGGTCTTAGGACCCACGGTAAAGACTTTGGCTTCTACACTGAACAAGATGGCAGCCATTGGAGAGTGGAAGCAGAGGAGTAACGTGATCTGAATTATTTTTCGGGGGGATCCTTATCAGTGCTGCACTAAGAAGAACCTAGAGGTTGGAAGCAATGGCAGAAATTGGACAGGCAGTTAGGAAGCTATTGGATAACCCTGCTCAGAGCAGACGGTGGCCCAGAGCAGGGCAGTCATGTAGAAGTAGCAGTGGATGTTAGTGTGCCCTGAACAGAGGATTTGGTAAAGACTCCTGAGCAGGAGCACACCTGTAGTGAAACAAAGTTAGGTGCACTAACGTACCACAGCAAGGGAGAACTCATGGCAGGAACTACAGAATAGCTTACAAGAGGAAGTCTGTGGGCTTGTTATACTTGATAGAACAAGGTATAATCTTGATATACCCAGTCAGGGTTTGGAGTTCGTTTCAGGTGATTTGGGGGAGGGTGCAAGGAAATACAGGTCTGCTCCCAACTGGGTGCTGTCAAGAAGCAGAGCAATTTGATGATCTGGGAATCAGGAGAAGTGAAGTGGAGCTGGAGCTGTCATTGGTAAAGAAACAGCCGTCCCTCATGCCGGCCGAGAGAGGGAGGTGTTGGGTCACTTTCGTGGTGGCGCAGCATCTGTGTCTTTGCCTCATGCTCAGTCCTCATTAAGAAGTGGCCTTATTTTTGTCTCGTTCCACCACGGTCGCAGGATGGCCTCTAATTATTATTGACATTCTCTGGAGTTGTTTGTGCTCAGTGGGAGCGTGACAGTCTAGCCACCAGGGCTATTTTTCTAAATTTTTATTTGTTTGTTTTCTCTCCATTACATATCTAGGGTTAAGACACAGTTCCAAAGCAAATAATGGGGACAGGCTCCATTTGGAAAAAATCCAACTGGTCTGAATGAATCATTTTAGAAAATTAAATATCACTCCCCTCACTCACCCTGACAATCCCTTCCTGCAGGCGAGTTTTAACTGACCCCAGGCTGGGTTCCCATGGCAGGTATTTCTGACTGATTCTTCAGAGCTAGGCTGGCACCCTGGTTCATTACGTTTTTATGACTCCCAAAACCCACTTCCAAAAAGGATTTGAGGCCACTTATAATAAAAACCACAGATTTAATAAGACTCCAAATGACCAACACAAGAATCAGAGATGCAACAAATGGCAGAGGAGGATGACTATCACGTTATTAAATAGGAAACTTAACTCTGGGTCAAGTCCACAGCAAAGAGGGTAAAAACTAACCCCCCACAAAGGAAGCACAGCAGTTTATCAGTTCAAAACCTGGTTTGCAGTGGCCAGTTACAGCTGTTATACCACACAAGCAAGCACAAGAGGAGTGGCACCTGGCACCAGCTACCCCTCCTGGGGACATGTACACGTGGAAGGGGTCAGTTTGGTGAACAAGCACAGCGCAGGAACCATGATTACCCCAGACCATCTTGAATCAGGAGAATCAGGAGGGGTTGGCCCAAGAGACAGGTGGAGTGTGACTGCTGTCCAGGCAGGAGGAGAGATCAATCTGTCCACAAAGACACCCCAGTCACCAGCTGGGTCCAGAGGTCCGCACTCTGAAGAAGGAATCACCAAGCGCAGAAGTGAGCACCCCCAGGAGTAGGCGGAAATCCTAGGCTGGGAACATGGAGAGAGAAACCAAGGCCACGGCAAAATGTAAGGACATCTCCCTCCTTCGCTCTGGCTCCGTCCTTCTCACACCCAAGATGTTAGAATTGAGCAATGTCTTCAATCTTTCCTCCCTTTGACCAGAAAAACCCTAAGACTGCAGGGATTTACTCTAAGCTCAGGAATAAATTGCAATTTTACTTACAAAAGCCCTTCTTGGATCTTGGTGAGAAGTCAGTGGGGTCACACTGAATCAAACATAGTACTGCTGTTCTCACATCAGTAATGTGAGACTGGTCTGGGATGTTTTGCTATGCAGCAATAGCTAATGCATACAGCTACTTGCTAGCTCTTTGAATTTGGGCAATTTACCTAAACTTTCTGGGCCTTGATTTCTACATCTGTGAAATAGAGAGGATAATAATAGTAGCTACCTCCTGGGAATGTTATGAGGATTGCAGAAATTAATATATGTGAAGTACTCGGAACAGTGCCTGCCACATACAAGTAGCTACCATGTTTTGAACACTTACTGTCAAGCACTATGGTAAATATTTTTCATAAATGTTCTCACTGTCATCACAAAAGTCCTATGAAGCCAATGTTATTATTGTTCACATTTTATGAAAAAAAAAAGTGAGACTCTGAGAAATCAACTAATATGCTGACGATTACTCAGCTAACAACTAGCAGATATGGGACTAAATTCAGTCACCTAACTTCTGACCTGCCGACTGCACCGTTACACCCTGCTGTCTGTGAAGCTGCCCTTTGGAACTGCAAGATGGAATTAGCTTAGGCAATTCTACTCTCCAGCACCGAACTGTCCCTTAAGTGGGAACCCGTTACAAATATGAGATTAATCCACACATTATTGCTTTTCTCAAAGTTTAAATTAAATCGTTCTCCAGGTTACTGATCGAAGCTTGAAAATCACCAACACTGTAAGTCAAGAGATATCTTTTCTAAATGAAGAGGCTTCAAACTCCATTATCCAGCACCTAACTGCCTTACAACTCTTACCCTTGGGATCATACCTCAGTTATTTAAATTTCAAATCTTTCTTTTCTTCCTTAAAGCAATTCGAATAACTGAACCAATTTAAAGGATTCGATGACAGTAAATTACCTTGAAGTCAGCAAAGTAACAGGCCCTGACACCTTTTTCTCTTTACCTAAGAGTTTCAATTTTTAAAGGTAATTTCATGCCCGTAAGCTAAAGAAATCTTGAATTAACTCCTATGACCACTGGGCTGTTTTAGCAGCTATGTTAATAATTCTCATTTATATTAAGATTTAATGTTTATTGAAGTGCATTAAGAAACAAAACTACAGTAAAACAAATATAGGCATTGGATATAATTCCAAAGGTAGAAGCCAAATTTGAAATATGATCGGAAGTCAAGCAATGCCAAGGAAAAAGCTTGCATTGCCTAGAATGGCCACAGGGAGGCAGTGGAGGGTGAGAGATGAGGGGCTTCCGCAGCGTTATGGAGGCAACGGCACCTGCTAGAAAACAGCGCTGGCTTTGGGTTTGTGTGAATCCCGTCGTCCCTGCACTACACTGGCTTGCTTAATGCCCCCAACCTCCCATTTCTTGATCTGAAATTCTGGAATTCTCTGGGCATCAGACAAAATATGGTATTGAAACAATTGTACCACACTTAAAAGAAAATAGATTTGGAATCCTTAGTTAATTTGGTTCTGCCATTTTACTCAAAAAGTCTAAAACTAGTTCTTGACTGATGCTTACTGTGTACCAGGCACTGTGAAATTGTGCCTGGTACTGGGTCCCAGGTACTGGGAATCAGATAATAATAATAGCTGATATTCTGGGACATCAACATCATGCGCAGCGCTTTTATTTCATTCAGCCTTCCCTGTGAGGAGTGCACTCTTGTCATCCTCCTGTTACAGATGAGCAGACTGAAACTGAGGCTTAAATAACTTCCCAAGGCAAATTCCCAGATTCCAACCCCGACGTTCCGACTCCACAGCCAGGGCTGGGGAGCTGCTTTGCTGTGCTGCGTTCCGTCCCATCTCACTCACACGAATAACGTGGCCCTGGCCTTGAAGAGCTCAGCGTATTGGGAGAGAAGGAGCCATGAAGGGGTAAGTCAAGGCGCCATGCGACACTTGCTGTAATCCACACGTGCTGCCATCAGAGTCAGAACAGTGTGTCTTAGAGTCACGCCGGTTGGAAGCAACGAACTCTGTACAGGGATGTCTGGGAAGGCTTCACTGAGGAGATGATATTTTTGCTGCATTTGGAAAGTAAACATTCTCTTTGTCACCCTACAACCCCCAATTTGAAAAAAAAAAGGAGCAAAAAAGGGCATTCCAGGCAGAGAGCACAGCGTGCAGCAGCACAGACAGCAGGAGGGAGCAAGGCTGTGCGTGGAGGCGTCAGACCGGGAGATGAGCCGGGAGGGGACTCGGGCAGGTCAGAGAGAGCCCTGTGTGTCGTGGTAGGAGCCGGACTCTAGCCTGGAGTCCAAAGCGAACCACTGAAGGGTTTTAACGTGGCTGTGAAGTGCTCGGATCGGGTGCTTTATGGATGAAAACTGGTGTAGCGTGGAAAATGAGCAGGGAGAGGCCGCGGTAGCAAGGCCAGGCGGGGGACAGTTACGATGTCCCAGATTGGAGAGGAGGAGAAACTCCTTTGAGGAAGTCTCAGGGACGCTGGGGACGAGAAGCTGAACTGCACCCATTTGGATCTGATTTGTATTAAATGTGCTTGATAAATGCATATTAAAAGGCATAATAATGGAAGAAAAGTAGTAATAAGGGGAGGGTGTTAATACCCTCCTGAATCCCTGGGTTCTCCCTCCTTCCCCCATCAGTCTCATTCCTCCACCCATCTCTTGCAGACTGGACACCCCCATGCCACACCCCCATGAGTTCAGATCTTCTCTGTGCCACTCGCTCTTGCTCTCGAACCAGCTGCCCTAGGCAGGTCTCTCCCTGTCATCTATTCCAGGATGATCGAACTTACCTCACAGAGCTGTTTCAAGGACTAAATGAGATCAGGGCCTGCCACAGTGCTTGTCCTCATCTTCCTTCCCAGGCCCTTAAACTCAGGATCCCTCCTGGCATAACTCACAGCAGTCACCCCTTAGATCTGGGCTTACGGTGGGATTCTATGGGGTTTTCTACCCAATGTTCCTGAAGTCTGATCACTTTACAGTAGGGGAGAGATAAAGATCAATGTATAAGGAGTCTCTGGCAGCTCCAGATCTGCATATAAATACCTAACTCAACAGAGGAGAATTGTTTTAAGTAGTGGTTATTAGGGGGGAAATGAGAGGGACTAGTAGGATGAGAAAGGAGAACAGGCAGTTGGTGGGGGAAGAACAGATTTTGATCCCTGCAAACCTATCCCCGGTTCTCTCAAGCACAGCTCAAGGTTCTCCTTCTCTCGGCCCGTGGAATGGAGCCACCTTGTGTACACAGAGGCTCCGTGCACCTCGTCTCAGAGCCTTCTCCAAAATCATAAAAGGATAATTTCTTGGATTTAAATGAAATTATAAAAGAATACTAATGCAAATTGAAAATAGACAAAAGTGAAAATGCTACAAAAGTCGCCCTCTGACCGATAATGTCCAGCTACTTGACCAAGAGGCACTAAGCTGTGTCCTGTTACAGACAGACCTGGGGTGGCACGTGCTGAGTCCCCGCAAGGCGGACAAAGGATCCGGGCGCTGAAGTGACAGTGGGCTGAGCCGAGACCAATCCACAGCTGGGCTGCCATCAGCTAGGGGAAGTCACCAGCACGGCAGCCACAGTGAGAACCTGTCCCCTTCCTTTCCCTGGTGTGTGCGTGCGCCCTGAGGCTGCCCCTTGTCCTGTGGAATTCCCCTTCCTTTCCCTGGTGTGTGCGTGCGCCCTGAGGCTGCCCCTTGTCCTGTGGAATTCCCGGCGCCCAGCCCCTCCCCAGCCTCTCCCAGCACTTCCCTTTCCCCTCGTCCCCTGACCACACAGCCCTTGGAGACAGGATGTCCTATTTGAGGTTTCTTTATTTTATTTTACAAGAATATAACATGCTGAAACAGGGAAAGGGTGACTGCATACATCATCCATATCTAGGAAACCAGCTCCATGTGTCAACAATAAATAAATATTTGAACAGTGAGGAGTCCCTGCCAGGCTCTGAGAGGTCCCCAGCACGTTCAGAGGTAGAGTCTGGTGGAGAGAGGGAGACAGCCAGGCTGCAGCCTGCTGCGATTCTCCATGGAGGCAAACCGAAATCACAATAATAAATAACAGCAACAGCACCAACAACAATAACAAAAATAATGTTATGACAATCGGCACAAAACAATACAATATACTTAAATAACTTCCTCCTGGAGGAGCACATAGTGCAGAGAACAGTGTTGATTATGGGGGCCACAGGGGCTGCCCCAGTCCATTCACCTCCCCAGCTCAGGTCCCACCCTGGGATGTGTTTGGTGATGCCCTGAGGTGACAGGCAGGTTCTGACTCTCCCAGTCCCTCCCTTCCCAGCAGCCTCTCCCCCAGCTTCACTCCCAGCTTCTCCATCTGTCCAAGGGCCACTGTGGTCCCTGCCCCACCTCTGCCAGCAGCCCAGTGGTGTCCCTCGCGTCCACAGGAAAGGAACACAAGGCTCCCCTTCCATCTTGGGGCATCTTTTTCCCTGTTCTCGTATCCGCAAATATATTGCTTTCAGTAGGACTTTCAGGAACTGCCGAGAGATCAGTTTCCTACGATTCTTTTCTCCCTCGTTCCACACTGCCAGGCAGGAGGGCTGGACAGCTGCTCCCGGGGCCTCCCCCCGTCTCCACACAGGCCCCATCTTCAAGGGCAGCACAGAGCCCAGAGCCCTTCGGTGGGCCTGATGGCAGGTGGACCCAGCTGCGAACGCAGGACCAGGGCCACCTGCAGGACGGCATAGGAGCAAGGATCTCACACGAGCAAGATGGCCTCTCTTAAGGGCTCTCCACGCACCGGCCAGTGTCTGAGCTATCACAATCCCATTCGGGGCAAGAGTCCCATCGGTTTGCTGGCCTTGACAAGATTGCAAGGCTGGACACACAAGGGCGTTAAGAAGTGCAGGCTAAGGGATCCTGGGGGCAGCCCAGAAGCAGGGGGGAGGGCAGAAGGGGAAGGCTCCACACCCTCCTCCCCTTCCGTGCCCAGACTGGGAATTAGGAAAACAGGACGTGACAACCGATCAACAGGCAAAACAGCTGACCTGGGTGGGTCTGTGCCCCTCTCCAAGTTTCCCTTTATCCGCACGTTTCCTAGGCCACCTTGAAATATTTCCTTCCCCAGAGAGGACAAGCGCTAACTCCTACACCCCCGTTCTTTTCCCCGGAGAGCCCCACACCCCTTGTCGTCAGCCCTTATCCACAGAGCCTGGGGCTGGGGGACCTCCCCGGGCACATGGAATCGGGTCCCACAGTATCTGAGGAGAGGCTGGTGCTTTCCAAACAGGCTGCCGGGTGGCATTGTCCTGCACTGTCCTCTTGCACGTGCTTTGCAGAACCTGCCTCCCACACGGGGCAGCGGCCTCAGGGATGGGTGACTCGACCTCTCTTCTCGCTGGCCTCCTCACCGCACGGAGGCTCAGGTGTGTGAGGGCTCAGCCAGGCTGCTGCCAGACAGCGACGCCGAGGCCGCCGAGGCTTGGGCAGCCAGGTCCCGGTAAGCAGGTGACTTCAGGAAGCGCGGGTAGGAGTCCTTCTCCATCAGGGTGCGTGTTTTTCCCTGAGCCACGTCAAAGCACGCGGCTGTGGCAGCCTGTAGGTTGGTCCTTGTCAGCTCCCGGGTCTCGTGGTCTATGTTCACCTGTGGGAAGGAGGGCAAGCACAGGGTGAGGGGGAGGCAGGTGGGTGAGGCGGGGGGTCCGGCGGATAAGGGAGGGAAGGCTGGCAGGTGGGACATCAAGAACCTGGGGTGTCCTGAGCCCATCAGTAACTAGCTTTTCCACTCTGGGCCTGTCCCCAATCTGATCCGATGTCTGTCCTCCACTCTCTCAGAATTAGCATGAGGATATATTAAGAATGTACTCAAATCTGATTTTTCACCCCTTCTGTAGGAATGCTGGTTCAAGGCACCATCATCTCTCTCCTGAATTTGTGCCAGAGCCTCCTAACTGGTCTCTCTGCTACTTTTATGACCTGTCGTCTGCTCACCCAGCAGCTAGAGTGCGCCTTTTAAAACCCAGGTCAGGGCCAGGTGCCATGGCTCAAGCCTGTAATCCTAGCACTCTGGGAGGCCGAGGTGGGAGGATTGCTTGAGCTCAGGAGTTCTAGACCAGCCTGAGCAAGAGCAAGACCCTATATCTATAAAAAAAAAAAAATTAGCCAGGCATCCTGGTTTGTTCCCATAGTCCCAGCTACTCAGGAGGCTGAGGCAGGAGAATCACTTGAGCCCAGGAGTTTGAGGTTACTGTGAGCTATGATGCCATGACGATACCACTGCACATTAGCTGGGGCAACAGAGCGAGACTCTGTCCCCCCAACAAAAAAGAAAAAACAAAACAGGTAGCACCTCTATTGTCTTCTCAGAGGAAAAGCCGAAGTGCCTGCTAGGCCCACACCTGGCCTTCTGTCATCTGTCTGACCTCACCTCCTGCTCTCACTCTGTTCCACAGGGGCCACTTGCTGTCCTTTGACTATGACAGCCATGCTCTGGCCTTTGCACTTGCTATTTCCTGTGTCAGAATGTTCTTCCCTCCTTAATTCTTTCATATTTCTGCTCCATGTCACTGTATCAAACAGCCCACTCCTGACTTCCCTTTATAGAACGGGAAGACCTGGCCTCCTCCCAGGCCACACCTCTGGTACTCCTTATCTCTCAGTTCCTGCTTTATCTTGATCAGGGCACCACCTGGCATGTGTTTGTTTAATGGGCTATGGGCATCTTCTCCCGTTAGAATGTAAGTTCCATTAGGGTAGGGACTTTGTTTTGTTCACTGCTATATCCCCAGGGACTATAACTGTGCCTTGAATGTAACTGGTGCTCAGTATATCATTATGGAATAACGTGGAATGAATAACAGTGGTCAGGAAACAAAATACAGAAGTACAAAAGCAAGTCATTACTTTGCTCTCTCCACCAGGTGGCCCCGTGTTTATCGAATGCAGCTGCCGGGCAGAGGCAGCCGGGAGGAGAGGCTGACTTGCAAAAGGGTTCCCAGACCACAGACCTGCAGGCCTGCGGCAGGTCAGCCCAGGGACAGAGCCAGGTCACATAAGGTCCCTATGATGACCTTGTCTCCCCAGCTGGCAAGTGGATTGAGCCTCTAAAAAGGTTTACAAGGGTGGGTATGGACAGAAGCCCAAAAACCTGCCAACCTCTCTTGCCCCATGGTGAGTCTGAGGGTAACAGAACCCAGGAGAAGCACAGAGCCTGGCTTTCCTGGTCTCTGGCCACAGAAGCCCACTGGCCCCTGTGCCAAATAATGCCACTCTACTTCTAACCCAGTCCTTCCCTGCTGACTCCCCACTAGCCCTGACTCTCAGCGGGGAAGGAGCAGGCAGGGTCTGGAGGACTCGCGGAACATGTTGGGCTCTGACCTCTTTCGGGGCTTCGCTGCAGATGAACTCCTCAAAGATCCGCTGAGCCCTGGAGGCCAGCTTGGTGGCCGATCGGATCTTCTTGAACTCCTCGCAGGCCAGCCAGAACTCCAGGTTCTCCTCGCTGAACTCTGTCTTCAGGAAAGCGTGGAAGGCAGCCACCCCATCTGCAGTCGCGGAGAGAGGGGAGGAAACAGGTCAGACTTGGGGGCAGCAGGGAATAAAGGAAGAAAGGACAGCAATTGCAGTTAATGGCTCTATTTTTAGAACATCATTTTCTTGCACGAGGACCTGCCTTTGTACTCTGAATAGAGGCTGGCACACCAGGGGATGGTTATCATTATCACTACTATATTATTTTCCTCACGCTTTCAGCATCCCTGGCTGGCTGCAAAGCACATGAGTACACACGTGCCACCCACAGACAGACACAACAGGATCCTACTCACTTTTACTGCTCAGCAGCAGGTCCAACGACTCTCTCCACCCCAGCACATCTTCTGAGAAATTTCTACTAAAAAAAGAAGAAGAAAGAAAAAAAGTGAGCCAAGATTTTAAAATTAAAAAAAAAAAAAAATCAACAAACCAAAGCGTAGCACAAATCCTAGCCAGAACTCTGAAGCTGCCTAATTCACACCAAGGCTTGCTTGGTGACTATTGAAGCTGACTCCTCAAACTCTTCGTGGGAGTTAGAGTCAGCAGTGGTGTTTTCTAGAACAGCGGCCCCCAACCTTTTTGGCATCAGGGAGCAGTTTCATGGAAGACAATTTTTCCACGGACTGGAGGGTTGGTGGGGGGGGCGAGTGCAGAGCGCAGGCGGTGGTGATGTGCGGCCCTGGCCCAGGGGTTGGGGACCGTAGTTCTAGAAGACAGTTCAGCAACCGGAAACTGAAGCCTAGGACCCTTTAGTCCTCAGTATGTCTAAAGCTGTCTCTTCTCTGTCCAAAAATTGCTTCTATTCCCTTGACTCTCAGAGCTTTGTTTTGTACACCTCCCCAAGGAAATAAGAGCCTCATAAATAGAAATTATACCTACCCATAACCCCAGAGCCTGGCACCCTTGATGTTCGATATGAAAGGGCTTCTAGGCAGGGGACCTTCCTAGAACCTTCTAGGTTGGACCCTGTCCTAGCCCTGGATGCATGTGCCAATGACATCTCCAGATGGGACTCTGGTAACTAGACATTCACGTCCTGTGTGCCATCATCTGTTGGTGAACTTAGAGCCCTAGAGCCACCTACCCACTTGCCCATGAACCAAGCAGACCAGCGACACGTGCCACTAAAATCTCCAGGAAGGGGTCGCCAAGGTCCACCTAGCATGCTTTATTTTCTCCTTGTCTTTTCCTTCTCATGACTCCTTTCCTAAATCTGGCTCACTCCCCTTTAGAAGCCCTGGGCGGGTCAGCAGAACTTACCTGTCTTTGCTGTGTTTACTGCCCCACTCGAACTTGCCAGCACTCCCAGTATCAGAGCCCAGCTCCGATTTGTGGAGAAAGATGCCCAGCCGTGTCTTGAACTCTTTGGCTCTGAAAGACAAAGCATGAGCATGAAGAATCGATTCTCTGTTTACCCAGCAGTGCCAGTGTGTAGGAGTTTATGGGGTCCCAGAAGAGCTCTGGCTGGTACCACCCAAACTTCCCAAGGCCCAAACCCCGCTTATCTCAGTATCTCAACCCCCAAGCAACAAAAGCAATTTTTGAGCTGTGCCTTGGTAGATCTTACACTTCCTGAGTTTTCAGCACTACACAGATAGGCTTTTTCCTACTTAAGTCACATGGATGTGTCTTTGTGCCTGTTGAATTAGCAGAAGGCAGATCATCATCGTCTAGACTTGTCAGGAGTATTTCTGGGACTGTCTGGAAACTGACTCCTGCCTTCATTTTTACCTTCTCATTCCCAGCCACCAGCTCCAGTAAGGACTGGAAGCTGTTCCCCCTGGGAAGTGGGTGCACCCTCACCAGTGGGACCCAGAAAAAGATCTCCCTGCCTTCCCAGGGGCAGAGGAGGCCATGCCTCTAGCTCTGGGCTGTGGAAGGAAAACCAAGTCCCTAAGAAACGGGCACACTCAGTTCTGCCTGGAGATGCCAACGTGGTCTTCCTGCCGCCGGGTCTTCAGCGGGGCACTGAGAAAGACTGCAGTTTGTCAGAGGATGGGGACAGCAGCAAGATGCCGCCCTCTGCTTCTCTTCTCTTTGCTCCTGGTGCACGTGGCACCAAGTTGGTCTCTACTTCTCCACTCAAGTCTCTAGCGCCCCATCTCCCTGCCCGCTCTCGTTCCCAAACCGCCAGCGCCACAGTCTAAGAGTTGGTGGGACTTGGACTCTCTCCGGGCAGCCGGACAAGCTCCTCTTACCTCTCCAGGCAGGTGGTGGGGAAGGCGGCCAGGGTGCGGCACATGGCTGCGGGCGCCGGGCAGCACGTCGTGGGGAGGATGGTGGCGGGCTCGGTGGGCTCCGCGAGCGCGAGGAGGCAAGGAGCGGCAGCAGCAGGGGAGCCACTCAACTGCGACAGGGCTTGCAAGCCTGCACGCGCCCCGCCGGCGCCGCCGCGGCTTTTATCCCCTCGGAGGGGGCGGGGCGGGGCGGGCGCCGCTGACCAATCGGAAGGCGGGGCGGGGCGCCGCGCAGGCGGAGGCGGGGCCGGGGCCCGACGGGGCGGGGCGAGACTTTCCCAGCAGGGGCCCGAGCCCCGCGGGACTGCCCCCTCCTCCGCCGGGCCGCCGGCTTGGGGACGCAGAAGCGACAGAGAAGTGGCTGGCAGACGGGACGTGCCAGTTTAGTAGGAAAAAAACCCCGCCGACTTTGAGCAAAAGCAGGAAACCGACACAGCCGTGTCAGGAGGGTTCGCGTGGGGGTGGTGGGTCTGGGAGCCTCACGGGGTGTCAGTCACAGGAAAATCTGAGCCTGGTGGGTTCTGAAGGACGGGAGCACAGCGTGCAACTCGGGCAAAACAGCGTCATGATTATACTGATAACTACCACTTACTGTGCTCCTACCCCAGTGCACACAGGGCTGGGTAAGCTCTTCAGCATCCTCATCATCTTTCTACAATTGAGGAAAACAGAATCAGAAAGCTAGAGAGACTTGCACAAGATCAGAGTTGGAAACAGCAGACATATAGGAGGAGGGGTGATGATTTTACTGAACACCTACTGTGTGCTGGGCGCATAACCTAAGCCTCAGGTAAATAAATTGCTTAAATATATCCAGCCAGTAAGTGTTGGTGCCAGAATTCAAATACCAATAGACCATGCTTTTTTCCCACTGCCAAAAAAAAAAAAAAATGTTAGAATCCCTCCATCTCTAACCGGCGAATGATCCTGGGTTTAAGCAGCTGCTAGCTCAATGTCTCCATCTCTGAGATGAGGGTTATAAATACCCTGCCTCCCTCCTCATCTTCCCACAAAGGCTCCCCCAACACCCCTTGGGACTGCTTATTAGAGGCTGCATGTGAGGTTAAGACTACAGCGTCTAGAGCTAGATTTTCAGGTTTCAAGTCATGGCTCTGCCAGTTACTGATGGGAGACAGTGGCAGACTTCTTACCCTTTCCATGCCTCAGTTTCCTTGTCTCTAAGAAGAGAACACTGATTCACTTTTCTCATAAGGTTGTTGTGAGGATTGAGTAAGTTAATTCTTAATTTAAGTTCCCCAGGAAACAGACTCTGAGGCAGAGACTTGCAAGCGGCAAGTTTACTGGGCAGAGTTCTTGGAACTGAGAGGGAGTGAAGGAATTGGGGTTGGGCAGAGGGAGGAGCTGAAGGCTATGCCATTTCAACAGAGACCAGCTGGCCCCAGAGGCTGCTCTGGGGCACAGTTGTCCTTTCAGAACTGTCTACCTTTGAAGCGTGGGGACTGGCCTTAGCACCGAAGCAGCTGCCCCAAAAGATGGCCTAACCTTAAGCCAGCCAGCTCCCTTTGTCAAGAGCAACTCCAGGAGGGAGCCTATAGCAGACAACATGCTGGGAGATGACAGCCACAGTCCCAAAGAGGGGATCTGCGTGGCATGCCACAGCATCCCCAATGACATGTAAAGTGAGAACAGTGCTCAACACATAATCAGCAGCCAATAAATGTTAGCTTTTAGTTTCACTTAATAGGGATACTGGCATTATTAGACAATAAAGAAAAATAGGCCAGGCGCGGTGTGTTACACCTGTAATCCTAGCATTCTGGGAGGCCGAGGTGGGAGGATCGCTTGAGGTCAGGAGTTGGAGACCAGCCTGAGCAAGAGCGAGACCCCATTTGTACTAAAAATAGAAAAAAAAAATTAGCCAGTCAACTAAAAATAGAAACAAAAAATTAGCTGGGCATGATGGCTCACACCTGTAGTCCCAGCTACTTGGGAGGCTGAGGCAGGAGAATCACTTGAGCCCAGGTGTTTGAGGTTGCTGTGAGCTAGGCTGATGCCACAGCACTCTAGCCTGGGCAAGAGAGTGAGACTCTGTCTCAAAAAAAAAAAAGAAAAGAAAAATAATGAGATTTTTCTGCCTCATTTGGAATACAGTGTAGGTTTTTATTTTGTAAGGGGCGTTTCTAAGAGTCACTACTCCTCAGCAAGTCCTGCTCTATGTTTCTGGAAGTCAAAGGTCTAAAAAGAAAGAAACGAGGGGAGGAGAAGAGGTTCCCCACCTGACAGCTCAGTGAGAAGGCTGAGAAAAGGCGATAGGGAAGGAAAGGAAAGAAACCGCAATGGGGGAAGTGGAAGAGGGAGGCCTGTGAGATAGTGGGTGAGGCTGCTGGAGCAACAGAGAACAAAATCAGAACACTGTGTGGGACCGTTTGTCAAAGCAGAGTCCCTTGTTAAGCCAGGGCCTGCAGGAGCTGACCTAGTTAGTGAAAACACAAGGGCTCGGAAGAGCCAGAGCTGGTAGCCTTGCCGAGCCTCCTGGCTGGTGTGTGGAAAGCAGGCCGGTGCGGCAGCCGCTCCTCCCGTTGCAGCGCCGTCTCCCATGCCAGCATCCCACCCTTGCCCCGTCTCGCCCACCTAGGTTCCTGTTCTTCCTTTCTCACAGGCACAGGGCTGTGCTGGTGCGGGGCAGGGATTGGGGACAGGCAAAGGTTGGGAGTGGGGCAGTGGCGTGCAGCCAGGCGATGGGAGGATGTCTTTTTGCACATGAGTTTCTCAGCACAGTCCCTGTCCACATGACAAAGCAGCCCGCCCCAGCCCGTCAGCAGGACATTCTGCTGGAGGCGTTGGTCAGGCAAGGTGAGGCTTGTTGTTTCACCTGGTGCTGCTCGTGCAAGGCACGCTTTTACTATGCAGCTGCCAGGTGGGGATGTGGGTGTTGCTTTTCTGCATGCGGCAGTCTCACCCTCACCACAGTAACACCGGGTGTTTGAATCGATCCGGATGCCGGTCACATGAAAACAATAATAGTAATTATTCAGAGAATCTCCTCAAACCTTCCCATCCCTGCATCCCTGTGAATAAGCCAGAGGAGGTTTTAAATTTCCATTTTGTATACATACAACAAAGCATCAATGCCTGAGGCTCCCTTCGTGAAGTGCAGCTGGAATTGAAAACAGCTGGAAACTGAGCCCTCGCTCCTGATTCCTGAGCTGGTACTTTCTCATGTTCGACAAACAGAGCAAAAGAGACAAAGGGACTGATGCACAGTTCGGTGTGCAGAAGGGCAAATCGGAGAGCACAAAGCTCCCTGCTCAAGATGAAGCGCCCTCTCCGAGTTCAACCTGCCTCTCGGTCGCCATGGTTACCTCTTCGGTTTCCAGGCAGAAACTTTTTGAAGTTCATGATTTATCCCAAATTCTCTTCCCAGCAGGTTGGTTCGTCTCTGCAATTTCAGTAATGCGGGATGACGCAGCAGTTGCTGTAAATCCGGCAGGTTGAGCTCACTTGTGAATTGCTCTGGCTTGGACAAAAGCTGACCTCATTTTCCCCAGCACTCCCAGTGCAGCCGGGATCTCTTTAACGGACGGTGGGTGGGGACACGGCTCTGCGCCCTGGGTCATCTGGGGTCAGCAATATGGGCAAAGCTGGGGTCAGAATGAAATGTCCCCTGTGCCCAGCCACGTCGCCTCTCGTCGCCCTCAGTCCGCCGGCCCCCAGCACCACCCCTTCCACGGAGGCAAAAGTCCAGACCCAGATGGGATCTTTGTCTCCTGAAAGTGGTTAGGGGAAGCGAAAACACTGCTTTGGTGGGTGATTCAGCTCAAGATGATCCCCAGAGTAGTCTGGCTCCTTCAGATTCAAACGTCAATCTACCAGAATTGATATTTCTTAAGAATTTACTATATTCCCAAGTTGATCGCGAAACAGCAACGTTTAAGGCTCTTCCCTGACTTCAAGGACCTTACAATCTAGCTGAGGGAACAGAACAATGTACGTGGCAGGGAGGGGAAAAGTGAAAGGAAACTTGTTTGTCCCTGGAACAGATGTCAAGGGCAGAGGCTGATCAGAGAGGGTTGGAAAAGCAGTGAGAGGGTTTTAGCAGCCGTGGGAGCCGGTGGGGGTTGGATGCAGGACAGGTAGGAAGGAGCATGCTTGGAGAGAGAGAAACAGCTAGGGGAAACTGTTGTAGTTTTGAGGTACAGCAAAGGTGCAGAAAGATTTTCGAATTCCTTAAATGCTGGGAGAAGCACTTAGGCTTGTGGGGCGCGATTGGATGCCACTGTTAGGTTTAGGAGCATAAACTTAGCAGGGGCAACATGTATCCTGAGGCAGTCGGCTAAGTGAGAAGACAGCGGTCACCCAGCAGAATCGAAATAGGCAGTCCCTGGGGACATTTCCCCGCAGAGTCATGGCAAAACCTTCGGGCACCCTCTCCTCCTGGGCAGGAGAAGTTGACCCAGTCCAGCTTGGGTGTAGGAAATGACTGTTTCTCCTTGATTGTCCTTTAGGGCTCTGTGCAGGTCACTTTGCTGCCGTATTCGTCCTCTCTGGTTTCTTCTCTTCTTCCCTCCCTCCCTGTCAGGCTTGGAGGTTGCCACTCTTCTGTGTGGCATCTAAAGCTCTAACATCAGGTCTCACATCCTTTAATTCCAGCCAAACTCAGCATTGGCAGGTGACCATGGGCACCATGAAGCCTTAACCTACAAACCCTGAGCATGAGATTCTCTTGGCCTGAAGGTCCCTCCCCTCCTTGTACTACTCATTTAAAAAATATTTTCAAATAAAATAATTTTATTTATATATATTGAGAGGTAATTTACAAATAATAAAATGCACAGATCTTAAATGTATAGTTCGATGAGTTGTGACAAGTGTATATACCCATGTAACCAATGCCCAGTCATGCTACAGAACACTTCCATCACTCCCTTATGCCCTTCCTGCCAGTAACGCCCCAAAACAGAGACAACCAATAGTCTGAGTCCCAGAACCGTAGATTGGTGTTGACTCTTCCTGATTTTTATCCCTATTTTTGAGACTGTGAACTAAAATAAAATCTTAAGGCTCCCTCCCACCCCGCCTCGCCCACTGGCTGACTGAAGGGCCCCCTCTTGGCCAAGGAGATATCCTAAAACTAAATTGCCTGCCAGGAGGAGGGGAGTCAGACATGCCTCATCATGCCCCCTCCCTTCTTGGGGACATCCTTTGTAATCCATTAACAGGCCTAAGGGTATGCAAGATAAACCTACAGGTCTTCAATTTACACACCAAATATATGTCCTGTGGCTTGTCTCTGATTAACAGCTCCTTATCTTAAAACATTCCAAGCCTTTAGACAAAGCTTCATGTCTTCAACCAATTACAAGTCAAAGAATCTTTAAATCCAACTATAACCTGTAAGTCCCCTCCCCTCTGCGAGATGGCCCACGTTTTGGGGCCAAACCAATGTATGGCTTACACATACTGATTTATGACTTTACCTTAACCCCTGTCTCCCTGAAATGTATAAAACCAAACTGTAACCCAATCATAGCCAGTCCACTTGCTCAAGACTTCTTGGGCGTCGCTCCGGGTCATGGTCCTCAAATTTGGTTCAGAATAAATCTCTTTAAAATTATTTTACAGAGTTTGGCTTCTTTTCTGTTGACAGAGACCTAGCTCAAGTACCTTTTCTTCCCTTATACCTTCCCTAATACCCCCCACCCCAACCCATCTCCAGAGTTGACCAGACCCTTCTTTGAGCCATTCCTTGTTTCTTGTTCATTCCTCTGTTGTCCCGAAGTCACTCTTAGAACTGACGTGCAGTCTGTTTCCTCTGTGAGCTCCTGGAGGGTAAGGACCATTGCCTTGGGCATCTTTTTGTCTTCGGCCCCTAGCACCATGCTCAGTTCAGCATAAGATAAATGTTGGCTGGGTAGACGGCTCATGTTTCAACACAAATAATAAAAGCTAACATTTATTGAACACTTATTATGTGCCAGGCTCTGTTCTGTGTGATTTGATCTGAAGTATCTCTTTCAGTTCTCACAATTGCACTTATAAGATGGGTAACATATTGTCCTCATTTCACATTTGAGTAAACTGTGGCAGGGATTGGTTAAGTAGCTTGCCTATGGCCACAAAGTTCTAATAAAGTGTTGGAGCTGGGTTTTGATCTCAGATAGTCCAAATCCAGAGCCTGTGTCCCTAAACGTACACCATGTCAGCTTGCTTTTATTTTCTAGAACTCAGATTGGCTCACTATGAGAAAATGAAGCACATCCTTGGGGAATAATGACAGGCCACGACAACTCATCCTTCTGTCTTGTCTGTCTCCTGTATCCTCTCCCTACCCTCTTCTTTACTCACTTCATTCCTCTCTCCCCATTCACATTTTCCACTTTCTGTCTTTGCCCTTAGCTGTGATGTCGTCACTGGCTCTGGATTTTCCTGCTGCTTCACTTCCCTGTCCCTTGCGTTTGCAGTTCCCCAGGGTGGCTGTGGAGAGCCCCTTTCTCTACCAAAGTCCCTTGGTTGACATCTGACTTTTATTTCTCTTTGGAGGAAAACTCAGCGTTCAGCTCTGTGTTCCCCCGCTACCCTTTCCAGCCCATGCCTTCCCATCCCCCTTTGCTCATGGAAGATCCAGGCCCCCACCTGGCAGGGAGCCCAGGGGCAGCTAAGGGAGCCAGCCCTGCAGCTCCCAAAGTCTCTGGGATGTGTTGGGCCTTGAAGACCTTCGTTCCTCCTCATCCTCCTGGGACCCTGACTGCTGGTGGGTGGAGCCTGGCCCTCTGGTGTTTACGCTTTCTTGGTTCTCACATGCTGGCTTGGCCCAGAGCTTGGCATTTTGTGGCCAGACACATGTGGGTTTGTCTGCCTGGCTGCAATGTCTGTGTCACCCCACCCCACCCCGACTGCCCACCTGCCTCCAGGCTCCTGAACTCTCCCTGACTGCTGGTGCCCAGGTTCCTCGGCCTCTCCCTGTGCTTGCCCACCCCATGCCACTTCCGCCCTCACCTGCAGACACACCTGCTCACCCCCTGCCATCACATTGGTGCGTTCCCTAAAGCACCAACTAAATCACTGGCAGTACACGGGCCCATCTCAGCACTGCCTTTTCCAAAGTGAGAGAATTACTTAAGAACCCTGTACTCCTAGATGCTTCCTCTTTCTCACTGTACCTCCCCCCCCCACTTCACCTTTGTCACGCATGTCATTTTTCTGAGAGCATGTCACTTTCATTCACTAAGACTTAGAAACAAGATTTATCAAATTGTGGGTTTTCCTTATTTAATAATTTTCCAGGGTCCTGAAAAGCCAGTCAGAATGAAAAAGAGAAGAGGGGGGGAAAGAGTGAGGCCTGAGATTTGCAAGTAACTCAGAGGAAATGTTTGTATTTCCAAAGCCCTATTCCTTTGCAGACTGGGGAGCAAGCACTCTTTGATTTCAGAACCGGAAAGTCAGGCAGGTGCCGCACCCTGGATTGTGCCTCTGTCTCCAGGGAGAAAACAGGCACCGGGGGAAACCCCACAGATGTCGCCGGTCTAGGCACAAAGGAGGGATTCTGACCACATTCTCCAGCCAGGGCGACAGCCGGTGCTGCCATGTGATGCTGTGGGCGGGGAGGAAGCACCCTGCTCTCCGGGAAGACTCTGCAAACAACCTACCCCCAAGAGGAAAACCTCTATGAGTAGCTGTGTGAGTTCCAGCCCACCCACCCGCATTTCTTGGGAACAAACAGCAAATTACACTATCCCTGTTTCCAAAGGCACTGAGTATGCTCTCCCTGCTGGAAAGCTGCCTTTAAGGTGTGAGAGCTTTCTTGGGTCTAAAATAACCTCAGGGAGGCCTGGAACCCCAAATCATGGTGCCTAAAACATTGTCTGACACCGTATAGGTGCTCATTAAATAAGGAATGAATGCATCTCTCTCTAGATGTGCTGAGTATCCCTGGAGATTCACTGTCAACCCTGCCTCCCCAGAGCCCTTGGACTGTAGGTATTCCCAGTCAAACTTCCACCAGGTAACTTCCTGGAAGTGGGTTCCAGACAGGCTGGATTATGCAGGGAACTTATTACTATGCACCCCCGCCCCCCCGACACGTCCTCCCTCTTGTGGCTTGCAGCGTCTCCAATGCAGAGCAAACTGGAGTGAAGTCAGGGAAGAGTCAAGCAGACATCAGCGGTCCAGAGCCCAGCTAGAGATGGAAACAAGGCACCAAACACACATGGTACCTGTGCCCACTCTCCCGGCCCCTCTGAAAGCCGTTAGTGCAAAAAGCCCCTGGCACATCCTGCCACCTTCCTCCCCTCTCCCGGGTATTCCAGAAGTATGTGCTAGGGAGACGCTGTGGCCAACCCAGCTCTGTGTTTGGCAGTAAGAAGACTTCAGCTGGCTTGGGCCACTATCGCCCGGCCCTGCTCCAGGTTCGGTCTTAGAAAAAGGACAGCTCCCATTTTTAGGGCCCTCCATGATCCCACACGTGGCTGAGTGCCTTACGGGCATTACCTCCGCGGACGGGGAAATGGACATTCGGGGTAAGTAATCTCCCCACAGGGACACGCCTAGTAAGCAGGGGTGCCAGGATCGAAACCCAGTTCTGTCCAAAACGCCCAAACCCAGGGCTCCTCCAGGCCATGTCCCCTGGCCTCTGAGCAGCTCTCCCACTGGACCCCGGCTGCCACTTCAGACCCCTTCTCCATACTGTCCTAGTCAGGGATTTCTAGGTGCTTCCCTAGGCCACACATGAGACTAAAAACCCCAGGAACAGGGAGCCCAGCATGTGAGCATCACACACACACACAGGTGCAGAGACGTTAGGTCACAGCCACGGGAGGGGCTTTGCCATCTCCGGGGACTTAGGGACTTGCCCTCTATGCAACCTCTTCCCCTCCTTTGGGTCACATGCCACGAGCGTCCGTGTCACTAGGTAGACTGGGCGGTGGGGCTGGGGAGGGCCCTAGTCCAGGGGCACAGAAGAAAAGCGGTTTTATAGGAAAACGAGAGGCTCACCAAGGCACCGGCACCAGCTGTGATGCGGTTGACAAGTTGTAAGGGAACGAGCCTCTCACAGTGCGCCCACCACGCTTGAGCAGAGGGAGAAACGTGGTTAGACGTGTGAGCGGCCGGGAGGCTGGGCTGGCAGGGCTGGGGTGGGGGGAGGAAGGCAGGAGAGAGCCGCGGGGACAGGTGGTCCTTTCACCAGCTCCTGGCCGTCAGCCCCTGACACAGCAGCTGTCCTAGAAACAGGCCCAGGTGGACAGAGGGAAGAGCACAGCAGGGGGTGCGAGATGTTTTGCAGAGAAAGAAGTGCGCTCTCCCTGATGGCCCCCACATCCGAGGGGGGGTGGGGAGACACGCGGGGAGCTGTGTGACAGCCGGGTGAGCCGCTCCTCCCCTGCCAGCCGTCCCTGCCTGAGCTGCTCCAAGCGCAGCCACAGAGGAACCTTCTGGATCCACAGCCTCAGGCTTCCCAAACCCTATGTCTGCAGTGAGAGCAACAGCAGTTGCTAACAACTAGGGAGCACTTCCTCGGTGCTCCGCATTTGTGGTTATCATAGTCCTCCTCTCATTTCATCCTCACTCTAACCTCTGAAGAAGGTACCGTGACTGTCATTTTACAGACGGGGAAACTGAGGCATAGAGAGGTAAATTTTGAAAGGGACAGAAGGCCAGTGCTGTGGTTTGAGAATGGGGCATCTGACTGCAGTGTCCACGCAGTTAGCTACTCATTCTGCAGACGGCCCCCAGCCCCAGATCCCAGATTGGCAGAAAGTTCTTTACCTGCCCTGAGTTCGGAAATGCTCACATCCCCAGCTCCAAAAGCACTCATGAAATGAATGTTTACCTTCTCGTATAGTTCAATCTAGTCTTCAATTCTTGAAAGGGGTCAGAGGCAGCAGAGGAAAAGGACTTTCAGCTTCCTAGGTACAGTTTCAAGACAGTCTAGGTGCTGTCACTCTTGGCAGTTTAAATTGGCAATTTTTGACACTGGGACCACTCTCTTGACCTAAAACATCCCTCCTAACAATGGTACTTCCACTTATCCAGCAAGTACCAAGGCCTGGCCTGGAGTGTGGAACTTCACACACATGAGCTAATTTAATGCTTAGTGGACGCTGCCAGGTAGGCATGGCCACATTGGCTCTTCTCCCTCCACCGTGGTTACACCTCTTGTCTCCTGTCTGTCCCGGCAACGTAAGTGCTGCCTGGAGTTGTGCCTGGACCCCCCTCTCTTCCCGTGCCACAGTCAGTCACTACTGTCTATGCACGTGGCCGCCCAACCTAGCTCTCCAGTCCCTACTAGAATTCCAGACCATATCTCTGCCTGCATATTCGATGTCTTCATACTTAATTTGTCCAAAATTAGTTCAGTGTCTTGTACACATCACCACACTTGACTAATGAGTGGCATTAATTAATGAATGGCATTAATACATCTATTCAGTTGCTTCGGAAAGAAATCCATACCATCATCGATGATCCCTCACTTCCTTCCCTCCTGTTTCCAATCAGTCTCCAAGTCCCATCTAATCTGACCTCTGGAATCCTCTCCCTCATCCACACAAGCCCTGTTCTCACCCTCTCACATCCTAACCCGCCTTCTGCGTCTTACCCACCCTACCTGCTCTGCTGTCAGTAAAGGTAAATCAGAGCACGCCATCCCTCTTCCAACGCCCCCCGCATCTCTCACCTCCCCAAGGGTCACATTGAAACTCCTTGTCAGGACTGTCCAGCGCCCACACAGTCTGGTTCCGATTGGTTGCTCCTACCTCCTCTTGCAGCTGCTCCCAAGCCCTTGTCTTATCACACTCCACAGCCTTTTCCCTGAGTACTCCGCGTTGTTCACCCATTTGCTTCTGAACACAGTGTTGCCACCACCTGGAATGACCTTCACCTTTTGTCCAATAAACTCCTATTCATCAGACAAGAACCAACTCAAAATTCACCTCTTTGAACGCCCTTATTCTTAGCAAATGCATACTGAAATACTTAGGACTGACCACCCCTCACCTTCTTTCGAATGCTTCTGCTGTATGTCTACATATATGTGCATATATCTGTATGTCTATGTCTACTTATTTATCTATCCAGAGAGATAAAGCCAATATGACAATTCTAACAATGGTTAAATTTAGGTAATAGTCATTGTAACCATTTCTTTCAGCTATTCTGGATGTCTGAAAATCTTTATAATAAAAAGTTGGGGGGGAAGCTTTAAAGGCTTCCTCATAGCCCCCTGACAATGTGAATTATCTCTTTCTCTGATTCCCTAATATTGTGTATTTGCCAACAACCTTATCATATTTTATTGTAATTATGAATTATGTGATTAGAAAGCACAGTGGCCGCACACAGTAGGTGCTCGATAGCTGTTTGCATGAATGAATGTCCTCTCCTAAGGGGCTGTATTTGAGGAGCCATCAGCCACAGGAGTAGGAAGTCACTGGAGTTACCACACACTACCCCTGCGTGCTTCATTCTCCATAACACGGGTGCTTGTGAGCACAGAAAAGCACTATGAATGGAAGAAAGAAAATACACGGCTATTTACTGAATGACAATGTAGCTTAAACCTCAGGAGATCTAGCCTCTGTGACTGGTTCTATGATTCTCTAGCTGTGTGACCACGTGCAATCACTAATCCCCCTGTGCCTCAGTTTTCTCACTTGCAAACAGGGAGTAATAATGTCTGTCTTAACCAACAAAAGGAGGAAAGGGTTTGAAAGTGCTCTGAGAAGTGTAAAATGTTATGCAAACAGTGTGGCACTATCCTTATTTTTGTTATTAAAATAAGCAAGACTTTGCCCTGACTGTGAAGAACTCTGAGTCACTCAGCGTTGGGTGGAGGGAGGGGCCGTGCTGCCTTAAAGGATGGAATTTCCACCCAGCCTGTGGCTGGGGCCTCGTTGTCTCCCACCCCCGCTTTCCCTTTCCTCTGATAGAGTGACAACTGCTGGGAAACAGACAGGACCAGGAATCTTAAAATAGAGCAGCAAATATCTGCAGCTGGCTCGCGGCCCCGGGGTGGGTTGCGCCATCGGTCAGCTTGCACAGTGCACACGCGACCCCCAGCCCTGCGCTCTGGAAAAGCCGAGGCCATGGAAAAAGAAACACGTGCCTTCCAGAGAAAAGCAGTCATCCAGGAATGCGGTGTTTGGGTTGGCAGCCCGTCCCCAGCGCTGTCCGGTGGGATGCTCCGCTCTGATGTTCCTGTGTGCTCTGCAGCCCGGGCTCCCGGCAGCAGCAGCCCTTCCTGGAAGCAGTGGCCGTCCCCCTGGTCCTGGCAGGCTGGGGGGAGACGGGGAGAGGCTGCCGGGGGGCTCCCCATGACCCAGTGGTTTCAGAGCAGCTCCACTGCCCCGGCTCTGAGCCCCAGGCGTGGGATGCTTATAGAACAAAACATGAGTGGCATAAAGTGCTCTGAAGGAGAGCATCACGTCGAAGACTGGCCCCTTCGTTCTGTGACCCAACAGACCCCAAATTACAATCTCCAAACGTTCAGCCCGACCCTAGGGAGAGGGTCACTCCCAGAGTGTGGGAGGCTGAGGTGATGGGACAAAGATCTTAAAGTCCTGACAAACAGCTGTTATTCTCATCTGAATTTCTCCTAAGTGCATTCATTCACGAACACTATGGGCCAGGTGCTCCTCACACATATCAACTCATTTAATGCTCACAGCTGAACACAGGAACTGTTAAATTCACCGTGGTAGAGCCATGATTCAAAGCCAGGGAGCCTGGCTCCAGCGTCTGGGGGCTTACCTACCTGCTACACTCGGCCAAGGAGCTCCTAGGAGCCCGGCAGGTGAGGAGGGCAGAGAGGGCCCTCGTGTAGCCTACATTCTGGAAGGGAAGACATAATGATCAAGTTCAAATTGGTAAAATAATTTCCTGTGAAATTAACACCATACAGGAAGAAAGTAAAAGGAGAACTACTTTAAATAACATAGTTTGGGAAGGGCACTAAACAAGTTTCTGTTGGTAAGAACAGAAACAAAGAGGAAAAAAAAATTATGTAAGGAGTCTAGGGTAGCCCCAGACTTTTTGGGGAGTCCCAACACAGACAAGAACAAAGGAAGGCTCAGGAACCGAAAATCCCTCCGCAAAACCACTTTGATGAGGACCCAACAGGTGTTAGGTCTGAGGGCTAGATGGCTGGCAGCTCCAGGCCAGTGCAGAAACTCCCCAGACACCCCGCTGGGAACCGGATGCAAGATAGCCACCGCTGACCCGAAAGTGGATTCTCCACCCCGTTTCTTTGCATCACCACCTCCTGGGTGTGCCTAGCTGATGACTCGATGCTTCTGATGCAAAGTTCCCAGGCTTAGGCAGACTGCACGGCACAGCAGCTGGTAGGCTGGTACTCTTCCCCCAAGGGCTGAGGCTGCGGGCCTGAGCACAGAGCAGGGTGTGGGGGAGTGGGAACCGACAACCCATCCTCCTTTTACTGAGGTTCCCCCAAACACACACAACCCAGTTTGACTGATGCAGCCTTTTCTCTTTCCCCCAGAGGATTTCAGCCTCTCTTCCAATAAAAATAATAGCTACTAATTCTGAGTGCCTATTATATGCAAATCTTTTACAAAAGTAAGCCTTCCTTTCTAAGCTTGACTACCCCCTTACAAGGTAGTTAATTACGCTCTCCATTTTCATATGCAGAACCTAAGGTTTAGAGAGGTTAGGAATCGTGTCCAGGCTCTCTGAACTAAGAAAGAGCAGAGCCTAAATTTGAGCTAAGGTTTGTTTTGTTGTGCTCTCAAGAGCACATACTCCTGCCCAAGGGGGCATGTCAGGAAAGGCAGGCAAATTATAAGCACAGAAGTGACTCCTGCTCCTGAATCCCAGCCAGACAGGTGGGGGAGGAGACAGTCCAGTCCATCTGGAATTACAACACAGGCTCCACAGCCCCTCACCCTACCCACCACCTACCGCCCTCCTGACACCCTGACCACTGCAGCTGTCGCCCCCAGGGAAATGAGTTCTGGAAGGCCATTTGATTCCTTCCGTGCCAAGGCAGACCCCTCCACACACTGCCCCTTCGCCCAGGAGGACTCCATAAAGGCCCTCCGGGGTTCTACACCTCTGGGTTTACACGGCTGCAGGCAGGGCTCACTCTACACAAGCGCATGTGGCCCGTGAAGCTGTATGTGAGTTGTGTGTTTGTGAATCCATGCTGTACTCCTTAGCTCTCACCATCACTTCAGAAACGGGCTTAGTCTCCAACTGCTCTTTAGGTCTCACTGACAGACACTTCACCTAAAGTTTCATTGTCCTCTCTCTTCCTTAGTTTTCTCAGTAAGCGAAGATCTATAAGACGATATTTAAATGTACTGAGTGCGGTGAGCTATGATCATGCCACTGCCTTCATGCCTGGGCAATAAAAAAAGACCCTGGCTCAAAAATGAAACGAAATAAATTTAATTTAATTTAATTTAAAAAAATGTACCAGGAAAGCTCACCAGTAATGGACTCCCACGGGAAATCATTTTATAAAGTGAAAAAAATTCTACTTGATGAGAAAGGTCACCCCCTAAGACACTTGTATAACCATCAATCAGCTCTCTGTCTCCATGAGACCAGTTGTTTCAATATTTAGCTCCCACATATGAGTGAGAACATGTGAGATTTGCCTTTCTGTGCTTGGCGTATTTCACTTAACATAATGTTCTCCAGTTCCATTCGTGTTATTGCAAATGGCAGGATTTCATTCTTTTTTATGGCTATATAATATTCCATTGTGTATATATGCCACAATTTCTTGATCCATTCATCTGTTGACGGACACTTAGGTTGATTCCAAATCTTGGCTATTGTGAATAGTGCTATAGTAAACATGGGAGTGCAGATATCTTTTTGATATACTGATTTCCTTTCTTTTGGATATATACCCAGCAGTGAGATTGCTGGGTCATATGATAATTCTATTTTTAGTTGTTTGAGAAACCTCCATACTGCTCTCCATAGTGGTGGTGCAATTTACATTTCCACTGATGGTCTATGAGGGCTCCCCTTTCTCCACATCCTCTCCAGCATTCGTTATTGCCTGTCTTTTTGATAAAAGCCATTTTAACTGGGGTGAGATGATATCTCATTGTAGTTTTAATTCTCATTTCTCTGATGGCTAATGATGTTGAGCATTTTTTCATATATCTGTTGGCCATTTGTATGTCTTCTTTTGAGAAATGTCTATTCAGAATTTTGCCCATTTTAAATCAGATTATTTGACTTTTTCCTATTGAATTGTTGGAGCTCCTTATATATTCTAGTTATTATTCTCTTGTTAGATGGGTAGTTTGCAAATATTTTCTCCCATTCTGTGGGTCGTCTCTTCCCTTTGTTGATTGTTGTCTTTGCTGTGCAGAAGTGTTTTAGCTTGATGTGATCCCATTTGTCCAATTTTGCTTTGGTTGCCTGTGCTTTGGGGGAATCATTCTTTTTGAGTGATACCCTTGTCCAGACCAATGTCCTGAAGCCCTTCCTCAATGTTTTCTTCTAGTAGTTTCATAGTTTCAGGTCTTATATTTAAGTCTTTAATCCATTTTGATTTGATTTAGTATATGGCAAGAGGTAAGGGTATAGTTTCATTCTTGTGCATATGGATATCCAGTTTTCCCAGCAACATTTATTGGAGAGACTGTCTTTTCCCTAATGTATGTTCTTAGCAACTTTGTCTAAGATAAGTTCACTATAGATGCATGTATGTATTTTTGGGTTCTCTATTCTGTTCCATTGGTCTATGAATCTGTTTTTATTCCAGTACCGTGATGTTTGGGTTACTACCACTCTGTAGTATAATTTGAGATCAGGTAATATGATTTCTCCAGTTTTGTTCTTCTTGCTCAGGATGGCTTTTGTGGTTCCATATAAATTTTAGAATTCTTTTTTCTATTTCTGTGAAGAATGTCATTGGTATTTTGATGAGGATTGCATTTAATCTGTAGATTACTTTGTGTAGTATGGACATTTTAACAATATTGATTCTTCCAATCCATGAGCATGGAATATCTTTCCTTTTTTTTTTTGGTATCCTCTTCAATTTCTTTCATCAATGTTTTATAGTTTTCATTGTAGAGAACTTTCACTTCTTTGGTTAAGTTTTTTCCTAGGTATTTTATTTTATTTGTAGCTATTGTAAATGGGATTACTTTCTTGGTATGTTTTTCAGACTGTTTGCTGTTAGCATATAGATATGCTACTGATTTTTGTGGGTTGATTTTGTATCCTGAAACTTTCCTGAATTTGTTTATTAGTTTAAGTGTTCTTTTGTGGAGTCTTTAGGTTTCTTTAGATATGAGATCATATTGTCTGCAAATAAGGATAATTTGACTTCTTCCTTTCCAATTTGGATGCCCTTTATTTCTTTCTCTTGTCTGATTGCTCTAGCCAGAACTTCTAGTACAACGTTGAATAACAGTGGTGAAAGTGGGCATCCTTGTCTTGTTTCAGATCTTAGAGGAAAGGCTTTCCATTTTTCTCCTAAAAGGGGTAATTTGGTGAAAGAGAATGGAGAAAGGAGAAGAAAGGCAGAGGCAGTGAGGATAAATATGGGTTTCTGGGCCTTTCAGTTACTGGTTAATTGTGGGCTACCGAGCCAACCTTTCAGGACTCAGTTTCTCTCTTTGAAATACGGAGCATAGCATCTTTTGTATATTTCATGAGGCTGCCATGAGATTTTAATGAGGCTCTCTATTTAAGGCCCTTTGAGATAAGCACAAAGTATTACTGGACTGCAGTCTGCATGCATCTATGAAGAAAGAAGCATCTCACCTCTGGGTATGATGGAGAGGTTGCTGCCCCCACTTGCTAAGTGCCTTCCCCTGGGCCAGGTTTCTATTTTCCCCGAAGTGCCAGTGCCTGAGTCATTCCTAGCAAGGAGGGTTGGTATTGCATCATTCAGTTTCCCCCAAGGCCCAAACAACAAGACAAGCAAAATGGCTATAAGGTTGAAGATTCTGTCTCTGGCTGCTGCTGAAAATCTACACAGAATTGTTTCCCCTGGCAGCAGACGGCTGCTGTGTTAGGTGTGAATCAAAACATGTAAACCTCTGGAGATTTGTCTTTTGCTTCTCTGAGACACAACTTAGCAGAATTGCTGAAAACATGGTGACACGCTGCCTCAGCACTGGGACTCACAGGGAGATGGAGGAGGGGAGGGGGGGCTGCTTCTCGCCAGTGCTCAGGAGAGAGTCCAGTCCTTTTCAGCATCATCCTGAGTGCCTCCTTGCCCTGACTCCATCTCTTTTTTCCACCCTGCCTTTCTAGAACTATCAGACACCTGTTTGGGACTGTGATTACATCTTCAGGGCACTGGGGCCCTGCATAGAGACCCCTGGGCAGGGATTGGGCAGGAAGTGAGCTCGGCTCCCCCATCTCTCCCGTGATTACCTGAGTTAGGAACACAGTCCATGTGTGTATGCATTCTTAAACTGAAGGACTGAACTTCTCTCTAGAAATGTCAACAGTTCCAGCTGCATTTATTTCACTCTCCTGTTGGAGGGCTGGTGAGTCCCTGATGACGTGTGACTGTGATGATGCAGGGTAGAAACATTATTTAGCCTCCTCTGATGTTGGATGCAGGCTAGACCCAGAATGTAGAGGCTGAGGGCAGCCAGGAAGCCTAAAAAGTCTAATCAGAACTCCTGCATTCGGAGCCTAGGAATTTGTCTTATGTCATTATTATTTGGACCACTTGGCGTTAGTTTATAAGCAAATGAGCACATTCCAGTTATGAGCCCCAGTCCACAAACTACTATTTTCTTTATTTCCTGTAACTTAACCTGATTTCTCAATCAGAGCATTCTGCATACTGGAAGAGAGTTAAAACAAACAAACAAACAAAAAAAACCCAAACAATCAGACCTTCCCAAGCTACTTCCCCGTGGATGGTACCAGGGTTATGAGGCTTTATACATTGCCAAGGCACCGAGGAGTGGGTGTGAGTGGCCCTCTCGTCTTTGGTCTTCTGTCCACTCAGGTTTGTGCTGAGACAGCCAGTCCCTGACTATAACACATGTCCCTCAGGTCCAGCAGCTCTCTGCTGCATTGCTACTTCTCTTGGTCAGCAGGAACCTTTTGCAGTACTGTTTACACACCCCTCGCTCCCTACCAACCATTCCTCTCTAGTATCTGGCCGACTCCCCAGAGACACCTCCGAAAAACAGAAAAACAGGCCAAGACCCCCTCTGTTTTGATAATTTAGAAGCTATTTATTCCTTCCTGTCCCAGCCACAATGCAACCTCTTTCCAATGCAGAGACCAAGCCACTCCAGAGAAAAGACTTATAGATGTTGACATTTGGAGTTCCCATATAAAAAAACAGTGAGTTGCTCTAAAAGTCTTGCTTTTAAACACAGAGCTCCCAGTCACATTCTAAGTGCCTTACTTTTAAATATGAGTGAACAACCAAGGATCATCAGACCTTAGAGGGAAACCTCAAACTTGAAAGAAAAAGACTACAATAAATAATAAAAGAGAGCCTAAGAGAAACAGAAACAGTGCAGGGAACAGAATAAAAGGAAAACAAATCAAAACAACAAAACCCATCACTAATATCCTCAGGGAAATAGAAGAAAATATTGCATCATAAAACTAGAACAGAATTTTGTTTTCTAAGGAAGGATCAGAGAAAAATTAAAACTTCTTACCAATTAAAAATATGATACAAAAAAATCAATGAAAGTGTTCAAAGGCAATGTTGAGGAAATCTTCCAGAAAGACAGAGGAAAAAAATAAAGAAAAGGACAATAGGAAAGAACAAATAAGAAAATTAGTGGATAAAGCCAAGAAGTTTCATTTCTAACTAATAGGAATGCCAGAAAGAAAACAGTGGGAAAGAAATTATTGAAGAAATACTATAAGCAAACCATCCCCAAAGTGCCAGTCTCCAAACTGACAAGGGCTACCAAGTGGTCATAATGAATGTAAAAAACGCTACATCATTATAAATTCAGACGCCTGGGATACAAAGGAGAGCCTAAAAGTTTAGAGACCAGGGAATGGGAAAGTGGAAAACAGTCCACAAACAATAAGCAGGAATCAGAATGGCATCAGCCTGCTCAACAGCAACATTGAAAACAGAAGAACACATAGTAACTCCCCTACAGTTCTAATGAAAATTATTTTCAACCTGGAATTCTGTACTACCCAAATCAAATATGAGCAGAGAAAGAAGATTTTTAGTCAGATAAATCTCAAAAAACTATCTCCCATGCACCCTTTCTTAGAAAGCTACACTGGAGAATGTGTTCTGTTGAAATAAGCCATAAAACAAGAAAGAGGATGGGGTGGAAGACAGAAATCAGGAGACAAGTAAGAGGGGAAAGGAATTCTCAGGAAGTTAGAAAAGGAAAGGGCTGACCTAGAGAGCAACCAATCTTGAATAAGAGGTCAATGAGTTCCAGAAGAGATAGCTCAGAGAGGAAAAATGACCTGACAGGTTTGACAATGTAAAAATGTTACTGAGCTGTGTTTCACAGAATTATGGGAACATGTAGGAGGACTTAGGTGCTGATAGAACACTAAACAAATGAAAATTAGAGGCAATTATTAATCCAGCAAAAAAATTATACAAGAATGGATATGTAATTAAAATATATTAGTTGACTTAACAGTAAATAATATTTATACAACTATGATAACAGAAGCTTCGTTAACCAAAAATTGGAGGAGTAGGGAGCTAGAAGAAGAAAAGAAGAAAATGTACATGAGCTTAAAATCCTCATTACCATAACAGGAAATCTTTAACTAATATCTACAGTTGATGAATCAAGAAAGCGTTGCATACTCTGTGAGTTAGAAACACAGGGGAAGAACCAGAGGAATAACTTAACTTAGAGTAGTGGTTTTCTCTGGGGAAAGGAAGGTGGAGCAGAGGGGAGGGAGATAAGAGATAGCTAATTTTTATTATGCTTTTTTCTACACATGTAACTTAAAATGATTTTCCCAGCACCATTTACTGAGTAGGGTTTCCTTTCCCTAGTGTATGTTGTCGTCTGCTTTGTCAAAGATCAGTTGGTCATAGCTATATAGTTTTATTTCTGAATTTTCTATTCTGTTCCATTGGTCTATGTTGCTATCTTTGTACCAATACCATGATGTTTTGATTACTAAAGCCTGGTAGTTTATTTTTTTTTTAAATTTTTATTTATTTATTTATTTATTTATTTATTTATTTTTTTGAGACAGAGTCTCACTCTGTTGCCCTGGCTAGAGTGCCGTGGCATCAGCCTAGCTCACAGCAACCTCAAACTCCTGGGCTCAAGCAATCCTCCTGCCTCAGCCTCCCGAGTAGCTGGAACTACAGGCATGTGCCACCATGCCTGGCTAATTTTTTCTATATATTTTTAGTTGTCCAGCTAATTTCTTTCTATTTTTAGTAGAGACGGGGGTCTCGCTCTTGCTCAGGCTGGTCTCGAACTCCTGACCTCGAGCGATCCTCCCACCTCAACCTCCCAGAGTGCTTGGATTACAGGCGTGAGCCACTGCGCCTGGCCCCATCTGTCCACTGATGAACACTTAGGTTGATGCCAAATCTTGGCTATTGTGAATGACATGTATCCACCATTACAGTAGCATATGGGATAATTTCACTGCCCCGAGAGTCCTCTGTGCTCTACCTCTTCACCTCTCCCCAGCTCCCGCCCGAGACCCTAGCAACCACTGATCTTTTTACTGTCTCCAGTTTTACCTTTCCAGAATGTCACTAACATTTTGTATTGAGATTTGATTTACATACAGCAAAATGCTCAGATCTTAACAGTTTTAGTCCATGGAGTTCTGACAAATGCATTCATCCGTGGAACCCACGCCATTACTGATATATGGAACATTCCCATCACCCCAGGTAGTTCCCTTGTACCCCTTCCCAATTTCCCATTGCCATCTTACCCCACCCCACCCCCAGCCAGGCATCTACTTTTCTGATTTTTTTTTTTTAGCTATAGATTAGTTTGCCTGTTCTAGAATTTCACATAAATAGAATCATACAGAATGTAGTCTTTTATGTCTGGCATCTGTCACTCAGTATGTTTTTGAGATTTATCTATGTTGGTATATACATATATCAGCAGTGCTTCCCTTTTAATTACTGAGTAGTATTCCCTGGTAAGACTATACCACAATTTGCTTATCCATCTTCCTGCTCACTTGGATTGTTTCAAGTTTTTGCCCATTGTGAATAAAGCTGCTATGAACATTTGCACACATGTCTTTTTGTGGGCATATGTGGTCAGACTTGTGGGTGGAGTAGCTGGGCCATAGGACAGCTATAGATTTAGCTTTGTAAGAAACCGTCAAGCTGCTTTCTAAAGTGCTTTGTACCATTTTACATTGACACCAGCGCTGCACAAGAACGTCAGTCATGCCACATCTTGGCCAACCCTTGTTGTGACCTGGGTTTTCACTTTGCACCTTCTAGTGGGTTTATAGTGGAACTTCACTGTGGGTTTTGGCATTATTTTCCCAAATGTTCCCTAGTCCCTGCAAGAGCCTCTTAGAGCTCTGAACAGAGGTTTCTTAGCACTCATTTTGGTTGTCGTTTATACTTTCACAAGTACAGCTGTTTATGGGCAGGAGGGAACCATTATGGTGCTGTACTAGGAGTAAAATGGGTTTGCATGTTTACAAAGGGTAGGAGCTGCAGCGCACTGGGAGACTGGTCCCTGGCAAAGAGAAATATTAATATGTCATTTGTGAACTTAGAGAATAAGCCTCCAGGGCCGTAAGTGAAGCATTACATAACCATTGACTTCTATGGAAATCTGGCTGTATCCTCATGCTTAGTGCTGTAGATAAAAATAATCTGGAGGCAGAGAAGGGATATGAGAAAACAGTTTATAACTAAAATAAGGAAGTGCACTTGGGGACCCATGGAACTGGTAAGGGCACAGGCTGTTTCACATGCTGGCACCACTATTTACAAAGCAAACTGTTGCCAAACTATTTGGTTTGCATTTCTCCCATGATTGAGGGTGTTCACCAGTTTAGTATTTGGTTTATTGGCCATGGATGTACATTATTTTGTGAAGTATCTGCTCAAGTCCTTTGATCAATTTTTAAAATTGCATTTTGTTTCGTATTGACTTCTAGGAGTTCTTTATACTACATATTCCTGATACAAGTCTATCATCAGCTATGTGTATTGCAGTATCTTCTCCCAGTCTGGCCTCCCTATTTATTTTAACAGTGCCATTGGATGAGAAAAAGTTCTCAATTTTGATATAAGGCTAATTTATCATTTTTTTTCCTTTTATTCTTAGTCCTTTGTGTCCTAGGAAACCTTTGCCTATCCCCAAACCATGAAAGTATCCTCCTGTTTTCTTCTAGAAGCCTTATGGAAATTATTGCTTTGTGAACTGGCCTCTGAGAAACCCTAGCGGGGCCTGGAGGGAAACTGATGGAGTCCAGCCCACATCTCCCTTCCCCTTCCCTTCCTTCCCTACCTCCCTGCCTCTCCCTCCCTCTACCTCCACCTCAAAACTGCCCTCTTTTCACATTATGTATTAAGATTTTAACTAAAATTTTATTTAACAAAAAGATTCCCATTTTTTTTTTTTTTTTTTTTTTTTTGCCACTGCACTGAACTGTAAAATGCTTGAAGACAGGATCCACACATATATTATTCTCCTTTATATATTCCACTCTGCACAGTGCCTGGGCACATAGTGAACATTTAACAACAATTTTTAATTGAAATAAATCAAACCAAATCTGGACTGAAAAAAGGGACTCTATTCAGTTTAGCTTAATCTTACATAACTTGTGTCCCTGAGCGTCCAGCCTGGGTCAGGCTCAGGCGAGTGGAGCAAGGCTCCTACTGGGATTGAGATCAGAGGCCTCCTCCGGCAGCAGGCTCTATAGGAAGCGGTAAAAAAAAATCCACTTATGTAACCTTTTGCTATTTATAAAACACTTTCATATACCTTATCTAAAAAAAAAAAAAAAAGAAAAAGAAAGCTCCAAAATGTCCTCCCTACTCACAAAGACAAACAAATAGCCCAGAGTTTTCCATGTAACGGGGGAGGCAGGCCCCAGTTTCAGCAGGGACAGAGTTCTGCCACTCTGCAGGGGTAAGAAGGGCACCCAAAGGGCCCCCCATTCGACTGATGCTCCCCCCATCCCATTCGACTGATGCTCAAAATCGCATCAAGCTTTCTCCCTTCAGGCTAAGGCTTTCATTTCAGTTAAATGCAAATGGGGCTGGAGTGATGGGCATACATTAGTCACCCTCCGTTTACCACGCATGTGGCAGGATTGGCTGTGTGGGAAGGTCAATGAGGACTGGGATATTTCTAACAGGGAAGCTGGGGACCCCCAGGGCCACCCTCCCAAGTCTCCTAACTGCACTCTGATCAAAACCCGCAGCTGCCACCCCTGCCTCTGAGTTAGACAGCGGAGGTGACCTAAGATCCAGGATGCCCACACTTCCTGTCTGTGACAGCGGGCAACACCCACCTCCATCAGTCACCTCCACCCCTACGCCTGGCTTCTGCACCCACATTTTCACTATTTCTCTATCGGTAATCCCGTATCACCGAAGAAACTGGAAAGTCCATTTCCTCCCTAGAAAATGACTATTTGGAGACAGTCAGCAATTAGATACCATGAAGATTTTTCTTTAAGTATAGATAGCACCACACCTAGCACATACAGGATTTTCAGTGTGTCTCTGTTTTGCAAACGAGTGGCAGAGGTCACCCTGGATTTCCTGTCTGTCTCACAGACCCAGACTGAATCTTGCTGCTGAACTGGGCTAAGTCATTTCTTGAGGGAAAAGGAAGTAACTTTCTCAGGCCAAGCCTAACAAGTTTTAAAAGCCGTATGGGTTAGAAAATCACCAGTCCCCCAGAGCTCTCCCCCAACTTCCTTCACCATTAGGCTTCTCCAGAGCTGCTTTTCGGTGATTTCTTTTCCCTTCCAGGCCTGCTCTGGTTGTCTCCTTCCCCTGGTTCCATCAGACACAATAGTCAGAAAAGAGGCAGCAGCGGGTGTGCATTGTCATGTCTTTCCCAGGCGTCCTGCTCCGGTGGATATGGGGCTCAGGAAGCAAGGATGGAATCAAAGAGCTGATTGCTTAAACATTGTGAGTTAACACCTATTCTTTATAATCGGGTTCAGGGGTGCATTTTGCACTACCTGGAGTTATGGTTTTTAATCAGTCAATAAATAAAATGTCCTTGAACTTCACAAAAAAAACCCAAAAAACTCGTGACAAATGTCACCTACCTGGCTCACCCATTGGAACTCAAAATGATGCTTTCCTGCCAAATCTGGAGGAAGCCATTTTCCCTCTAGCTGGAGCGAGTGTTCCAAATCCTCCAGAGGGAAACTCGTGCTCTGGATATAGGGTTCAGATTCAGCAAACATTTTAGGAATGTCCTCTCCTTGCCAAGCTCTGTATTGTGTGTGTGTGTGTGTTTAGTTTACATTCCAAGTTGCAATCTACAGCTGAGAAAAGCAGGGCTTAGTGAGGCTAAATAACATGCCCACCTATAGTCAGAAAGTGGGAAGGTCAAGATTCTCACCTAGGTTTTACAGATCCAAGTCCAGTGTTCTTTCAATTACCCCCCACAGATGCCATTTCAAGGTGGCATCTCAGGCCACTTCCTCCAGCATCCTAGAATAGTCTCTAGAATATTACAGATCACATCAGTCTCTCTCCCCTCTGAACACCAGACAGCATGGCCAGGAGTCCATTCCACCTGTCGGGGGGCCTCACAAGGACTGGCAGCTCCCCGGGTTCAAGAGCTGTGTCTTGTTCTTTTCATTTCCTGATGGAATACAGGATACGTATGAAAACAACAATTTACCAGTGGCACTTGAAAGCCCCTCAAAGCCTTCTCATTTATACTATCCCCGTAACTCTGTGACATAGTATAGACAGACTTTATTTGTTCTGGGGGGTGTAGGTACGGGGAGAGGAGGGTAGAGGACAGAAGGGAAGAAACAGGAAGTTAGTGGGTGATTTAGGATTCAGCCTTAAAGGATCAAAACACTAAGAATCCTGAGTTATGGGGACCAAGATAAGGTCCCTGCTCAGCTGGGAGAATAGAGAGATTAACTTGATTTCTTGAACACCTACTGGATGACAGTGCATCAGTAAGTTGTGATGTACGTTATCTCATTTAATGCCATCCCTGAAATCATATTTGTTAATGGACCTCAGTGCACAAAGTTGAATTCATCTTTATAATCCTTGATACATTTCCTACTATCCTTATTGGTCCACGCTTGGGTCTTAAATATTTATTTGTTCTTCCTTTCAAGCATTTATTTTAATGGTATGATGAACAGCCTTGAACCTACACCCACCCCAAGAATTAGAACACGGATGGTAACCTACGTCTGCTCAGACGGTCTGTCTCTACCTGTCCCTACCTTCCCCAAGCCACGCCATCATCTATCACTTCCTTGCTCCGAGTCTTATGCGTATATATTGTTGTCCAAAAGACCACCATGATAGCTAAATTGTAGAAAGGAGAACTTTATTGGCAGTATCAGCTTGCAAACCGGGAAGAGAAAGTCCCCGGTGTGGACTGAAGGTGTTCTCTCTTCAAAGAGGGAAGGGGAAGTTGGGTTTTATACCTCACAGGGTCTGCATTGCACAATAGAGTCATAGATATTCAGCGGGTTTGGGGGGAAGCTATACATATTTATGAGGGAAGCCTAGTGCATGCACAATGGGTAAACATATGTGTAATATATGTCCCATGTTCACTTTGAGGGGTGCTATTCGTATTACAATGAGGTGGAATTTGGCTGTATGTCAAAAGGTGAACTGTAAGACACAAAGGCAGTTTGTGCACAGTTTCTGGAAGTTTATTGAAACTGGCTTACGGTCTGCAGTTGTTTATCAGAAAAGAATGTCTGTAAGGCCTGGTCCCCTGCCCAGTCAGAATTGCAGTGGTCTGGATTATAAACCAGAGTTAGGAGCTCTAACTCCTATTGCTAGGGAGTTTAGCAAGAGTGTGGTTTTTCTTAGGAATTTAGGAAGTTGCCCTGCCAGCTGAGCCCTGAACCCTAACCCTAACCCTAACCCTAACCCTAACCCTAACCCTGAACCCCCGACCCGTAAGTAACTTTGGTTTCCTTAACCTTAAGAAAGGTCCCTCTTGGTTGATAGAGGGGCATCTATTTTGGTCTCTCAGATCACAATATGGAAAATTTAAAATATATTGTTTATTTTGGTTTTATTGAAATTTTAATAAAGGAATTTGTTTTTTTCACACATTTTTTGTCAAGATTCATCCATATGGTTACTATAGTGTCTCTGTGTCCGTTTATTTTCACAGCAATATAATATTCCATTGTGCAAATGTACCACAATTTATCTATTCTTCTTATGAATATTTATCCATTCTTGTGTGTTATCCAGTCCTTTGCTATTGCTAACAATGCTGCTAAGAATTCTCTTGTACATGTTTTCTGGTGTTCATGTATAAGCATATTTCTGAGATTTATATGGATGGCTAGGAGTGGAATCGCTGGGTCCATTTTACAGATGAGGAAACAAGGCCCAGAGAGGTTAATGAAGCTATTCAAGATCACATAGCTAGTTAATCACTAGAATCAGGATTTGAATCCAAGAGTACTATAAAGAACAGAAGGGAAGGAAAAAGTGGGGGACGGGGAATGTATCGGGCAATCTAAGTAATGAGGAAACTTTTTATCATCTTACGTTGAGACAAGAACTTCTATTTATTGAAGGTGCTGGGCACTTTGTGTACCTGTTTTCACCTGTCTTGGCCTCTGCTGGGCCGGGGACATTCCAGAGGTTGGGGAAACCTCTGGCCCTGGTTCTGGACCAAGGGTCATGTGGCCCTTTATTCCCCAGGGCTGACCGTGTTGTTAGAGAAGGGGCAGGTCTCGCTGGGCTTCAGGAACAGCCTGTTCCCGGGGCACCTCCTCCCCTCCACGAAATGAGGTGCTCCTAGACTCTGCCCCTGCCAGGCCCCACCCTCCGCCACGGTACACACACACACACACACACACACACACACACACACACACACGGCCAGAGCCTCCCCTGTCCCCTGGCGGAGTACCTGTCCCCACCCCACTCTGGCCTGGGCTGCCCTCACCACCCCCCATGCATACACTAGCTGGGGTGAGGCCACCCACAGAGCCATTTAATCATCCCTGAGTGCAAGGCCATGCTGCAGGCCTATGCAACAGGAAAGAAAAATAAGACCTGCAGCTGCACCGTGATGTCAGATGGGGCAGATGGGCGTTCAAATAAAAATTAGAATTACCAGGCAAACATGCCCCCGGCAGACCAGCTGTTCCCTGCCCTCGGGCTTACAGGATCCACAGATCTGTGTATATTTAAGTCATGGCAGGCCTATAAAACCCCTCCTCGGAGGCCCCTTAGCCTCAGGGACAGCAGCCTCACTCTTTGCCAAGGCTGCAGACCTTCCCTCAGCCAGGCCTTCATCAGTGGAATTTGCTGACGGTTTTAAGGGAGACTAGGGGAGAGTGTGAGCCCCAGCTGGAAAAACTACCTCCCATTGAAGCCCTACAGATAGGGTCAGAATATCATCTTTGCACGGGAAGGACAGCCCAGTGCTGCCTGGATCATTCGGGTGTGCCCTGGGCAGCAGGGGCCGTTAGCCAAAAAGTAACAGACTCGACTCTTGCTTCTGAGAGCCTATAGTTGGGATAAAAAGGGAGAGAGAATGAACAACAGATGAAAAGTTGAATAAATGGCTTAGCTGTCTCATAGGAGGGTGGTCTAGAGAGGCCCATGGGGCTTCTATTCTGGAAGGCAAAGTGCAGGTGCCGGAGGTGGAGGGAGGCTGGGATGAGAGCTCCCTGCCAGGGTCGCCACCTGCAGGCTGCAAGCCCATCCCACCACTCACCTGGAGAATGCAGTAAGGAACCCTCAGGGCCCCATTTACATTTTCTGTAACACGGGACTGACAATATCTGCTTCATGGGCTGCGGTGAAGCTTAAAGATGATACAGCTTGGAAAACAGGGCGTGTAGTGAGTGCTTTGTAAACCGCAGCGACCTCTGCATCAAGAACCGACTCTTCCCCAACCCCACTGAGTTCTCTGTTCGAACTCGATGACTACAGGGTGGGTTCCTTCCTGGCCTCTGTTCTGTTTCTTCCGTCCTTTCTTCACTAGTGCCGAATGTGTCCCCAGCGGCATCTTCTTCCCCAGCCTTAGAGAGCATCTGCCTGCTCTTCTACCCCTCCTCATGCACACACACACACACACACACACACACAGGTGCCCCAAAGGCTGTCGCTCAGGGCCTGCAGGGCAGGCTGCACGTGTCCTCATGGAGGGGTAAGGGCAGAAGGTTGAAGCCTCAAATCCCTCCAAAGTGGCCTGGCCTCACTGGCCTCTGCCCAGACTGCTGCTAGCTGGTCTGGCTCTGGGACAGTGCTATCTTGGGTGCAGGGACGTGGGAGACAAGCTAGGCTGGCAGGCAGGACAGCTGCCAATGTCCCGAGGGGACCCTGTGCTTGGGACCTTGGATGGGGCAGGGCAGGGCATGGGATGGGCACCTGGGCCATTTTGAGAAGCCAATGGCTCAGGCAGGAGGCACGGAACATACTGTGCCCTCTGCTGTCCCTCCCATCTTTATTCAAGGGGCAGGCTCCTGCACTCCTGCTCAAATAATGGCTTAGCCTGGGCTGATGAGCAGGTGGCCAACAGCTGCTCCCTCAGCAGAGCAAGCTTGTCTCCGTGGCTGCAGAGCAGCCCAAGATGCCAAAGATGCCACCCCTCTGCGCGAGAATGTTTCCTCCTGGCAGAGACAAGTCCCTCTGCAGAGTCGCCTACAAAGGGCCATTTGCCAGTGGGAGGGACAAGGGTCTCACAGCTCCCCTGGCTACTCACAGGCACTGTCTCCCCTCTTCTTTTGCAGGTGGCTCTCTCATAGCAACTGCCGCCCAGAGTCAGGAATGCAAGCCTGTTTGCCCTCCCATCCTGGTCCAGCCCTCACGGGGGCTGCCACGCTTCAACCAGACCACGGCCAGGATTACTTCTGAGTAACTGTCCCAAATCATCCCCCAGGAGCCAACTCTCCTTCTCCCTGTGTTGCAGGGAGACGAAGAGGAAGTTTGCCCTGACCCAGCATGCCCTTGTCTCCAGGGTCGCTGTGATTTCAATGTGATTATGACACACGACATCCCAGAAGCCACCCTTGAGAATCCCCCTCCCAGCTATTCAGCCCTTCCTTGCCATTGTCGGGGAGATGCTGCCAACGTAGACCCTGAGGAGTTGCGGCTTTAAATCATCCTTGCTTATTGGTTAAAACTGACCCTATATAGCACTTACCAGAAAACCCTGACAATTTCGTTTTTAGAACATATGGTTAAAATCATTTCCCTTAGTATCCCAGCAAACCTACACACAGCTATTCCGTTGTCAAGGAAGGCTCCATTTTAATCTATTACAGAGCCGCTTACGAACTCTACACCTTGAACTGGAGACCATCCTCATTGGTTATGTTTACTGTGTTTCTCCGAAGTCTGTAGGTCAAAGGCACAATCCTGGTCATCCCAGGATAAATTAGATAAGAGCATGCCCAAAGTGCCTGACCAGTTGATTTGGCTCAGGTATTGTTTTTTACTAATCTGCCAACTCAAATATCCAGTTAATCTGCTTGCATTTTGGGTGCCACGTTGAAAAGCCTGTGTGGCCAGTGCATGATCCCTGTTATATTTAGCTCCTAGGGGCCCTAAGGGGTGGTGCAAACACCCTGGCCAGGGCAGAGCACCCTTCTGAATGGAAGGCACCTTGTTTTGTTTCTCACTGACCGAGGTCCTATTTTTCTGCAAGTCCAGCTTCCTAGTTCGACCTAGCTCTGCACACTTCCTGCTGCCAGCCACTCCGTGACAGGCTCTGACCCCCAGACAAGGTGTAGAGATGTCTACAAAGCAGGGTCTAGATCTCCAGTACTCACAGCTACTATTTTGTGAGCACCTGCACAAAAGCAATACTGAGGTCCTTCCCCAGGAGCTCTGCACATTCATCTCTCACCCTTCAAGCTACCCTACCTAGAAACGTGGGTGCTATTAGTCCCCTTGTGCTAATAAGAAAATTGAGGCTAGGAGCAGCTAAATACCTTCCCCAAGGTAATATACACAGTAAGCAACATCAGGATTCCATCTCAGGCCTGACTGCATCCGAATCCCATGTTTTTTCCCACATAGGGCCCCGAGCCTTTTGGTGCCTGCAAGCTGGTGCTAGCGGATGGGGAGAGGAGGGCTGCTTCTCTCTCCTTGAGAAGGGCACGCCTGGAGCCTGCGCCCACAGACATGCTCTCCCTGTAGTAGATGCAGGAGATGGAGCCAACACTTGTCCCCTCGACTCAGCCTCCCCAGGAAGAACAGCTTCTCCGAGGACGTGGGCTGCACCGCGCTGTGGGAGAGGGCAGCAGACTGACCATCCTAACAGAGAGTGCAAAGGGCAGGGCAGAAACAAAGCAAACCCGCATCGCTCCGCCTGCACTTGCTGCTGCTCCGGTGGATAATTGGCTAATCCAATTTCCAGCAGGCTCTGCAGCCACCGGCATTTCCCACCAGGCCTCCGGCTTCTCCGGGGGCCCAGACTTCTGAGCGAGCAAAAGACGGAGAACTGATCCCCATTTCTCCTCCTGACCTGCACTGGGCTAGACTCATCCTTCCCAACCCATGAGCAGTGTGGCTCCAGCTTCTCCACCCCGTCCCCTTCCTGCCCCCCATCCCTCCCCTGCATTCCCTCTGGTCCACAGCACAGGACAGGCTAAGAGCACCAGCTCTGGATTTACAGCGCCAGGGTTCTAAATCCATTCTGCCACCTCTACTTTGAATGAACTCGGGTGTACCACTAACCCCTCTGCGCCTCGGTCTGCCCATCTGTAAATGAGGATGATAACCGTATCTACCTGCCACGAGCTGAACTGTGTTTCCCTCAGATTCGTATGTTGACACCTAACCCCTAGTATCTCAGAATGTGACAGCATTTGGGGATATGGTTTTTAAGGAGGTGATCAAGTTGAGGCCATTAAGTTGGGGCTTTAATCCAACATGCCTGGTGTCCTTATGACAGGAAGAGATGACAAGGGTTGGAGGCACAGAGGAAAGACGGTGTGAGGATACAGCAAGAAGGCCAAGGGGAGAGGCCTCTGCAGAAACCAACCCTGGCAACACCTCGATCTTGGACTTCCAGCCTCCAGAAGCCTGAGACAATGCATGTCTGTTGTTTCAGCTCACCAGTCTGTGGGGCTTTGTCTAGGCAGCCCTAGCAAACTAACACCCCACTTCGTACAATTGTTGAGGGGACCCAATTGGATGAAACATCTAAATGGCTCAGTGCAGTGTTTCCTATTAGTATTGCCGCGTCTGAATACACAGCTATTTACTTTCTGTACCACTCATTGGGTAAGTGCCAATGTCTGTAAAGCGTTAAGTCCTCTTAAGAATTAAGTTCTTGCCTCCATCCCCATCTACCCAAGTGCCTAATGTATAAGAGGTGCTCAAAACATTTGTAAATACAATATTCTTTCAATAAATATGTAGAGACTAGGCAGTGAGTGCAAGGCAAACCCGGTCTCTGCCCTCAGGGAGGTTAGAGTTTAGCAGCGAAGGGGTGAGCCGCTGATCCTGTAATATTTGAGTGGTTTTCTTTTGCATTCACCCGAGAAGCAGGTGAGCTTTAAAGGGAGGTGCTGGCATGGCTCCCTGGTGACTCCAGCGTGAGAGAGGATGCCACCTAGCGCACACCGTGTGCCTACTATGTGCCACACTTTTCCCATGTTGACCTACTTGATGTTCATAACAGCCCCAAGCAGTCGGCTCTGTTATTATGTTAGTTGTACAGATGAGGAAACTGAGGCACAGGGAAGCAACTTCTCTGTGATCACACAACTTGCAAGAGTTAAAACCGGGATTCAAACCCAGACAGCCTAGCGTCAGAGTCCTAACTATCAGGAAGAGTGTGCTGACGTGATCCTGGTCAAAGGCAGTTCTCTCAGGCTGGTGGCTTTTCTGCTTCCATGGCTGGGTGTCCAGCCACTGTGGCCTGGGGGGGGGGAGGCTGAGACCCCCTCTGTGCTGGGGAGTGAAGCATGAACAGGGGAGGCAGCACCCATGGCGTGTCCCCACCCTTTCCCTTCAGCCCCAGAGCTTTGTCCTGCATCTCCTGGATAGAGAACCAGGACAGACCCCAAAATGGACTGAATGTTTGTGCCCCACCCGTAAAATTTATATATTGAAACCCTGGCCCCAATGTGATGGTATTTGAAGGTGGGGCCTGTGGGAGGTGACCAGGTCATGAAGGTGGAGCTCTCGTGATTGGGATGAGTGTTTTTTATTAGAGGGGGTCAGAGATCCAGCCTGCTGTCCTGCTGCCATCTGAGGACACTACAAGAAGGCAACAGTCTGCAACCCGGTAGACAGCCCTCCCCAGAGCCTGACCATGCTGGCGCCCTGATCTTGGACTTCCAGCCTCCAGAACTGCAAGAAATAAACATCTGTTGTTGGTAAGCCACCAGTCCATGGTGCTTTGTCATAGCAGCCCAGACAGACTAAGACAGACCCCAACTAAGAAATGTGTTCACAGGTGGGAGTTATCTTCTGTCTCGCCACGGCTGTCAGTTTGTAGATGCAGATCACATGCCCAGAAGGGACTCTGCTTGTGTTTTCCCATGTGCACTGCATGTTAGTGAGATGCCAGGCATCGTGCTAAGTGTCTTACACATGTAAGAGCCTTTCGTCAAGGCCTAGAAGGGAGATCTCAGATAGCAAGCAGATTCCAGACCAAGCCACCACTCTGTGGAGGGAGTGGAGATCCAGTGAGAGGCACTGAAAGCCTGTCCCACAGAGAAACAGACCAGGGACTGGAGAGAACTTGCGAGGGGTTGTGGAAAGCGCTGTTCATGTGCTGTGAGCCCCACCCCCCTAGAAGAAGGAGGAGGGTGGGGTGCCTGCCTCTCAACTCACTCCCAGGGAAAGTGGGGTCTGTGGGTCTCTTGGGGTGCCTGACCTGTGCCTTTGATGCTTGAGGACCCAGGAGACTGGTGTCTACTCCAGCCTGGAAAATCAAACCCATGAGCAGCGAGCTGGCTGGGGCTTTGGCTGCAGAGCAAGGAGAGCAGCTGCTGCCTCATATTCTAGGGGAAATAAGGCCTAAATGCCTCCAATAAGCCAGGTGTGGGGCTCTGGAGACAAAGACTGCATAAGTTCATCCTAGGACTTGTCCAAGTGGGTAGACTGGAGGGGCCAACACTACAGCAGAGGGAAGCTGGGCACCGTCAGGAAGGACCAGGCACTAGCCAGCAGGAATCACTCACCCTCCTTGGGAGAGCTGCATGGGGGGTTCCCAAGATACAGGGTCTCCAATGGACCAGGAATGACCCCCAGGGTCCTCCCAGGCTGGAGAGCCCATGGCCTATCCCGGATGGCGTCTATGTCAGGTGTGGGCCTTCCCCCAGCTGCCTTACCTCTCCTCCGTGGCCCCCATTCTCTCCTGGAGGGGTCAGAAATCCCAGGTGGCAAGAGGGGTAGGAGTAGAAGAGCTAGAGGGAGAGACACACCACCCCCTATCCCCCCAGTGGCAGGCCTCCTGTCTGCTGCAGCCACTGAGCAAGCCACCACTCCTAGCCCAGTCTACAAAACTGGAACTGGGGGTGATCATCTGCATTACAAAAAGCTTTTTCATTTAACCCAAAGGATTCACCTTGGAAGAAATCTCAGCTTTCCTTTAAAGACAGACCTCTGGAGCATTTTCATCTGGATTATTAAGGTTTTGCATAGCTCCATCTTATCACCCTACCCAAGGAATGAACCTCTGTGAGCAGATACTGTGCTGTATTCTCCTTCAGTCCCCTCCATGGGACCTGGTCACCAAGAGACACTTAAAGATTGGTGACTAATACACACTTTTCAGGGACACACTGATTGTATAGAGTGAGGTACAGCCATCAGCGAGACCAACGCTCTGCATTTTCAGATTGCTCCAGCTGAGTAAGTATACAAACCATCCTCAGCCTTTTTCCTCCCTGCAGTTCCAAGCAGTGGGTGGCACTAATAAAAATACCAGCTCGGGTTTGTATAGCACTTTACAGTTTCACAGCCACTCTCTTAAGCCAACGTCGCTCTCCACTCCCACGCTCGTCCCATTTCCACCTACGCCCCTGCCTCTCCTGCCGGCCAGCCCCGTGCGGCCCCGCCAGGGCCAGGCCGCGTGCTTCCCTGGGGAGTCCATGTGCTGCCTGGAGAGTTTCCTCATAAAGAGTCAGCCGGCCAGAAATGTGGGCAGAGAGCAAAGGGCAGCTTGTTCAGGTTCTGTTTATTATGTGCTCACAGCCTTGTTTATAGTAGAGGTGAATGACATTGTTCCACTTTACACGGTAATGAAACAACTCAATGAGGACTCCATCAGCCAAGCGGTGGATACGGCAGATGAGCTGCTATGGATCTGTTGTCGCCACGTGACTCAGCTAATGCTACCGTGGTTGGAGCGCACACCGAGCCCAGCCACCTTTTCCGCACCTGGCAGAGGGAAGGGAGCAGGGGGAGCAAAAGGGAGCAAGAATCAAGAAAAGAACAGTTTATTGAGAGGACCAGGCCCCAACTAGGAAGGCCCATGGCCCATCCCCACGTCTCCCATCTTGGTCCGCAGCATCGTGCAGAGTCCTAAGAGGCCACTGGGACAGGAAGACATCTCTGCTCTTGGCTTCTTCCTCCACAATCTTATGCCAAGTGGCACGGTGGCACAGGCTGTCAGTGCCAGGAGCAGTCTTGTCACCTCCGGTGTTTCTCACCTGGAGGGAGGCAGATTGGAGGAGGGCTGGCACTTGGCAGACTGAAGGACGGCTGAGGATGGGAAACCGTAATTCCTCCGCCTTGCTTGGAAATGGGACAGACGGGGTCGGGAGAACTCCGGGCACTCCTGCTGAGGGGAGAGCTTCTGCCTCCACATGGGCCACTCCTCCCCGTCCCTCTGGGCCTCGGAGAAGCCAATACCACCTTAGCAGCTGGTCCCCCTGCCCATTCCTTCCTCTCCAGCCTCCCCCCCTGCCACCCTCCCCAGCTCTCAGCGTAGCAGGTCCACACCTTCCCTCGCGGCAGAGCCAGCTTCTCCAGCTGCACAGGCAGACAGGCCGCCCTGCCCGGAAGTGCCCAGGACCTGCAGCCTGCACAGAACACCTTTCACAGCTTTGGTTTGTTCAGAGCAGCGAGTTCTGGGGACAGCACCTGAGAGTGAAATCAACTAGGAACTTCCCAGCAGCCCACCCAGCCTGGGACCAGAGAGGGAATGGTAAGGGCTTGGAGCAGGGGCCAAAACCCCACTGTGGCCTTGGAAAGGCCACACTGATTTTGATATCCCCAGGATGTGACACCCTCCACTGAGAAATTTGGAAGTTGTTATGACTACTATCATCGCTACCACAACACTCCTCACTCAGGACCTGAGTTCCAACTACCTGGTTGCATGGCCTTGGGTACAGAGGCGCACACAGCCTAACGCAAATGGCCAAACACAAGAGCGCATGAAAACAAACAGGGAACAGCCTGGGAGGCGAGCTTGGAGCAAGCAAGACTCAGACATCAGGGCAAAGCGTCTCTGGATGGAGGGCCCCTTCAACTCCTCCCTTTGGATACCTGCTGTCAAGCAATGCACGTAGCTCGGGCCAAAACACTTGTCTCAAAGGAGCAAGTCAGACTGAGAGCGCAGCGTCCTGAGGGCCCGAACTCCAGGGCCGTGGGCGCCTAGGTATTGTGCTTGTTTGTTGCACATGCTCTTGCCCCCTGGGCCCTCACACCTGCAGCTATGTCCCCACTCCTCAGGCCTGCGCCTCCTGAGCCCCTCTGCACGTTGGAATCATCTGTATAGCTTTAAAATCTACCGACGCCCGGTCCCTACCAAAGAGCTTCTGATGTAGCTGTTTCGGGAGAGACCTGGACATTTGGGTTTCTAAAACTCCCCAGCTGGTTCTAATGAGCAGTCAAGGTTGAGAGCCACCATCCTTTTTCAAAGTCCACAGGCCACTATCCTCCTAGGAGCTTATTCAAAATGCACATTTCTGGTCCCCTTCCCAGGCCTATCAGATGAACAGCTCTGGGTGTGGAACCTGGGAATCAGCACTTACAACAGACTCCCGGGTCATTCCTGCGCGTGCTCAAGTGTAGTAAGAAGTACTGCCTGCGAGGATCCTTCCTCACCCCAGAGGTGCCCGAGGCTGTGAATGGCGGATACTGACCATGTTCTGTTTTGTTCGCCAAGGGCGACAACGAATCTCACATCAGCCCAGACAGGGTAGCCGTCCACTGGGGCCAAAGGCCACTCAGGGACAGAGAGTAAGTAGTTCTATGTCCCAGCCCTTCCCGACCTCCTGCCCTGGCTTGCCGTGAGCGCGCACAGGCCTCGGGACCAGCGCGCGTCGCGGGCGCACAGGGCGGTCCCCAGCACGGCCCGGCACGAGGTGCGGAGGAAGACAGCGAATGGAAGTGGCACAGGCGGCTGCCAGCCGAGCGAGGAAGAGGCAACAGGAGACGGGGCAGGACCGGGCGACACGGAAGGTCGGGGATGAGGTATACTTGGATATTGCTCTAGATGTTGTAAACATTTCTCTTTGTTTTATCACAGACCAAAATCTGGGTTGGCGTGACCAAAGTGCCTAAAAGTAGGCGTCAGAGCAGCGAGCTCTGTGCCTCTCGTGGGAAGCTTGGTGTAAGCGGGGTGAGGAAGGCGCCACCCCGCAGGATGATCACGTCCGCGGTGCACTCGTCTAATGCTCACGACTGTCACACGCGCACGAACACACAGAGACGCGCCACAGGAGAGCCATCAATTTAGCCGTCACGATCGTCTACACACGGACACACGCCCACGCACCCTTGCTGAGCTGCAAGATTCAGGATACCCAAGCTTGGTCCTTCACACCCCCCATCGTGGGAGGAAGTCGCCAGGGCACCGTGTCGCCGCCATCTGCAGCCTTCGTTTCACCGGGAGAGGCCCACCGCACAACTCGCGTGTCTGGACTTTCCTCCTCGGGAGAGTGGAAGTGGTGAAAAGGCCCCTCTTAGGATGTCGCACGTTTCCATGACTCTGTGCGGTTCCAATTTATACGCACCTCATGTTCGACAGTAGAGTTGGCAGCAGATGCACATTTCGTATGTAAACAATGTTTAAAATACCCTGTTAGAGAATTTAATCATTAAACTAATTCTGGCAGCTTTAGCTAAAAATGGTTTGGGGTGTGTGTGTGTGTGTGTGTGTGTGCGCGTGTGTGTTTTTACCAGGGTGGGGGGAATACTACCTGCTCTAACTATGAACACCCATTTGAGGCTTCGGAGTTTTTTGACGAGTGAAATTCCACAGGTCTCTTCAGCGTGAGGGCTAGGAGGCGTGTGTTCTCTCTCCTGGAGGTTCACACAGTCACGCCAAGCCCCGCTCCCAGGTCACTGCGCTGGGGCAGGGCAGTGGCCCTAACACCAGTAGGGCTCGAGGGCCTTCTCGGCCTTTTCTAGCTGTCGCCAAGGAAGTAAGGGATTCTTAAAGTTACTGGGCAGGAATGCAAGCACTGGAACACCAGTATAATCTTGAAAGGTCCATCACCCCACAAAAGGAGAGTGCTTCAGCCCAGTTCTCAATCACCCGCACTCCAGAGCTCATGCCTAATCGTGTGCTGTTTCAAATATTCAAGCTGAAATTTTTGTAGATCTGCAATGACTCCACATCCATTGGTGGTGAATTATCACAATAGTATTTCCATCACGTTCTCTGTGATTCAGTCCACCTGGAGACCAGCCTCTTCCAGGCCCCTCTTCCACCTTCTGGTCTCTCTTCTGAGATTCATCTCCTTGGCGTTGCTCTTGTGCAAAAGTCAGCTTTTTCCTGGGTAGCTAGAGGAGGTTCCAGGCAGCTCAATCATCCTCCAAGGAAGAGTGGCCTGACACATTTCCAGGAGCAGCTCCAGGGTACCATGAAAGCATTTTAGGAAGGTTCTCCACAGCCACACATTCACAGTGATCTTCTTAGACACACTTCCTATTTCATGCTTAATCCCAAAAGGTCGACGATCAAGAACGAAGCTGCTTTGTGATAGTCAAGAGAGGGACCTTTCTAAGAAAGCACAATCCCAGGAAGCAAGCTGGAAAGAGAGTGTCAGCCCACATTCCCATTCTCCCCCATCATAGTAACATGACCTGCATGGAAGGGGGGAGGTGGAGAGACAGGGAAAGTGTTAGGCACCGTGACAGCTGTCCATGCTATGGGGCTTCACCTCCCTTTGCCAAGCTGTCTGTCATCCTAAGAGAGCAATGATGTATGATGCCACAGGGAGGCGAGGGCAGAGAAGACGTTGAGCAACAGACAGGTTATACGGGGCCCCATTGCACAAAAGTCTACTGGTGCTACATTCCCTGGTCACTTGACTTCTGGAAAAGTTCTGGGTAGAATTGAGGAAGACTTGCAAGCTGTATCTTTCTTAATGGCAGCTCCACTTCAGAAGTCATGAAGGACATCTCCCAAGACCCTTTCTGGAAATGTAAGGGTAGGGGAGTCTCGTGAATTTCCTAGGCCAAGATGGGCAATGATCACAGCTTTTCACACTGGTCCAATGGAAATGGAAGAAACAGCCAACTCCATGGAGTTCACCCCCTCTCCCAGAGGTCACCTGTCAATGACAGTGCTAGAAACCTGGAATTCTACAGAGACCTCTGTCCTAAGCCATGAGGTCCCAGCACGTATGAATGGCCATTATATTGTGACAGTAAATCACAAATGTGAGCCAGTCCTCCAGCTATTCCTCCCAGGCATATAAAACAAGTGGAGAGTTAGGAACCCTAACTGAGGAGGGTTTGGAGGGTGTGCAAATGGCATTTGCATTATTTACAGGTGAGCCTAGCACAGCGGATCTGCCTTCTCAGTGCAGACGACCCAAGGCATTATGAAGGGCAAGTTGCTGACCCAGGAAAGGGTAACAGCAGCAAGGTGCTACCACTAACCAACACACAGACATGGGTACATGGAATAGAGTCCGAGCTCCAGCAGCTGGGTCATACTTTGGCATGGCCCTTCCTTTTCTCCTCACCCCCAGCCTCCTGCCCCCAACGCCACCGCTTTTGAACACCTATGACATTTCACATTAGAGTATGGTCTTGGCAGCAAGGGGAGGGGAAAGCCAGTGATTTCCAAGAGTCCCCATCTGAGGTCTAACTGAGCCTCCTCTGGCTTTGGGACAGCAAATCTAAGTACATTTTGGACCTCAGGAACCTGGGGTAAGAGTCTTTCTCCATGAGGCTGTGTACTTTTCCCTGGGCTTGGTCAAAGCAAGTCAGGGATGGCTCCTGCATGTTCTTCCTCGTGGCTTCTCGGGTCTGAAAGTCGATGTTTACCTGGAGACACAAACAGAGAGCAAGGTCACAGGCCCTGAAAGGCCAAGGCACCTGGCAGCAGACCCTAGCTATGTAATAAATAATAATGACAGCATCTTAGATCTTTAAGATGATTTATGCTTTTCCAACAGCTTTCATGGAGGCCATCTCTTTTCATCACAGCAAGAACCCTGTTGGATCTGAAGACCAGATATTCTCAGTCCCAATTTATAGATAAGAACACTGGAAAAAAGAGAGACTAAGAAGCTTATCCAAAGTGTATGGGACGTTAGTAAGAGAGCCAAGGCAAAATCCCAAATTACTTGAATCCTAATCCAGGGACCTTCACCATGTCAGGCAAAGGGTTCGGCTCAAGCCAAGTATCACTGCTAAAGTAAGCTTTCCCCCTTTGTTCTTTCTTAACTGCCTAGGAAACAAATACCCTGTGGAGAGAGACCCTGGTTAGAATGTATGTCTCTGTTCCAACCAGCATTATAAAGGGTCTATAGTATTCTAGTCAACTGATAAATACCTCATGCATCCAAGTCAAAGCATAATTGAAGAGCTCTAGCAATGCAATGCACCTAAACCTGTAGACAGCTGATATTTTTCTTCAATCAAACACTCCCAAGTAAAATTCCGTATTATAACTCAGAAGAGCAATACAATACAAATTCATCCTATCATAAACAATTATAATAAAATAATACCAATAACTGTAATTACTCATTAATGAGCAGTGGCATTTATTGAATGGGCGCTTTACCCCTAATACTCTGAAAGGTAAGTGATAGTATACCCTTTCACATTGAGGAAAATGAGACTCAGAGAGGTTAAGTAACTTGACCAAGATCACACAGCTAGTAAATGGTACTGCTGAAATTGGAACAAGATTCCAAAGCAGATCTGCATCCCATTAAGCTATGCTGTCTTCTACTAGAAAAAATGTACGTGGACTCAGTGGCATTTATTCTTGCAAAACCCCTGTAGCAAGCTAGTTCCTGCTAGCACATGTTCAACTGACAGCTAAAACACTCCTCGTAGAGCTCATTTGATAGAATCTGTGGGCTTCTTGTCCTTAAAAATGATCCTTTTCATCAGAAGCCACTGGAGTAGTGAGGCTCAGTTCAGTATAAGAAGGTCCTCATCGAGCCTGTCTCAAACCCCCTTTGAGGAGAGAAATGTGAGCCCAGAGCCATGGACAGAAGTCTGCCAGGGGGGTCTCCACTGCAAACACACCTCCCGCGGAGCCTGCACGTCCACAAACTCCTCAAAGATCCTATGGGCCTTGGAGACCAGTTTTGCAGTTGACCTGGTCTTCTTGAACTCCTCACAGGCCAGCCAGAACTCCAGGTTCTCCTCGCTGAACTCCGTCTTCAGGAAGGCGCGGAATGCAGCCACCCCATCTGTGCACGTGGAAGGAGGTGGAAAGAAGAGAGACAGGAAGTAGCTTAAGTTCAAGAACAGTAGGAGAAAGAGAAGTTGTAACAATGTGAGGGTGCCCTAACTGTCCGAGCCCACTGCTCCTCCTCACCCTTTTGAAGGCTCTATTCTCTTAGACACACAGGTACCCTCAGAGGAAACCATGTTTCTTGTTCAAGGATTATAGTGATATTAGAAAGCAATGTTTCAGAAGCCATAGTATTGTTTAGGGCAGAGTTGGCTGTCCCCTGGGTCTACTCGTGAGTCTGTGTTGCTAATTAGGCCAAGATAATGCATGCAATTTATTCCCTACCCTAATCCAAGTCATCCACCCTGAGAAAACACACAATCTGTTACAAGATGAACTACAGAGGGGTGTGAATGTCTCAGGACAAATCCTTTACTCCCTGAAAGTAAACACCCTACCTAAATTCAGTCAGTATGGTCATTTTGTTATATGAATAGGGTTCCCAGTCTCTAAAAAACCTTCAAGGTACTGTATTTTAATGTTTTATTCCATGCATTCTTTATTTTAAAAGATCTTGCCTATCAAATTATGTGTTTTAATTAAGATGGATCATAGTTTTTCTACCAAGTGATTTAATAAATTAATACACTCTTTCATTTTTATTAATCAATGTCATACATATTGCTAAGCAAAGCTTCCAATCAGTACAAGATGAGCAGGGTTACCACACAGAGTTGGAAAAGGAAATCACATTTATTGTTAGCTTGTGCATCCAGTTAATGATTTAATTTTAAAATATTTTTAATAAATTATTTTGACTTTAAAATACTCTCCTCTAATTGAATAACAGTTATAGCTTTCTATAAACTGTCAGGGCACATACAACCTAGCTTTAAGAAGTGTTCCACTAGTTATAAAGGACTCTGCCGATAATGCTTTATTTCTTTTCTAAAATTTACTAGAAAGACTAATTGTTAACAGTGCTTAATCCCAGATGATAAGGTGACCTGGGTGTCTGATGTCCCCCAAAACACAGAGCAGTCCACTGCCCAGTCCTTCCACGCATTGCTGCTGCCCTGCCGTTGATGTATTTAAATGCTTATTTTTACTTTTCTGAAATGTTTTGATTTCTTCTAGTAAAAAACTCATTGTGTATCTTTGTCTTTCAAAACAGACGTTTTAATGTCTACATAGTACAATAGTCATAAAAGCCAAGACTTTTAATTGTAAGAGCCAGGAACTTGAGAGAGAGAAGGGTTTTCATGGGACTCCCAACACACACACATGAGCCCTTTACATCACAAAGAGATTTACTTTCGGAAGCCTGGGCTTGAAATGTTTTTAAAGAGGAGGATGGCCATGGAATTTACCATCCAAGCCAGGACATTTTTGAGCAGGAAGAGGGCACTACTGTTCATTATGCAGGGACAACAGGCATGAACCAGGACCACCACAGTCAAAACCCAGCACACATGGTCACCTTGATTCTAAGCCATGGAGAATGGAGAAAGCAGAACGTAATCCGAGGTTACTTCCCACCAGGCAAGATGGAAATAAAATCGTTCCTGTGCTAGGGGTCGGGGAAGAGGAGCGTATCATAGTTTAGCCTCAAATGAGAGGTCTTCTCGGACCCGCTCACCCCCATTCCTATATTGGATTCAAAACTCTGGGAGAAGGGAGTAGAAACCCAAAATAAATTGATAATCAAAATGAGGATAAAACTATGACATGGCAATGTTTGGGCAGAAACGGCCTGAGAATCATTCATTCAATTCAACGATGTTTTTTAAACAACTACTAATGTAAAAAGTACAGATGCTCCTCAATTTACAATGGAGTTACGTCCTGATAAACCCATCCTAAGTTGAAAATATCATTACGTCGAAAATGCATTTAATACACCTAACCTACTGAACATCATGGCTCAGCCTAGCCTACCTTAGACATCCTCGGAATACTATTGGTACAATATTCAGTAAATTACATAAGATATTCAACACTTTATTAAAAAATAGGCTTTATGTTAGATTATTCGGCCTAGCATCATGAAAGAGTCTCATACCACATGTTGCCAGCCTGGGAAAAGATCCAAATTCAAAATTTGACGCGCAGTTTCTACTGAATGTGTATGATATTCATATCATCATAAAGTCGAAAAATCGTAAGTCGAACCATAGTAAGTCAGGGACTGTCCGTGCTGTTCAAGGTTTTGGGATACATCAGAGAACAAATCATAAAATCCTTGCCCGTTAAATCTCTCGTGGATATTCTCTTTGCCACCCACCCCCTGCCCCCATGCTGTCCCCTCGAAGTTCTCCATGGAGGAAATCCAGAAGTCTTCAGAGGCTCCAGAGGGAACTTGGATTAAAAAGCTGGCATGTCTGCTTGCAGAAGGGGCCCAGGGGCAAGGGCCACAGGCAGGGGGTGGATGGAAAAACAGGTGAACCTGTGGAAGCCTCAGTGCCCTTGTAGGAGACCTAGTGCCCTTGAGAACCGAGGAGGGGCTGGTTCAGCAGGGGGGACTCTGAGCAGTGACCACCCCACAAGTTGCGCTGTCAGTGCACAGAGAGAACCTGAGGACTCAGCCCAGAGGTTCTTTCTCGCTGCCTCCATCTTCACAGACTTTCCACCGTCACCTGGGGGTGGGAAGGAAAGTGGAGCAAGGAGGACCCTAAAGACTGTGCATTGATCGAAAAGATTAACTAGGAAGTGACTTAGAAGAGTAGCTCAGAAACGCCTGTTGTTTTTAAGCCAGGAAAGACTAAATTCCTTGAATGGGAAAGTTTAAGTTTGTTGTTTGTGTTGAATTTTGTTTAGCTTTTAACCAAACAAAAACAGGTGTGTGTGAACAAGTTCAATGTTGTTATAGGTATGAAAATTACCTTTCTGCCCTCCTCGATGGTATTGGTAACGATAAGCTTGCTAAGAGAACTCTGTGTCTCTTGCTAGGCAAGGTACAGACATTATCTCTTGTAGTCCAGGTCTCAGCTTTGTTGGGTCTTTGTGTGGATTCAAAGAGATCACACCTGCAGAGTGTTCTCAGGAGTGTGGCTTTACTTAATCCCATTTTATAGATGAGAAAACTGATGCTAAGAAAAGTGACTTGCCTGATCTCACGCACCTAATAATATGTAGCATTAAAAACTTAATATACAGTATACTCACTCCCAATCCAACGTAGCAATAATGCCATCTTCATTCATTCATTCACCCATTATGTGACCCAGGCTTTGCTAGGTGCTAAAGGTAGGCATGATTGTGGTCTACAAAACTTGCTGTCAAAGGGCAGTTTGAGCCAAGAAAACACGCTGGTGATCGTGGTGCAGTGTGAGAAATTATACGGTAGGGAAAGTATAGGGTGTTACAAAAGGACCCAGAGGGGCGGCAGAGCCAACTCTGAAGAGGGAAGGGAAGACCTCCTGGAGGAAGAGGCTTTTTAAGCTGAGATGGGAAGTTGAGGCACAGGAAGCTAAGCAAAACAAGGAAGGGGAAATGGAGAAGAGAATTTCAGGAAGAGGGAACCATACGTGGGAATCGAAAAAGTTTACTTGAGTAATTAAAAATAGTTTAGTGAGACTAGTGTTTAATAATAACACAGCTAATAATTATTAGGCCATTAGGCATACATTGCGAGGCCTGGGAAAGGGCTGGAGAGACAGCATTGCACAGCACTGCCTAAGGCCTGAAAGAGGACACTTCAAGGAGAAAGAAGTGGCCACTGAGTCTGGTGATGCCCAGAGGTGAAGCCAGGTGCAGTCAGAGAAGGGCCGCTAGACACAGCAATCACGGGCAGGAATGGTTTTAATGGCGTGATGGGGTCCTGGTCACACCGTGGTAGATACAGTGGCGGACGAGAGGGGAGGAAGTGCACACGGTTCATTCAGAGGGCTCTTGTGAGAAATTTGGTAGAGAAGGAAGGAAAGAGATCAGACTACAGAGCTGGAAGGAAACATGAGGTCAAGAAAGAGATCGTTTTTTTTTAAGACAGCCTTGATTATGTTTAAATGTTAATCTGATCAGAAAAGATTTGTTGAGCAGCAGGAGTTGAACTTAAAGGAAAGAAAGAGTCTAATTAACAAAAGGTTGCCCCCAGGAAGGCAGAAGAAATAGGCCTGGGAATGGAACTACGATGGGGAACAAGAAGAAAGGCTGCATACAAACGCAGGGAAGTTTCTAGTTTTAGGCAGGAAACGGAAGGAGTTCCTGTCTGATATTAGCTGGAGAAGGTGGCAGGACCTAGGGAAGGTAGAGTTTTATTTTTACTTATTTACTTAGACTTTGGGGCAGGGAATTTTACTCATTTACTATATGCCATGCTTTTTGCTCAGGATTTTACAAAACACCAGCTCAATTTATTTTCACAACAATGCTGATCTGCAGACAGTATCATTCCCATTTTCCGTAGGAAGAAAATAAAACTTACAGAAGTTGAATAAATTGCCCAATTATACAGCTGGCAACAGGAGAGCCAAGATTCCAAGCCAGGTCCACATGACTCCAAAGCAAGATCTTTCCAGATCCGTTCCCAGGCAGAGGGGAAAGGGCAGGGGAAGAGAGAGATTAAAGGGGCAAAGGAATAGTATTTGGTGAAGGCAAATTTTAGAGAATGAGAAGGACCAAGAAGAAGTGTAAGACTTTGTCTCCCTTAAGAGTACTTAAGAAGTAAGAATAAAAGAGAGCAGTAGACGAAGATAGAAATGGCCAGGAAAGGGACGTCTCTGAGATGCATCGAGTTGGGCTGCCTTGGTCTTTAGTCACCTGGGGTGAGGTCACTGTGAACGTGGCTGTACCTATGGGCTAGGTTTTGGGGCCAGGGCACGACGAATCAGATCAAGTCACCACCTCACAGAACTTACAGGCTAGTCTAGTGTAGCAGACATTAGCCATAATTCAAAATAATTGTATCATTACAAGTGGAGTGTGTGCTACAGTAGGATGCGGGATAGAGGGGTGAGGGTTTGGAACAGCTGTCTTGGAAAAATGAACATGAACATGATGGGAAACAGGCAAACAATAGGCTTCGGTTCCTGGAGAGGGTTAGGACGCACCAAGAAGGGAGCAAGAACTTGTCATTTGGGGGTGCGGCCAGCAGTCCGAGAGAGGACACCATCGGTTCCAGGCTGGCAACTGAACCTTGAACATGGAGAACAGCAAGGACTTAGGACCCGGCAGGTGAGACATAAAGGAATGGGAAAAGGATGAGCAGGAGATTAAAAGAAAAAAAAAAGTTGAAGCCAGAGAAGGAATTTTTGAAATGACCACAGCAAGCGTTTACGGAGCGCTTACTTCGGACCAGGCACCACGCCAAGGCTTTAGGAACTTTGTGGCACTTTCTCCTCATAGCAAGTCTACAGCATACGTCCTGATCTGTTCACCGTCTTGTAGGAGAGAAAAACAAAGCTTAGAGATGTTAAACAACCTGTCCGGTCACACAGTTAGCAAGCGGCAAGGACGCCAAACTACCAGGCCAGCACTGCCATGTGTGTCGGTGATCCAGTCTGCAGCTCAGCAGGACGGTGGCCCATGGGAAGCCTGTGCCAGTGACCACTAGAGTGGAGGGAGAGGACCCCCATTTTAGAACAAGGGGGCCACAAAGGACACCATGGATGGTGACATTTCCAGGAATGACAGCCATAGGCAGAGTGGAGAGAAAATGGGGTCAGTGACCGAGGAAGGAGGACGGGTATCTGAGCCTAGAACAATAACATAGAAACGAGGGTGGGCATGGGCAGGAGAGTTCGACTGAGTTGCACTGCACGCAGCTGAGGTTTACTCAGTGGGGACTAGGATTTGGAGTAAGACGTGCTCAACTCGTAGCCAGCTCGATTGGCCTGGCTGCCCATTGAGGAGGAAGTGCCACAGGTCCCAGCTGGGAGCACCAATTCTGATCAGAGTCAGGCCCATAATTAACCGTGTAACCTTAGACAACACACTCAAATCCACTGGGTCCCAGCGTCTGTAAGGAGAGGGGCTGCATCTGATGCACTTCCCAGGCAGCCTTAGTGCTGTGCTCTGTGCCCTGTGGCAACTTAGACCAGCCTCCATCAGACACAGCCCTCAGCCCATCCTCCTCCTCCTCACCGACGTCATCGCTGTCATGCATGGAGGACTCACTCCAGGCCGAGTTCTGTGCTGCCCAGTTTACATACATTAACTCATTTAATCTTTGCATCAACTCTGAGGTCAGACAGCCTGGGTTTGAATCCTGTGTGACCTCGGAAAAGCCTTAAGATCTCGAAGCCCAAGTCTTCTCATCTGTAAGGTGGGAAAAATGAACAAGCCCAGGACTTGCTGCATTGGCCTGTCATGAGGATTGAATAAGGCAAGCCACATGTAAGTGCCCAATAGCTGATAATAAGCAAGCGATACGTATTAGTTTGCAGAGAAGAGTGTTTTTGCAGATAGGGAGAGAGAGGTGTGGAGAGTTCAGTTGTCTGTGGTCACTTGCCCGGGAAAAGTTGGAAAGAGGATTCGCACACACATCTGCATGACTTCAGAGCCCATTGTGTCTGTCTCTCCTCTGGTGACAGTTGCCTCACCTCCCAGATTATTGCTTCCTCCAGAGAAGGGACAGACAATCACCCCAAATCAGGCACATGCCCTGCATGGATGCCACGGTGCAGGAAACGCACCATTTAGCTCACAGACCTGGAGATTCTCCAGCTGGAGAATACCTGCCATTGCCTTCTCTGTGGTGCCAACTAAAGCCATTAGGTGCCACCAATAATCAGGAATCTGCCTAAACTCTCGCCTCCCACAGCGCTGGCAGCCCACCCTATCTCCGTTCTCTCATTTGGAAAGAGCTGCAGCATTCTTCCCAAGATGCTGCACAGAACAGAAAGGCATCCTTCCCCAGCCGTGGCTCAGGGCCACTGTAACAAAGCATGGCCGAGTGACCACATAAAGGCCGTGTTCTTGCAGGCAGCCTCAGCCCGAAATGTGGTGCCTGCCTTTCCAGGGCGGGCTCAGAGGCAGTGGGAGGGGAACCAAAACAAAACATGGCACTTGGAAGTTCCCAGGGCTTTCAAGGGAACAGCTTGGGAGATGGGGAAGGAGGAGAGAATGGCTTTACTGTCACGGGCCCTTTCTGGGAGGGTCTGGACCTGAGACCCAGCAGAGAACAGACTGCAGCAAAGACGCCCCAGTAGACAAAGATCACAAAGGCTGGCACAGACTGCACCTGGCTGAAGCCCTCTCCCTCTGCTCACCCACTTTCTACGCCCACCTCTCCCAGCCCCCCTTCCTCCCCAACCCTTTTCATATTCCCAGGGCCAGCGCTGAGCCAGGCAGGCCACGGAGGGGTCACTGTGCAAAGAGAACCCTCCTCCTGCACAATAGAAGTGAGAAGGGGGTGGAGGGCGGGAGGGCTGCAGAGCCCCTCCCCTTGCCCGGAGCAGATGGCAGCAGCCGGCTTCTGTGGATGGACCACCTGCCCCTCCCAACCTGGCCCACCTTTCCCGCTCATGAGACCCAGCAAACAAACTGCATGGGACTAGAGCCAGCTCCCCTTCCCTCCACCTCCCACCTCCTCCCTGCAAACTACTCCTCTGCACCTCTCCCTGACCCCTCAGCATCTTTCCCTGCCCCTTGCCCTCTTCTTCTGTTCTGTCCTTTTTCTCTCCCTCCTTCCATCTTTCCCTTTCCCCTCCAGCAGTCCCCTCTCCTTCCCCTCTGCTTGTCTATGAACAGCAGTTGGTTCAAAATGCAGGATGCTGGTTTATCTCTGAAAGGCTCATCAGCATCCACTGGCGTCTCTCAGGGCGACATGCTTGGCATTAGCTGTGCTTCCTCTGCCAGGACCCCGTGCACCCCACACCCTGCTCCCTCCCCTATACCCAGGGAGCTGGAGTGCCTCCGCCACCTCCCCGACAGATTTCAGGCTGCTGGAAACTGTGACTTCACTCTGACCCCAAAGCTATTCTGCCTGGGATTGTGTCCTGGCTCTCATGCACACTAGCGAAGTGTGACCTTGGGCAAGAGGCTTAACCTCTTTGTGCCTCAGTTCTCTTATCTGTAAAATGCAGATCCTGACGGCACCTGCTCCATGGGGATGTGGTTCGTACACGTAAACAACATGCAGAACCTGACAGGTAGACAGTGAGTGCTCAAACCGTGTTACTGACTATTTATTATTCTTGTACTCCAGTGGCTTAAGGAGCCATCATACCTAATGACATGACATACCTAATACTAAAAACAATCCTGGTAACTTAAAGGCAGTGGGGTGGTGACTAGTTCAGGAAAATGGGAGGGAAACAAAGAGATTTGCCTTTTTGTCATTTCGTTTTGGTTTTCTTTGTATGACCCTTATGGAGTCAAAGTGCCAAGAACATTACAAATGCTTTGAGATCGGTCCCCACCTAGTAGCAGGAAGGATAAGGCTTGTGTCCAGAATTCCTGGAACAGTGAGCAGAATTTTGGCATCCTCCTGAGCATCCACAGAATCTCCAAGAACGCACGGGCAGGCCGCACATGCTGCCTGTGGCTGGCTTTCTCCCCTTAGTTCTTTGATGCCGGGTGCTTACATAAGCAAAGAAACTGGGTCACTACGAATGAGCAGTGCAGTTGGTACAGCAGGGAGTGGGGCTTAGGTAACAGTTCAAGGGCCAGGAGCCTTGATTCAGCTGGCATCAGGGGTGGGCTTGTGCCCAGCTCAGTTCTCAGGCTTGGAAAAATATAAGATCACAAGAAAAAAAAATTTTTTTAAGTTGTTTACCAAAGTGTTGTTCCAAAGACCGGAGTCCTCTTTTGTCCCTGATCAATTGGCGAAAATAAACTGATGAATGAGTTCCAAGGCCAGATAAAGGATAGGAAAATATATTTATAAAATCCAGGGTACAAATACTAACGGTGAAGTCAAAATCTCTTTGATTCAGAACCAAGCCACTGCTTTGAAATTTGTGATGAGAATAGCATCAGGATCAGAGCCTTTCCTTTGTGTTATCAACAAAGTAAATGTTTTTAAACAAATCACTGGGGCCAAGCAAGATTTAGGTAGGGAGATTACTCAGAGAACACATTATTTCCAGTTATGACATTTTATTGGCAAGCAATTGGTTTGCTAATTATACTTCAGTCTGGTGATTAATGTAATTTTCTTCAATGATCTCTACTTTGTTAGTATATATATCGCCAGATAATATATTGTAATTGTAGTAGGACTTGAAGGTTGTTAGAGTCTTTGAGCTAGAAAGGACACCAGAGATCCTGAGATCAAACCCTGCATTGGACACAAAGCAATGATGAGGCTCTGAGGTCACATGGTTTCTTATTCCCAGGATGTGGAAGCAGAAGAGTAAGAAGAGCCTGAGTTTTACAACTCCTATTTCAATGTTCTTTCCTATTTTATCAAGCAGAAGCTGAGCCCAGTAATTAGAAAAAAAAAAGGAAGAGCCTGTATCTGCAACTATGATAAGAAATTGGCAAGTACTTCTCTATTAAGGGGTAGACAAATGAAGTTTGCCCCTAACAGGGCAAAAGTTTAGCATTTGCAAATGACCCCTATAGTACAGGAGAAGTGTTGTAAAACCTCATGTACACCAGCCTAAAGGATTACAAAAACTCAGTATCCAGGAGTATTGGTCTGGTCAGTTTGATACAGGAACGCTGCAGGGACTCACAAAGAAAGAACGTATCAAATTCACCTACTGGGCTTTTTAGAAACTACATCCTCGGCAGGATCCCCTCCATACATCAGGGGAAAGTAGGAGGTATGAGAAAGGGATGCCAAAAGCCCATGAGGCAAAGGGGGTGAGGTGTTAAGGAATGTGAATAAGCCCCACTGGTGATTCTCACACTGCCCCCAATCCACAAACTCAAGCTGTCTGTGGGATCGAGGTGCTGATACTATCTCTGGAATATAAGAGGCACAAAATGCATGTTTTCTTAATGAATTTAATGTTGTATTATAACAAGATTTTTTTTTTTTTTTTTTGGAGACAGAGTCTTATTCTGTCACCCTGGGTAGAATGCAGTGGCCCGATTATAGCTCACTGCAACCTCAAACTCTTGGGCTCAAGTGATCCTCCTGCCTCAGCCTCCCAAGTAGCTGGGACTGAAGGCATGCACCACCATGCCCGGCTAATTTTTTCTATTTTTGGTAGAGATGGGGGGGTCTCACTTTTGTTCAGGCTGATCTCAAACTCCTGACCTCAAGCAATCCTCCCACCTTGGCCTCCCGGAGTTCTAGGATTACAGGCATGAACCACTGCACCTGGCCTATATAGCAACAATAATTAAAAACAGCTATCCTTTATCATGGCCCTGTATGTACAAGTTGTCATGCTTAGGATTTCAGAATCATAACCACATTGAATCCTCACAACTATATAAGGTAAGTCTTATCAGCCGCCTTTTACAGATGAGGAAAGTGAGGTTTATAGAGGTTAAGTAATCTGCCTAAGGTCACGTACCTGGTAAGTGAAAGAATGGGTTGGAAGCTTGTCCAATTGCTTTCATTTAGACCTTTTTCAACAAGCTTTTAGCAGTGGACTAAGATATTCCAGGCATTCCTTCTAGAAAGGCCAAATGCACCCACGTTCCTGGGTCCAAATAAAAATTACAACAATGTGGAAATGATGGCAAAGAAGCAACGAGGTTTCTTTTTCACCCATCTCTACCTCACATATCTGTTCCTAACTCTTATCTTCAATTTATCTAGAAAGCACACCTGCCATACTTGTTTATTTACCCTGGAACCCTCCACCCTCCATATGTGGAATCTGTGATCTCCGATGAACTGTTAAAGGAACTGAGAACTTTGGAAAGTGCAATCCAAGAGACAGTCTTCAGTGGTTTCTTGGAAAGCAGGGGCCACCTGCCCCACCAAGATGCTACAGATTCATGGTTTTACTTACTTATGTCTGACAACGGTGCTTCTCAAGCTTCCATGTGCATAAACATTCCTGGAAGGCTTGTGGAAAACAGGTCACCTGGCCCCCCCTGGCTCTCCTGGCCTCCCTGGACCCTCTGGCCCCAGGGATTCTGATTCAATAGGTCTGAGACAAGACCCCCAAGTGTTCATTTCTCAGGAGCTCCCAGCAGATGCTGGTTCCGCCTTCCTTGGATCACACTGTGGGCAACACTGTTCTAGAACCTTTTGGCTTGAAGAGGGATGCAGGGAGGGCTGTGCAGTAAGTGGAAGCCTGACTGTAAAACTGTTTTAGAGCTACAGGCCATTTAGACGAACAATCTAAGAAATTCCATAAGGTGATAATTTTAATGTTTGTTTATCCATTGTTTGTTTTGGGTTCTCTGCTGGGTTGCTGTGTAGCCAGCTCAAGTCATTATATTTCTGTATATCTCAACCATCACCTCAAAGGGGCTAATTTTTAAAAACTAAAAGAATCTTTACTGGTCTCCTTTTCTCAGAGATAGATAATAACTCTGCAAATGCAAAGGAGTTTTCAAGTGTACTATTCCACCAACCTAGAATTCCCCAGGCCTGGCGGGGAAAGGTTGGCACAGACCCTCCACGCTCCGTGCAAACAATGAAACAAGGCCAAGTTCCAAACAGAGGCCAAAAGTCAATCGGTCATCCAAGTGTGGGGTCAGGTTTGTAAAAGCGAGAGGAGACGGGGAGGAACTCTGCGTTCATTTTTACCTTAAAACTGAAATGAATCTAACTTTTATGTCCTAAAAAAAAAGAGGAAGGAAGGACAGACAGAGGAAGGAAGGGAGGAAAAAGAGAGAGAGAAAGGGAGGAAGAGAGAATTGACTCAGAGTTTAGGACTCAACGTCCCACTAAAACCTGGACAAATAACAAGCACATGCCTGAGCCTCATGAGGAATAAAGAAGACGACACACAGTTTTGTGCCTGCTCTCCAGCGACCTGTCAGAAAAGATTTCCACAAACTAGGAGCCTTTGCTCCGTGTACACACACACACACACACACACACACACACACCCTTGGGGGCAGACCACATGTACAAATCACAGACACCAGGTCTAATTGTTACTGGATGAACAGGAAGGAAAAAGATGCCAAATTAACACACATTAGAAATCCTTCCCTATTTAATGAAGCCGTCAGCAATTTCAATTTCATTGTTCATTTGTTTAAAAAAAAAAAAAAAAAAGAACACTTAGCAAGTGATTACTGCCCATACCTCAGTGAGTATTCCTTTCGCTTTGTACTGAGATTGTGAACAAATATGATTGGAAATAAAACTGCTCCAAATATTTGCTTTCCATATATTTTTTTTTAAACAGCAAAGATACTTTCTTTTTGCCTGAGATTTGAGCCCGTGAGGTGGTCTGTTGAGAGGGGACCCTGCCAAGGAGGAGAGATGCCTTATCACACAAGTACCTTGGCCTCTCTTCTGGTTGCGGGAGCCATTTCAGCTTGGGAGCAGTGTTACATAACCCTGCAGGCAGCGCTGAGTCAAAGCACCTGCCATAGGTGATTGGTTATTGCCCAGCCTCAGCATTTGCTACAGACAGCACCCTAGATAGAACAAGGGGGTAGAACTGGATCCAGCCTCCTGTACATTCTACTCCAGATCCTTCTTTGTATAGACGAGGAAACAGATTTTCAAAGAGCCTGAGGAATTCCATAAAGGCTACCCACCTATCCCATAGCAGAGCTGAGTCAAAATCGAGAACACAGAGTTGACTACCAGCCAATACTCTTCACTTAATTGTCCAAAAGCATGTTCCCTGATTAAGCGGAAACCATGCTCTAAACCAAAAGCAGCTCTTCTGCTCCCAGATCAGTTGTGTCTTCTAATATTGACAAGACGCAATGTAAGAAGAGCACTGATGTCAGAATTCTATTTGAAATCTTAAGACCACCTAGTGTGTAGTCAGTCAGTACATTGTATTGCTTCTTGTGTTGATTGGGTATTCGTGCCTGTCCTCTCAGAAGGCTGCAATCTCCACCAGGGATGGACTGACTATGCCTTGCTCATCTTTGTGCACACCTCCCCCCGCCCCCAGCTGCTTACCATAGATTTCATACATAATAAACTTTCAGTACATCTTTTTTAAAATAAACGAGTGTCCAAAACACCCAACAGAACCGAGGTAGTAAAGATGCTCTATAGATTGAGAATGAGGGAAAAAATAATTACCTGGATGTCCTGAAATAGAAAACTTAGGAAGGACAGCTGCCTAGGTGTGAAGAATCACCAGGGAGTGGGTTCTAGACTAATGCACATTTTTCTGGAGCCCAGTTATTCAGGGATTCTCCACTCTTTACTTCTTAGGACATTTCACTGTCTTAAGTGAAAGCTCTATACACCTCTGATAAGAGCAGTCCCTCCTAAGGGACCAGTGCAATCCCTTGGAAAAGCTTAATCAGCCCTAATTGAGTCATCATACCAACCCAAATTAATTAGACTTTTAGAAAGTTGTCAACACCATTCAGGGTAACCTGGCTCTGACTACTCTGTAGCCATCACAGGGCAGTAAATATTCAAGTTCTAAAAGCCTTAAATTCTACCAGTGACCCCTGAATAAAGACCCCTTTCTTCTCAAAGACATTCACTCGACTGACTTTTTATTTCCGTGCTAAACGGAAATAAAAACAGAACATCAGACTCCAAGAAGGATCATCGAACTTCAACGTTCAAAATGCCTATTTCTGCAGCGGTTTTACAAAGACGCAATCTGGTGTCAGCTTGTAACCCCTTATCAGAATCCTCATCTCAGAAAAGTGTCATTGCAGGCCTGGAAACCAAAAGCATCCCTGACAGAAGCAGAACCAAGTGTCTTCAGAACGGCAAGTCATCAAATCAAACAAATAAAATTCAACATTTTAACTCTCAGGTCTTGCCACTGCAGCAATCCAAATACACCTTCAGCTTCCAGCCACTAATTTCACCACCATAAACTCTGTCCATAAGGGCTTACTATTAATAATTGGCGGCAAAATTCACAACCTTATTCTCCAGGCACATTTATTTTGCATTTGATAAATAAAAGTATCATTTTCTTTAAAAAAAAAAAAAAAACCTACCCTATTCTTACAAAACACCTTTGAGTAGAAAACTCAAAATCATCTAGAGGCATCCCTTTATTAAGTTGCTCGGATGCAGGTGACAGGTAGCAAGCCACTATTTCCATCCCTGTTTCAGAATGAGGAAGCAGCCTCAGGGACTTGAACTAAGTGAGTCAGTTGTGAGGCTGAAATAGAAACCAAACTTCAAGATGACCTTGAATCAAATCCAGCCAGAAAAGAAGGCATAAATTGGCAATGACACTTGTTTAGCCTAATATGACTCCAGAAAAAAAGTCCGAATAGCCTCATAAGGAAAAAAAAAAAAAAAGCATTACTGTGGAATCCTAAATATTGTCATACATATGCCATTACCTTGGCAACTTCATCACATAAGCTTGCTGTTTGGGGTATGGCCATATGTTACATAGGCTGCATCTGTGCTGCTTTATTTTCCTTCTAAGTGCAATCCATAGAATGCTAAAACGACTATTTGTCTCACAAAATTACTTGCTACAATATGTGCTTATTTTTAAATTTTGCATTACATTTTAAAATCTATTCGAATGCATTTGTTTTTAAAATGAGGAGCATCGTGGGAGAGAACCGCTCAAGTTGAAAGCAAATCACATCTAAAGACATCTCCTGAAGACCGAGAGTGTCCATCAAGGCCACCGAAATACCTAGTAACAAAGCTGGGTCAAAACCGAGAACACAAACCTGACTCCCACCCGATGCCTTTAACTCAATTGTACCAAGCCGTGTTCCCCAATGAAGTGGAAACAATACTTCAAACTCAAAGCAGCCCTTCTGCTCCAGATCAATCAGGGCTTCTAAAATTGACGTGATATATTTAAGAGGCACACCAAATGTCTGTCTGAAACCTTCCTGCCTCTTCAGAACAGCCCTCTCCCTCGCCCCTGCTCTGCCACGCCCATGCAGTTAATGCTTCTGAGATCTCAAAGCCCAGAGAATTTGGACTTGCTCAGGCGGAGGAAAAAACAAGAGCTGAAAATGTGGCTGACATCAGATTGCCCTCCTCCCGCCACCATCCACCACGCACAACTATTTCCGCCCTTGTGGGAAACAAAGGGCATCACAGAGAAGGGAAAACTGGAAGACAAGGGACAGCACGGCTGTGTTCTAGTAAAATTCACACCCAGGAAGAAGGTAAAGGGTACAAGGCTGCTAGGGTAGTACACCCTCAAAATAAAAAGCAACAAGAAAACTCAAAACTCTTGTCAACTCAAGCGAAGAATAAAACGCAGAGAATAGTCATTGGACAGATGCATAGCCCAAGACTCTCCAGTGACTTGGGGGGAGGTCATTCGAGTTCATAAACAAGCTCTCGGCTGGAACCTACATCTCATTCCCAATAAAGCCCATCATTCCAAGCCCCTAAGCTAAACTCTCTCTTGCTAAAATTGCTGAGAACATGAAGCCTGCTTGGGATCGCAATTGGAACCTGGAAAAGAAGGCCCCCATCCCACTGCATTGAAAGTATTCCTTTTCTTACCTATGTGCTCCTCTAGGCAGGAGGCTCTGTGAGGGCAGGAGGCACAGAGGTCTGGGACTCCTAGCACAGTGCCTGAATCACGCTAGGCATTTAGTACATCTTTTATGATACTAAACGGGTGATTTCCCATGACATGATGTGACCTGAATTCCACTTACACTTGTGGGAGAGAAGCACATCAAACGAATCTGCCCACCTCGTAGCTTCTTCTGTGGATAGTCTCCTAGAAAAGAAGAAAACATCTCTCTTCAATATTTCTGAAATGACCTCCTTGCCGTCAACGCCCACCAAGATCTGCTCAGGAGAACACACTAGAACGGTAGGGGGCAAATGAATTCCTGCAATGCTGTCGCGTACATTTGTACATTCCTGAGTAACTGATGAAAGCACCCAGGGTTGGAATTCCGCGAGTTTAGTATATTGGCTTTCAGTCTAAAGAACTAAGCTAAGTAAGTGCATGATTTAACTGCATCACGGTAACAAAGGAAAGAAACTGTCTTGGAGTCAGGAAAGTTAGGCTCAGCTCCTGACTCGGGCCCTTACTGTCACCTTGATTTCTGCACCTCTGAAATGGGGACAGTGATTGCCAACTGCAGAGCCGTGTGAGGGTTGAATGAGGTCACGTCTGGGACATTGAACACAGCGCCAGCACAGAGTAGGTGCCGAATCCAGAGTATCTGAATCTAAGCGTATTTTTAGAGTAAGTTTGAGTGTTTATTTCCAAAGTGGGAGCTCAGATTGACAACTAAGTAGAACCAAGAAGTATCCTTCACCACCCACAGCTTTAGGAGTGATGGATGATACGGCTTTCTCGGGAGGAAAAGGAGGGTTCCCGTTCTGAGATCACTAAGCCATACATTTTGAAAAGGAAAATAAACATTCCTTTCACGCACATCCAGGGATACAAAAGGAGTTGCCGGGAGGCACGAATTTTTTGTCCTGTGGCTTAAAGCAACTCACTAGAGAAGGATGGGTTAGACGGCCAGGGTGGGCACCCCGCTGTGGGCACCCCGGCAGTGCCACGTGGCCGGACTACTCACTTGAGAGCGCGGTTAGGTTTGTCGGGAAGGATAGCTGTGAAATCACTGCACGAATCTGACTTGTGCGACAGGCATCCCAGTCTAGTCCTCATCCCTTTGTTCCTGCAACAAGCACAGGGGCAGAAGGACGGGGACGCTGTCATGATCAGAGCTGTCGGTTCCACACGGAGCCCCCTGAGCTGCTGCTGCAAGAGCCAGCATGGCCCCCGCCCTGCCCCAGGTGGCCCTGGAGAATCACTGCTCCCCGAACAGTCCTAGGTACCCTCCCCGACCCCCACAGGCCTCACGCTTTTTAAAGCTGACACAGCAAGTTGGTGGTAAGTCAATGAAGGTCGTCAGCTAGGAAAAATTTCTAAATTAGGATTCTCTGCAGGGAAAGGAAATATAATGATGACAAAAGAACAACCTGCGTTTTGCTTCCCCACCAGGAGGGCAAGTTACCAGCAGCAGCAGCGGCTCCTGACTGCAAAGCCGCAGTAGCACCCGCACCGAGAGCAGAGGAACGCTTGCACAGGGCAGGGTGCGTGGCAGAGGGCCCCAGAGCACACACAAAGTGCGGGGCCTCCAGGCAGGTCCGCCTGGACTCCGGTTCTCCCCCTCATCCCACGGATCTGGTTATATGCATGAATGGGATTGATGCCTACAGGTGAGGAGAAGAGCAATTGGTACAATCTCAATGGCTTTAAGAACCAGCGTCCTCTTTGTCACTTCTTTTTTTTTTTTTTTTTTTTTTGAGACAGAGTCTCACTCTGTTGCCCGGGCTAGAGTGCCGTGGCGTCAGCTTAGCTCACAGCAACCTCACATTCCTGGGCTCAAGTGATCCTCCTGCCTCAGCCTCCCGAGTAGCTGGGACTACAGGCATGCACCACCATGCCCGGCTAATTTTTTCTATATATATTTTTAGCTGTCCAGATCATTTCTTTCTATTGTTTTTAGCAGAGACGGGATCTTGCTCTTGCTCAGGCTGGTCTCGAACTCCTGACCTCAAGCGATCCTCCTGCTTCGGCCTCCCAGAGTTGCTAGGATTACAGGCGTGAGCCACCACGCCCGGCCTGTCACTTCTTATACTTGCTTAACTAAGCTTTTGTATTCCTATTTACATTTTGGCTTATCTCTGTAAACATAATTAAATTTTTTGCACATACATTTAAATTTCTCACATCTTTTTTTTTATTTTCCAAAGGACCCATCTAATGACATCAGGCACTTATATAGTTATTAATATCTGTTTGGGAGGAACCAATGAGAAATTACACTAATGTCTCTTCTTGCCTCCCAACATTCGCCTCTGTTTGTTTTTAACCAGGGACTGACAAACCATGGATCCACAAGGGTGCCTGTTTGTGTAAATACAATTTCATTGGAACACAACGCTATTTGTTTACATATCGTCTAAAGCTGCTTTCAGCAGCAAGGGCAAAGTTGGGCAGTTGCAACAGACAATATGGCACGCAAAGCTGAAAATATTTACTCTCTGGCCCTTGACAGAACAAGTTTGCTGACCCCTGACCTTTAACCATGGCCACTCCTCCATGTTGAGGGCAAAGGTAAGTGGGAAGGGTTTAGTATGAATATAATCAGATCAGGCCCTAAGAGTGACTTACCAAAGGGAAATGCCTCACACACATTTTGGCACAAAATTTGCACAATTTTCCAAAGCAATAGCCCTGGGAGATACCATTCTCCATATGCAAACGAAGTCCTTCCAGCCTGGCTCTTTTTCACAAAGGGCTGGGCGTAGACCTTACAGGTCATCCAATTCAATCGCTTCCTTTCACTTCAAATGGATTTTCATCCCTGGTAATTGTCTTTGTTCACAGGAATCTTATCCAGCAAATGTCTACTGGGATGGTATTATATCTGGCAGGGATGGACAGCATTTATATTCCAAAGCACATCTCTGAAGAGCCTCTCAGGGCTGGAACATGCAAGTTTCCAGAAATATCCTTTCTCCTGTGAAAAATTGGCCCTGTGCATCCCCTGCCCCCACGCCAAATCTCAGGCAGGCCACACTGTGAAATCATCTATCTCATGGCATTTTCAAACATTGGCTCCAGCCATTCCCTCTCCCGAGACAGCGAGCATCTTTGTGTCCACTCACTCCCACAGATGACAGGGTGCCTACACCAGGCTATGCGAGCAACTGATTAAGGGTCCTTGAGTCATCACTTTTTGTGAATTCAAGGAAAGGTCCTGCTCAGGCCACATCACAGGCCAGAACCCAACTTTCAGCAAGTCGGTTCATTCCTTGGGGCCTCAGGATCATTAGTCATAAAACAGCCAAGTCACTGCCCCCAACGAACAATTACGAGGACTCCCCAAAACACAAGCCATTTAACAAGGCTTAGCAGGGGACACTGCAAAGGGTGCTATCTGTTACCAAGACAACTGTGATTCTCCCAAATAGTTTGCAAAAATCCTCAACAAAATATTCTTTGGAACAAAATGGGTTTTATTTTTCATCTTTCTGGCTGAGACCTGAGTTACAAACTTTTTAGTTAGGTCTGAAATAACGACAACAGAAGCAAGAGTCAAAGGGTGAGGTTACTTAAAACAGCAACAGCAGCAGCAAAACAAACTAGGCTCCCCCTCGTCTGTCTTCTCTCCACAACCCTTATCCCAGTAACTCACAGAGGTTCCTAAATGGTTCCATACAAGCTCATGCACGCACCTCATCCCACCCCATACGTCACCGCCAAGATGTCCCACCATTCAATGCAAGGGCTCAGAGCTAAGGCAGGTCCTGCTTGCAAGGCCACAACTTTGCAAGAAGCACACAGGCAGGAACAGCGCAATCCACGCAGGAGGCCTGGGGGACAGACGCAAGTGGACCACCCCTGGGCTTAGAGGGCTTGGGCCAGGCTCAAACAGCAGGAAAGGCAGGAAGGTGGAGAAAGGAGGGAAGGGGCAGGGACAAGGAAACAGGTCATCAATCCGTTACCTGCGTGGCATCAGTAAGGCAGCCATACAGGCATCCGCTTACGGTTAACCCTTGGGCTGGTTGGCAGGGACGTCAGGGCAGGAAATAAGACTGCGGGGCTGAGGGATTTACCCTTTCACGTCCTCTCACCTAAAATCAGAGAATCTGTGGTAAGAGGGGCCACCCTGTCATCTGCCTGCACTACACATCCTCTCAGATGGCTCTCTGCCGGTGCATCACCTCCCCACACGCACCCCAGTCCCCACAAGTGTCCGCTTGTCCTTAGCAAGGGCGACGGACTAAGGATAGACAAGAGCAAATTGTTGGGTGGCTTTGCGTTGCTGACTGTTGGTCAGGAGTTTTTACTTCCCCAACCACTGGCCACCAACAACAAAGTGGGACGTGTGCCCCAGGGGAGGCATGGGCCTGGCAAGCCAAAAATGACTGTTCTCTTTCTCTTAGTAGAGTGGGGCCCAAGTGACCAGCCAGCAAGGGGCGGAGGCGGGGGGCTCAGCACTGGCTCCAAGATGATTTGATCGGATGCTGCTCCGAGTCTCGCCTCCCTCCCAGGTGCCTGTCCCGGTGGGAGTGCGTGGAGGCTCGGGAAGGCGGGAGTGGGAGGGAGGTGGGAGGAACTCCAAGGGAGGCTTGTCGGGCACCGTCACCATGGCTTGCTCCTGTGCAGGGCTCGCAGGCTGGAGACATGAATATGCAAGTCACCCTTTAGTGCCCACAAGGAGGCTGCGTGACTTTCCTCCACCTGGGGACTGGCCCGTTCTTGACCTCAGCAGGGAGGACATGAGGGTGGGGGGAAAGGGGACATTGGGACTGAGGGCTGAGTGACTTATGGTCTTCCTCTCCTGAGGGTCCCATTCTCAGGGCTTCAGACCCTTTGTTCCCACGGAAGAACTCTGATAGGAAGAGACACTCGGAGAGCAGCCTATCCATAGAGGTTCCCCCAGGGAACTCTGACGCCAAACATAGAATCCATTTGAAAAGAAACCTAATTTAGATAGATAAGGCTCCTATGTGAGCTACACCATTTAAATTATTTTTATATTACCCTGAACATTTCACAAATAATTCTTTAAATAGCTTCTCTAATAATACCACAATTAATAAAATAAAAAGATTACTTTGTTAAAACTAAAAAAAAAAAAAATTAGTTAGACTTTGTTAAAGGCTCATCCCCATGGACGGGTTCCCTGGCAGCAGGGACATTTCCTTCATCTTTGTCCTAATCAGGCTCACACCTGCTTGCCCCGAAGTCAGGAAATCAAAAGCCTCTGTGGCTTTAAGGGTCCCCAGAAATCATGTTTGGGGCACCTAAGCCTCATTCTCTCTTGCTGTGGGATATGGCCCCAGGGGCTTCTATTACGCTGGAGCTCAGTGGAACCAGAGACCCACTGCCCATGTAGACCACAGGCAAGGTCATTTGGGCAGGGGGCCACTCAGCCTTTTGTCCCTGCCTTGTGGCTTTTCCCATCCCACTGCCAGCCAACACTGGCTTGCCCATGCTGTTCAGATGCCTGACTCACTCTCTTCCAATGCTAGCACTGCCCAAATTGCCCCTCAGACCCTCCACCGTTCCTCTGATCAGCTCAACCTCAGACTCCAGTAAATAAGGATCAGCAGGACACTCTGACCCAGGTCCCTGGTCCATTCCGGCATCTCGGGGCTCTTAGCCCATTTGGCCTTAGACTTATGGAGGACAGAGTTAGGGGTTACCCAGAGCCCAGGAAGTTCAAGGGTGTGATTGCACCCACAGTGCATGTGCCCTCGTAGGTGGCATTAAGTCACAGGCGACTCTAGGGCAGACAGAATGGGACATGATGGAAAGAGAGGATGCTCAAGGAAAAAACAAAGGTTAAAAGCAAAGAGCAAAGATTTATAGGAAGGAGGAGAGAAATTAAGAGCCTCAGCGGGGAGAAAGCAATCAATATGCATGAAGAGGCAGGTTAATTAAATATGGATAATGCAGTCGGTACACACAGACAGCCGGAGAGGAAAGAGAAAAGCAAAAGCAATACTCACTGTCTTTGGCCAGTCCTCATGGCCTGCGGGTCTTTGCCAACTGGATGGTCAGAGAGGCTGCGGGTTAAGGAGCTCTGGAGAAAAAGTAGATCTTTCTTTTAGCAGTCAAATCCTTGGCAGGTGAAGAGCATGTGTGCATGAGCACACACGTGCACACACACACATACACACACAGGCATGCACAACACACCTCCCACCACTTGAGCCAGGCAGCAAGCAGCCCTGCTGAAAGCTCCTCTCTCTGCCTGTCACATCCAGTAAATACTGAAGCAGCCTACACCCGGCGGGCGGCGGCTCAGCTCCCGGGCACAGGCTGCACACCCGTCCTCATTGGCAGGATGCAGGAGATGCCCCTGCGCAGAGCTCAGCCTCGCTAACCTGAAGCTCCTCTGGCTGCAGCTCAGGGAGAAGTCCCCAAGCCCACAGCTGCCTCCCTCTGCACCCAGAGGCTGTGCAGGGGGCAGCGAAGAATAGGTATTAACTCTTTCCAGCCACCAGTGAGCCGCAAGTCAGGTGTCCAGGGGTCCTCTCCTAATGAGCCCTGCTGCAGGCTGGAGGTTGGCTGCTGCACGGGGAGCAGGGAGCAGAAAGATCTTGCCCCAGACAGCTGCTGACAACAGGAGCCACACCGAATCAAATCTCCTAATGAGCCAGGAGGAGGGGGGCTGTCGTGCTGGGTGTGATGTGATGTGATAAATGCAGAGAGCAAGAGAGCTACGGGGCAGGTCACACATCTAAATTCCACCCCCTTTCTCCCAATCTCTATTGTGCTGCACTACCAAGCCACACCGCACAGCCCTGAAATCAGTCCTCTCTGCCACATCTCAGATGTCCCCTTCCCCTACGCAGGCATTTCCCCCAGCCCATCTCCTCTCCCACCCCCCACCAGAGCCAACCGCACCACTGCCCACTTCTTAATCAGACATTTCCGCCTCCTCTGCCTCCCCAAACATGCAAATTTCCAACTCCGTGCTGCTCTTGCTTCTCACCTGGCTTTTCCTGCAGTAGAGACTCACCTCTCTCCCTCATCCATCACCTAGCAACTTCCCCCTACTTGCGTTTGTTACCGAGTGAGACTTTTCCCTTTGTTCTGCCCAATCTGCACATTATCCCTATTTTTCTGTCTGTCTTTTCCATTTTTTTTTCCAAACCTCCTTACCCACATGGATCTTCACACTGCCCGCCTCAGTTGCTGAAGGAAGGCTCTCTCCCTGCTTGCCCTAGTGCAGTGGTTCTCCAAGTGTGGGCCGCAGACCAGCGGTGTCAGCATCACCTGGCAAGTATTAGAAATGGAAATTCTCAGACCCCACCCCCAGACCTACAGAATCAGAAGCTCTGGGGATGGGGCCCGGCCTTCCAGGTGATTCTGATGCATGCTGAAGTTTGCAAACCATTCCCCTTGGATAAAGCATGCCTTCTTATTATGATCTAGGTCTCTAAGGCTGAGTCTACACTCCCACTCAGGAACTAGCTCCAAATACACCTAGCCTTTGCTGCAAGTCATTTATAAAACCCAGAAGGCAGCAGAAATCTTTAACAGAAAGTGATGGCTTTATAATAATGGTAATAGATTCCATTTGTTTAACGTTTTTAAAATGTATAAAGCATTTCCATGTACTGTCACTCAACAATCCTATGTCACAGAAAGGGTATTATTGTTCCCGTGTTACAGATGAAAAAACTGAGGCTAGAAAAGACAAAGTGACTTTTTCAAAGTGACACCACACACAAGAGGCAGCACAAGGACCAGAGTTTGTGTCTTATGACTCTACCAGCAGAGCTTTTTCCACTACGTCATACTGGGAGCCAGCCTTTCCGGGCAGATCTATTGGTGCATAACCTGTATTCTCTCAGTGAAATGATTCTGCCGCAACTGCTCGTTGCCTGATGATAGGACGAAATAAAAATTCTGATGCTGCCTCCACAGTGACGCGTTGTCTCTCTCTGCTAAAGTCCACAGTGGCCCTCTCTTAGGGAAAGGGAAATTTGTGTTACAAAATGAGATTCAAAAGAAAAGTTTCCCATTCCGTATAACCCCTGTCTTGAATCCTATTGCTAGCTAGGGTTTTTAGAACTTGAGCAGAAAGAGAATCCTTCACTTCCAGACATTTTCCTGGTACACTGTACTATCAGAAACAGGTACACAGACAAACAGGTAAATAAAAGCCCGCTGATAAGCACTTCCCTAATCCAAGACATGTTTATACCATAACGTGAATCTGCATAGTTAATGTTCAATGAGCATTTAGTATGTGCCAGACACGGTACTAAACACTTCACTTGAGCCGTCTTATTATCTTATTTAATTCTCACAACAAAGTTACAAGGCTGACACCTTTATCATCTCCATTTTACAGACAGAAAAACAGAGACAAGTCATTTACAAGTGGCAGAGCTGGTGTCTGATACCAAACTGGACGCTCTCAGCCTGGGCTCTGCTCCTCACTTTAACTCAAAGGTAGTGTCATTATGGGACACTTTTCTACCAGTCCCCCAAGTCCCATGCTGCCAGGCTGGTATGTAGGATGAAATGCCCCCGGGGAGAGAGGGCAGGGCTGCAGATGGGCCGAGTCTCGAGCGGAAGCTGATCAATATTAACCAGCCATCAGAATCTCCAATAAGCCTTTAGAGAAATAATACAGTCTCAGGAAGTCAATAAGTCAAGTGTTTAAGAAAAGATATGGCAATTAAGAAAGATTTAAAGGAAAGAACAGGAGTATAAAGAGCTGAAGGACAAGAGTGTATGGAGATGCATGGCATTAGGAAAAAGAGAAAATTTAAATCCTGACCAAAACACTCCTAAACACCAAGGAGTCACCCCAAAGCACCCCAGTTTGAAAAGTGCAGACCTAGTACAGGTCCCCTCTAATGGGAGGGCTCTATCTTAATCTGCCAAAGAGACAAACGTATGAAAAGCATCAGGGGGAGAATTGAGCTGAACCTCAACTAAAGTAAAGCATTCTGGCATTGTCTTCCTTCCTGAAGGAAAGAGACAGGACTAGGCAAGCAGGGTGCCTCATCCACTCAGAGTCTGCATTTCTCAGCCTTGGAGTCCTGGTCCAGGAGTGGAGAGCTCTGGAATCTTTTCTGGCTACTGCTCCTTACTTGGCTGCGGAAGACGGGGCACAGGACATCTCAGCTGGCTGTGACTCATGGTTTTACCCAGGAGTACAGTGATTACAAGCCCCACTCTCGCCTCTCGGGCTGCCAGGCACCCCTCTCTGCTCTTCCCATCCCACACCGGATCCCCTGGGAAACCCCGCCCTCTCCAGGCACGGACCACCCCCTCCAGAGTCAGGGCTTCATTCCTGCTTCTCCTGAGCTCCAGGCTGCTTTTCCGAGATCTGCTGGACAGCTCCTCCCAGCGCAGCCCCGCACACCAGACCGTCTCTGAGACAACCACCTTCCCCTCTCAACCCTCCCTTCCTGCTGGGTTCCCCATGTTTGCTCATGACATCTCTCTGTCCCAGTCCCTCGGGGCAGCAACTACAGACACTTCTGGCTTCTTTCTCTCCATTCCCCTTGCTGAACTGTTTTTTTCATCTTGTCATTATATTTCTGAAATCTTTCTCAACTTCCTCCCCTCCCATCTATCGATGCTGCCATGTCAGAGGTTATTCGACCCCCAGCACAGTGCGTGTCCTCCTGCCCTTCTTAAATAACTGATCCCCCTGCCCCTGTGTCTCCCGCTGCCTGCCAAACCTTCTTGCACACCATAACTGCCCACTGAACAGACAGCTGCCATACAGTGTGGACCGTCTATATAAGCATCCTTCATGGGCTCTGTCGCAGCTCCTCATCCTTCGTGACAATAAGTTGGCCCCATTTACCTATCCAGTTTTATATCCCATTGCACGCGTGCACATACCCACACACACACACACACACACACACACTCACGTGTGCCTGGGTCCTCTGCTGTTCCCTGTGCCCAGAATGTCCCCACCCTCAATCTGCTTGTTAACTCCAAGCTGCATCTCTAAACCCCTGACCTCTAAGCTAAAAATTCTCCTTTCCAAAGCTTTTCCAGAACTCTCTGTCAGCAGGAATCCCTCCATCCCAGTGCCACCACCTTGTTGTATGATTCTCTGACAGCGCACGTCACAATCTTCGTTTATCCTTGGGGTTTATGTTTTCTGATCCTCCTAACCGACTGTACCCTCCAAAACGGCGGGCTCTAGGACTTAGTCTCCTTGCCATTAATTCTCATTGCCTCGCATGGAGCAGGTGTTTAGTAAATGTCAGCTGAATTTGATTTTGAGTTCATGAAAAAGATCTCAAAAATCACTGAGGATTCCTTATGGCAGAAACACGTTAGGTTTCTGCAGTCTCCCGGTCAAGACTGAAGTGGGCAGGACACTAACGGCACTCAGGGCCGCAGCATAGGTATGTACGGCATTTACAAACTATCCCGGCAGCCTGGGCAGAGCGGGGTAGAATTAATGAAGAGCAAAAGGAGCACTGGGCATTGTCACACAGGCCACGAAAATGTAATTAGATTGGATGGAGATAAAGGGAATTTAACTCTGCAATATAATATTTTAAAAAGCCATGACGGTAGAGGAGGAGGTTTATTGCCAAATGCCCCCTGTGTGTTTATTTAATCAACATACCACCCAGGATAGTACCACATTAAAAGCTTTTAATAAAACAGTCATTTGGATATTAGATTTGAATTCTGGTCAGCACGCTAAAGCTCTTCCGTAAATCTTTTAAAAGCGATTTCCACTTCGTAGCTTCCTAGTAACAGTAGAAACATGAATCAACATATGCTGCATTGATTTAGGGTTTCCATGGAGACTGGAAGGACACAGGGAAGGGCAGGACAGAAAGAGGCCACTTGGCCCAAAATTCTACTTTAAAAAAAAAAATGCATCTCAATTTCATTCCTCTGAGCATTAGCAGCCTCATTTCCTGTTCATCAGTTCAAGCATCCAGATATTTAATTTGTAATAACCCTGCTCGACTCTGCATCAGAGGGGACATGAAGAGAAATCAGAGGCTAAACCTGTGAGCCCATGAGGTTTACAAAGAAAACCAGAGAAAGCACAGGATGTGGAATCAGAGGAAAGGGCCTTTGGTCCTAACCCTGCCATTAACTAGCTCCGTGACACTAACTACCTTTATTAGCTCTGTGATCACCAACATGACCAAGAGCTTTGAATTTTAATTTCCTCATCTGTAAAACACAAATTAACACACCTGCCCTGTCTATTTTTCAAGGTGGTTATATGCAAAGAAATGAGAAAGTCTTTGGGGAAATGCTTTGCAAATTCCAGCACACCATACCCTATTATTATATTTGGATATGATCTTAGCTTCCCTTTAAGTGGAATTTGGCCAGTGAGCAAGTATACGCAAAAAAAGATTTCTGATTCAGTGCAGAGTAGACTGACCTGGAAAAGAAAGTACAAAGGATTTGACAGCCCTGAGTTTCAATCTCAGCTCCATGATTTTCCAGATCTGGAGCTGTGGGCAAGCTACTTGCTCTCTCTGAGTGTTATTTTCATCATGGGTAAAATGAAGATGATAATAATACCACTGTCATAGGCTTGGTCTAAGGTTTAAATTAGACAATGTAATAGAGTGTTTACCACAACGCTTGGCAATTGGCAAATGACTATTGGGTGTGAACCACTGTTCTCATCATGAGTAGCCTTATCAACTAACTAGGCTTCATCATCTGTAAAATGGGAATTAGAATTCGCTGCTTTACACAGGAGATTATTTAGATAATGTCTGCTCAGCTATTTCACAGGCTGTTTGGGAAAAGGTGCTGTAGAAATAGAATGTCATTATTTAAAGATTCATTTTTTTACCACCTGCTCACTGAGGTGACACAAAAACGTATAAGGTGACACATTTGTAAGGATGTTCGAGCTTCCCGGTGGCTGGGGGGTTACGTAAGTCTCTCGAGCCTTCCTTTTTCTCCTGGCCGCTCACTGCGGGCTTTTCCCCTTTCTGGCCTCTTTTCTTTATTCACTATCTCTATACTCCCCCTTCTAAGCGTGTCTAGAAAGGAATTTTTAAAGTTAAACTCGGGAGCTTTTGGCATCTAAACCTGCAGTTCTTCTTTAGGTCTCCTAAAATGAAACGATATAGCAACACTGAGGGAAATGACACAAAAACAGGAGACGTTACGGATTACACAATGCTGTCTCTCAGGCAATGATCATCAGCGTTAAAAATAAATCTTAAGAGACTTACCAACCAAGTGCAAAATATGTACTTTATTTTGGGTCCTGAGTCACACTTAAAACCATAAAAATATTATGAGACAATTGGAAAAATCTGAGCCCTGATTGGATACTTACTGGTATTATGATATTATTGTTAATCTTTTAGAGTGATACTGACATCGAGGTTATTTTTTTCTTAAGAGACTTTATATTTTAGATATATACGCTGAAACATTTATGGTTAAAATGATATGCTATCTGGGAATTGCTTCAAAGTCATCGTGGGTGGGAAGCTGGGTGTCAGGTACTAGGGGCTCATCATTCCGCTCTCTCGATTTGTGTGTGTTTGACATTGTGCATAACAAAATCTTAAAAATAGTGTGACCAGTGACGAAGTGTAGCTTCAGTAAAATGAGCCTACAAAGTGTCAACTATTAGTGCAAGAAAACTGAAATGTAGAAGGTGGAAGTGGCTGGAATAGGAACTGGTTTCCTGTATATTTTCCATTGGAAGTTTTCTTCCCCATGAATAAATCCATTTCCAGAAAAACCCAGTATTCGATGCTTAGCGAGCAGGCGCTAAAATTCCGTGAGGTTTAGGGTGAATAGGACTTTCAGATACCACCTATAGAAACTATAGAGACTAAAGACTTTGCCCAGGCCCACATTCTCTAGAGGCATGGCCAGGACTCCAGCCCGGAGCTCC
>CM052450.1:8504467-8555394 GCA_028533085.1 Varecia variegata | reverse complement strand
GGAGGTGCTTGTCACATAGTAGATGGTTCCAAAAAGAAGAAAATCTTTGTTTTTAAGAGAGAAGGAAAGAAGGAGGGGGAGAGAGGGGATGGGGAAGAAGGAAGGGAGGGAAAGAAAGGAGGAAAAGGAGGCAAGGTATGAAGAATTTGGGAAGGCCAGGGAGCACCAGCACAGATGGAGAGTGTGGTGGGCAAAATGTCGACACCCTAATCCTGGAACCTGTGAACATGTCACCTTCCCTGGCAAAGGGGACGTTGCAGAGGTGATGAAGGTTAAAGTCCTCAAAATGGAAAGAACATCCTGGATTATTTGGGCAGGCTCAATCTAATCACACGAGTCCTTTAAAGCAGAAAAGGGAGACAGAAGAACAGGTCAGAGACAGGCAGAGGCAGAAGAGGGAGTGGAGAGTGAAGCGTGAGAGGGACCCAGACCGTGCTTGCTGGCTGGGGAATGGGGGAAGAAGGCTGGGAGTCGAGGAACACGGTCACCACTAGGTGCCAGAAACCACCTCAGCTGACGTCCACCAAGGACACAGGACATCGGTCCTGCAATCGCAAGGAATTGAATGCAGCCCAGCTACCCGCATGAGCAGGGAAAACAGATACTCCCCCAGAGCCTCCAGAAAGGAATCCAGCCCAGTCCCAGAGAGACCCAGGACTGTGAGAGGATGAATCGGTGCTGTTTAGGTCACTCGTTTGCAGTCATTTGCTGTGGAAGTAAGAGGAAACTGACACAGAGGGGCTGTTCTTGGTTGTAGTAAGGGCATTTCTTGCATTTCAACAGGAACAAAAAGGAAAAGATAATGAATATTAATAAGCAATGTAGAGATATAGAAGGCCGTTGAAGAACCCAAATCAGAAATTAGATGGATTCTGTCTTTTAGTGAAATGTAAGGTCTAAATATCTCTATGAGAGTATGTTACACACACACACACACACACATGCACAAGCCACAAGTGACTGTCTGTGCTAAGTCTTAAGTAATTTGTTAGGATCCTTCCCTTCCCAGGCATATCTTACTTCCAGCAAAAATAGCTTTGTCTCTCTGACTGATTAGTCTCTGCTGAGAAAGGCTTTCTTTGCTCTCCCATATGGTATCATCCGTCACCAGGAACACAATCAATGCTTAAGGCTTAAGAGGAGAAAAGTAGAGAGCGGGAGAGGAGAGCCTCTGGCAGTAGGAAAGCAGAGTCTGCCCACCGAAGGAATGAATGCAAACACACAGCAGAAACTCCGTCGAAATAACCAGTCCTAGGATGGGGAGGAGTCAGAGATTCTAGGTAGAAAGAAAATGGATAGCTAGCTAGCTATGGTTTAGTTCATAGTCAAAGGAACAAAGAACGGTGCAGAACTCCACCACGTGGAACAATCTATATAGAGAGCCACAAAAGTTCAACTCCCCCCATACTTGGGCACACACGGGCACAGGCCTGCATTGAGTGTACACACGCACAAACGCACACTCTCACAAGTGTCACTCACATAGTTGAAATCTTGTGAGCATCTCAAGGTTACGTATAGGGAATAGAATTTGAAATATCTGCCTAGGAACTCTGTCGCCAGCCTGACCATCCCATGAATGACCCTACAGTTCCATCCACCCTCCCTATCCCATTTCCAACAGCAGCAGACAGGAAGGATGAAGAACAACACTCCAGAAGGTTTGGGAGTCAGGTAGGTACTCTAAGTAGAAATCCCGGTTCAGCCACTTACCAGTTTTGTGACCTTAGCAAGTCACTTAACCTCTTATGCCACAGTGTCTTTTCCTGTAAAAGAGGGACAGTCATGTACCTGCCTCATAGGGTTGTCATGAGAATGAGTTTATATGTAAAGAGCCCAGACTACTAATGGATATCCCCTCTGCTTCTTCATAATGCATGCTCCTTTGACATCTCATGATGTCCTGCACTTGTCCTAGTACAAAAATGGTACACTATTTTTTAATTACCTTTTTCTTGTCTATGTCACTGTGCTAGACCACAAGTTCCATGAGGGCCAGATCTGTCTTGTTTTACTCGGCTTCCCTCACCTTCTCCCAGGTGCTCAAAATATCGATGATGAAATGGAGTTTTGCCTGTCATCCTAATTATTAAATTCCTAAGGTATAAGCATAGATGTTTAAAATATTTATCCATACCTAGCTCTCTCTTTGAGCAAGTCATTTAACTTCTTGGGGTTTCCATGTCCTCTTCTGTTAAATGACAAGGCTTAACTAGGTTATCTATAAATTTGTTTCCAACTCTATAATTCTACAACTCTGTACCCCATTTCTCCTCCTGGTCTCATCTGATATAAATTGTTAGAGCAGTTCAGACAAAAGACACTTAGAGATTTGATAAGACCATTCTTAGGGCATCATCAGTAGCTGTGGTAGATTGTTGGCATCATGGCCCTTAATTTGCTCACAGCTCTCTGTATCCATGCCCTTGGCTACCCTCTCCCACACTGGCTCTAGGTTTAGCCATGTAACTTGCTTGGCCAATGGGACAGTAACAAATAGGATGCACGTAGAGGCTGAGAAACACTTATGAATTGGGGCTTGCTCTCTCTTGCTGCTCTTGGAATCCTGCAGCCTCCACATTAAGAAGCCTGCACTGACTGGATGAATAAAAACATGTGATCTAGTCACCACTATTGTACCACGCAACAGCCAGTCAGCTGCCAGTATGAGTGACGTCATACTGGACAATCCAGCCACCAGCCAATATACCAGCTATTGACACATGAGTGAGCCCAGCCAAGATTAGCTAAGGCAGCCCAAACCAGAAGGATTTCCCAACTGACTTATATAATTATAAGCTAATAAATGGTGGTTGTTTCAAGCCACTAAGTTTTAGGATGTTTTGTTACACAGCAAAAGCTCACTGATACACCATGGAATAGCCCAAATTTCAGCTCTATTCCCTGAACATTAGCCATTTTTAATTTAACCATCCCAACTTCAATTCTAGTTTTAAAAAGCAGACCTGACATAAGCGACTAAATGAAATCTGGGCTCTATTAGAAAGTTTACTTGTGTTCCTTTCTTCTGAAACCTTGGTCAACTGTTCTTTTCCTCAGGGTGGTTAATGTTTTTCTTGACTATACTATAATATATGTAATAACTTACCTACCATGACATATTCCACTTATTGACTACAGCCTTGGGAGCTGACTTCATGCCAGCTATTTTGCCCAAATGTCCAATCTTCCCAAAGAAAGTGCCTTATTCTTGGAGAGAAGGAGTCATCTTTCTTTGTCCTTCACAGTGCTCACTGTAGCTTTTCAGTGATTTCCAGACTTATAAATCATGACCTAGTAAAAGTTTTTAAAATTCCCATGCAGCAACCACAGGGTCCTCAATATTTTATTTTTCTAAATAAGAACATTAAAAAATGGTTATGGCTGGGTACAGCAGCTCACGCCTGTAATCCCAGCACTTTGGGAGGCCAAGGCAGGAAGATAGCTTGAGGCCACCAGTTTGAGACCAGCCTGGACAACATAACAAGACCCTACCTCTAAAAAAAATGTTTTTAAAAAAATTATCTTGGCATGGTGGTGCATGCCAGTAGTCCTAGCTACTTGGGAGGCTGAGGTGGAAGGATCTTTCAAGCTCAGGAGTTTGACGCTGCAGTGAACTATGATTGGGCCACTGCACTCCAGCCTGGATGACAGGGCAAGACCCCATCTCTAGAGTGAGACCCTGTTTCTACAAAAAAAAAGGTTATCTGCTATTGCCATCATTTTATAAAATAAAGATAATTTTAATGCCCCAAAAAAGGATAAAGAACATAATCTCAGAAGGAAGGATAATTCTTTCCACAAAGGCACAGTTGGCAACCTTGCACTCACATAAAGGTTTCACTATATAGAAACTGCTATGGAGAAATATATACACCCATACACGTGCATATGCACACGTATGTGTATGTGCACACACAAACATACTACATTGTGTTGATTTTTTCTCTTGTTTTTTTGTGGTCAGTGATGACTTTATCTTTGGCACCTATAGACTGTATTTGGGAACCACTGGCCTACATCATTGAATACGTGAAACAATTATCTGGAATCCCAAAGAACCACAACTAGAAAAGGTGTTTGATGAGAACATCTAAGAAATACCTCAGCATTCATAATTTCTGCTATAGAAGCTAGTCTTTTCTCATGTTGACTCTGGAAACCTACGCTGGAGCAGGCTTTGACCCCTCCTCCCACTGGAACAGATCCAAGTGAGACAAGTTTTCAGTGCCGCAAAAATAGATATGTTGTAATAAATAGCCACAACTTACATTTTGCAGAGCACTTTGAAGGAAAACAAAACTTCCCTCATTTTAGCACACTCAGAACCTCATAGCTATTGGAGCTCAAGAATCCTATTGAGGGGAACTCTGCGGGCCAAGTCCAAATTTCAAGTAACTACAAAACTACTTACAATCACTTTTTTTTTTTTTTTTTTTTTTTTTTAAGAAATGGGTTCTCACTATGTCACCCAGGCTGGGTTCAAACTCTTGGCTCAAGCTATCCTACTATCTCACCCTCCGGAGTAGCTGGGACTACAGGTGCATGCCACCATCCCTGGCTCTACAATCGCTCTTAAGTAGCTATTTAAGAAAGCATCTCCTCCAACTCAAACTAATATCTTGTGTGAATGGCCTGGGATACAGAAGTGGTCAATAGGCAATGAAGAAGCAAGTGGGATAATAAAAACAGAAGAGACATTTCCTAGTCCACACCAACTGTGTCATTCACCTAGTCTTTAGATATGAGAGACTGGAGGTAAATATTAGAACACACTACAGTCTGATGTACACATACACATGCTTAAGATAAATGTTTAGTTATATATATTCTGTCTGGTAGATGTGAAATTTCAAAACTTCCACAGAATCCTGCACTTATATCTTCTCACTTAGGAGTTTCTCCACCTATATATAGTACTCAATAGAAATTTTGTTAAAAAGATGAATGAATGAATGAATGAATGAACCTTCCACCAGGGAGAGAATTTATTTATTAATTCAGTCAACTTATATGTACTTAGCATCTCCTATGGGCTAGGCATTGTGCTAAGGATACCATTGCTAGGGCTACTCCTGTGAACGAAACAATCTTGGTTTCTTCTCTAGTTCTCATTCTCCCCGCTCTGTTTCTCTGTCAGATCCCATCCAATTTAAGAATTCACCAACTACTCAACTCATAGATATTCCAAAGCCAATCTCAACAATGACTCTCTTTTGTTTCTGAACTACTGTTGCTCCAAACCTAGTCTCTGTCTGACTTTAAACCCTTAGGTGTGGTGCCCTGATTTCAATCCTGTCTTTGTACCAGTTAGCTATTGCTGTGTAACAAAACCACTCAAAAACTTAATGGCTTAAAATAATCACCGTTTGTTATTGGTCATGTATCTCGGAGTCATTTAGCTGATTCTGCTGATGTGGGCCAAGATGGGCTGATCTTTGCTGAGACAGCTCATGAACCTGAAGTCAGCTAGTGGATCAACTGAGTCTGGCTAGTCCAGAAAGGTCTCACTCAGATGCCCGGCATTTGGCTGTCTGTTGGCTATCGTGATAGGGGTGGCTGGGCCACAGGCTTCTCATCATCTGTCTGTCTAGCCAAGATGTTGTTTTTTTTGTTTTTGTTTTTTCTGTTTGTTTTTTTAATAGTAGAGGTAGGAGTCCCAGGAGAAACCACAGAAGTGCAAAGACCTCTTGAAGCCCAGGTTTGGAACTGACACAACCCCACTCTGCTACAATTTACTGGCTAAACCAAGCCATAAAGCCAGCCCAGCTTCAAGAGGTAGGAAAGCAGACTTCACATCTTGATGAGAAAAGTTGCAAAGTCATAATATAAAGGCATGACTACGGGGAGAGAGAGAAGGTTGGGGCCATTTGTACAATGGATCTACCACAGTCCTAGTACTTGAATTTATTTCTAGAATTTGAAACTCTCAGCTTTCTCTGGTAATGTCAAACCTGGCCCATCTCTCTGACATTTCCAACCCTGGTACCTCAGGTGAGAATCTCCGCTCAATTTCTGGCCCATTAGGGGCAACCCTGAAGCCAGGCCTTTCCTAACAAGAAGGAATCTTAGACCCCTCCTTGAGTCAGTTCCCTTATTCTTAAGTAATCTTTCTCTTGTCTTGAAAAAAAAAGAACCCCTTCAGCTATTGTTAAAAATAGACATCTGAACCAGGCTGAACTCCGGCTGACAACTGTAATCAAAATTCTGATACCCAGAGAGGGCAGACCACATAAGAAGAACCCTTACAAATGCTACCGTAACAAGGCTCAATTCTTGCTGAAAGACAGAAGTAAAATACTATATTTCCTTAATTCTAAAACACTGTTTTCCCACATTTTCACATTTCTATAGCCAAGACATCTTATAATCAGTGTGTACCTATAATGCAGTAAGGTTGCTGCCTACCCCTCGCCCCTGCCAATCCTCCACCAAAAGTAAAGCTGTATTAAAAACATAATTTATCTTTCAATTAATGGCATCTTAAAACTGTAGTGGGCCCCTACTCTTCATTGCCAAATGCCAACTGAGTGCTTATTAGAATGATTCACACAGAACCAGCAGAAAAGTGTGGCCATGAGAACTGGCAGGGCTTCCAAAAGCTTCAGTGTGTTAATGTCTTCAATTCGGGGACTTAGAGGTAATACTTGCAATACTGGGGAGAATGACACAAATAACTGATCATCTTCCTCACCTGACATTTACTAGCATGGTGATCATTGAAAGTGAATGGATTTGAGCTCCCCTGTGCCTGCCTTCCCTGGCTACTCCCAGCACAGTGGCCACTGGAGGTAGAATGGAGGAAAAGGTAAAATCAGGGAGCAGGAAGAAGCTAAAGCCATGCAAAATCTACAAACTGGTTGGTTGATAGCCTTTAAAAAGGAGCCGGCCTCATCTGGCCCTCATCCGGTTCGTTTCTTTCTTTGGTTGGTCTGTTTTATTGTGTCCATTGCAGTAGTTAAGAGGGCAGGTTCGAGAACCAGACTGCCTGGGTTCGAGTCCCAGCCCCACCATTTAAAAGTGCTAGGACCTCAGGCAAGTGACAGTCCTGCTGTGCCTCAGTTTTTGTATCCATAAAACAGGGGTCATAAATCAGTTGGTATTTGTACACTTACAATAATATCTGCCACACAGAAACACTCGACAATTTATTATTATTTTCTACTTGAAATTTTCTCAAAGAAAAATAATCCCTTTTCTCTGGAAAGCCAAAAAATAATAACAATAATAATTCCACAAAGTCCTAGAAACAACCTAAAGTACTTCCTGAGTGCTTATTTTTCCCCCCCTAAGATTAAAGCCACATATCCCTTTCCACAAGACTTTTGCTTTCTTATGGGTGAAGAAAATGCAGCAATATTCTTTAGGTATGGGTGTATTTGCTACTGAACATATTTCTTTTGCAGTGTTCAAAATTTTTCCCAGTCCTGACTAAGAAAAGGGCACAGTCGTCCCAGATAAAGTCAGGTGCCTACCATTATTTTTTTAACCTTGAAATCATTCTTACTTCTTAAGCGCAGAATTCACTGTATGAATTAGAACAAGGGGAAAATTAGAACAATGTGTTTGTAACTGTGTGCGCACATCTCTGTGATGAATGTCTATGTGAGTGCTCAGAGACATGCTGTATGTATGTCTGTGAAAAAGAGAGCCCAGAGAGACATAAAACTATTTATTTGGGAGAAATTAGACTGTTTTTATGATTCTGAAAAGGTTTAGGCCAAAGATAGGTTACTGCATAGAGAGAGTTATGACTTGCGCATTTTGATTCGTCTTTTCATATTAAAAGCTGCCTCTCGCGCTGTAATTTCGTCACCCTGCCTGCCTCCAACCCTAGGCCAGAGCAGTTTCTGTATCATCATCGAGGCAGGGCTTCATCCATTTCATTTATTCTATCTGAGATTAAAGACATTGAAAGGGGAGCCGTGGCTGAACAGGTGTTTCTCAGCAAGGCTCTGTATTTAGAAATCAAAGAAGGGGCTTTCATGTGTGTGCGTGAGGGGGTGAGTGGAGAGAGGAGGAGGTGGGCTTCTGCAGACAGACAGCTCCTCCCATCTTCCTGGAAGCAAAGATTAACTCAGGGACCCAGGCCTCAGTAGCAGAGAGCCAAAAGAAGCAGGCCCAGGACTTTCCAAACTCTCAGCGCCCGGGAAATGACACTTACCGCAGGGAAAGTGGAAAACGTTTTACAAAACAGGCTAGACACGTGCCATATGGCTGCGTCCTCAGAAACTTCCACACAGATCCCTGGTGGAGGCTCTTCTCCCTGCGCTGTGGCTCCCAAAAACCTGCTTCGTTGCTGCGGGGACCTTGGGGATCCCACGGGATTCCCAGAGCCCTGGGAATTGCAGTGGGGCTTTCGAATCCCAGGGAGGAGTGCAGGGAAGCCCCTGGAGTGGCCTGCCATGTGCTGCTGGCCTGGGGCCCTCCTGGCAGGACAGATATCTCTATTCCTGGAACCAAGAGTTTTGAGAGCTAAAGAAAGGGATCCCTCTGGGACTATGATGAACGCTGAGCTCCAGCCGTGCCGGCTCAGTTCAGCCGCTTGATTAATGGCACAGGAGAAGACTCAAGGCAAATTTTACAGGAGAGGAACCCTGGCAGGGCGTCTGCCCTGAATAAGATCCAGCACCTCACACCCCACAAAGGAGACTGCAGAGAGCCTCCCAAAGACGCCTTCTCAGCTCTGGATCAAGGGCGACACCTGTGAAGAGGCTGCCGGTCCCAGCGTCTGAGTCCTCCGTGCATAACAATGTGCCCGAGAGGCCAGCAAGGGGCGAAGGGCCTCCATCTGCTCCTTCCCAATTCTCTGCTCCGACTAGGGGCGGGGGATCCCTCAGCTGTTAGGCTGGGTCCTGCCCGGCTATTGGCTGACACGTTTTCAAAGCTACTCTCAAAGGCTTTTATGAAACTGCTGTTGCTGGGCAGCAGCTGAAGCCATTTGCCCTGCAAAATGGAAGGAAGCAGGTGTAACCATTCACCCCACTCTGACCCCCTAAATACCACCCCCCCCACACTACAACTCAGTGGGTTACTTTGTTCCTGTGTATTTCAATGAGCACACCAATCTGACGCCCCAGCATTCCTCCCCTAAAATGTAACCAAGAGAATCACTCTTCTTGGCTTCTCTTGCAAGAGAAAGGAAGTGCCCAGCCGGGGTGGTATTCCAGACGACACCCCGGCTGACCCTGGCCGCAGAGCATGCAGGCTGGATCTTCCATCCTCTAGTGTCTATAGCCTTCGTGGAATAGCAGAGTTGCTGGAAGTCATGGGTGTCTTAGAAAGACCAAATGCTTTTTGTTAGATTTCACATCTTACTAAGTACACAAAACTGAAATAGCACTTTACTTAAAAATTAATGCAATCTTTAATTTTTAACAGATTAAATTTTGTATTTTAAAGTGCTTTGAATTTGATATTTTGTATGCAAAAGCACTCTTTACAATCATCTAATTTGATCACAACACTCCAGTGGACTACTTACCTAGGGGGATATGGAGACATCAGAAAAAAACTGATTATCTAAGGATTTATAGTGAATAATATAGCAGAACTGGGATTCAAGTTCAAGTTTTCCAAATCCCAGTCCAATATTCTTTCCAAGCTTTCCAATTTTAGTGAATAAATTACATATATTGTGAATTACTGTAATAAATTCATCATATAAATTTACCCCACGTTTGTCATGTTTTCTTACAGATATATTAAATGTGTCAAACTTGACATTTAGGTCCCCTTCTTTGCCCACCTGTAGCTCTGTCCCAAATGAGGCAAATAAGTGAAACTGGTGACATCGGGTGGAATAGTGGGGGTTTGAGTCAATGGATAATCGGCAACTGTTGGATGCCTTTGAGCAGAATTGAGATACTGTAACAGCAGCATTTTAGGAAATCTCATCAGCCAGCAAGGTGTCAGACTCAGAGGAAAAGGCAGACCAGAGTCATCCACTCCCTTGGGCCATATCCACGTCCAATTTTCCTTTGGGACGAATGCAACTTTTTGTCCCTTAAAGTGTATCATAAAGGAGGGTTTTGTAGCTCTTACATCAGAGGCAGCCACTACTGGGAGAAGCTAAGATGACAAGGTTGATCTCAAGGTTACTGTTTTAGGTACAGCATTGCATCTAGCAGCCTGGAAAACTGAATGCTACTCACAAAGGATCTTGCCATCCAGCTAGGGATGGTGCCGGGCCTGGGTGAAATTGGGCAGCAGGACCCCTATCTAAATAGGCAGAGGCAAAGGGGTCTCCCCCCGGGGACCCAGTCAGTCTTGGAGCTGAAATCCTGGAGCTGTCATCTACCCTCAGAACTTCCCTCCTCACTGCTAAGTTCTCTGTTTTAAAAATGCTAGTCTTACAGGTCATATACTTGTTGACAAAGGGATCAATCAGCTAACCTGATAAACTAATGGGAGAGGTTAAAGATCCAACCTTATTTACATTATCCATGACTTCCTGAATATATAAAAATTAAATTTAGCCATGACTTTCTAAAGAAATTCAGTTCTTCACATTGTCGTCTAACTCCTAAGTGATAATAATGATGGAAATTGTAGGCCAGGTCAAAGGCACAGGTCATTGGGAGATCATCCAATATTTTGAAAGAGACGAAACCTTTTGCCTTTGATTTAGACCAAACAGGTGGCCACCTACCATACTTACGTTCACAGTGCACCTAACTGCAAGTATGTGGCCCAGCAGGCCGTCTCCTCTACAGGGAAGTACAATGGGTCATTGTAATGTGTGGGCAATGACACAAGGTCTGGAAAGGAACACTTGTTCATTCACGCACTCATCCAATCATTCATCCAGCAAGTTATCCTCTCTGAGTACCTGTTGTGGGCCATTTTCTCTGCAGTGCTGGTTAAGATAGAGAGTTGTGGACAGTACTGTTGAGTAAGCAATTCCAAGCCAGTGCCCTGGCCTAAATTTTGCAAAGATTCTTTACCCTCTACTAATTCCCTGCACATGTCCTCTGAAGGGAAAGGAACATTTTCTCCTGCAAGCCAAATTTCGGGGAGAGATGTTCATGTGGGAGCAAAAGCTGTAAACCAGAACCTTCCCTGGGAACCAGGAAAATAGTCAGAGCTTATACTAATTTGATTAACAAACTGTTCTGACCCACAAAACCTACCTGTCCCCCACGCTCCACCCCCAATTCCGAATTAACCTGATGAGACAGCAACTAGAATTGGAGCTTGTGGGGCGGTGGTGGCCCCTCTGGTGGCCTAAAGGCAAATTTGGTTTACACAGTCCTCAGCTAAGAAAAATAGTATCTTTTTGTTTTTGTGTCTTCACAATGTCAGGGTTTTTATGACTTTATTTTCTCCTGATCCATGCTCACAGTCCTCTTCCACCTTCTCCTCTGTTCTAAAATGGAAATACAGAACCAATATCAACTATAACCTGATTATCTGTAAAAATTGGGCCAGCACAGGGTCAAGGATAATAACCACAGACAATTTTGAAAATCATTTAAATTTGCCTCTGGCCTACATTTGTTTATACAAGTGCATTTCAAAGTAGATTCACCTTCCTAATTACATTTGATTTGCATTCCCTCAGCACACATTGACTGGGAAGTCAGGGAGGGGCAAGGTGGAGTGGGCTGAGTGTTGTGAAAAGCTGGTTTGAGATGAAAATTTGTAGGAGTTAAACCACAAATTGTATCATTCCTTTAACGACTATTTATTGAACATCAACAAATAGTACAGCAAGGCACTTGATTTCACAGGAAATGTAAAGCAGGAATACGATAGTTTCTTCCCCGAAGAAGTTTGCCATTCACTACAGCTTTACTATAAGCCCAAATAGCACTGTTTCTAACCCAAATATCCACAGGGCCTAGGTGGCTTTTGATTTAATGGAACTCAGATAAATAGTGATTCCTCCAATAACCATAACTGCAATTTTCTGTTTCCCCACTTGTGTAAAGTATAAGTTTCTCAGCTTCCATAAAATAGCAAAGGAATCACTTCCCAGGGTGCAAGAGGGTTTATGGGTGGGAGAGGTTTCAGCTTGAGACAGCCTGTCTGAATGTATGGAGGATTGATCACTAAGGAAGCAGATACCCAATGTCTGTCATTGTCCTCAGTTAAACCATTCCCAGCCAAGCCCTAACACAAGTCTTTCTCTTGGTTTATCTCCATGCCTGGAAGCTGCATTACATTACCCCTCCAGGGCCAGGAGCCTTCCCGAATTCAGTCCTCCACAGAAGAAAAATGTGGCAACTTGGAAAAAGCAGGAAAGGAGGAGGCCAGCTTGTCCCCACATGCAGAGGGGACAAAAGTGTGGCTCCACAGTACTAGCCCCTCACACAGCCTCTCCCCTGCAACTGGTTCCTTCTCACTCCCTCTCTGCCAGTTTCGCCATGGAAAGAGGAATTGACGATGTGGATTACGTGTGTGTCACGTGCTGGGTGTGAATCCCAGATCCACCCTCACTGTCCCCACTCCTCGCAAGACCACATCCGACTCAAGATGTCCTTGACATGTTGCTGGGAGGGGGCCTCATGCTAGGGATGAGTGAAGAGTTCACACAAGACACCTCTAGCCAGGCTTCCCCATGACCAACATTGTCACCATGAGCACTGTCGTCAGAGGTACTCACACCACACATGCCCATCCGTACATGTGCAAGCCAGGTGTGAACATTAAGTCCTGGCCTCCTAACTGCAAGTTGTGATCTATGATCTATGAAATCAGTTTCAGAGGTCAGATGATGTCGCCCGCCCCATTGGTGAGGGAAATCTTTATACAGTCTACAGATTCACGCTGATCTCCTTCATACACCTTCAGTCACATGCAGAAGTGATGTTTTGCCAGCTCTCTGGACATCCCTTAGCTCAGTCATTTTGACATGTAAAATTAACAATCACAACAGTTAAAAAAATAAAAGCTACTTTACCTAGAACATACAGCATTGGTGTGAGCGAGCGTGAAGCAGAAAGCCTTTGGAACGATCCTATAATACTTTCTGCATCAATACTACGATAACTAAATATTTGCACCACCTACAAGCAAACAGCAACATAAATAAAAAGACAAGGAATATGTAGGAGGAAGTTCCTTCTTCAACAAGGCTGTGTATAGGAGAGTTGTCAGTCCCTTCCAATTCTTGTAACGAGTTTCACATTCCCAGAAATGGCTCTTGTCCCAACTCGGCAAGGGAGGTGCCAGCGGCCTACTTCGATAGCTTCTCCCATGAACGAAGAGTTTTGGGAGCAAGTAGGGGGTGTGGAGAAGAGGACACTGGAGCAACAGGCCCTCTCTTCAGGGCCAGATTCAGTTCCCCAGTATCCCCCAAAAACTTTTTGGAGATGCGTCTTGTAAACCAGAACAATTAGGAGATACATGTGTTCAACTAGTGCTGCTAGTCCCGCCACCCGCTAGGACCGAGCTACGGAGGAGAGCTTTGAAGACCAGGACAGGGCAGGTAATTAACCACCCAGGTAGGAAGACCCGATGCTGCTCCCCCCAGAATGCCTTCCCCGCCTGTGGGCTCTCTTAAAACTGAATGTGGAAGTACATTATTTTATATAAAAATCTACATTCCCCGAAGAGGTAGCACTTTAGGCCGTCAATCATTTATACCTCAGTATGAATTCATTTTAGATCGTTTTCTAAAACTAGGTATTGACAGGAACAAGATTATGCCTGAGCGGACACTACTATTATAAAAGGGGCCTCAAGGAAGGAGGCCAGAGAGGCAAAGCCGACCTTCGTTGTTTGCTTTGCTCAGAGTTGGTGCAGCTGGGGAACGTGGCCTCCTGCCTGCTAAGACACTGCAGCCAACTGCGGTTCGAGCCAGCTTTCTAAGAACATTGACCGCTGGAGCTTCGCTTTGAACCTAGAAGTTCAAATCCAAGTATGAAGCAGGGTAGGATGCACCCGAGTCATCAAGATTTTATTTCAGTATTTGTCAAATCATTCTTACTTCTTTTCCTGCCCCTCCGACCACCACTAGGGAAATCATTCCAATAACCCCCTCAGTTGGGGCCAGATGTTCTCCATGGCGTGGCCAAGAAGAGTCCAGGGGCAGAGATAGCTAAGACAGCTATGTAGTCAATCGTGGTAATCAATAAATCACGTTGACTAGGTACTTTCTACATGCCCACATATGCTGAGCTTTTTATGGTGATTATTCCTTTCAATCATCACAACAACCCATGAAGTAAGTTTGTCACTGTACGGATGATAAAACTAAGGCTTAGAGGAGTTAAGTCATGGGCCACCGTCACATGGCTTGTAAGTAGCAGAGCTGAAATTCAACCAAGGCTGTCCGACTCCAAACTCTGAACCAGTAGGTTGAACAGCAGTGACCCTTGGGAAGAAGCGCTAGTTGCCCACGGACTCAGCTGGAAAAGGCCTGCCTCCCTGTGTGCATTTCCACCCAGGCCTTGTCCCTCCACGAAGGGACCTGACAAAAGAATTTCCCCCCTTACTACCTCCCAGGTAGCAGCAGAAAGGAAACCCCGGCCTGGCCCTGCAGTGTCCTTGAAGGACAGGCAGAGCCGGCTCACAGCCGCTGTCACCTGCGCTGAGAAGCAGAGGTGCCCCTGGGCTCCCCACACCCTTGAAATGAAACAGTGGCTCCCATAAGGGTGTGAAGCCATCAATGGACTGACAGCAAAACACCCATGACTTTCCCAGTCTGTGTCTTTCAGCGGCAGAAATAAGGGCAGGATAATTTTAGCTCTGCGTGCCTTAGCGCGGCTCCGTCTCCCCTGCCACCAGGCTGGCTCCCAGACCCAGGCTGACTGTGTCCTTCTGCACCGAGGCCCTCAGACCCAGCCAAGAGCCACAGACTTCAAAGTCTGGGGAGTAAGTGTGGGTCTCACGGGGAACAGGGCTCGGGCTACCAGCAGATCTCGCCGCACACTCCAGGGCTGCAGTGGCAGCAGGAAGCTACTTCCTCTTCGGCCACAGGCATGAAGTAGTGACCTCTGAACATCCAGGGAGACACTGCTGCTGCCAACATCTGCTCGGCGACGCAGGATGCTCCGAGCAGGTGGGCAGAAGAGAGGAAGAGCGGAAGCATCACCGGTGCAGGATGCTGAGACGGTGGACGGCCTTCGACATGGAAAGAGCAGCTTCACCAAAGTGCCTTTTCTCATTTTCCGCACACCTCTTCTCTTCACTTCTCTCTTGGGTTCTAGTGGCTTTTCCTTCTAGAGTTTCTTCCTACTTCTGTAGATGTGCTTTTATGTGTGTGTGCGTTTTTGTTTTTGTTTTATCCCTTTTAGAGAACCATCTACCTTTTTTCCACTTTCCCGATTTTATGGGTCTTATTTCTTTTCTTTTCTTTCCTTTTTTTTTTTTTTTTTTTGAGACAGAGTCTCACTCTGTTGCCCGGGCTAGAGTGCCGTGGCATCAGCCTAGCTCACAGCAACCTTGAACTCCTGGGCTCCAGCGATCCTCCTGCCTCAGCCTCCCGAGTAGCTGGGAATACAGGCATGCGCCACCATGCCCGGCTAATTTTTTCTATTTTTAGTTGTTTGGCTAATTTCTTTCTCTCTTTAGTAGAGATGGGGTCTCGCTCTTGCTCAGGCTGGTCTTGAACTCCTGACCTTGAGCGATCCGCCCGCCTCGGCCTCCCAGAGTGCTAGGATTGCAGGCATGAGCCACCGCGCCCAGCCTCGTCTTATTTCTTGATGAGAAAATCTCGAGTCTCATAATTTCCACTGTAACCAGTTTTGCTCTCCTTGGCCCCTCTGTCTTGGCTCACCAAAGTCCAGACGTAAGTGCTTATTGACAGAAAGACTCATCTGAGATATGAAGTACACGCACGTACACACATTCCCTCTCTGTCTCTGTCTCTGTCTCACACACACACAAACACATACACAAACGCGCGCACACACATACACACAGTCTTCCCATTCCCACATGGGCCAGAATACTCTTGGCTCAACCTCTTCAGAGCCATTGGAGATGATGACCTCTCTCTCTCCAATTATGGTCTTGACATCAATGTGACATCTCACCTCTAATCATCTTTAGAACTTAGGGACTGAGTTTCCTTAACTCCTCGTGAACCGTAAGTGACCCCATAGGGCCAAACACTGGATGGGCACGTACCAAGGGGTGCGCCAGGTGTTATCACTGGATGGCACTATTTCTCACTGGCACTCCCCTGCCTAGGTGACATTTAGAGTTCTGAAAAGCTACCTCTACTACCGGTCTTTAAGAAAAATGTGCACAGCTGTGAACTATTGCCAAGCTAATTCTTATTTTTCAACTCTCCCCTCTGCCTTTTACTACTTTCATGAATATGAGAAATCTTAGCATCTCTTTGCCTTAGTTTCTTCATCTGTAAAATGGGGAGAGTAAGAATGACCTTAAGGTCATTATGTCAAATAAATGTGAAACAGTTATAGTTCTTGGTTGCCAGCAACAGAATCTAACTCTGGGCAATGTAAGCAATGAAATAGCTCCCCGGCCCAAGAGAAAAAAAACTAAATGCCCAGTCCCCAGAAAAAGCGGGGACCAGGGAAGCCCCAAGATTCTGGGTTACAGGAATGAACAATTTCTTCAGGGCAGCTATGTCAGAATTAATCAGTTCCAATCATTTTTCCATCCTGTTTCATTCAACTCAAGTTTCATATTTCTAAGTGAGAGAGGCTGACTGGTCTAGTATAGGTCATACACCCATCCTCTTTACCTATGGAGGGCAGAGAACTTTGATTCATGGGTGTGGTATGAGGCCTAAAATTATGGCCTGACATTATGTGTGCCTTGACATCTGGGGAAAATGAGGAAGACCCCAAAGGACCCGACTGCAAATTTCCCTCCTCTTCTGCTCCCTAGCCAAACAACCCTCCCCACCAAATGAACAAAGTGCAATCCCAGCGTATTCATTAGCAGTGGGTTTCAGTTCCTGTTGGCCTGTGGAATTATGCAAACAACCCATCACATCCTCATATGATAATGGGACACCCCACCCTCTTGCTGCTACGAAGTCTGTCTCCCACAGCCCCCACTTGTTTACTTTATTCCCAAGCACAACCCCCGTGTGGCCCTCTGTGACCTGTGGTGTCTTCCTCCCCCAGGCTGTGAGTACATGTGACTATTAAGATACTGATGACCTCATCTGCCCAGTGTCAGGGGGCCATGTGTCCAGCCGTCCCCATAGCTGGCAAGAACCCCTCCCCCACCAATGAGGCAAAAAGGAAGAAAATGAAATAAAAGGCCCCCAGAGATTTCATGCAATGGGGGATGGCTGGGTCCCAAAAGGAAAATCAAGGTGCTGCTACTAGGAGGAGGAATGCAGGCTTTCCTCCTGCAAGCAAAAACAACAGGCATTCGATACATCATGCAAAGTGCTTAACACAGTAGCCTAAGAAACAGAAAGTGATCAAAAAACATAGGCAGTAGTAATATTATTTCCACATTGTCATGGAATTCAACAAAGTCTCTGAAAAGAAACCTCCCATTACAGCATTTGCCATGTTCATAGAGTATTTTTGGTGCTTCCCTGCACTTTTCCCCAGCACCTTCCTGGCAGTGCAGAGCAACAAGCATTAGGCATCCTTAAGGCAACCACGGGTGTGGGTCCCAGGGCAAGAAATGCAAAGACACTGGCAGGGAACACCCCTGTGCATGAAATTCCAGAGTTGGGCAGGTGAGTGAGGCCTGAGGAGTGGATCACACAAGCACCTGGCTCTGCAAATAAAGTCACTGTCAGCCCAAAATGCATCAGACTGGAAGTGAACAGATGATGAATCAGTACCTCCCATACTGAACCACTCCCCTGATTATTTTCCTGCTTCAGGTGACAGTTAAAAACACTTTCTGGCAAGGATTGGCCTTCTAAGTAGACAGTGTGGCCACTGCCTCATGATGTATCCCAATCACAAGTGCCAGACAGAGCCCCCTGGCCCCAAATATCAACCTGTTGTCTGTCATTCTGCCATTAAAATGTCATTCTTCTAGTTTCCAAGAGTCCTTTTCAAAATGACACAGGTCCCACCTTGTCAGCAAATACTTTACCCTTACAAAGGTTTGCTCTCCTTAAGCGGAGAACCAAAATAGGACACAGGCTGAGTACCTGACTGGAAGCAGAGCACCTGACTAGGACAAGACCCAGGAGGGAGGAAAGGAGGACTCATAAGTGGCTGGGGACGCACACCAGTGACAAACATTGAGATGGCGACTCAGTGGACCAGGGTCAGCCAGCATTACCCCCATCTCCAGCCATGGAACCATCCAGCTAAGTGATATGGCTGCACTCTGGCGTTGCCTTAACCTCTGTCTGCGGGGATCCCAGGCACTCAACATCTGCACTGACAGCCAGGAATGTGTTGGTCCCAGATACTGGCTAAGCTCAAAAAAATCTCTGGATGCTTCACAGGGCCTGGGATCTCAGCTGCTGGAACACCAGAAAAACCTAGCTTGATCTACTCACCATGTCAATCCCTCTTGCCCTCCTTTGCTTTCTACCACCCTGGGGCTTCTAATTGATGTGGTTTAGAAATCAGAACTCTTGAGCAGTTGCGTGCATAGCTGTCTCGAGTGTCAGAGTGTGAATAATAACGACAGGAGGGGCAACAACTTTTGAGAGCTTATTAAATGCCAGGAACTTTATAAATATTCTCTTATTTACCCCCGTACAGTAACCCCACCAGGTGGACTTTGTTACTCCCATTTTACAGATAGGAAATCTAAGTCCCACGGATAGGAAGTGGCAGAGCTAGCATTCAAATCTAACTCCAAAGCCTCAAACACACTCATTGCCTCTGGGAAAAGGGTGCTGGACTCATCATTTCCTAGTCATGCTAAGCAGGCTAGCCATATGATCATGAAGGACCCATGAAAATGCAACAGTTCTTCCTGAAGTTTTACTCAGACATTCAGAATGTAAACTCATACAACGCCTCGAACGTCAATCCATGGCCACACTTGACCTCAACACTCAGGTCACATGGACCCCAGGCCCTGCCCTCCAGGCTTAGTAAGTAAACACATCTTGTTCTGTCTGAATTCAGCCATAAAATCCAGCTATCTTTTTAGTCTGTGTCTAGAGTCCTTATTGATATGTCTTTCCAGTGTGCTCACATATCACGCAGGGCTGGAGCATAAAAATGTCTCTGGCTTGGAACACCATATGAACAGCATTTACACCTTTTAAAAATGTGGGCATCTTTTTAAATATTCATATTTTACAATAAACAATTCCAACACAGAAGTATTCTTCTATTCCTTCTGCTCTTCTATTGTAGTCATGGAGATCTCAGATTTGGTTGAAATGAACAGATAAAATTAAAACCTGCACAAAAATTCGGTATCAGAGCAGAGAATTTTGGCAGTTTATATTTCAGTGGTATTTGTACCTCATTCTGATCTCTTACTGAGGTAGGAAAGAACAGGAGCTCTCTTCCTCTTAAAATCCACACAAGACTCCTGGCAGTAAAGGGGACACAGGCTGCAGCACGCTGAAATCCACAGCTGAAACACAAAAAATTGCACCCACCTACTTATTTGGCATCAGACAGGTCAAATTAATCATCTGAATTTAGTATATTAATCAGTCAAGGCCGGGCGCGGTGGCGCACGCCTGTAATCCTAGCACTCTGGGAGGCCGAGGCGGGCGGATCGTTTGAGCTCAGGAGTTCAAGACCAGCCTGAGCAAGAGCGAGACTCCATCTCTCCTAAAAATAGAAAGAAATTATATGGACAGCTAAAAATATATATAGAAAAATTAGCTGGGCATGGTGGCGCATGCCTGTAGTCCCAGCTACTCAGGAGGCTGAGGCAGGAGGATCGCTTGAGCCCAGGAGTTTGAGGTTGCTGTGAGCTAGGTTAATGCCATGGCACTCTAGCCCGGGAAACAGAATGAGACTCTGTCTCAAAAAAAAAAAAAAAAAAAAAAATCAGTCAAGTCAGCCACAGTGGTCTACACGGATAAGAATTGCCAAATTACTTGTCCCCAAACAAGCCATGGAGAATAACTAAGAAGAAATCCCAGGTCACTCCCTTGAATATACATAACTGCTTTAAAAAAGCAACATCGCCCTGCCCAGTGTTGCTCACCTTAATAACTGCCATTGCCCCATGTATCTCCACACTGTCACCAGGCGGGTGTCTCTGAAACACAGATCTGGTTACCTGCCTCCCCACTGACGACGGGATAAACCTAAAGCCCTTCCTGATGCCCCAGGGCCCCCCTGCTCCCATCTCTCGCCTGCTTTCCTGTCTCGTCTTTCGCCCCCCGCCCCACGGTCCTGCTGTGGTTCTAAGAAGCTGTTCATAACTAGCAGTTATTTAAACACTCGAGCTGCTCCCCAAGCCATTGACTTTGCCTAGAAACACTACCTCTCCCAGATACATGTGCACCCCAACCCTGACCCCATCACTGCCTGTCTGAAAAACACCCATTTATCTCTTTTATGAATACCTTAAATAACTATTTTATTGCAAAAGAAGCACACAGGAAGTACACTACATAAAGAAAACAGAAACAGGAAAATTAAAAGTGTGCATAATGCCATTACCAGAGACAGAATCCTGTTAGCATTTTGGTGTATTCCTTACAGCCTTCTTTACGTGCACATATATAGACATTCTCTACCACACCAGTTTGACTTCTGAGACTCAACTCAAATGCCACTTCCTATAAGAAGACTTTTCTAACCTTTCCTCCCCCTCATCCCCCCAAACTTAATCTCACTCACTCCCACTCACCCTACAGGTTTCAGCTTAAATGTCACATCCTCAGACAGCTCTTTCCTGACCCCCCATAGTCAATGGCATCACCCCAATTACTCCCTCTGATAGCGCACTGTCCTTTTCTTTCATAACGTTATCTGAATTTATATTGTATGTTTATTGGCATATTTATGCATTCGTGTCTCCCTTTCCCATTAGGCTACAAGATCCACGAGAGTAGGGACCACGGCTGGCCATGCTTATCCCTGTAGCCCCAAAGCCTGAAAAACCATCTGGCATCCTTAAACACACCATGAATATGTGCTGAATGACTAAATGAATGGCAGCACCCTTCTTCATGTCCCCACGAACACCTTACCACGCTCAAGTATGTCAACTCATTTTATTACACCAACTGCACAACACTAAACTGTATGGTCCTGGAAGAAAGACTGTCTTTAAGTCTACGAAGTCACGTTCACGTACGAAGTCATAATTACACCCCCAAAACACAATGTCACGCACATGGTGGATACTCAGTTCTTTTGAATGAGGAAAAATTGAATGAATGAATTACTATATGCGCAGCTTTGCTAGTGATGCTGTAGGGTGATCCTATTTTTTACATAAATCTTTTCTTCCTGGTTGTAATAATGGTTTTCCTATAACACCAAAATATAACCGAAAAGTGAAAACATTGCTTCATGCTCCAGATGTGTCATTTTCAGAAGCCAAATATCCAGATCATTTGGATCCATAGCTGAGTGTCTCTTCATCCAAATGTTCGGCATTTATTTTGACTCATTCAGAGTCTAAAGGAAAAAAGAAATGGATGCTTTACCCCTCCACCACCAATATAGAGAGAAAATGGAAATAAATAATTAGTGTGATTAAAGCCCACACTTTCAATGCACCATAATCTTTCTACATTCCTAAGAACACTGATTTACATAGGAGACAACTGTTGTACAGGATTATCAGTGAGTTTGCTTTCAGCTGCAAATAAGAAACCCCAGTGAAAGTGGCTTAACCACCAGTGATATTACAGCACATAAGAGGAGGTCTGGAGGTTGCTTATTCAGCAGCTCAGCAGCATCCACAAATACCTGGGTACTTTCTTTATGTTCTGCCCTTCTTAGAAAACATCTTTCTCCTCAGTTTCAAAGTCCAGGTGTCACTTACAAAACAAATAGCACCCTACCAATAAGGCAGTTACTCCCAAGCACCTCTTTAAATTAGCAAAGAAATCCCTGGCACCCGTTCTGACTTCTTCTCAGGTCCGATAGGCTAAGATTGGGTCTTGTGTCCATGCTTACCCCAATTATTGGAAAGGGGACTAAGATTATCATGGCTAGTTTAGATCATTAGTTTCCAAATTTTAGCCCATATTGGAGTAACCCAGAAGTGACCCAGAGTCACCCAGATTGCTGGGCTCTACCTCCAGAGTTTTTGATTCAGGGTGAGGTGGAGCCTGAAAATTTGCATATGGAATAAGTTCCCAGGTGATGTTGATGCTGCTTATCCCAGGACCACGTTTTCAGAAGCTCTGACTTAGACCAATCATGATCCACCTACCTGGGAGGGGAGGGGGCCGAGCCCGGCAGGTGTCTCGGTTGCCTGAGAGCTATGAAGAATCATGCTTTTCTTAGCAAGCAGCAGGGTGGCTGCAGGCTAGCTATGTTAGGGTCTGCCACAGCAAAATAGAATAATAATAGCTAGAATGTATTGAGAGCTTTGCATGAACCAAAAATTGCTCTAAGAACAGAACATAGTGGTCCCTCAGTATCCAAGGGGGATTTGATTCTAGGACTCCTGATGCCAAAATCTGTGGATGCTCAACTCCCTTTATATAAAATGGTGTAGTATTTGGCTATAACCTGCCAATATCCTGCCATATACTTTAAATCATCTCTATATTGCTTATAATACCTAATACAATGTAAATGTCATGTAAATAGTTGTTACACTGTATTTTTAAAATTTGTGTTATTTTTTATTGTTGTATTGTTATTTTTTATTGGTTTTTTTTTCCTCAAATATTTTCCATCTGCAATTGGTTGAATCTGCAAATGCAGGAACCCCCAGATATGGAGGGCCAAATCTATACATTTTTAACTCTCCCAAATGATCCTTTGAGGCAGGTGTTTATTATGCCTGTTTAATAGATCAGAAAATTGAAAATCAGAAAGGCTATAGAAATTGTCCATAGTAGTACTGCTAGTAAGTTCTGTAGCCTGGATTTAAACCTCGATCAGTGTGACTCCCATGGTCCAGGCTCTTAGCTACAGTGTAATTTGGGGACCTGAATTTGAATTCTGGCCCTGCTGCTCATCTGAGCCTCAGATCCTCATCCAGGGTCAAATGCAAATGCCACCACCTGGATTCACCTTGAGAATGATCACAATTTAGTGGAAAGTGAGTGTACTTTGGGATCAGGCAGGAGATTATGCTTAGTGCTTGTGTGACTTGGCATGTGACTTGGCAAGTCTGTCCAATCTCAACTTCCTCTAAGGTATAGTGAACATCCTAATACTTGTCTCACAGGAAATGTGGAACAAATACGTGGTAAAATACTTTACCCTGTCACTGGCACACAGTAGGCAGTCAATATGAGTGGCTCTCATTAACATTAGCTCTGTGACCTGGGACACTCATCTATAAAACTAGAGCCTTACAGAATAGTTAGGAAGACTAAACAAGCTCTGAGAAAATGCCTTGTACATTTCATTTTTTAATTCGAATAACCTGCTGCATTATACCGTTAAATGAAAGACATACTATGTCCTGTTATAAGAAAGTGAAAATCGTCCTCATTTTCAGTTTCAACAGACAGAGAAAACTAATCTTGGGGGAAGGATGGGGAGGAACAAGAGGTTACTGGAAACATCAATCACTTTCCTATGGAAACGAGTCAGGCTCAATTTTCTTCCTGAAACCAACACAGTGTCTCCTCCTCTTTACACTCCAATGTCTGAACTGAAATTGTTGAAATAAGATGACGCGTCTAACCTCAGTACGCAGACAGAGTAAGCTCTCCAGCTCATTTTATCAATGAAATCCCAGAAGGGACTTACCTGCAATTAAAAGAACTGAAAGTCTGATGTTTCAGAGTCTCAAAGAAGCCTGTATCTCCCTATCTGAAAGAGTGTCCAGCACCCTGCACCCACTGTCCCCTTGATTCCCTCCCCTGATGTATTTTCTTCAGAGAACTTACCACTGTCTAAAACTACAATGTCAGTTTGCTTTTTAATTGTCTGTCTCCCCCATCAGAAGGTAAACCCCAAGAAGAGAAGAATTTTGTCTGTCTTGGTCACTGGTATGACCTCAATCCCTAGAACAGTCTCTGGCATACAGTAGTTACTAATTAAATATGTTGAATGCATGAAGAAAAAAATGAATGGATATTTAAATAACAGACACAAGTTCATCTTTTTTGTCAAGCTGGAATTTTTATTGGGTGTGGGATGTAGACAGGTCTAAGCATGAGCAAGAGTGTGATGAGCTTCACATGAGGGGCCAAAGCACCTCCTGGGACAGTGTCCTAAGGTAAGGGAGAGTCGAGACACCTAGGAAAGGTGCCAAGGACAAGTGTTAAGGAGTATTTCTGAGGCAACCCAGGCTCTGTGTCCTAGCGTGTCCTACAACCATGGACTTACATCTGAGTCCCAGAGAGACAGGACTAAGGTAGAACCCAAAGGAACAGAATGGATTCAGGAGTTGGAGCAGTGGACAACCAACATGTGCATCTGCAAAGAGAAATGCCAAGGACGATATCAAATGTGGGCAGCACCATGGTATTCTCAGAGGCATTTGAAACATCTTCACAAGGCAGTGGGGGCAACACCTCCAGTTGGCATTAGCACCATTTACTGAATCAGCTGCACCCTGGTGGACTCCAGCCATGGAGCCTTGAGTGGGTGACTCAGACATGACAGTGTCCACGATATTGCAGTGACCTCGGGAGAACACTGGTGGGCTCCACATGACAGCTGAGAGGACGAGTTAATGAGCACATGTTAAGCAACATAGAGTCAGAAACCCTGGAATAATATGAAAAAACTTTAAGAGGGACAAGAGAACAAAAATACTGTTTTCTGGCTGTTGTCTTGACCCTCTTTTATAGAAAGTTTTCTTTTTATAGTTTTATTCACCATAATATGTATGCTTTACAAAAAAAAAAAAAAAAAAAGTAACCCAAATAAAACTGGGCCATCTTAAGGAACTCTCTTCTCACCTTGAATCCAGTCCGAACACATTGACAAATTAGAAAAACACATGCACATTCACAGATCTGACTGTAACAGCATCAGATGGAAATGGGACATTTTTATGGAAATGTCCAAAGGATTCAGAGGTGGATGTGACACCATTTATCCCAAATAAACAGCTCCTTCAAATTGCTCTTAAAAATCATGCTTACCTACCCCAACTACCTCCGTCAGAGACTAATGGAGTTGTGCTCTGCCCATGCTCCCCCAGGTTCTTTCTTATCTCAGGGCTCATCCCCTGTCGGCCCGGGTCTCTCATTCTCATGCCTAGTCCTGTGCCTTCTCTAGCCACAAAGGCCAGCAACTAAGAAGCACAGAGTGTCCTTCCTCCCGGGAAAGGAGTGTTAACACTCGTGGTCATTTTTCTTCTATCACAGGAAACAAAACAAGAAAAACAATTTTAAGTGAGAGGAAAGTAAAATATTAGACTCTTTCTAAAAATTTACTTATAAGTAATAAATGCATTTTTACAAAGGATACCACCAAAAAAAAAAAAGAAGAACATTAATGCAAATGCAGGAGAAATAGGAGGATACCTTGAGACTAGAAACAAGAAATTTCTGGAAATTTTCAAAATGAAAAGGAAAATCCTATTTTTTATTTATATAGATTGGAGAGAGAGGAAAAGAAAAACACGTTGCAGAGCAATCAAAATAAAGGCAATATGTTTGTACCATTTATAGTCACCTTTGTTAGCTAAGAGTAAAATATGTCATATACTACAACTTGGATTCCTCATAAAATTATCATTTCTTTTGCAAGCTTCCTCTCTAGTTTGACCACACCCTATTTTTTTCAGTCTAATCCATTTTACTTACCCTAGACTCCAACCAGTTTGCATAATTGGCCTTAGTTTCTGAGCTATTCACCCAATTTCTGCTTCTTCAGAAAAATGTTTAAAAGATGTTTCTCTTCGAAATCATCTGATCACTTTATCATTGCTGAGAACTTAGCTTAAATATTTTATTCATCATTCTAATCTTTTCCAAAAGATAAAATGTACCCGAAGACTTTTTTAAAACCCTTTTCTTAGTTTTTCTTGTTTTTCTTTCCCTTATCCCCCCTTAGGCTTTCATAGTTCTAGTTTTGAGTAGCAAAAGTTCCAAATAGGTTTTTCAGAAATGACTGGATTAGCCCCAGATTATCATAGGAAAATGACTAGTCATAAAATAGCCATGGACTACGTGGTGTAATTTGAAAATTTTCTTTCACAAACATCTTCACTAACCTACTTTATGACCCCAGATTTCTACCATGTAAGAGTTTATCCTTTAGGTAGAAGCTTTGAGTTTTCTGTTAAAATGAAATTATCCGTGGGAGGGATAATATCTCACATCTCTGCTCAAAATCATCCACTGGTTCCCCACTGGCTACCAAATAAATTCCAAGTTCTTCAACTGGGTATTCAGAGCTCCCAGAGATGGGCTAATTCTGCTGTCTCAGCATTAACCTCATTAACCTCCTTCAGAAACCCGCCACCTTCATCCCATAGGCCCACCGCAATTCCATGTCTGAGCATGCCCAGTGCATTCCTCCCGCTAGGTCTTTGCTTATGACGTGCTCCCTCTCTATTTAACCATGTGTGCTTGTCACTATCCTACCTCTAGCACCTGGTCTGCCGCACTTCAATGCTACCTTGATTATAATTATAATTTTAGATTACATTATATATAATGTATATGTGTACACATACATATATAATTTTAATCTCTCTGATTTAGTAAGGTCTTCTTTGCTTTAAAGTGATAAAACTCCAATTTATTTGTTCATTCAGCAAATATTTATTTAATGCCTATCACGTGCCAGGTTCTAGGAGTTGGATGTCAGAGGGAAAAAGACAGCAAAAAATGATTCAAGTTCAGTTAAGCACAAACAGGGGACGAAGAATGTATTGGCTCATGGAACCAAAAAGTTAAATTTGGTTTCAGTCACAACTGGATCTAGGGATGTCCTCAGAAATGAATATCTATCGCTTTCTCCCAAAATATTCATCTCAGTTCTGCTTTTCTTGAGTGTGCATCATTCTCCGGCAGGATTTCTTCACAGCTGGGACCACTGTGCTTCCATCATTCCAGAGCCAATGACGCCAAAGAGAGGAAAGTGCTGCTTTCCCAGGGAAAGAGCATTTTAGGTAACTGCTAAGGGTAAGTTGAGTCAGGGCTATTTACTTTGAGCTTCTCTAAGTGCCTATTATTCATTTTTATGTACAGTAAGTCATTTCTAGCCATGCTTGCATGGAAATCGTTTCCAGGAACACTCCCATCGCCCACCGTGCTGACTCATTCAGCCTCACAACACCAAGATGCAGGGCCAGGGTTCATAGGACGACATGAAAACCAGCAGCACTGGGAGTCTGTGGGCAGTGGGGGGAGAAGGAGGTTTGAAGCTCACAGAGTCAGAAGCTCGTCTATGGAAAATTCTTCCAATCACATATACGTAAAATTCCAAGCAGAGAATTTGGTTTCATTAATATCTGGTCAAAATGTCTAGACAAAATGTACACTGCCTAACACCATACATAAAATTATAAAAGCACCGGGACACGTTTTTTCCTCCCTCCACGATGGAGACAGGCAAAATCAAACGTATCAGAATCGCTGTGTGCAGGGCACAGACCCTTAGCACTGCAGGTCCTAAGTCACATGCTTTATGCACCCCCACGTATTAGTATGATGGTTTAGCATATCTGATCCCTCTCGTCCTGATGAAAAAGGTAGTTCCAGACAAAATTTTGCAAAATTGCAAAAGAAAAAGAAAAATGGCCTGAAGAAACTTTTTTTTTTAACATATTTAATACTTGAAAAGTCAATGAATATTGTAAAGGAGTAATTTGGTTACATAATTGTATTTTCTATCCGTTGCTGCCTCACAAGGTACTCTGCATCAGCTTCCTAGGGCTGCCACAACAATTGACCACAAAATGGGTGGCTTAGAGCAACAGAAATTTATCCTCTAGCAGTTTGGGAGGCCAGAAGTCTGAAATCAGCATGTCCGCAGGGCCACGCTCCCTCCTGCCTCTGTCCCAGCGGCCGGTGGCTCCCGGCAGCCCTTGGTGTTCCTCGGCTTGCAGCTGCATCACTCTGATCTCCACCACTGTTGGCCTTCTTGCTTGTGTCTGTGTCCTGTCTTCTTTTAATAAGGACACCAAGGCCGGGCGCGGTGGCTCACGCCTCTAATCCTAGCACTCTGGGAGGCCGAGGCGGGAGGATCACTCGAGGTCAGGAGTTTGAGACCAGTCTGAGCAAGAGTGAGACCCCCGTCTCTACTAAAAATAGAAAGAAATGATCTGGACAGCTAAAAATATGTATAGAAAAATCAGCCGGGCATGGTGGCTCATGCCTGTAGTCTCAGCTACTCAGGAGGCTGAGGCAGGAGGATCGCTTGAGCCCAGGAGTTTGAGGTTGCTGTGAGCTAGGCTGACGCCACGGCACTCACTCTAGCCCGGGCAACAGAGTGAGACTCTGTCTCAAAAAAAAAAAAAAGACACCAGTCACCGGATTAAGGGACTCATCCTACTCCAGTGGGACCTCATCTTGACTAATTACATCTTCAAAGACTCTATTTCCAAATAAGTCCACATTTTGAGGTTCCAGGTATATATACATTTTGGGAGAGGACACTATTCAACCAAATACCCGAAAACTTAGCATTTTAAACCAATAAACACGTGTTATCTCACATCATGGTTTCTGAGGAATCCAGGAGCGGCTTAGCTGGGTGTGTCTGGTCCAGGGTCTCACAAGCTGTCACCCAGCTGTCAGTAAGGGCCTCACTCATCTCAAGGCTCCACTGGGGCTGGAGTATTTGCCTCCAAGTTCACTCATGAAGCTGTTGGAGGCCTCGGTTCCTCTCTGGCTGTTGGCGGGAGGCCTCAGTTCCTCACTACACAGGCCCAGCTCTATAGGCTACCTGAGTTTCTTCACGACAAGGAAGCTGGCTTCACCCAGAGCAGTGATTTAAGAGAGATAGAGATAGAGATAGAGAGAGAGAGAGAGAATGAATAAGCAAGGGAGTAAGAGAGTGCCCAAAACAGAAGCTACAATCTTTTTGCAATCTCATCTCAAAAGTGACACACCATTACCTGTGTGCTATGCTACTAGTCCCACAGACCAACTCTGGAACAACGTAGAAGGGACCTAGACACGAGTGTGAAAACCAGGAAGCCTGGGTCTTTGGGGGCCGTCTTGGAGGCTGCCTGTCCCCAAAATAGTGCTGCTCCATGTATCATGGCAGCAGCTTTTAAAATGCATCAAAATTGTTCCTTTGTATACCTTAATTTCAGATTAATTTACACTTTACTCAGAATCACTGATGAGTCTACATGTTAAAAGTATTATTGTTAAGAAAAAAACTTTAGACAAATTAAATTTAACAGAGGTTAATTGAGCAAAGAGAATCAGGCATCCCCCAGAACCAGAATAGGTTCGGAATAACTTTGGGGCTGCCACATGGTTGGATAACAGTCATGGACAGAAAAAGGAAAGTGACACACAGAAGATGAAAGTGAGGTCCAGAAACAGCAGAGCTGGTTACAGCTCGGCGTTGCCCAATTTGAACAGTTGGTCACCTATGAGTGGCTGCAGTCTGGCTGCTGTGATTGGCTGAGACTTTTGGCTACTTGTTACAAGAGTGGGTTACAGTCTGTTCACACGTCCAGCTGGGTTACAGTTCACTGTGTACGGAGAAATCTTTAAGCCGAACTTAAAATATGTACGGAGGCTATTTTAGGCCAAACTTAATTTAACAATTCCCCCATTTTGGTATTCACATCACTCTGTTATCATTATCAATGGACTCATTTGGTCTCAAATCCCACCGGGAATTAGCAGAACAGCGGGTTTTACAAGGTGGCAACAAGGAAACAGAACAATCAGGGGGGGAAAACCTGGTTGGTTAACATCAGATTACTTCAGGGTGAGAGCAGGCAGGACTTCTTCATTATGCTGGAATCTCCTGTTTTGGGGAGAAAAAAACTGGTCTGTTTGGGGGTCTCTCTGCTTCCTTAAAGTTTCAGTTTAATTACGTGACATTTACCATGAATGACTTCACTTTGGTTTGGTTTGATCTGTTGGGTCCTAGTGCACAAGCTCAGTCCAAAACAATGGCCTCCGATAATTTTGTTTAACATTACAGAAGTGTGCCATGAAGTTACTTGCTAAAATAGACCCTAAAATATAGCAGATGCTCACAATACTCCCTGCAGGACTGCCGCGAACTTCCTGTAGACCCAGACTGGATGTGTCTCAATGCTTCTGTATACACTTCTGATACCAAGGAGGGCGTCTGAACCTTTTCCCACAGTTTCAAAATTAGCAAGGCCAGCGGGCCATCTCAGGGGCCTGAAAAAGAACACACCAGAGGGGGGACATGGGGACAGAAACAAGGGTGAGTTGTGGGACAGAAATCCAAGAGCTACTTCATAGGGAGAGGTGCTATAACCGCTGCTGGAGGGGGACCTAAAAACGAAACTTGGTGCTACATGCCACCGTTTTATAGGTTTGAGTTTGTAAGGCTGGTATTCTTGGTATTCTAGAGGGAATGTGTTTTCTACTAAATTCTATGCCTAGAATTTAGATGGGCTCAGCCACCCCTGTGGTGCCTGAGATTACAGCAATGTGACTAAGTAAACCAGGCTTCCCCCAGTTACGGGCAAAAGGAAGATACATTAATTGGGCTTTAAAAATAAACAAAGCATAACCCCATTAAAGTAACAAAATGTAAATGTTAACAATTCATGAGCCACTAACATTTGCATGCATTTCAAAGGATGCAATATAGAGAAGATGGTTAATAAGTTATGAACACTTAGGCCCAAGTAAAGCAGCTGTCTCAGCTTCCACAACTGCTATTAGCACTGCTTAAATTTCCTCTGGATCTTTAACATCTGGGCTCAGTCCTCCTACTCAGTGGTTTCTCAGCAGCTTGCAGTTTGCAATTCTTAGTTAATTGCAGTAAACTGGCACTGATTGCCCTTGGGAAAGAATTTCGCTAGTGCCTGTGTGATGCTAAACCCAGAAAAATCCTCAGGTTTCCAAAACTTTCTTGTTTTAAAGAAAACTGCATTGATCTTTACTAAACTGTTCTCTGTAGAATACTTACAAGTATCCTCTAAGCAGCCCTAGGTAACCCTCTTTCCTCTAGGGGTGGAGATAGGTCTATGCAGCCCCCAAGCTCTGATAAGGTGCCATTCCACCACAGTCTTCCCAAGCAAAGCTAAAAAGTAATGCACCTGATGTTAATGAAACTGGAAAGTTGCAGTCATCTTCGTGGACAGTCTTACAAAGCGAGAAGGAAAACCCATGATGGAACCCAGCCATAGCTGCCTGTGCCTTGCAGCGGGTCCCTGGCCTCGAGGAGCCCTATAGCCATGACAGCCATAAGGCTTTTGATACAGGCTTTTGTTATCTTGGACCTTCCTGGCCACGAGGCTTCTTGGCTTCATGGGGCCATGTACACCCTCCAGAAGCTGGGACAGTGAGAAAGGAATAACTCATTAGCTCCTCCCTCTCTCATTCCAACATTCCCCACCCCATTCCAGCAACTGATGATAAGAGCTTTTAATGCATGCTAACCACAGGTCAGGAACTCCACCCAAGCATGTTCTAGGTATATCTCATTTAAGAGATCAGACTATGTGCTCGAGTCAGGCTGCCTGGATTCAAATCCTGCTCTACTCCTTCCAAGCTGTGTGATCATGGATAAATACCTTAATCTCTCTGTGCCTTAGCTCTTCATCTGTGGAATGAGCTAATAATAGCCATAGCTCATGGGACTATTGGGAGAATTAAATGAGTTAATATAGAGAGAACATGTAAAACAGTGCCTGGCACATAATCAGTATAATTTAAGGATTGGCTTATAATATGTCTGGATTGAAGACAGTTTATGATGAATCTTGTTTTTTATGATTTGGAGTTTTTCTCTTCGTGACATTTCAAGGGAGTAAAACTGACATTCTGCTCTTTATTCATTCTCACAAAATGTGAAGAATTTCCAAATAGAACCTTTTCTTGGATGACTCATGACCTAAATGGAATTAGATAACTATTATAAAAACTAAATACAGTTCTTACAGGTTATTTTGCTTAATGTTCTTAATTTTAGAACTCCAAATAAGTCTATAAAGATTAGAATTATATCATCTATTCTATATTTCTCTACTTTGTATTATAATAAATTTAATGTTATAAATATTTTATCTTTATGTTATGTATATCAAAAAGTATACAGTTTTTCCTTAAGTAATCTAGCTAATGTATTTTCTTATCATGCATATTAATCTGCATTCTTTCCCTATGTATTATCTGAAAGTTCTTAGTAATTTTATATATAAAATTAATAGTTTCATAATCATGTTAATTATTACAGAATTTTACTCTTGCAATAATAAATATGTTTATACTTCATTTGACTGAGAGATTTAAGTAAATAAAGCACATATAAAGAGAATTTTTATTCCAAGTCACATCTTGAATAAAACTTACCTATATTTGAATATCCCAATATTCTGATACTCCAGTATTAACAACAAATATGAACAGCATGATGCATTCATTTTACAGATATCGTTACGCTGATATTCCATGATGGGAAACTAAATGATTACACAATCACTGCTCACACTCAAGTTCAATGATATTGAAGCAGGAAATGATATTGAAGCAGGAAATGATATTGAAGCAGGCATTCGTCTACGTGGGTTTCCAAAGACTAAGCCGGAACCAAAGCTGAACAGCATATTTTGGCTAAATGCCAAAGCCAATCTTCAACACATGAAGATTGATAGTCTAAAAAAATAAAGATACAGGAAAGTGCTCATGATGGCATCAGAGTACATAAGAATACAAGATATTTAATTATATAAACAATATGATCCAAATCATTTTCGTATGAACCCTTGAGATTCTGACGAACAGAGACCCACTCTAGCTAGCACGGGTAAAAGAAGTTTAGTGTAAGGATAAACATTGAGCAATACGGATAACGTCAATGAAATCCAAAAGCAGAAAGTTCATGGAGCTAAAAGGGAGGGAGAAAAAGTGGAGGAAGAGTCAGTGTGCTAAAGTCGTTATCTAAATGATGGAGTATTAAGAAGGAAGGTCTAAAGTTGATGAAACAGAAAATGGAGATTTAATGACATTCTTTAAAGATTCAATGAGGGAAATTAACAGAAGAAATAACAATTGCATTACAAATTAGAAAAGGAAGAGACTAGTGTGATACTCATATTTGATAAGGGAGAATCAACAGTATCCCAAAATAATCCATCAAAAATTATCAGGACAAGTATATTATTTAGAAATAGGAAGATAACTACCAAAGGTGAGACACTTGGCTTCTTTTATAAGGCTTTCTGCATAATCTTTTTTTAAATGCAAATTTCGTTTATCATCTAGATAACAATTTTTTAATGAAATGGCTGATTGACTATATTAGAGACATTTTTTTCATAGAATGTTTATGTCTGCATGGATGGTAAAGATGTTGCTACTTCCGCTCTCCTCACCCCAGAACACCTTGGGGTGCAGGGGAGGAGTCTGGGCTGGTGAGTGTGGACAGGTTTCTTTCATGCTCCTCATGTTAGAGGGCAGCTCTCCTGCCCCTATCTCCCCAATATCCTCCCTTCCGCTAGCGATGGTAACCAATGAATGGCAAAAGTGGGAACTTCCATTTTTATTTAAAAATCACATCCTTTCTCCAAAGATAGTACAGTGAAATTATTTCTCATTTACATTTAGTGACTCCCTCAGTCACATAATAACTCATTAATTCTATGAAAATGTGCATTATTCTGTAAATGTGAATGGCTTTTTTTTTAAAAAAAAAAAAGCATTATCAAAAAGTATACTGTCCTTCCTTGCCACCTAAGTGAACCCTGATGAAGATATATTAATATACTGATTAGTAACTTTTACGCATTAAAATTTCTGTATAGATTTAGTACCATTTTCAGCTTTTGTTTAATGAATATTTAATTCAGAAAGCTACGAAATAATAGGTAATTATAGCTCTACAAGAACACATATTGACATGTAGTTTAAGAGACTGTGAAAGGTGCCTTGTGCTTGCAGTGAGTTTATAATTTGAACACAAAGAAAAATTTTAAGGTTGCCAATCAAATATTCATCAGAAGAAAGAACGCAGGGAGGATCCCACTTCCTCAGGGCACATATGCAAAGGAGATACTAAAAATATCACGGGCCAGGTTTGGCAGACCTTGTTTAGGCAAAATTCCACATACATTCAAAAGGGGCTGGTGAAGAAAAGTTTTCCCAACTTGAGGGCAACAGCATCTAAGGATCAGGTTTGGAAAAGATGGTGGAGATAATAAGCAAAGGGCCTTGGAGATAGAACAAACCAACAAGTCCAAGAAGTTTGAAATCCATTTCCCTACCCTCTCTTTTAATATCTTTTTCTTAATTTGAGCAGTCTTCAACCCTGACTTACTAAGGAGCCCAGATCTCTTCTGCTATCGTGAGAAACTCATTCACCCTAACTCATAAAGACTTAGTGGGTTATCTCTCCTAGAGGGATTTGTATTTCAAAAGAGAATTGGTTGAGTAAAGCAATGCTTAGCCCACACGATGCAGTAGTAAATTTTAAAACATGTATCCCCACCCATCACACTAATAGGGAATCTCCTTTTCTGGCAAAGGGTTCGGCCAGGTTTCAAAAAGAAAATTTCTAGACCCCTTTCAGCAACTCGCCTCCTGCCTTGAAGAAAAAGTCCTTAAACCAGTAGATCGCAGTTTAACATGCTTACAAAGTTTGTGGGACACTACAACTGACCACACTGATTCCCTGAAATTCGGAGATTCTGATTCAGCCCCAGAAAGCTGTATTTTTAACCAGCACTGTAAGCAATCTGATGTAACCCATCTCCTGGCCCACACTGGAAAACCACTGCATTGCACTGAAAGATGAAGGGGTTAGAGAACCCTCCCTGCAGAGACGTCCACCAGTGGCAGGTGTGCTGAGGAAAAGAGTTTCTCTAACCTGCATTCTATCTGCTTGTCCTCAACCCTTGACTTGCCCCTATAAACTCCCAAGGATCTTTAATTGTCATTTCATGCCAAGCATAGGTACTAGTCTGCTTGCCACCAGGCAATGCCTTCCAGCGCTCAGAAAAGCATCTGCAGTCTCTGGAGAACTTAAATAGAAATTAGCCCAATAATCCTGCACCTTTCAGCCGTACAAACTTGGCTATGCGAACGGACTGGGCTCTGCACTGGTATTTCTAATTTCTCCAATGTGCTGCTTGTTGGTTGACTGCAATTGGCAGCTGGATCCCATCCTATTTCTACTTTACTGACAGTAAATTAATTCTCCTTTACCTATTCCCCAAGGCTTGTATCACCTAAATCTGCACCCAACCTGCCTGAAGGCAATAGGGTAAACCCATCAATTATAGTGGGTTTCCTTAGAGATTAAAAAAAAGGTGGAAAAGTCTTTTTTCAGTTCAAGATTCTTGAAAATACTGCCAACAAAATCCTCAATCTGCTTTTTTCTCAAAAGCGCATCCCAACCAGTGTAACACTCCTTGGTCTCGACATTACGATGAGCACAACACACTGAAACTGTGTCCTGATCCTCAGCAACGAGAGGTCTTTCAGGCAGTTAGAATATGCTCTTGGGTAATGGATTATGATTTAAACGAAAACAGAAAACTTACAAATTCTCAGAGGATACCTGAGAATGTACTTAGACCTCAGGGTTCTACAGATCAGTTTGAAAAATACCAGTATAATGGAATTCTCATCACTGCCACTTGTTATCTTGTGATCTTGTTTGTGGCAGCTTGTGTCTCAGAGCCTTGGTTCCAACCAAAGCAGATTGCTCAATAAAAGGCTGCCAGTATTAGCACAGTATGGAGGATGGATCACACTGGGAGATACTGAGTCTGGAAAAACAGTTGGAAAATTATTGCAATGGCCCAGGCATGAGCTGATAAAGGGTGGGACTAAGTTACTGGCAGTGGGGGTAAAAAGGAATAGATATTCAAGACCGTAGAAAGAACTGGCGCTGGTGACTGACTGGGTGTTTTCCGAAACTACACTCCCAGGACGTTAACTGATGTTCTGTGAAAACTACGAATTCCATCTTCAAAGAAATTTGGGGAAATTTTGCTATAAGATTTGCAGAGCAATCTCTCTCTCCCTCTCTCTCTTTCATACACACACACACACACACACACACACACACACTGTAGCAGTACCAGGCTGCCTGCCCTTAATGCTCTGAGTCGTCTTCTAGGTACCTACATTCCCAGTGCCTCAAACAGAACCTGTCCAATAGTAATCACTAAATAAATATTTGTTGAATGAATAAATAAGCAACGAGCAAGCAAGGAAACAACTAGATGGCAGGATTTTAAGAGTCTGAGAAAGACTCCTACCATTCAGTCCAAATTCTTTCTCCTGCTGGCCAACGTAACCATTCCATCAATAGAATTTAAATTCTTTGGCCATAATCTCTCAGGAGAGGATATGGCTTCAGCGAAAGGTTTTTCAGACTTATCCAGGGGGCAGAAAACTTAAGAGTTATAATGGTCATTGTGACGTATCTGGGCTAGAAATAATTTTATTGTTAGAAACTGAATATGTTCTGTTGATAATGATTGACAAATAAGGATTTGCTCTAGTAGGACAAAGAAAGGCTGATTGAGTAACAGCCCCTGGGGGATTCTCTGAGGACAAAAGCCAGATGGCAGCCACAGGACAAAGAATCAAGAGTCCTTTACCCTGGCTACTGTGAAGATGCTTTCTCGTGGCACGTGCCTCAGGTAGAGTCCTGGCTAGACAGCCAAATGCTATTATGGCCTTCCAGAAATCTCAAAGTTAAGCCATCACAGCTTAATGCAGCCAAGTTAAATGATTGCTCTGGGAAACTAAAAATATCTAATGCATAGAACATACAGGAAGCCTGAACACAGAAGCAAGTGCACTTCATGGTTTCATAGTCTTCTCTAAAGAAAGATTTAAATGTCAGAGGTTCTGAGTGAGATGAATGGACTTCACAACAGAGAATACTCAGATATATTAACACAAGTGCTGTGTTTATAGGCAGTTACTCCTCATAGTGTCTGATACATGCATTATAAAGTTTTTTCTATTAATTGAATCTTAACACAATTCTGTGGCAAGATTATTTGTCCTGTGTTTTAGATATTCAGATGTGTTGAATAAGAAATGATATGCCCTGTTCGATATTCCAGGAAATTAATTACCGGGGGGAATTCACAAAGGGTTGCAGAGATTATGATGCTGCATTTTAATGTCCATTTACTACATGTTCATTGGTTTTGTTGACTGCTAGGATTTCTTAGCTGACAAGGAGCATCGTGTATCAATGACTGCGAAATTTTGACAGGGTAGGATGAATACAGCCTGCGGGTAGGAGTTAGCCTAGGACTGGAATTTGGGCCCAGGCATAAACTGGTGCCAGGACTGGACTGGAACAATGCCTTGGAGTGGCTCTCACTCATGTCTCAAATCTGATGCCACACTGGAGGACCAGGAGATGGGAACAGCCTGAGGATTTTTGAGGAAGCAAAGCAAATAGAGACAAGGATGATGTCAAGGACCAGCCAGGGTCCAAGGTGAGGAGTACTGAAGGGAGACACATGCAGATCCACCTCCAGTGTTCATCTACACTGTCCAAAAAAATCAGGAATATTGACCAGGCACAGTGGCTCATGCCTATAACTCTAGCACTTTGGGAGGCCAACATGTGAGGATCACTTGAGCCAGGAGTTCAAGACCAGCCTGGGCAACATAAAGAGACTCTGTTTTTACCAAAAAACTAAAAAAGGAATATGTGCAGGCATAAAACTGACAAGCTAACCAAGACCCTTAAAATCAATAATATTTTGTTTAATGGCATAGCCAAAATATGCAACCCTAAATACCAAATGATTTGACTTCAGATGTGGGTAAAGGAAAAGCAGGTCGGCCACAATAGGATCCGATCCTCTGTGTTCCTAGGTGGGTATTCATTGACTGGAAGCTAAAGAACTCAGTCATAAGGATGATGGTTATGATTTTCAGTGCACAGCACACGGTAGCAGGAGCAGAAAACAGCTTTACGAGAAAACACTCCACCTGAAAAGATGGTAATACTTGTCCAGTTTAAAGATTAGAAGATTCTCGTCAATAAACTATAGAAAAAATAATTGAAAGAATCTTGGGATTCTTGTAAGCATATTTTCAAGACCCTAATATTCCTATGTGCTTCTTTGACTTTATAGCTGATCCTAATACTTTTTGTGCATTTTTTATGTTGTCTCATTATAAGATACAATTTTGTAAAAATAAGGCTTGACCAAGACAACCTTCCTATAATAGAATCTACTAATATTAACAAAGGAGGTGAGGGAATTGACCTAAATATCCAAGTTAAGAACCAGGGAGTTAAAACTTTGTGTTGTCAGCAGGGGAAGGGTGTTGGGAGGTTCAGACCCTCTGATCACTTAGTGTCTAGTCAGTAACAGGTCAGCAATTACTGTCAGCTGAACTTCATATTTTCTGAGGCAATACCGTTTGTAGAAATATAATATGAGCCTCATAGGTAATTTTAAATTTTCTAGTAGCTACATTAAAACAGGTAAAAAGAAACAGATGAAATTAATTGTTATAGCATATTTTAATACAGTATAACCAAAATATTATCATTTCAACATATAATCAATATTTGAAGTTATCGATAATATATTTTGCATTGTCATTTTTAATACCACGTTTCTGAAATTCAATGTGTATTTTACACTGACAATCCACCTCAATTCAGACTAGCCCCATTCCAAGTACTCAATAGCCCCATGTGGCTGGAGAGGCTACCGTACTGGGTAGTGCAGTCCTAAGATCTCAAAATGGTAGTGAAATTCCAAATAGAAAGCATCACGTATTGGATATATTGTATGATGAATCGAATTTTCAAAAACATCCAAATGTTTTCACATATGTCTTATTAAATTATTTATAGAGCATTACAATCATCTTTAACTGAAGAAAAGTCATTGCTATATTTTTAAAAGAATATTTGATGTTGGGAACACTAAAAATTAAGAACAAAAAGGGTTAAAGATAGCCATTCATTAATTTTTGTGGTAGAATGCTTCAGTCCGACAGAACTCGAAGGTCAATATTTTGGAATAACATGGGTCATTTCCAGCTCTGAAAAAACTGAAAGCTCTGAGAGCAAAATCTGATGGGATCAGGGTGGGACGGAGAAAGAGGAGGGAGAGGGAGGGAAGAAAAGAGCAGCAGGAGGCTGTGCCAAGGACAGAGAGAGGACCCTGGTGGAAGGAGGCAGGGCTTCTTCATTACAGCTCTGCCAAGAACCAGTCCTGACATTGAGCGAGTTTGTGCCTCCGCACAGCCTGATCGCACTGGTCTGTGGTTATTTACGGCTCTGACCCTTTCTTCTCTATATTCACAAGAGACACATCCAAAGGCATAGTTCATCCTCTCCTCTGGCTCATGATGGGTACTGATCAGCAGGGCCTGCCCACACAGTGGCACAGGCCATAACCTCGACGATCTGTGCAGTGTCTTCTGCCCCACAATGTCCCCTCCACTTTCTGTCACGATGCCTGAAGTCCACGGAGAGCCTTCCTTTGGGTAAGGGTGATGTTTTCCAAACTTCAATTATTTGATTATGCCTGTCATTGTTTTTGCCATATCTGTACACCACCTATACTATTGCTTATTTAATATATTTTCTTCAAATAAACTCCCCCCCTTTTTTTTTACAAAAATTCACTTATTAAAGAAACTCTATATCATGATCAAACAGTAAAACCAATGTGATTTGCTGTAAATAGAAAGTTATCTTGAAAATAACACCACCATTATCATTTTAAATGGCTACATATATAACATCTAAAATCATGTTTCCTACCACCAGTAGTGCAATTGCCACTAACTGGGAATCACTGGATTGAGGAACTATCCCCCAAAAGCAACTGCTAAAACATGAATATCAGAGAGCAGATATCTAGCCTTCACAAATACTAGTTAGCTATGAAAATTGCTTGTGCAGGGAATAGCATTTAGGTCAGAGCTCTTAGTCTTTATTGTGCATACGAATCACCTGGGAAACTTATTTAAAAGATAGATTTCTGGGTCCCATACCAGACTGAGTGGATTTAGTAGAATTGGTTGGGCCCAGAAATCTGCATTTTTATCAAGCTCTTTGGGTGATTAGGATTTAGTGGGTCAGCAAAACACACTTCAGGAAACCCTGGGACACAAAACCACAAGCCAGTAGGAGATGTGGGAACCTATGCCATGGGGAATAGCCCTGGGACAGCAGCAGGACTCCAATACACAGGAGAGGGAAGGGCAGAGGACCTGGATCTGAAGATTAGCTCCATCAGTTCCACTGGGCCCTGGACTGCACACTTCCAGATGCATAGGGCTTAATGCAACAATCCATTCGCTTCAGCATAAACCCAGCAACAAAATCATTGCCCTGTGGATAGCTATCAATCAACCACATGTATCAGCTCTACATGGAATATTTCTGTAGAGGGTCCTTTTGGTTTTCCTCCTCTTTCAGAGAAGATAAAGGTCATGTGTTTATTATGTAGAGTACTGAGGATCTATATAAAACTTTCACTTAATCACAAAATGCTAATTCATTATGTTGTATGTGAAAGAGATGAGATTTAAGCTTGGTGTAAAAAAGAGAGTGAGAGGTTATGGGATTGGACGCCTTCCAGCGAAGTGAAGTGAATCAGAATGGATCTGATAAGAAATAAGGTTATTCCTAACGAGAGTCCTCCAGGTGAACGCTGCCTCTGCCAATGCACCAAGCCCAGGCAAAAAACCCTCAGCAGGAGCCTAGCTACAATTTCTTTCTGGTTTCCCCTTATTTCACACCAGATATTGTAGCCTGCTGTGTAGACGGCTTCCTAGATTGCCCTTAGTGACCCCTGCCTCCTGGCACCCATGCCCTTGTGTAATCCCCTTCCCTGCCATGTGGGCTGAACCTAGTGACTTGCTTCTGACTTACAGAATCAGCAAAAGGGATGAGATGTCACCGCTGAGATTAGGATCTAAAACTGACTTCCACCTTGCTCTGGTTCTTGGTGTTTGCTCGCTCACTCACTCGAGCCCAGCTGCCATGCTGAGAGATGCCCCAGAGATAGGCCCACATGGCAAGGGACTAAGGGCAGAATATTATTTTCTGTTGCTGCTATAACAAATTACCATGAAGTTGGTGGCTTGAAACAACAGAAAGTTATTCTCTCAGTTCTGGAAGCTACAAGTCCGAAATCAGTTTCACTGGGCCAAAATCAAGGTGTCGGCAGGGCTGTGCTTCCTCTGGAGGCTCTGGGGGGAGTCGGTTCCAGCCTCTTTCAGCTTCTGGTGGCTGCCACATCCCTTCTCTCGCAGCTGCGTCCCTCCAGTCTCTGCCTCTGTTGCCTCCTCTCTGTGTCCACTCTCCCTCTGCCTCTCTCTCATGGGGACACTTCTCATGGCCTTAAAGGGCCTGCCCAGAGAGTCCAGGATAATCTCATCCCAAAAGTTTTAATGTAATCTCATAGGTAAAAACTTTATTATGGCAAATTTTCTGTGTGTTTTACCACAATTAAAAAAGAATTTTAACTTTACCATATCAGATAACATTCACAGATTCCAGAAATTAGGACCTCACATCTTTGGGGGCCACCGTTCAGCCCACGACAGGCAGCTCCAGGCCACAACCAGGGAGGATCTGAGGATCTCAGCTGAACATGCGCGGAACTGAGGCCTGCGACAACCACTGGGGTGAACTTGGCAGCAGATCCTTGGCCAGCCCAGCCTTGAAGCCACTGCCGCCCAGCTGCAGCCCTGATGGCAGCCTCGTGACAGACCCTAAGCCAGAGAACCCACTTGAACCATGCCCAGATTCTTCATCCATAGAAACTGTGAAAAAATAAATGCTTTTTTTAAGCAACTAATTTTTGGCATAATTTGCCACACAGCAACAGATAACTAACTATTGCTGTTCTAAAGGCTCATAAAATGCTAATTCATTATATTGTATTCACATCTAAGATGACAATTGAGCCGAAACTATTTTAGTAATGAATGGAGACAATCTGATACCATAACACGAGTTAGAAAAAGCCTACTTACTGGGCAACTTTAAGCTACAGAGTGAGAAAAAGCCCACTTACTGAGCAACCTTAAGCAAGTTGTTTAACTTCTCTGAGCCTTTGTTTCCACTTGTGTTAGATGGAGATAATGACACTTTCCCAACTGTATTTTTGATAATATTTAATAAAATGACAAAGGCAAAGCACCTAGTTCAGGATCTGGCAGATAGCAAATGCTCAATAAATAGTAGCCTATATTATTTTCCTGGACCTTAAGAAAATATATATGTTAAAATAAAATAGCATTAAATGTATTTTAGACTTATCATTAGATTTGTTAATGAAATTATGGTTTCTCTAAGGTCAATTATTTGGTGTTATAAAAAATGAAAAGCATCTAACAGTGAACTCTTTTGTATCTATGGATCACACCGGCTATACTCTGGGCACCCTTTTTATGGCCAATCCTATAAGTAATAGAAAGACGGAGTCAGAAAGTGAAGGAATAAAGAAATCAAAACCAAATTGTTTTAGCTACGGTCAGTGAAAAATTTATTGGAGGAGAGAGATGATCTCATCACTTAACAAGAGTAAACCAATAAAGATCTTGAAGTCAAGTACGAGCCTGGGAAACAGCTCAGAGACCGATGGCAGGACCAGTTAGCAGCCAGGGCAGAGTGAAGAGGCCAAATCATGTGGACAGCTGAGGGTTCATTTTCAGAAACATTTTGTGGGGCAAGAGGCTACAGGCTAGTGGTGAGGACATTAAAAGATGTGGAAGCCAGAGAACCAAGGACACATTCTCTCGTTCTCATTGAAGGTTTGGTTTGCAGTCTCATCCCTGAACTTGATGAGCACTTAACTGTTGGTCTCTCCTCATCCCTGATAGAAAGAATCCTATTGGGTCATCTCCCAGGTCCCCTCCAGCTGACAGTCATGGTTTCTGTCCATTGCAACAGGGATTATTCCCCGACACGTGTGCGAGGGGATCGACGGCTTTCAGACGAACGATGAAATGTGCTGGTTGCAGTTAGCTGCGGTTTGGCTTCACCTTCTGCTCCTTTTCTGGGGTCAGTGTGCTGCTGCTCACGTAGGCAGAGAATCAGCGCTCAATGCACGAGAGAAAAGGAACCCAAAAGACAGGTTTCCGAAGGGCTTTGCACGGTTTGATAATATATTTCCTCCCTAACCCTGGCAGGAAGTGACACTGGGGCACCTGACCTTGAGTACTGAGATGGAAAACTGATGTCCTTTGGATGAAGGTTTTAAAGGCACACAGCAGTCACATGCACATAAAGGTTCTGGAATTTATGAGGAATTAAGGTTTAAGAGGAGAAAGTGGCCAGGTGTAGTGGCTCATGCCTGTAACCCTTGCACTTTGGGAGGCTGAGGTGGGAGGATCGCTTGAGGCCAGGAGGCTGCAGTGAGCTATGATCACACCAGTGCACTCCAGCCTCAGCGACAGAGCGAGACCCTGTCTCAAAAAAAGAAAAAAGGAAAAAGAGAAGAACAAAAGAAATCATTCATTCCTTTTCCAAAGTATTAAATATTTACTGGCTTTTTTTTTTTTTTGAGGATTTCCTTGTTGCCTCCCCTATAAGCCTAGATGTGCGTGCACAGACGCCACCTTTCCGTTCCTTTTGGCCTTGGCCTCCTCGCACCGCCCCCCCACTCCCCCAGCCGCCAGCAGCCGGCCCAGAAGCCCTTGCGCTCGCAGTTACCTGGCAACAGCCAGGATCATGCCACAACGACAACACCGCGGCAGTGGAGCCCAGAGAGAGCTGCCTCTTCCACAATCTAAGCAAAGGAAGAGGAGCACATGGCTCTTTTTTCTCAATGGCTTTTCATCCTCACCCGTACTGGTTTCTGAATCACACATCCCCTACTCCAGCTCCAACCCTCAATTTTTATCCTCACCTGGTAAAAGTAGCCTCCAGTTGGAGAGTTTAGTAACCAGGCACAGAGATTCACATGGAATAGTGTGCACTTAGGGAGATTCAGCAATCACCACCACCAGCCCTTAACTCCAGGGTAGAACGCTCAGGAGTTAATGAATGCTAGTTTCCATCTGTGCACATGTTGTGTTCCAATCCTAGGATGTATTTTGACCACCCAACTGTCCTGCTATAATAGAGTCCTAAATGCTGGGTACTGAGAAGCACTGACTAGCAATTCTCTTACTTCTTGCCCTCCTAGCTACCGTCCTACAGTGAGTGCTACCGGAGAGCGGGACTGCACGCTGTCTAGTAATAGCTGAGGTTTACTGATGCTTACTCTGTTCTGGGCTTTGTGTGGAACCCTGTACAGACAAATCTAACTTTCAAAATAGCCCTATGAGATCAATAATATCATTATCTCCATTTCACAGATAAGAAAAACTGAGGCTCAAGGTGACTATCAAAGGTCTTCCATCTATTAAGAGCAGGGCCAGGATTTGAACTTATTTCAGGATTTGAACTCATGTTATTAATTACATTTTTATGTAGTTAAAAGGTGAAAGATGGTAGGATTTGCTAAGAGGGAGCCTGGATGTTAACGCAGAGATGAAGATTACCCAACTAAAAGAATCAAAGGATAAAAATTAAATATTTTAAAGTCACCAAATGGAATTTACTAAGAAAAACTTATTGTTCAGTTAAAGTGGGATTACATAGTAAGAGAGGCTGATCAACCTCTTTCAGCAGAATCCTGGAAAACTATGTAAACACCCACAGGCCTTCCAGGATTTTAGTGCCAACCTACTGGGAAGATGACCCCTGAAGACCCCGTCGTCCTCATCATTCCATGATTCAAAGAGAAAAGCAACATGACCTTGTGAGTCAGTGCAAACAGCATGGGAGTTGAAGTGAGAGGACCAGAACTGAAGTCCTGGCTAAGTTGTCCACTCACTTTGTGACCTCAAAAAAGTCAACTGAATAAACATTCATTAGGCCTATGTCTTGCACCACATACTAACTTAGGATTTGAGGAAACAAGATCATCAGACTTAGGCCATGTCCTAAAGTGGGTCATGGGCTCATGGAGCAGAGAGAATTGTGGACAATTTCCTATGTTTTCCTTATATATAGACTAAGAAAACTAATAGCAATTCTTAGCATTATTGTGAGCATCAAACAAGGTAGTGTTGTGGCCAGGTGCAATGGCTCACATCTGTAATCCCAGCACTTTGGGAGGCCAAGGTGGGAGGATCACTTGAGGCCAGAAGTTCAAGACCAGCCTAAACAACATAGCAAGACCCCATCTCTACAAAAAAAATTGAAAAATTAGCAAGGTGCAGTGGCATGTACCTGTAGTCCCACCTACTCAGGAGGCTGAGGTGGGAGGATCGCTTGAGCCCACGTGTTTGATGTTGCAGTGAGCTATGATGACACCACTGCTCTCTAGCTGTGGCTACAGAGTGAGACGTCTCAAAAAAAAAAAAAAAGTAGTGCTGTGAAAAGGACTCAGGTACTGTGTAATATGTCATGCAAAGTTAGTGGTGATTATTAATGCTAAGACTGAACTCTTAAAATAATTCATAGGTATTATCGTGGTTATTGCTCACATAATATGATCCCTATCAACCTCTGCAGCTTCATTTCCTACTAGTTCTCTATTCTCCTTCTTGGTTGAACAGACCAGAATATTCCTGTCTCAGGGTCTTTGTACTGCTTGAAATGTACTTACCCCAGTTATCTCAATGGCTAATTCCTTCATTTCGTTCAGATCTGTGCTGAAAAGTTACACTCCCCATAGAGGGCCTCTCTACTCACCATATCTAAAATAGAAAACATATTGTGTATACACACAATCCACGCACATAAACATGTATACATATATGCACATAATACACACATGTGTACATATAGGCATGCCATACACACATACCCATACACATACACACATATACATATATGCATACACACACATATAGCTCTCTATTTCCTTATCCTGCTTTATTTTTCTTCAGAGTGCTACCTCTCCCTAAAACTATGTTTTTATATGCTTGTTCACATTTTTTATCTCACTCCCCCACTGGAATGTGAGTTCTGTGAGAGCCGGGACTTTGTCTTGTTCTACACTATAGTTCCAGTGTCCAGAACAGTTCCTGACTTATAACACATGCTCAATAATTCTTGAGATATAATTCACATACCATACAATTCATCTTTTTAAAATGTACAATTCAACGGTTTTTAGTATACAGTCATGCTGCATGATGATATTAATGAAGGATCGCATATAAAACTGCGGTTCTGTAAGTTTATAGTGGAGCTGAAAACTCCCTATTGCCTAGTGACATCACAGCCATTGTAACATTGTAGCACAGCATGTCACCTTTCTATGTTTAGATATATTTATTGACACAAATACTACTGTGTTACAACTGTCTACGGTATCCAGTACAGTAACATGCTGTGCAGGCTTGTAGCCCAGGAGCAACGGGCTATACCACATAGCCTAGGTGTGTCGTGGGCTATACCACCTAGATTTGGGCAAGTACACTCTATGATGTTCCCACAAAGATGAAATCACCTAATTTGCATTTCTCAGAACATATTCCTATGGTTAAGCCACACATGACTGTATTCACAGAGTTGTCCAGTCATTACCACAATCAATTTTAGAACATTTTTGTCACCCCAGAAAGAAAGCCATACCAATAGCAGTCACTCCGCATGTCCCCTTAAGTCACCCTACCACTCCCCACCCTAGCCTTAGGCAACCACTGATCTACTTTGTCTCTATAGATTTGCCTATTCTGAACGTTTCATATAAATGAAATCATTAATATATGGTCTTTTGAACATGAAATTTTGATGAATGAATGAATTGTTGAATCCAATTCTTTGCCACATCCTCTAGATATAAATAGCCCTTCAGAAAAGTTTCTTTCCATGAGTTTTGAACAATCTAACATTCAATCTGGGAGACAGAATTGGTCTGGCAAAAATACAGCAAAAAATTCTCATTTATTCATGGTGTGCTTTTGCTTGGTTTTTTAATTGTGACATTTTGACAGGTGTTGAACAGAAGCTTCCCTTGCCCTATCAACAGAAAAAAGGAAGAGTTGGCAGAACAAATAAACGCTTAAAATGAAATTCTGAAGGGCCTATTTATTTACTTAAGAGAATCAACTGTTTTCAAACACTATGAATTAGAAGTGATTTCGCTCTAATCTAAGCAAAGGCCAGTAAGCCTTGTACTCTGATATGTTGATTACAAATCATTCTCTATTCATTAAAGCAGGACCTTGATCAGACAACTTTGGTAGACATAATTCCATGTATCCATGGACTTGAAAGTAATAAAATGGCCTTTTATTATTTACAATCATTTCATAATTGACTTCACCAACCAAACTGGCTTCCCCCTTCAATTCTATTAAATCAGTAAGATACTAATGCATAGATACACTCGTCTCTAATAAACATTGTTAAACCATTTGTATAAGAGCAACTGACATGAGAGTATAAGTTAAACTATGAAAGAGGTTCTTAGAATTGGAATGGAACTTTAGGTCATTGGGTATAACCTCTTACTCAGTGCTGAACTCCTTGCCATAGATTCCCTGGCTTCAATGCACCCCAGAGATAGGAAAAACATCATTACTTGATGCAGCCCCCACCATCATTCCAAACATCTTTGATGTTCAAATATTGTTTTTTCTAATAAATTCCCCAAGCATCCTAAAGATTTCTCCCACATGTACATGATTCTCTCCCTGCACTGACCTTTTTTAGTCCAAGCTCTGCCCTCTAGGTAAATGAAAGGAAGCCGCTTTCCTCCTGTCCAGGGCAAGTGAGTCCCTCAAATATCTGAAGACCCCTTGCCTGTCTGTCTAGGAATTCTCTCCTGGGCTAAGCAGCCCCCAAGCCATCTCACAGCTCGGTTTTTGGAACCCTTCTCCAAGACACGCCCGCACGACTGCCACACGACTGCTACCCCCGCTGCCACCTTTCTGATCATCCACCAATTCATTACTATCCCTCAGTACAAACCTGCAATACGGGCATTTAACGGTGAAACTTCCCAATGTGTTTCAAATGAAAAATGGGCTATATAGGCCTTCTGTTAATTGCTAAAATAACATTTTAAATGAAAACACAATGCATATGATGTTGTCAAGAGTATATAAATGAAAACTTCCCAACTTAGAACTTCTGTAGATTTTTCACATTCATTTGTGGTCAGGAACTCCTTTGAGCTCAAATAAATATATTCCATTTCAACCAAGGACAATATCCAGTTAGGAGCTCTGACCTGCATCTCCTATCTTTAGACACATGTAATTTAAACCGAGAGTATCGTGAATTGAACAAGAAGAGCCAGAGCTCTGTGGGCAGCTGTGAAAACAAAAGCAATAATACCAAGCTACTTTTATCCATTTAAGTTGGAGCTTAAAGGAGAAAAAGTAAATTTCAGTGTGCTTCCCATTTAAAGATGACACACAAAGAATGTTTTGTGTTTTCCCAAGTCCTTCCAGTGGTTAATCAGTGCTGTAATATACGGGGTAGAACTGACAGCCTATTTTTGTCAGAGCCACAGAAGCTCTATCTTAATGAGTATATTGCAGATTAAGGTCTGATCTGTTTCCATCCTATACTTGCAAACACAATAACCATTTCACTGAGAAGTGAGCCAGTTTGGGGGGCTTGGATCCCACCAACGATGGACACTACTTAATTTCCAGTCAGGGAGACATCTCTGGCCCAAGAATGGAACAAGCAAAAGGCATAAGCAGGTCCCTTCCAATAGGCAATGCATGCAGAAAAGAAAGCAAGTATTGAAATTTAGTCCAAGCCATGTTTAAATCACAGCTCTACCATTTTCTTTTTTGTTTCTTCTTTTATCTTTTCCTGGCTCTTTTTATTTTTATTTATTTATTTTGGTATTTTTTGTTTTTTTAAATTTTTAAAAAGTTGACAGATAACATATGGTTTTTTTGTGTGGAACATGATGTTTTGAAGCACATATACATTGTCAAATGGTTACATCTAGCTAGTTAACAAATGCATTCCCTCAACTAGTTATCATTTTTTTATGATAAGAGCATATAACATCCACTTTCTTTACATCTTTCAAGAATATAATGTATCATCATTTACCATAGTCACCTTCCTGTATAATAGATCTCTTGAAATTTATTCTTCCTACCTCACTGTGGCCAACATCTCCCCATGCCCCACACCCCTAACCACCCCCACCCCTGGTAACCACCATTCTGCTCTCAGTTTCTATGTGATCAACTTTTATAGATTCCTCATGAGTGCAGTCAGGAAGTGTTTGTCTTTCTGTGCCTAGCTTGTTTCACTTAACATGACATCCTCCAGGTTTATCCAGGTTGTTGAAAATGGCAGGATTTCATTCTTTTTTGTGGCTGAATAGTATTCCATTGTGTTTATATATCACATTTTATCTATTCATCCATTGAAGGGCACTTAGGTTGATTTCATATCTTGGCTATTGTGAACAGTGCTGTGACAAACATGAGAGTGTAGGTATCTCTTTGACATACCGATTTCATTTTCGTTGGATATATACCCAGTAGTGGGATTTCTGGATCATGTGGTAGTTTTATTTTTAATTTTTTGAGGAACCTTCATACTGTTTTCCATAATGGCTGCACTAATTTACATTCCCACCAACAGTGTATAAGGGTTCTTTTTTCTCCACATCCTTGTCAGCATTTGTTATCTTTTGTCTTTTTGATAGTGGTCATTCTAACTGGGGTGAGGTGATAATCTCATTTGTGGCTTTAATTTGCATTTCTCTGACAATTAGTGATGTTGAGCGTTTTTTCATATACCTAGTGGGCATTGTATGTCTTCTTTTGAGAAATGTCTAGTCAGGTCTTTTGCCATTTTTTTAATTGGGTTAGGTTTTTGTTTTGTTTTGTTTTGTTTTTGTTTTGCTATTGAGTAAAGTTCCTTATACATTTTGAATATTAAACTCTTCTCAGATGTTTAGTTTGCAAATATTTCCTTCAATTCTATAGGCTGTCTTTTCATTCTGTTGATTCTTTGGCTGTGTAGAAGCCTTTTAATTTGATGTAATCCCATTTGTCCATTTTTGCATTTGTTAGCTGTGTTTTTGAGGTCTTATCCAAAAAATACTTGCCCAGACCAATGTTTTGAAATACTTCTCCTATATTTTCTTCCAATAGTTTCATACTTTCAGGTCTTACATTTAATTCTTCAATCCATTTTGAGTTAATTTTTATATATGGTGAGAGATAGGGTCTAATTTTATTCTGCATGTGGCTATCCAGTTTTTCCAACACCATTTATTGAAGAGACCGTCCTTTCCCCATTGTGTGCTCTTGGTACCTTTTTTCAAAAATCAGTTGGTGGTAAATGCATGGATTTATTTCTGGGCTCTCTATTCTGTCCTCTTGGTCTATGTGTCTGTTTTTATACCAGTACCATAGCTAGGTAGTGTACTTTGAAATCAGGCAGTGTGACGTCTCCAGTTTTGTTCTTTATCTTCAAGATTGCTTTGGCTATTTGGGGTCCTTTGTGATCCCATAGGAATTTCAGGATTTTTTTTTTCCATTTCTGTGAAGAATGTTCTTGGTATTTTGATGGAGATTGCACCGAATCTTCAGCTCTACCATTTTCTGATGAATGACTGAGGAAATTACTTTAACCACCCTCAGTCTTTCCTCATCTCCAAATGGGGCTTTTAATACCAACCTCAAAAGATTGTTGTGAAAATTTAGGTAAGATACTACACATACAATGCGCTAAACAGGGCCAGGCACATAGTAGATGCTCATTAGTAGTAACTAATAAATGATAGATCAGAAAATTGCTCCATGAATGCAGAATTCGAACACAGGGTGTGGGATATGTTTAGGGGCTCTTTCTCTTGGGCTATGAGGCCTAATAAATTGCCTCTTTTTGCTCTGTCTAAAGAACTGGGACCAGTGAGTGAGAACAGCCTGCCCTCTT
>CM052450.1:8488736-8503967 GCA_028533085.1 Varecia variegata | reverse complement strand
CACATAGATAAATAGAATTTAAACAAGAAACCATTTCAAACAGTACTGAAGGGCACACTGAAAAACAAGTCCCACCAGCCCTTTCCCAGAGAAGTGGTTGGTAGCTGCTTGGCGTGCACCAGTACGGGCGGGCACAGTTGTTAAAATGTTTCAGTACTTTCCTACAGGTTGGTAAATAGCCACTGCTCCAAGCCCCTGAGGTGCTGCTCCCAGAGTTTTGATTCATCACTAAAGGATCAAAGCATAGATACTAGGGGACCTTCGAGATCCCTCCAGCTCTAAAGCCAGCATCCATCCCTGTCTGCTGTCTGTCAATGCTGAACCAGCTGTTAAATATTTTGAACATCAGTGGTATCCTTCCAGAAATATTTATGCATATAGAGGTATATCCCTACACATACCTCTTTTTTCTCTTTTAATACAAATGGAAAAATTGAATAAATATTGTTCTGCATTTTGCTTTCTTTGCACCTACTTGATCCACTTTTAAATGAATGGCTAAATATAGATTGTATGGTTTTCTTTGGGAGATAACATAATTTAGGCTATAGCTAAGACACCTAATCTGAGAAATGAAGTGCAGGAATGAAGAGGGAGACTTTGGAATAACCTCTGGGAGCTTTCCATTAGGCTCTGATGAATCTAGCCCATGGAGACCAGGGAAACGACTCTGAAAGCTGAAATCCGAGCACCCTCGTCCAGGCTAACAATGTCTTGAAGCCTTAGGCAGGAGGAATAATCTGCCCAGAAGAGACCTTAGCCTCCCAGAGCCCAGATTATTAGCACCTAAATTCAGCGGTTACCCAGAATTATACCAGCCTTGGGTGGAAGCAAGTTAAATTTCAATTTCACTTACCTCACTGAATTTTGTCCAGGGAGTTTTTCTTTCATTCAAAAGGGACAGAAAATGAAGTTCTTCATAAAACAGCTAAAATATATTTCCCCTAATTGTCCCATCTTTACCTCAATTGCTGAAGGAAGCATGGAGTTTTATTTATGAGAGAGAAAATACTTATAAACTAAATTTGAACATGATTTTTAAGTATACTTTACATATCAAAAAGTCAAGACCACCTGGTATACTCTTCTTATAGACAAAGTCTATCTTCCAAACCCAAATAACCAGTATTTGGGAGGGGGAATTAATTTTCCACGTCTAATTTCTATGTTTCTATACATCTTTTTTCTTTAATTTTAGTATTAATGACAGAGAGAGAGAGAGAGATTGAAGAAGAGCATTTAAAACTGAAGATGTAAACTGCATAGGTTTTTGGAGGAGGAGGACAAAGAAATGAGAAAAGAAAAATATTACCTAATAATTTTTTTGTTTCCTGATAACCCCAAAAACTTTCAGTCTAGAAAAGATTCATAAAAGAGAAAACAATTTCTGCTGGTAGACTGTCACCTAGTGGTGAGTTTCCTACCTTATTTACAATATAAACAGCTACTGAGATTTGGGACGCTTTCAGAAGACATGCTTATCACTCTTTTGAGAGTGATAAGCATGGGGAACCTTTTATAGTACTGTCACAAGTAGAATATATTAATAACTCACCTGTGTGCTTCCCGAAGGTCTAATGTTCATGCAAGCAATAGCTGATATTGGCTGAACATCCTTCCAGAGGAAGTTTTGCCTCTGCAATTATTTGAATATTGTCAAAGAAGCTCTGCCATATAAAATGAACATAATATATTAACTTTTTCTTTTGTTTACAGCCTGTGGTACCCTCAGTGTTCTCCTTGCTAATAGTCACACGAGGTCCATATTTTCAAAGGTTTTCTCCATTTTTAGGTGGTGACCACACTACCCCCTGGCCACATCAGTCTAGAGATACAATTCAGGAAGAGGGTCACCAACTCGGCAATGAGGCAACTTTCCCCAGATTGAATCCATGCCAGGAATCTCTCCTTCTTGGTCTCTAAGAGACATTATGGTCCTCTTCATCCGTAGCGTGTCCTCAGGTGCTCCCTGATTTCCCACTTTTTGTGTCACACTATCCCTCTTGACCTGGAGGGTCCCTACTGTTGTATTCACCCCAGTCGACAAGGAGGAACCGTCCTCCCATCAGTGCTAAAGTCTATGTCCAGGCCACAGACCTAGCATGCTGCTCTCAGTGATCAGCATCCACTCTGCGTGCCATTCTACTTCAACTGTTTATGGAGTGCAGGCACTATATGGTCACATGGAATGGAAAAAACAGACTAGAACCACACAAATAAATTGTGCTCAGAAGGGTGTGTTCACTGGGTGTTAGGAGGAGGGACTGGGACCTAGACTGGGAGGACATGAGCGAGGTCCCCCAGGGGAAGGTTGCATTTGAGCCAAGATCTGAAGGGTAAGTAGAAGTCAGCCGGGTGAAAAGCATCCTGGGCCTATGCAAAAGCCCCAGTCTTGGTAAGGACTTGGCATTTCTGAGGAACTGAACAGAGACCAGAATGCTATAAACTAACTCCACCCAAAAAAAGAACGCCATGAAATTCCAGGAGGTTTAAAATCTGAAGCCACAACATCTACATTATTTGTAATAGCTAAAAAGTGGAAAAAACACAAATGTCTATCAACTGATTAATGAATAAATAAAATGTGGTATAGCCATAAATGGAATATTATTTGGCTATAAAACAGAATGAAATACTGATTCATGCTACGATATGGGTAAACCTTGAAGACATTATACAAAATGAAATAAGACAGATGCAAAAGACCACATGATATATAATTCCATTTATATGAAATGTCCAGAATAGGCAAATCTACAGAAATAGAAGATTACTGGTTGCTTAGGGCTGGAGGGTGAAAAGGGGGAATGTAAAAGGGAGTGACTGCTAATGGCTGTGGGTTTTTCTTGGGGGGGGGTGATGAAAATGTTCTAAAATTGATTGTGACAATGGTTGCACAACTCTGAATATACTAAAGACTATTGAACTACTGTACACTTAAAATAGGAGAATTGTATAATATGTGAACTATATCTCAATAAAGCTGTTATTAAAAAACATCTGGAATCACAGATCCCAGGTTAAGAACACCAGATATGGAAATACATCTCTTCTGTTCAACTCATTTTTTCCTTCTAGCCCTTTCTCCTTAAGAACCCAGTATGTGTTCATGGAAGGGCTAATCCAGGAGACAGTAGAGCATGGCTGCACTGTACTGCCCTCAAAACTGCCCCTTCCTGGGACCCCAAACAGTTCTCTAAAACCAAGCTTATGCACAGGATTTTTCCTCTCTCAAGAGATAGCCCTCTAATAGTTGGCACTCACCCTCAGAAGACTAACCCTAAAGGACAAGGGTTTTTGTTCTGGGGCCAGCAATATCAGTCCAACTTCTATTCTTGGCCTATTCCCTTTTTTGAAGATCTCTGGACTTTGATGCAAAAATAAACCCTACCTTTTCCATCAGCCCCACTGACATACCCATACAAGCCAGAATTTCCAGAAGTAACTCTCATGCGCATGACCTGGTTACATGCTCTTTATGCTGAATGGAAAAGACTCTTGCTCAGATCTTTTACTGGTCTGCAATGAATAGCAACACTTCAAGATCCAACTTAGGAGTCCTTCCTTCATGGGTGTTTGCCAAAGTGACAGTGTTTCAGCTGTTGAAAATCCATTTCCTCTATTCTGGTAAAGGCATCCTTACCAGAAGATGGGGGAACCTTTCTGAGGGGCCACCCCTCACCCACAGTTCAGAAGCCTGTGATGGGGCTCCACTTTCTGCTCCAAGGGTGGAACACGTGGCTAGTCTGACCAATGTCAGTACACCATATCCTCCAAGCTCTTTCCCCTACACCAGTGTGTTTCAAACTTGAATTGTAGTGAACAAAATCTGTTCTGAGATGCTGATATATTTTTTTTTTAAACAAAGGAGAGTTGAAGGGAATGATATCTCCAAATCCCACCCTCTATCTGTTTCAAGACAGGTAAGCACTGCACTCTGCGCTGTGAGAAAAAGGAATAGGACATGGTGCCTGTCTTGAACACCTTGCAGTAGAGTTGGGGGCAAGAAATAAAAGCATGATAAGTTAAATAGTGATGATTAAATAATACCAGATAATAATAGAAGAAATATCACAGCCCTACCACTTAGAAAAGGGTTCAAGGACTGCAGTCTGGTACTGAACCTCTTACTGCCTCTTCTTTTGCTAAGCCCTACTCACGGTCTGAGACTTAGGTTGGCTGTAACCTCCCCCAGAAAGACCTTTCTAAAACACTTTCTTGCTTCATATCACACACACACACAGGTACACGTGACACCCCTCAGCCCAGATTAGAGTCCCCCTCAGTGTTCCTATACTGTCTCTGTGCAGGTCTATTAGTGCACTTACCATATTGTTAAAGATCCGTGTCTCCCCCACACTTCACAGTACAGGCCCTGAATGTTTTAAGGGCATAGAGTGGATACTGTGATGCACCCCCACCCCATTCCCCTGAGACTCCTACCCTAACCTCTTTCCTTCCATCTCGCCTTCCACAGGTGTCAGCCCTGCATCACAGCGCAAGGCTATTCCTGCCTTCTCTGGCTTCCTCTCCCAGGAAGTCTCTTGCACATCTACTCCCATCCTAGTATTCAATTCTTAGCAAGCCCTAACATGTTACTATAAGGAATTGCTTTGCACTACCTTATTTATACAAACAGAAGTTTGTTTATGCATTCAGAATATTGATTTATTGGTTGACAATAGTAAGCCTAACCACCTATACATTTGGGGTATTGAAATATTTTGCTTATATTTAAGTGTGACTTTGAAAAACAAATACTTACACTGTCCCATTAAGATATGATATTCTTGTTAACATTACAAAAAAGCAACCAACCAAACAAAAAATATATACTATATATATCCTTAGGAGAACTTGTTTCATGTAACTAGGGCTTTTTCTTTTTCTCGTTCTTTCTTTTTTTTTCCCCCCCTTTTCTTTGCAGGATAACATAAAGTAGTCATTAAAACCACAAGCTCCCAGACAACTTGAAATCAAACCACAGCTCTGTCGCTCATCAGCTCTATGGCCTTCAACGAATTACTTAAGCTCTTTGAACTTCTGTTTCTGATCTGTAAAATGGAATGATGCTTCCTCATCTGTAATATATAAATTATTTAAAAATAGGACCCACCAATGGGATTATTTTGTGAATTAAATGTTAAAATAGCTAAGCTAGAATGACCCAGGCAGAATAAGCACTGAATACAGTACTTATAATTATTAGCTCTTATCTCTGGTGCTGTGTGCAATGAAACAACTATTATAATACATTTAAAAGCACTTTGCAAACTAGAAAGCCCTTTGGAAAATTTATTTTCTTTAAATGAAATAATAAGCATCAGCCATTGCCTTTTATGCAAAATTGAGGTTGAATCACATCAGCAATAGAAAGTGGAGGAGCTGTCTATTGGCTCTGTTGTTGGTTTATTAACATAGTAGAAGATCTCAGAAAATAGACTTGATATTCCTGCAAAATAGAGACATTTTGGTTAAAATAATTATTCTCCAAAAAACGACAGAAAAGCTCCTGTGTTGATAGTGTCAATGGAAAAAAAAAAAGCCAAACTCTGTAAAATAATTTTAAAGAGATTTACTCTGAGCCAAATTTGAGGACCATGACCCTGAGCCACGCCCAGGAAGCCTTGAGCAAGTAGACTCAATATGGTTGGGTTATAATTTGGTTTTATACATTTCAGAGAGACTGGGGGTTATAGGTAAAGTCATAAATCAATACGTGGGAGGCATACATTGGTTTGGCCCGGAAAGGCGGGCTATCTCCAAGTGGGGGCTTAAAAGATTCTTTGGCTTGTAATTGGTTAAAGACATGAAGCTTTGTCTAAAGGCCTGGAATGTTTTAACATAGTTGCTGGTTATCAGAGATAAGCCATCGGCATATATTTGTTGTGTAAATTGAGGACTTGTAGGTTTGTCTTGCATACCCTTAAGGCCTGTTAATGGGTTACAAAGGACGTCCTCAAGAAGGGAGGGGGGGCATGATAAGTCATGTCTGACCTCCTTCCTCCTGGCAGGCAATTTAGTTTTGGGATATTCCTTTGGCCACCAGGGGGTCCATTTAGTCAGCCGGTGGGGGGGTGGTGAGCCTTAAAATTTTATTTTAGTTCACAATAGCTAATCCACTTTAAAATCCGCTCATCTGTCTAACACGAGAGCCTGCAGGGCTGGGTAGCAGCGACGGCAAGGAGAGGGCCGAATCAGGGTTCTCAACACGCCTCTGAAACAGCAGCCCAAACCTCACAACCCAGAACCACGAGACAGCCGGTACTGCAGGGCCCTGGGCAGGAGAAGAAAAGCTAAGACGGGGAAGAGCCCGGCAGCGTCAGCAAGCGGACAGGACGGCTATGCAGAAAAGGCGGCGAGAGAGGTTTGGACACGGGTGGCACCCGGCTGCAAGTTCGGATGCTCCAACCCTCGGAGAGCCGGGGCGGGACGCCCACCTCGTGCAGGTAACACCCGGGAGGAGTAAACTCCAGGTGTGCAAATGTTTGGGAGTTTCGGGCCGGAGGCGCTGCGCACGCCCTGGGTGGAAGCGACGAACTACAATCCCCAGGCTCCCCGGGCGCGGCGGCACGTGGTCCTGGGCCCGGCGGCCGCGGCGATAAATAGCGCCCCGCGGGTGGCCGAGCGGAGCTGCGGCGCAGTGCGGAGCGGCGGCCCGGGCGAGCGGACCGACCGACGCCGACAGCCAGGCCACCTGGGCATCGGGCAGCGGGGCGCAGGGGCCTTTCCTCGGGGTGGGTGAGATGGTGGCGACCCGGAGGTAACGGGGGAGGTAGATACGCTGGGGAATGGAGCTGGAGGAGGTGTGAATGCGACACCCTCCCAGCCTGGGGCAAGTGTCCGGACAGACGGTGTCAGAGGGACCCACTCCCGTGGATTCTTACCGACCGTATAGCCGCCGAGTCTCCAAAGACCCTTTTCTCAAAATGATCGGAGTTAACTATTGAGCGGAAGGGAGCTTAATGATTAAATCTAACACACAACCCTTAATTTTAACAGAAATGGGTTGTAATTCCTGCTTTTTTGTTTTGTTTTTGTGTCTCTATTTCCTCTTCTCCAAGTAGGTCTCTCTCTCGTCGTTCTCTTTGCCCAGAGCTACATACTGTCCCTCCCTTTGCTCTCCTTTTACTTCCCTCTGCTCATCCCCAGCTTTTAAACTTTGCCCTTTTAAAAATAATTTGATTTAGGCAGCTTTAATTCTTTGCACACATTGTTCTTATCTGTGGACGGAGGTATAAGATTTCAAAAGTAATACCCCTTCCCCAATGTTTCAGTATTAAAATTCTAAATTCACATCAAAGCCTTAGGCTGGAGAACATCATTTTAACCATTTGCTTTTGATACAAGCTATAAAGAATTTCAAAAGCATAACATTCCCAAGTTTATTTAAAACTCGAATTTTAAAAACATTGATCATTCTCTGTTAAAGTTGTTGAGATCATTTATCCCATGTGTTCCTATAGGAATTTCACAGTTCACAAAGCCAGCAAACTTTACTGTTTACTTAATATATTGCCCTTTTATGAAAACCAAGTGTTTGGGGCAATCAATCTGAGGGTTTAAGAAATTATTTTCAGTTTGGGGAATCAGGGAATTCCCTGGATTTGAAAGTGAGTTTTAAAAGTTGCCTAGGGCTGGGTGCGGTGGCTCACGCCTGTAATCCTAGCACTCTGGGAGGCCGAGGCGGGAGGATCGCTCAAGGTCAGGAGTTCAAGACAGCCTGAGCAAGAGTGAGACCCTCGTCTCTACTAAAAATAGAAATAAATTAGCTGGACAACTAAAAATATATAGAAAAAATTGCCGGGCATGGTGGCGCATGCCTGTAGTTCCAGCTACATGGGAGGTTGAGGCAGGAGGATCACTTGAGCCCAGAAGTTTGAGGTTGCTGTGAGCTAGCCTGATGCCATGGAACTCTAGCCCAGGCCACAGAGCGAGACTCTGTCTCAAAAAAGAAAAAAAAAAAAAGTTGCCTAGGCTGAGGGAACAAAGCAGCCAATGAATAGTGGGCAGGAGCAATAGGAAGTTAGTTCAACTGGGCAAGTGCACTACAGGCATGAAGATTTGAATAGAGACTCAGGCCAGGGAACTGGGTATTTATCCTACTGGCATTTTCTGACCAAGGCAAAGACAAAAATTAGAAATGCCAGTGTTACTGGAGGATTAATCTGTCAGTTTGTGTGGATTGAAGGCAGAAGGGAGAGTGGGGGTTGGGACAGTGATTCCCAACCCCCATCCTACATTCCCACAGTCCCCATGATTTGAATTTTTTAACTAATCAAACTGTATTTAAGTGGTAATTAATTTGATTTCTTTCCATCAAAGACACACATAAAACTGCCACTCTGAGCCTCTGACCATATGCTAAAAATATCAGCGTTACTGCCCAAAGTATGAAATAAGTGCAGCCAAACAGCACAAAAATATGGGAGTCTATTTAGCCTGAACAGCCTAGTACTGTTTGATTTAGGAGACTTTTAATGCTGACTCAAGCTTTCAGGACTTATCAGTTGAACCTTCTTGGGCCCCCTTGGACTTGGGGTCATGCCCATTGGTCTAGATAAGAGGCAAGTTGTAAGAAGGGCAGTAAGGGGGAAAGGAAGGCTTGCCAGGGAAGAAGATAACAATTGAAATGACTTCGCCCCTGAATAGACATGAGTAGTAAGGGTTGGGGAGGAAGTACCAGTAGAGTGGCGATGACTGGGAAAATGATGCCAGTAAGGGAGTTATACTCTGACCATCCTGTACCCATCAGACAAGATTTCATGCAGGGCACTGAATGTGTACTATGTGCCTGGCACTGTTGTTAATTATTTTACATGAATTAATTCATCTAATTCTTTTAACAACCCTATGAAATATGATTACTATTATCCTCATTTACAGAAGGGGAAACTGAAGCACAGAGAGGTCAAGTAACAGGCCTGAGGTCACCCAGCTGGTAAGCGGTGGAGCTGGGATGCAGACCCATGAGGCCTGACTCCAGAGCTGGCCCTCACCCCTCTACAGTAAGGAACAGAAGAGGACATCATTTAGAGCAGCTGTCTCCAACCTTTTTGGCAGCAGGGACCAGTTTCATGGAAGACAATTTTTCCATAGATGGGGCGGGGGGAGGCTGGTGGTGATGCAAGCAATGGGGACCGGCTGTGTAGATGAAGCTTTGACTGCAGATTTAGAGAATGAGATGGCAGGTTCCCTTTGGGTATCGAGTGGACATATTAGTAGGAGTGCCAGGTGAAGATATAGCAGACATAGCATCCATCACATCTGATGCTCAGACATTCCTCTGGGGAGACAGGGCCTATGCTATTGGCCTCCAGGGCTCAGAGGCTAAGTGGCCTGCCCACTGTAATGAAGGTGGTCATAGGAAGTCCAAGGATTAGGGCTACCTGTTATGATTTCTCATCTTGTGTTTTCCCTATAGGCCAGGTGATTACATTTCTCTTTCTAAACTTTTAGTCTCATATTTGAACTAGGAAAAATCAGAGAAATTGTAGTATCCTATAGCTCTAGTAAGACTCTCCTTTATTGCCCTTCAATACAGAGCAAAGCCACGGGTAGGATTTGGGCTTGATTTCAGGAGCAAGCCCTGCTGGAAACATGTCTGTTTGCAAGGGGAGGTATCATGTTGGCTTTCCACAAAAGCAGTAAGTATTTCTCAAGGGTTCATTTGAGCCAGGCCTCTTGGGGGACACAGAAAGAGTAGAAGATGATGTGGTCTCTGTACTTCAGAAATTTATTCTCCTGTTTGGAGAGATGAGATTAACAGTTATAAGACAAGAGCAAACAAAATGAGATAGCTCATAATTAAGTACTACCTCACATGGGTCAAATTTAAGTATAGTGGGCATTGAGTTTTAGATGTGCCAGCGATGTCAGAACTATAACAACCCCTCTTGTTGATCACCTATAGACATCATTGTATTTGCTAGTAAGCCCACTGTCTTTTGTAGAATTGCCATTAAATACTATCTGATGATATTTTACTTTCTTCTTCAACTGTTAGACGTTGCATTTGTGGCTTTGAAGTGCATATGTGGCTTTTTATGTCTTAAAGCCCCCAAAATAATAATGCTTCTATACCTAGCAAGTGTCAGAGCTGGGAGTTGAGCCAGGTAGTCTGCCTGTGAAACCCGGGCTGTTAACCAGTCTGCTCTGTTGCCTCTTGTTGCCTGTGTTGGGTCTTTTACACACATTATGGATAGGTGCACTCTCTGCCAGTAGTAAGGGAGCCGTTGGCCCCAAATGAGTGGTGTGGGTTGACTCTTTGAGCAGTGAGCTTCCTGTCTGGGGAAGTCACCATCCAGCCACAGTCTAAACATCTCATTCAATCACCCACATTCTTCACTTCCCAATTGAACACTAGGCATCAATCAGAGGGCTCAATACAGGGAAGGCAAAGGCTAATGAAACATTCCTTCTTCCGGGAGCCTGATCTACTGGGGAAGAGAGAGGTGAATATGCAGTTTACATGGTTAACTAGAGCCAGGAAAACTGGGCAAAACTGGGAAAAATTAGGATATGAGAGGATAGTTAGGTAAATCTGAAGATAGTTATGTAAATCACAGTGAAACTGTAAAGACTTTAAGTGCTGGGTTTCAGTGCAATTCTAACTTAAAAGAATGAAGCTATGGAAAGAGAACAGAATATTCTTTTTTTATAACCATATTTTAATTTCAGTGATAGTACAGTTGACTCTTGAATAATATGGGTTTGAACTGCATGGGTCCACTTACATGATTTTTTCCAACCAAATTATTCATCTGGGCATGGTGGCTCGTGCTTGTAATGCCAGGAGGATTGCTTGAGGCCAGTAGCTCGAGACCAGCCTGAGCAACATAGCGAGACCCCTATCTCTAAAAAGAAAAAGAAAAAAAAAACTGAAAAAAATTAGCAAGCTGTAGTGGCACATGCCTGTAGTCCCAGCTATCTGAAGGCTGAAATGAGAGGATCCCTAAACCCAGGAATTCGAGGCTACAGGGAGCTATGATCATGTCACTGCATTCCAGCCTGGGCAACAGAGCGAGACCCCCCTCTCTCTAAAAAAGAAAATGCAGTATTTGTGGAATGCAAACCCCATGTGAGAGGGGGCCATTGTGAGACTTCAGTATGTGTAGATTTTTGGTATATGTGGGGTGGGGCAGTAAGTGGTGAGGGGTGGCAGAGTGTCCTGGAACCAATCCCCTGCCCTCACTGAGGGATGTCTGTAATTCTTTTTATATTTGACTTACCTGAATTAGGTTCAAGCTCTGTCTTGAGTCTGCTGTTGTCCCTGCTACCCTTTGAGGTTTCAGATTGCCTCCATCATGTATATAGATAAAACGAGAGTCCTTCTGCGTAGTATTTTGCCAGGTCTACCCTCTCTTGTCTTAAAGTTTTCTCCCCAATAGACTTAAGCTCTGAAATTTTATCTTCTTTTACTTGCTCTGTTTGTTTGTGTACTCGTAATCACATTTTACAGTTCTAAAACTAGAAATGGACTTTGCCTAGGAGTTTTATCATTAATCGACATTCCTTGAAGAAAGAGAGAAATGATGTTGTGTTTTCCAGACTTTCCGGCAGCTCAATGGCCTCCCCAAAGAAGAAACTTCAGGGTCTTGTTGCTGCCACCATCACGCCGATGACTGAGAATGGGTAACTATCGTTTGGGGCCATGAAGGGATCTGTTCTCATTCAACGAAAAAGGACAGAAGTTCTCTGTAATGACAATCACTTAAGACTCTGCACCTCTGGGGTACTGTTGCCACATGGCAGCTTCTGTCAGTCATCCTTCTGAACTGTCTCTGACCCCCCCAAGTAAGAGCAGGGACTGTATCTCTGACTCCCAAGTCCAAGAAGCACTATGTCGCAGAGCAGAAAGGAGGCTGTGAGAAATGGCAGCTTTGCCTTTCTCCCCGTGTCTGTAGCTCCACAAAGCGAATTCTCCACAGCCCTGGCTTTCCCAGAGGTGGCCCGTAGAAGTGGATGAGGAGAATCCCATTTTGGCATGAATTGATGCTGAGCACTGTCCTGGTCCCTCTCGGGATCCTGTCCCTAGACGTCTGCATGATTCCCCCCCAGGCCGTTCATGGAAAGTGGGAGGGTATCTGCAAGGTGGACCCCTTAGTCTCTTTATAGCCTCATTTCAACGTTGATTACGTGTTGGGTGCCGGGAAGTAACAACCGATGATTGTTGAGTAATCGTTACCCAGGCAAGTATTTTGACTTCAGATGAATACTATGGCAGCCTCTCTGCTGGCCCCCTCAGATTAGGGCCATGTGCCGTAGGTGGCCTCGCACTGTGCACAACCCCTCCTTGAACGCTGCCACTAACAGAAAGAGGAGGCAGCCACCTCCTGGATCTAAATGATTTTGACCTGTCAGAGGAGTCAGACTGCCGAAACAGAACGCTGGCTTCTTTAAGCATCTCCTTTCTTCCTCTGTAAAAGATAATAATAATCATTCCTACATCATGAATTATGAGTGTTAAATGAGCTAATCCATACAACAGTGCTTAGCACAGGGTCAGTATGCTCTGAGGTCAATAAGTTTGACCTGCTATTATGGCATAAGACAGGGGTAAATGGAAGATGAGGTATTTAAGATACCTTTTAAAAGGGCCTCTCTTTTTTTGGTCATCTGTTGCTGAATTTGTAAACGTTAACCCTACCCCATTAAAGTGGACGAAATTTCTTATGACTTCTAGTATTCTCATTCAGAGTTCCCCACATCAGAAGTCTCCCATAGATCATTGGAGTCCAAGATGAACAGCTCCTAAGATTCATGAAAAATCACATCCTCACTAGGCCTCAGTAAGACTTGCTGACATGGCATTTAGATTACTGAGCTGGTTAAAAACATTTTTTTTTTTCTGTTACATGTCTGCCTTTCCACAAGTTCTAAGAAAGGCTGAAATCAGCTGTTTCTCAATGCATCAGCCACTTGTTGGAGAGATAAAACAGGAGACATGTGATTGCATGAGTAGGCAGGATTTACTTCCTGTTACAGAGTGACAGCCTGTCCCTAAGCACAAAAACACTACATCTGCCCCTTGCTACTTTAACCTTTCAGTAAGACCCCTCTTAGCCTGGAAGTGGCTTCTTAAACTCTTATTTGTTCATCTAGGACCCACTGAGGGTGTCAGTGTGTTCTTCCTCCCTATTCTTTTGTTTTCCTGGAATGCCAGGCCCCATGCATTGGAGATAAGTAAACTGAATCTGCTTTTCTGGATCTTTTTCCATTTTCCAAATACCTCTGGCCCCACTGCCTCCAATTCACTATTTTCTCTTTTTTCGTCAATTCCCTTTTCTCTTCTAGGAGCCTCACTTTCCTGAGGTGTGAAATCAAAATAAGAATGCATTTTTTGTAGAGGCCTTGTAAGAATTAAATTAGATTAGATTAGATAGTGTGTGTCAGCATATAGCACATAGTAGGTATGTGAGCTATGTTAATTGCCTTTTCTCCCACCACCTGCTCCATCAAACATTCCTGTAGGTACAAAGCAGTTTTGGAAACCCACGAAGAGCAGGTAGGCATTAACATGCTTACCCACAAGGGAATCTGTACTTCTGGCATGTTTCTAAGAGACGGGAGGAAGGAAGGGACCCGTGGCATCTAATACCAGGAAATACTGCCATGTGACCTGCCATTTCCTAACCTGGCTTGTACAGGATACCACAGTCACCATAATTCAGAGTGGCTGAACAAGGCCCATTCCCTTGCATCCTTTTTTCTTCTTAATTCCAAAGAATACTCATGATTCAGCTCTCTGAATATAAGCTGATGTCCTAGAGTAGGGAAGTTGCCAGAAGGAACATGGTTGAATGGATCTTAGATGAAGTATGTGGGTCCTTGATCCCCAGCTTTGCTACCAACTAGCTGTCTCACCCTGGGGAGGTCTTGTCACCTTTGAGAGTACTCTTTCATATTCTGTAAAGAAAGAGAGTTCAACCACGTTATCTCTATGACCCATTCCAACTCTGGTGCTGTGTCGTTAGGGATAGTGTGGTGATCACCATTAAATAAGAATGTATAAAGTACCTGTAACTCTAGTCCATCTTCCACACTGCAGCGACAACCCTAACCCTAACTCTAAGTAATAAATCTGACCATGCCACTCTCCTCTTTAGGAATCTCTGTTGACTCCCTCTTGTCCAAGCCCTGCTACTCATTGCATGGTCCATGGATCAGTTGATCCAGCGTCACATGGGAACTTGGTAGAAATGCAGAATCTCAGGCTCTACCATATGCCACCGAATCAGAGCCTGCATTTCAACAGTGTATCCCCAGATGACTCTTTAGCACATTAGAGTCTGGCACGAACTGATCGAAAGATGAACGCCCAGGCTCCCTGGGATGGCAGAGGAAGCCCTTCACGATCTGCCTTTCCTGCTTCACTTCTGTTCTCCCGAACACTCCATGCCCTTTCTTCCCTCTGTGCCTTCACACACTGTTTCCTCTGCCCTTTTCTGCCACCACCCTCTTCTTTCTTACTCAACTTGAACACTTCTGTTCGTCCATCAAAACCATCCTCTGGTAATTCTTCCCCTTTTCCCATTAAAAAAAAAGTTACAGGGTCCTTCCTGTGTGATCTCACAGCAGCCTTTTTGCATTGCGTCAAAATTATTTGTTGATAATCATTATTACAATAACATTTTGTTACTTGCCTACTTCTTCCAGCAGGCTTCGAGCTGCTGAGCTCTATTCAACAGGTCTTTGTTGAGTGCCAGCCAATATACAAGGATTAGCACGTATCTCATTTATCTTTGCATCTTCAGCATCTAGCATGGTTGCGGTAAATTTTATTTCATAAGCGAGTTAACTACAGGCATGACTGGTGCTGATGGTCAAGGAAAAGGAGGAAAGGGACCTAACACTAAGTGCTATCTGTCATCATGCTGGGCGTTTGCATCTATGTTCCAGCTTAATCTTGACCGCAGCTCCTTGAGAGAGCTGTGACAGCTACTTTTGCAGTTGAAGAAACTAAGATCCTAAAGGCAAGCACACGTGCCCTAAGCCACAGAGCTAGAAAGGGAGCTCTTTATCTACCCATCCCTCACCTTTTTTCACATTAAAATTAAAGACTTTTGTTTTCCTTAGTTGCAAGAAGTTGCTTTTTCCTTTAGGCAAGTGCAGTCCTTAGAATAGAAAGTCCACTTCAGATTGGCCAAAAAGTCAAGAAAAACAGGTTTTTCCCCCCTCACATGTGCTTGGATTTACCATGGAAATCTTTGCAACAGCCTCTGGTAAAAA
>CM052450.1:8463064-8488236 GCA_028533085.1 Varecia variegata | reverse complement strand
CACTTCTACCTAGGGCTTAGCTCTGCTATTGGCATGATTTGGGTTCCAAGTTTCCTTCTTACTTCCACTGAAGGAAACTGGGGGTTGAGTAAGCATATGATAAGGGAATGGTTAAATGGGCTAGATGTGTTGTTTACTTGATGTGATAGGCTTGTAAATCCCATTCCATTTCCCTATATGAAAAGCTTCAGAAAGTCCCTCAGCCCAGCCTCCTCCTAGACATCAGCTTCCTAGAAGCAGGAATTTTCTGTGCTCTGCAGATGATGACAAACAAAGAGGACATTTCTCTCAAATTGTGGCAAACAGCCTTTCTGGGAAAGTATGTGCATTACTCTTGCCCAGCCCACCCACATGGCATTTTACTATGTGTATGAATAAACTCAAGAGAGACCCTAAGGAAAACCAACCCCTAAAATCACTTTGTCCCTAATGGACTGACTTCAGATTTCTATCTTGAAACAAAGAGGTGAAAAATCTGCCTTTAGTATAGTGTTGAATGAAATATTTCATGTGCTATTACTTTAGTTTTAACATTAAAAATAATTTAGAGATAGATTTCAAAGGAAACAGTAAGTTCATAATATTCCAAAATTTTACTTGTTAAAGGCAATATTAATAGCCTACTGCCAAATAATATTCATTTCTTAAGCAGTTACATGTTAAAATATGTAGAGCTAAACTCAGCCCTGGTCATTTTGTAATCATCATATTTCTCTTCATGTTCACAAGATCTCATTAACCATCTTAAAAATCCTCTTAAGTATTGAACTCACAAGAGCAAAAATAAAAAAATAGTTCTTTGCTTAGTGGATACCCAAAATTAAATTAAAAAATTACATTTGGCTTTAGTATCACTAAGTAAGGGTATCACATCCTCAGAGCCCAAGACTAATAAAAACCTCACTTTTCTTCTTTCAGGAAATTAATAGCTATAAAGGCAAAAACGGGGGTAAGGAGATAAATATAACAACTTTTAACTAGCTGACCAATTAAAGAGAGGGTTAACAAAGATAATTGAAGTCCACTGATAATTTCAAATTTACATTTTCAAAAAGTTTTTTCATTTGAAGAAATAAAAAATAAGGAGCAAAACTTATGTGAATTTCAAATCTTTTCCTCTGCTAATGAGCAAAACAATTAGAGACAAAATGAAAACAAAATCTTAGGTAATTAATAGACTGGATAAATTTAAAATCACTAAAGGTTGACTGTCAATACATTTTGATATTAGAAAGCATACACCAAGCTTTGTTAGAAGGGAGATCGAACAGCTGGTGATATATTACAGAAAAAGAAAAGAGTAAAGGAGATATGTAGGGAAAGCTGTGAGTTCTTTGGATCCTCTCCAAATCTTCTATCACTAAAGGAAAGTAGCTGCTTGGAAATGTGACAGGGAAATATTATAACAGTAGCTCCTGGCCTTTGATTCCGATAATTTAGGGCACTGGGGGCAGGGGGTGGGGGAGACGCTATCTTCTCAGAAGAGGGAGGGGAGGTTTGTGGTACCCAGAGCAAGAGCCCTTTGGTTCTTTGAAACTTTGACCTTTGGGAAGTTCTCTGTATAGCAAGAAGTGGAGATTTAAATTCATCTTTGGGGACAGCCTTTCCTTCTTTATGAGAAAGCCACCCTAAAAGGCCCTTTAGTTATAGGAACTGAAGCAAGTCCTCATCTGACCCAATGTTTTGGGGGAAAACTGTGATGTCATAAATATTCTGAAAGCATCTGTTCTAGGGCTAGCCAGATGAGCTGGTGTGTTAGTAGCTGTCCATAATTGAGCCATATTGTAATTTGCTAGTAAAGTGCCTGCCTAAATGCAGTAGCTGAGAGTTTTCTTAGCTTCCAAATGAATATTTATTAAAATGAAAGTACAGTATAGTGGTTTAAAATTAGAAAACTTTAAAATAGGATTAAGAACCAGAAGTCAAGATAACGGGAGCTCCCAAAGGCAGACAGAATCAATCAATTACAATTTTCCTCTCGACTCCATTTCATTCATATAAATAGAAATTTCTCTAGAAAAATTTTGTGAAATGAAAGACTCCTTCTAGAGCCTTTGCCCTTTCACAAAATAAAACCTTTTTAGGCTCAGAGTAGGTACTTCAGTACTTGTTGATTGATGTGAGATTTCATTTGCTAGGAGAGTTTATTTCAAGTTATCTACAACGTCCCTGAGAAAAGAATGCTCTATTTAATGTGGATTATGTCTCCATGTACACACCCTGATTTAATAGTGAGGCACTAGCTACAGGCTTCCAAGTTCCTATCCTTCAAGCCAGTGAAAGAAAGGAAATCCAGGCTCTTCAGTTTAGCTTCTGCATTATCAGTAAACTCCCTGGAGGCCTTCTGCAGTGGCAGCCGGGGTGGGCCCATTGGAATCCCAGAGACCAGCGTCATGATGGCTTTGGTCTGTGATACTCCAAAACCTAGACAGGAAAAATAAATGAGGAAATGTGACTGGCACCATCCACTTCCCCACAAACATCCCAAAGAAAAGATCATAGGCTAACAGCAACTACTATGATAGGATAAGGTGAAAATACAAGACAGGAATATTTACAGTCAACATGATAGACTGAGCAAACATAAGAAATCCCTTTTTCTGTATCAAACACATGGGAATGATGGAAAATTTTTACAGATTGGCAAACTGTAAAACAAAACAAAGGTTCAAAGTCAATCTTAAAACCAAGAAGGAGGCACCAAACGTGTCAGGAATAAAGAGGCCAGAGGGGCAAGGAGGAGCTAAAGCCAAACAGCCCTTAAGGATAATCTGATTTAGGAATATACTGTTGTTGTTCAAATGATGTTGGACTTCATTGCTAGGATAGAATTTAGTTCAAGGTCATTTAAGAAGTCCTTGAGAAATGCACCACTTAAGGTGGCTAATGACTCAATCAATGCTGCTGTTTCAGTGCTGGTGTTAGGAAGCTGGCACAAGAAGGGAAGATCAAGGCTTGGGTCTATGCATGGTGAGAAGCTGGAATTAAACCCCCTATATGAAACTGGTAGCCAGCCTTCTACGAAAAGCAACTGAAAAAACCCCAGCCCACTGGTCTGGGGATAGAGAGACAAGGAAACTTGACTTCTGCCAGGGCTGGAAATGGAAAAAGACCTCATGAACGAAATCCCAAGCCCGTGGCACAGGTGAATGCTGGATCCAAATTTGCATCGTGCCCTTGGTATAGGTACCAGACTATGAAATTAACTTCAAGACTGGTTAGAACTGGTGGAACTAAAGTGTCCCAGCAGAGGCAAATGCAAACCGACTTGTGAGGGTACCTGATAACTTAGGGCATAATGGATTACCCAGAAAACAGCAGTCTCAAAAGCTAAGAGCTCACAGTTAAAAGTTAGAAAGCCCATGAGAAAACAAAGCAGCATGAGAGCCAGCATCTGCACAAATGACAAAATTCACATCCTGAGAGCAGGTGACAGAAAATTCTGAAAGAGACTTCACAGAGATAAAAGAAGGAATAGACACCATAGGCTAAGAGAAGGGAACACACATAAAAAACAAATTTTTTTTTAAAAAGCCAAAAGGAAATGCTGAAAATAAAAAATATATATTCAGGGAAATTAAACTGTAGAAAACATAGCTAAAGAAAGAATTAGTGATTTTTGAAGGTAGATCTAAGGAAATAATCTAGAACACAGCACAGAAACATATGTTACCAGCCTGAGCAAGAGCGAGACCCTGTCTCTACTAAAAATAGAAAGAAATGATTCGGCCAACTAAAAATATATATTGAAAAAATTAGCCGGGCATGGTGGCACATGCCTGTAGTCCCAGCTACCCGGGAGGCTGAGGCAGTAGGATCGCTTAAGCCTGGGAGTTTGAGGTTGCTGTGAGCCAGGCTGACGCCACGGCACTCTAGCCCGGGCAACAAAGTGAGACTCTGCCTCAAAAAAAAAAAAAAAAAGAAAAAAAAAAGAAACATATGTTAAATATTAAAAAAAAATTAAGATACAGATTTGAGAAGATCCAAAATGTTATCTAATATGCTTTCAGAAAGAGCGACTTGAGTGAATGCACTCAAGACAATATTCACAGATAACAGCAGAAAATTTTTCAGAGCTGAAGAAAGACAGCCTTCAGATTGAAGAAGCAGATGAAAAAGCAGGCAGACTGTTAATATGTAAAAAACACAACTAATAATTACCCATCACAATCCTCAATCCCCATCTTCTAAAATATCTGTGATTGGTTTTCTTATCTGGCTTATTGCTTTTGGATTCAAGATATAAGAAGTAACTTTCTTTTGCTAAGTTAATTTACTTAGTTATAACAACTGAGCATGGGGAAGGAAAATACTAGCATGACTAAATATACAGTAGTCCTCCCTCACCCACAGTTTCACTTTCTACAGTTTCAGTTACCTGTGGTCAAGTGTGGTCCGAAAATAGTAAGATATTTTGAGAGAGTGAGAGAGCGAATGAGCAAGAGAGAGATCATATTCACAGAACTTTGATTACAATACATTGTTATAGTTATTCTATTTTATTGTTAGTAATTGTTAATTTCTTACTGTGTCTAATTTATAAATTATACTTTATCACAGGTATGTGTGTATATGAAAAAAACCTACTATATACAGGTTCAGTACTAACCACAGTTTCAGGCCTCCCCTGGAGGGTCTTAGAATGTATCCCCCACTGATAAGGGGGGACTGCTGTACACAGGCAAACTCTTAGTTCTTTTAAAATTTTAATAGTTCGATATCTATTTGAATGTTCTTTAGGGACATATCACTGTCACACCAAACCCACAATTTTGCAGAAAGTATTGCTTAGGACAAGGGAGTAATAATAGGTCATTCATAGCACTGGTAGCAAACAAATAGGACCAAAATCATGAAAGTGAAAAACAAATGGAAACATTTTCTTGGAAAGGTTAAGAGAGCTAGTTGAGAAGGCTGTGAGAATGACAGCATAACACAGAATAGGTGCTTGGGGAGAGGGAGGAATTGCCAGGTTGAGGCAGAAGAGCTGTGGCAGGGAGGTGGGAGGTCTGCCAAGAATCAACTTAAAACTTTTTTTGCACTGACCCAGGTTCAATTGTCCCAAGGACCAATCTCTTGCAGAAGAGGAGTGAATGGTGGCATTTGTCATGGAATAAGATTTAAGAGACTCTGGAGAGGTTCTTCTACTCAAATTCACTGTTATTCCCCCCAATTTTACTTCGTCATATTATCCAAACCCCCATCCATTTGAGCTTACTTTTGTTAATAAACTCTTTTCATATTGTAAATACCCTTGGGAGAGCTGTCAGTCATTCACAATTTAGTAAGATCTGTATTTAGACTGCCTTCCTGTAAGCACTTAGGCTAAAGTCAGCCGCAGTGAGGTAGTAGAATTTTAATGAGCAGAGTCAAGTAAAGGGAGGGAGGGCTGACAGTGTAGGAGAGAAGGAGTAGAAAATGGGGTGTGTGTGCTAAAATGGAGGACAGAGATTTATAGAAGCCCGCCAAAGACCTTCCAACTAGGTTTGCTTCACCATTTTATATGTGTGGCCCCGAAGGTCAATGCTGGAAACAGAACACTGCTGGCAACAGACCATTAAAAGGGGTTCCTGTTGAACCCTCAGAGAAAGTGATGGTGTTCCATTTCCTTCACGCTCTCCAGCAGCAGACAAAGCAGAAAACAGACACGGCACTTACCTAGTTTGACCACAAAGTTGATAAATCTCTGGATACAAAACTAGAAAGAAACAAACAGATCTGTAGTCAGCATTGCTCAACTGTGAAAACAATATAAAGAATGTAGAAGTCAAATTACAGAAACCCTAAAAAGTCCACACACCTTCGTTTTCTGAAGGTCTGTCAGAGTGGAGAAAAATGGCCAGGTGAGGATGGTCAGGACCCATCCAGGGTAAGGTAGGATCTTTTCATACGTGCAGACTGCACAGAATGGGCTATGCAGAAACGACGCTCCAGGGACGGAACCGTACGAGACAGTATAAGGGGGACGTGCCCTTATCCATCTAGCTTGTGTAGGTAAACTCATCAGCTGGTGCAGTGGCTTTCAGACTGGGTGACACGGAGCTCTGGGATACCTTCTAAGATGCCTAAGGGGCACTTGGCCAAAACTAAGATTTACGGGAATCAATTTCTAGATCCTTCCACTGAGTGCTGTTTTCTAAGATTGATCAGCATAAGAATTCGCATGTAATGGAGGTACAGATTGTCCTTTTCTATTTCCACTTTCTTCCACAGTCCTTCTTTTCCTGCTTTTGAAAAAAATAAAGACATACCTCCAATATCACTGCCTTGGGATGCCTCTGAGGCACCCACTAAAGGATGCTTTGCACTTCTGCACCTTAATCTCTGACTACCCTGCTGGCAGCCTGTCCTGTTCAAAAAGATCCCACATCTGAGCTTTATTGGGACCAAGCACTTGTTCTGATCTTGCTATGTCCTTCCATTCCTACTTATTTTCCTGGGATACTCCTCTCAGCCACTTATACCATTCTGAAAATCTCTAAGTCTTCCGTTTGTGCCTACTCTATTTCCTTCCACCTTATTCCATTTATACTTAAGAACCGGCTGTTGAGACTGGTTCTACCCTTTAGTGAGGCTCTTCTTTCCCTGGACAGCTAGTCTGTCCTCAATGTAACATTAACAGCAGCCACCATTTCCTCCGGGATCTTCCCTGTAACATTTCAGCCCCTGCTGTTTTTCTCTCCCTGTTTCAAAACCAGACCCTTGTGGATCACCCACTGGGCTCTTGTTTCCTGCCTGGTGGATGTTTCCAGTTCTCAGCACATTTCCAGGGTGATCAGGACTGACCTGCCTTGACTTTGGATTATGCCTTCCCCATTTTAGGTTACCAGCTTCATAGCTTCCTCTGTTCTCTGATGACTCAGGTGTGATGTCCTCAAGGGGACGGCATGTGATCATTTTCCAAGAAATCTATGACCATTATTTTACAATCACAGAAGTACTTTGAAGAGAGAGTAAAAATAAGATCCTTTCTAGGAGGAACAAAGAGGAGCCTTCCTGTATGAGGCCTGTGCTGATTAGACATGTAGGGAACTTGGACAATGGGGACAGGTTTGGTTTTAAGCAAGAAAAAGTAAGAAATAGAAGAAAGGTAAAGAAAGAAGTGGCTTGACAATTTTAATGACAGGTGTGGTATAAATGCTGATGAGAGACAGAGAGAGAGGAAAAAAGGATCTTCCCTCCCTCCCCCCCCACCCCATAGCTAGGCTGGGTGGGAGGAGGGGGAAGAAAAAAGGCTATGATTTATGGGAAGGGAAGAAAAAGTTTACCTGATAGTTCAGGGCTACGGAGAAGTCCTTCCGTTCAAAAGCCTCCAACATCTGGTTAGTCTTTTTTCCCAAGTAGTTATAGGTACTGGCAAGACAACAGAAAATGCTGCAGATTCAATAACTCAACAGGAAAGGTCCAGATCTTCAAACCCTTTTATTGTTTAAAAGGGAAACACCATGCCCAGATCTCCTAGAAGTCTGTTTTTGGGTTCTAATCTATTAGGGGATCAGATTGTATTCAGTTCTGAGTCTTCCAATACTAAGCAGTGCTGCAGAGAATACAAAAGGGGATAAAGGAAGAAGAAATGGGAAAAGGATAAAATTAGAAAGAAAAAGTGAGAGACGGAGGTATAATGAACCTTTTTTTCCCTGGGAATTCTTACTTTTTTCACTCTTGTTTTTTGGCCTCCTGGCTAGGCATTTTATTTTTATTTATTTATTTATTTATTTAGAGACAGAGTCTCACTCTGTTGCCTGGGCTAGAGTGCCGTGGCGTCAGCCTAGCTCACAGCAACCTCAAACTCCTGGTCTCAAGCAGTCCTACTGGGAGGGAGTGTTTGAGGCCAACACCTGCCCTATGGCACACACAGAGCACAATGCCAGGTAAGAACTGTAGATAAAATGTAGCATCTGCCCCTCTCTGTAGCTGGAAGAAAGTAAAATACAAAAATAAAAAAAACAAATAAAAACCAAAAATAAAAATGTAGCATCTGAGGTAAGTCTTAAAAATCTTATGCTGAGAAACTGCATGAATGGAGCCACAGTAAAAGGGGAAAATCTCAACAAATTATTTGCATTCCTTGTCAACTCATATATCACTTAGAGATTAGTTTATATATAATAACATTAATAATGATGATAATAGTAAAATGAGGGACCATTTATTAAGTGACTATTATATTACAGGTGCTTGACATAAATCATGTCTAATCCTCTCAAAGCCCTGCGAGGCAGGCCTAGTTTCTAATTTGCTCAAAAAAAGGCTGCAGAGTTGCCACGAAAGCTTCCCATCACTTCATGCTGCCTTCTACGACAATTCAATAAAAATGAAGGTGAGAATCGTTATTTGATCTGATAAAATGTTCTCACAGACTTAAGAAAAAAATTCTAACTCTACTAATAAAGACAAATATCTTAGACTCATCACTGAATTCTTAGAGAAACCAGCAAGGTAGAAGTTTATATAAATTCATAATAAGGACACTTTCCCAATTTCTTTAAAGGAGAAACAAAAGTAAGTCAAATGGCTTCTCACATAAGTATCAGAAAGTGTGTTTATCTGATGTACCAAGAACAGAAATGTCGCTGGTCCTTGTATATGTCAACCCTGGGTCAACAGCAAGGGATTCTAGGAATGTGATGCTCACATTATCTTCTGGTAATAAAATATGGAAGAATAATGTCTGAGGAGTTTCAAGTACTAAAATTTGAATCCCAGTGGTCTTTGGTATATCCTCAGTTAGACAGGAAGGTGATTATAATTAAGAAGAAATGAAGTCTAACCAAATGTACTTTGCTCAGAGACTATGTTGACAGAATTAAAATGCCTAGCCAGGGCCGGGCGCGGTGGCTCACGCCTGTCATCCTAACACTCTGGGGGGCTGAGGCAGGAGGATCACTTGAGGTTAGGAGTTCGAGACCAGCCTGAGCAAGAGCGAGACCCCATCTCTACTAAAAATAGAAAGAAATTAGCTGGACAACTAAAAATATATATATAGAAAAATTAGCCAGGCATGGTGGCGCATGCCTGTAGTCCCAGCTACTTGGGAGGCTGAGGCAGTAGGACTGCTTGAGACCAGGAGTTTGAGGTTGCTGTGAGCTAGGCTGACGCCACGGCACTCTAGCCCAGGCAACAGAGTGAGACTCTGTCTCTAAATAAATAAATAAATAAATAAAAATAAAATGCCTAGCCAGGAGGCCAAAAAACAAGAGTGAAAAAAGTAAGAATTCCCAGGGAAAAAAAGGTTCTATTCAGGCTTCCTTGGTAGAAACCTCCCTGTAGTTACGATGGATGCCACAAGCCATCTTGGCGTGGTGAACAAGCCATTAAGATTATCAAGCTCTACAGCTCTTCTTCAAAGCCATGGTCACCAAGATATGTCATGAATGTTACTTTGCTTCCCTGCTACTTTTCCTACAGTGAAGAAATGTACTTTCGGCTAATGTAAACATTTCAGTCAATCTCCTTGCAAGCATATTCTGATGAATTAGATTAATATGTGCAATGGATAAGCTAATTGAATTGCCTGCCTTCTGAGTAGCAAATGGGCCACATGATTCTGGTTTCCTGTCCATGGCTGATTGGACCTGCGGTAGACACTTGACTAGGCAGGACTATCTAATGATCACCTGAGATGCCACACTTGGGCAGCTATACTGACCATGTGCATGTTGAAGCAGAGAAGGCCATCTGGAGAGAGAGAAAGGGAAGAGAAATAAAGAGAAGTGTAGAGAGATGCAGAGGTGAGAGTCTCCAGGAGACCACAGATGGAGGACGATCTGCCTTGGCTGTTGAGAGCTTTGCAGTTCCCAGTTTTCATCGTCTCTGAAGCCTGGTTGCAGTTCCTCCTCTTGGGTTCTATGTAATTTCCCAGTATTTTATAATAACTTGTCTTCTTTTACATAAGCTTCTTTGAATAGGTTTCTGTTATTTGTAACCAAATAATTTCTGACAAAGACAGTGTGAGTCTATCCTTGAGAAAATGATCACCAGGGCTATAGCACCAAGGGTCAGATTCTGTTAAGTTATAGGCCCTGTGCATGCTCTTAGCTCATGTGCTCATGTGTCTTACCTCTAACTGCAACAGATGCTTCTAAACAACAATGACTAAGTTTCTAATAAACTGCTAAGCCCTACTTAATTCCCTTTTACTGGAAGAAGGTTGGAAAGGATGTACATGCAAGAAGTATAGCCACTCTGGTGATGAATGCCTTTATGGGGGACTTTAAATTTATAATCATTGGGAAAAATGAGTCATGCTTACCTGCCCACTGCTCCAGTTGCTCCCATCACCAGAGCACTCAACAGTTGCTAATCAGAAACAGACAAGGAGTATTCACTTTTATGAAAAAAACAAAGGGAAGAACAACTACATAAGTTGTTCTTATGTGTGATATTACATAAGTTGTTTTAGAGGGCAACTGACCTGCTGCCATATGCTAGGGGGCGACTTACCTCATCTACCCCAAAGAGGAAAGCAAACTGCCGCTGGCGATTCTGATCCACACATTGCCCGAAGTCTAAGAGATCTGTGTCACTGAATTTCAGCCCTTGGAAGGTGGGGATCTTGTCCTGAATCCCATCCAACAACTCCTCTGCACGAACTGCTTGAAACAATAAATTCCTCATTAATCTGCATGGCTCTGGGAAGTCCAGAATAACATCTCAGACAGCCCCACGTCTGCTCTGAGCTGCCACGGGCTGTTGTTAACTGGAGCTGACTGCAGACTGGGCATAATCACTTGTCCCCTTGTCCCTGCGTAGTAGCTCCTATGTACTTGTCAAATAATAATCCTAAACTTTCCTTTCCTTAAAGACAGTAGATGGACATTTGTGATAGTGTGAATATATACTTGGTCTGAGCCCTTGGTTCCTGAGACAGAGCTCCTAAAACCCTTGTAGATACGGGTGCTAGGAAAATATTTTGTTTTGATATTTGGTCTTTGACTCTGGTTCCTGACACAAAGCTCCTAAGACCTGTGTAATTTCCCGAGTGACAGGAGCATCTGACACAGAGTGCCTAAATCCCTTGGAATCTTCAAAGTGGTAAGAGTCCTCTACGCTACTGCATCTCCTGGATAATAGCTTCAGGATGGGGGCTGGTTGCCAGGGGAACCACAGACCTATGCATCTTTTCATGTAGTTGTTTATCTGTTCCCTTTGTAACATTCTTTAATAAACAGGCAATAGAAAGTAAAGTGTTGCCTTGAATTGTGTGAGCTACTCCAGCAAATTAATTGAACTCAAGGAGGAGGTTGTGGGGACCCCGATCTATAGCCAGTTGGGCAGAAGGCCAGGATGTGGCCTGGGACTTGAGACTGGTGTCTGAAGTGGGGAAGTCTTGTGGGACTGAGTCCTTAACCTGCGGGATCTGATGCTGACTCCAGGTAGATAGTGTCACCATTGAATTGAACTACAGGACACCAAGGTAGTCTCTGATGGAGAACTGGTTGTTAGTGAGGAGAAATCGCCACACGCATTTTGGTGACCAGAGGTTAAATGTTTTATACGAGTGGCGACTGTGAGAGTGGAAAGTAGTAAGAACAGTTTGTCTTTTCCTCAGAATGTTAAAGCACAGCCTCCATTTTTTCTCTTATGGAATTTAGAATAGAATGTGATTTAAAAAATAATCTGTTAAGAACTTTCCTCTAGTCGTAAAAATCTTCTCACTGAAGAAATACATCAGTCATAAAACAAGAGCCAGAAGAAAAGCCAGAAGAGATCAGAGTACCTTCCTATGTGTTTGGCACTGAGAATATAATAGGTACAAGGTAGACATGGCCCTGTCCTAGTGGGGCTTACAGCCTTGTGTCTTCTCATGTAAGAAGTAGGGGTGTGTGTGACAGCGGGACAGGTGTCTGTTACAAGTGCCTAGAGGTCACCCCCTCCCTCATACTTAACAACTTCCATCATAAGGTGGTGTGAATGATCGACAAGGGCTGGGATATTAGGGTGATACTTGGAAGCGACTGGAACTGCCCAGTCAACAGCCAGTTGTGCTTTTGTGGTACGGTGTAGGGTGGGAGGGAGTGGGAGTTTCTTAGTGAAATAGGGTAAGATGTGAGAGCGGGAAGGAAAGAAATATCAAAAGCAGCAGCACTTACTCTTTATCCCTGTCAAGGCAGGAATGTGATAGTAGTAAAATGGCAATGCCGGGGCAGCAGCAGCCACCTCCTTTAGGAAATTAATCAGGACATCTGAAAGAACAGCAGGAACAGTCATAGTGTGCACAAGTATAAAAAACAGTGGCTTTCCCCAGTAAAAAACCAAATCACGCGATGAAATGCAACCGTCCTCAGAAGCTGAAAATTCTTGACCTCTCTTACCATCCCTGATATTGCTACCACAATGTTTTTGCAACTCACTTCCTTCAAAATTTTATTTTCCTTTCTGTAGAAAGGTCAAAATAAGATGATTATTTTCCTATCATACTAAACTACTATTAAAAATTGATGCAAACCTTCCCACATATTAAGAGATAATCATGAAATACTCTTACAAAAACCAGAAGCCCATTAGATAGGACTCTTGTCCTCTTACCCCAGAAGGGCTAAGTGTGGACAGCAACCAACAGGGACTAGTATAGGATCAATAGGATCAGAGTAATCAGGTTGTAACAGAGAAAGTTCTACAATAAAAGGATACACAATGTCTGCTTCAAGAGAGAAGTTGTAAGAGTAGTGGCACATTTCACGTAAATCCAACCAGAGTTTGGTACTTTTTCCTTTGGGGAGAAATCCAGATACATCAGAAGAGAGTACACTCTGGTTTATTGAGGAAGTGGGATTTCCTACTTTCCAATGTGCATTTTAATTGCAACATTACTGCAGATGACAATTACTTTGAATGCCACTGGATAGTGAGAGAGAGAATTTTATGTACTTCGTCCAAATACTGTGATGATACATTTGGCCTATGATAAATATTTCTGACAAATTATTACGTCTAATTCATTATTTCTCCTTTGTTCATCTTTTAGGAAGAGTATTCATGTAAAAGTTTGTAAAACCATGTGAAAAAATTCAAAAAATGTTCATTTTAAATTCCCAAGTTAGCAATATTTAAATTACCTATCTACACTAATAACTCTTTTCTATCTACCAGCGATAGGTGGTATTTCATGATGATTTTGACCTATTATACATTTAGTTATGAATTTATTTAACCACATATGCAAATGACATCTTGTCCGTTGTTATACTTTTAAAATTTGTATTTCTTTTTTTGCTAATCAAAGGTATTAAAAAGACTCAGTATACTTGGACACCATAAAAAGTATCCACAAAGAGAGCAGTGGAGAAGGAGAAAGCAATACTTTAAGATTTTAGAAGACAATGAATATTTCTGCAAAATCTCTTCAAATTCAGCATTCATTCAACCTTGACTAGGATTTGCAGTCTCAAAATTACCTGTCACTTATACTCCTCTTTCAAGAAAAACAGTCCCATGTTTTGCCACGTGACTTGGACATGCTATGCTACTGGCTAAACCAGGAGTGGATGCCTCACCAAAACACAGGCACCTATAGATTGACCAGGGCTCAGTGGGTGACCCAATCAGATTACTTGGCAAAATAATTGAAATGCTTTAATGCAGTCTCCTCTCTGGATCCAGGGAGAACAAATATTCCAGAGAACCATTGTGCCATTGTAACTTTAGGCCTCCAGTCTGTAGGACTTTGCTTTTGTGAATTAAATACAGCCATTTTGAATGGAGGCAAGTAGTAGACCATGTAAGGCACTGTACATTTAGATCTATCTACTTACCTTTGTTCCATGGCTTGAGAAAGAAAGGTGCAATGACAGCAATGCCATCGGCTCCTATTTCTGCTGCATGTTGGGCCTTGAAAGGAAGAGAGAAGACCATACAGGAATAAGTGATTTATTACAGTCACCTACAGCTTAGATACTAGAGTTCAGTAACAAGTTGTTCAAATCTGCCAGCTGATACACCACTGGAGAGTGGGAAAATGAGCCAAATTCAATGATAAATGTCATTGCCAGCAAAATCCCAGGTTGCAAAGTAGAGATCCCTGGTGACGGTGAGCTGTGCATTCAATCTCATACTTCGTTGCATTTTTGTCAGTACAAAAAACCTTGCTAAGGAGACAAGCAGTTCATTCTGACAAGCGGTAACTGTTCATAGAGATCCTACTGATGTAATTTCTCTTCTGCTATTTGGCCTGCTGGATGACACTGTCTTTTCTGTCCAATGACATGATAGCCATATTTTAAAATTTCTATTACAGGCTAGTCTGATGGTAGTGGGTTATCAGAACTTATTAACATTAGTGTCACTAAAGTTGGTATGCAACCCCCCACTGCTAAATTTGACTGGCTTTAAAAAAAATTTCTATTACAGATTGTATGCAGTTGAGAAAGGTTGAGAAGAAAAAGATTATATACATCACAGAAGGTACTTTGTACCAGGGTTCTTACATTTTCTCAAATTCCTCCAGAAAAAGATTAATATTTCTTCTCATTGGACGCTTATAATTCTGTCTATCTCAAGTAGAGTACCTAAACCTACCACACTGTAAGACAGTCATGTACGGTGACTGTCTTCCAACTTGAGTGTGAGTTCCCTGAGGGTAGGGGTCAGATCTTGTTCCTTCGAGTCCAAGTCAATCATGGTGCCGGGCACATAGCAGGGACTCCGTAGATGCTTGTTGTTTGTTTCAGAACATGCCCCACTACCTAAAAGTGGAAAAGGGCTTCCTTCTGAGACTTTAACTTAAAATATTTGTATTTACAGAGGTGATTAACTTTCCGCAGAAGTAAACTAGAACAGTTAAAAAGAGAATATTGGGATATAGCCTCAAGACCAATCAAGATACTGAGTACAATTTCATTAACACAGAATCCAAATGTGATATAGTTGAATCATTTGTTTAGTCCCTGTTTAAGAAAAGAGTAAAAGGATAACCTTAGCTGAAAGTCAGGAAAAAGGAAACACCCAAGAGAGAGCTGACAGCAGTGTCCATTCAAGCATCACCCAATGGAGAGCAATGGCTACTCAGAGGCCAAGGTTATTGTCTCCTTGGCAACACTATCCCTATAAAGGATAAGATCATCCTTTTACCAGAAGATTATCTCTATTCCAAGATTACCTCTATACTATTCTAGTGTTCAGCCCAATGAATAACACAGCCTTTCATGTAGTGACATGACATTATTTTGAAATTTACTTACATGTTGGAAAAGAAAGCAATTGAAAAGAGAAGAAAAAGAAAAAATATTTCCTACACCATGCTACCTTAGTTGAAAGACCTTTTGTAAGAAGAGGAAATCAAGTATAAGAAGAATAAATCAAATCTCAAGTTCTGATTCCAGGCTTATTATGTGTGGTAATATGTGTTCCCTTGTGGCTTGCCTAAAAGCACTGAATTGCAATTTTGTAAGTATATATTATACATCCCATTTCAAAATCCAAATAATAGGAAAAATCATCAAACAAAACGCATCAAGATGATATTGGGCTAGATTAATTCATTTTAATCTTTGGAGTTAGAATCTAAATTCTGGAAACATGGTTAATTTGTAGCAGTCCAGGTATTAGACCTTCTGACGAACGATTGTAAACATCTTTGTGCTTTCTTTTCTTAACCAATTCACCCAGACCTCTAAATTAATGCATCATCTGCTTTTCTGTCAGCAACTTTAACTCCTTCCTCCCTTGCTTTTATATCACCTAACCTGCTAACGCCTAATCCTAGAACAATCCAATTTGCCTGCATTCTTGTTCATATGTTCTGGCTGAAGAGTGTACCTAGAAAAAAAATTCCACAACTGTGTTGAATGGTGGTATGACAAATTTATGACTTACAACTTTAGTTTTCAGCACCACTGGGCAAACTTTTGTGTTTCAGCTCTCTCTTCCTTTCTCCAAGGCAGCAATGCACAACATTTACTACTCTTCAAGCCTTTACTCTTTTATCGCCTTTGCGTCCAGCAGATGGCCCTGCCTTCTACTTCGCAGAGAAAACTGAAGTTGGATCAAGTTCTGCAAGTTTCTCCCTACCGCAAACTTAGCTATATCTATACCCACCCTTGGAGGAAGCCTCGTCTCCTGTCCTACAGTAGTCATCGCCCTGGGCTGCAGCTCTTTCTTTGAGACTCAGTGCCTGCTTCTAGATAGTGAGTCCCTGAGGTTCCACACCGTATTTGTTCAGGCACAGCATCCACCACATAGCAAACATGGTATTGATTTTAACTTTAGCCTAAAAATGGAGGTCTCTTGAGTGGTCTCTCCCAGACAGAGCTGCATACATACCAGCTCTTGTGACTCCTTCAAGCTCAGTGCTCCTACGTGAATTACCACCTGATCCAGCCTGTAAAAGGGAAAACACTGCTGCATTACTTGAAGTTTGGAGGAACACAGAAGGGCTGCACTATCCTGGTTTGTGCTGGTTTTGGCAGTTAGCTGATGCCTTTTTAATCTCAATCTCAAGACTATTAAATTCTAGAGTGATCTACTTAAAATTAATCTAATTAAAGGGTTTATGGTGATCTTTTTAACATAGGCCACCAGTATCAAAGTCTAGTCATGTTACTGAGAGGTTAGCTGTGATTTGAAAGTGCCCACGATGATTCTGATTCCACAGTAGAGAATATTCAACCCCACAGAAGGTCTTTAAGGACAAAGTTATGATCGTACTCCATGTCTTCCTTACTGTAGGAATTCAGCCATTCCTGCAATGACTTAGTTTAGAGCCAGTGGGAAGATGGTATGTTTATACAGTAGCATGGAGGTTTCAAACTGCCAGCAGCAGCAGAAGTATATGCGAAAAACTGTTGAATATGCACAGAAATGAGATTCATCTCTCATGAAGTTAGAGGATCCCAGGGATAATTTAGTCCAAGCCCATTATCTTACAGGTGAGTACACTGAGGTCTGTAGAAATTAGTCTTAAAAACACCTTTAGGCTGTGATGAAAGACATAAAACTTAAAAGCCAATTCTAATGGAAATAAGTGATTTGGTTTACTTTATGTGTCAGACCTTACATATGGTTTCTGTAAATAAATGATATTGCATATATTTATATAACAGTGCTTTGCATATATCTGGCACTGGCTAAATCTTGTTGATTTAGATCAAATGTAAATTTAAAAAAATCAGGATACCAATGGTGAATCCAGCCCATTTTTTCCACTTTGGAAAAAAAATCTGATTGGAAGGTGGTGCAATGTAGAGGTTAAGCACTTACATGCGAGAGTTTGACAGTCCTGAGCTTGAATCACGACTCTGTTACTGACTAGCTGTGAACCTCTCAGGAAGGCCCTTAGCCTCCATATGCCTCAGTGTCTTGGAATAATTCAGATAATAATAGTACCCGCCTCATAGGGCTGATGTAAGGATCACATGAGTTCATACATGTGAAACACAGCACAGCATGTGACACACAGTAAATGCTTAATAAATATTAGCAGTTTTCACTGTTAAACCTAAAGAATAGAGCCTTAGAAAGATGTAAAATATGGACAACAGAAAGATAGGAATCATTAGGGATTTAAAAATATATTTCCAGGGACTAGAATTTAAGGTTCAACAAAGCAGTAGAATTTTACTTACTTACTTACTTACTTATTTATTTATTTATTTACACAGGGTCTTGTTCTGTCACCCAGGCTGGAGTACAGTGGTACGATCATAGCTCACTGCAGCCTCAAACTCCTGGGCTCAAACCATGCACCTGGCTCAGCCTTCCAAGTAGCTGGGATGACAGGCGTGCACTACCATGCCCACCTAATTTTTAAAATTTTTCCCAGAGACGAGGTCTCACTACGTTGCTCAGGCTGGTCTGGAACTCAAGCAACCCTCCTGCCTCAGCCTCCCAAAGGGCTGGAATTAAACGCATGAGTACCACACCCAGCCAAGCAGTAGAATTTAAAAGCAGTAACCGGTTAATCAATACTTGAATATTTATTTTGATTAAGCATTGTTTTAGATGCTGTATTTGGTAGCGTCATGTGCATGAAGATAGGTATAATACTGAGATATTTTTGGTTAGAGATAAAAAAACAAAGAGGTTCCTCAAAGTGTACAACCAGGAACTAGTCATATGAAAAACAAATTCACTGTAAAAAGCTAGTTCCTGTCTCTTATGTCCTCAGAATTTGGTCAAAAAGGATGTTCACACTGAGACCCCCGTGTTCATCTCTGGGAGGTGCGCCATGTGCCTCTCTGGGGTGAGGCCACAGTTGGGCTGGTCTTATCAGATAGGATTAATACAGCTCAGCTGTGACTCCAGTCACCCCAGTGAGTCTCCTGAGGGACTCTGAATGGCACATACAGCATCCTCATGAGATGGAGATGCCACATGAGTCCTTCAGTGATTCTTGGCTTGCTACGGTCAAATGGGACCTAGCTGGGAAGTGACATGATCAGGTTTGTATTTTTAAAGGAGAACAGAAGACTTCTGAATGGAGAAAGGAAGCCTGCCCCACCTGTTTTACTGTCACCAGCTGTTTCATTGCGTGACCTCCTTAAGCTTTTCATGACGCCGTTCTCCTGGCTCAGGTGAGACCAATCATCCATTGGCTCCTCCCCTCCCCCTGGGCTGCTAGGCACCTGCCACCCCTGTTAGGCTTTAATACAAATGTCCCAGTAATTTCCCAGTTCAGGAAGTGGCTCCAATAAGCCCTCTGGCCATCACGATTCATTTCCCTTTCCCATTCTCTGCAGTGGCTACTCCAAATCTTGACTATTCCTGTCCAGCTGTAAATTCCACCCAACTCCTTGTTCTGGATAGATGTCCTAGATTCCCAGATACCAAAGATAAAGATTTCACACACAGACTCCCTTACTTTCCTCCTTTCCACCTGTGTCCTTGGCCACATCACCATCTATGACTTTCCTCCCAGCTGCTTTGCTGTCTTCTAAAGCTACTCTGTCTGCTTTAGGGCATACAGACAGACCCTGAATTATGATGGTTTGACTTTACAATGGTGCAAGTGACACGCATCTGGTACAGCCTCCAACTTATGATGGGATTATGTCCCGATAAACCCATCGTAAGTTGGAAATACCGTAAGTCAAATTGATTTACGATGGGTTTATAGGGAGGTAACCCCATAGTAAATCAAGGAGCATCTGCATTTCTAACCCCCCTCTGAGACCTTCCATCAAAGGTTTCAGTTCGCCACTTTTTTCTGTATCTTTAATCTCTTCCTTCCCCTATGGCAGTGTCCTTTCAGCATAGAAACATGCTCAAGACTTCCCCACTTTAAGAGAAAGAAACTACCCTCCTTTCAGTCTTATCTCTTCCTCCCTAACCTACTATTCCATCTCCCCTTCCCTTCACCAGAAAACTTTGTGAGAATAAGCTGCATTCACAGACCGCGATTCCTCGTGTCTGCTGCATTCTATAGCTCACTGCAATCTGGCTTCTCTGCCACAACCCCACTGGCCCTGCTCTCTCTGAGGCCATTGGTGACTTCCTATGCGTCAAGCCAAGTGGTCCTCTCAGTCTTTCACCTGCTGACTTTCACGGCATCTAATAATTATTATAACAAATGTTAAAACGAACACAGCAGCTACTGCAAATAGTTACAACAAATTCTTATATAGCACTTAATATTATGTTCCAGGCACTGTTCTAATTCTCACCACAACCCTATAAGACAGGTAATATTATTAGTCCTATTTTACAAATGAAGCACAGAGAGGTTAGGTGACGTGCCTGCATTCCCAGAGCTAATAGGAGGAAGAGCTGGGACCCAAACTCAGGCATCCTGGCGCCACAGTCCCTCTGCACTGCCTGCCGTCCTACACCGATGCCCTCTGAAATCATTCTCTTCCCTGGCTGACAGGACGCACTCCTGACCTCCCTCCTGCCCTTTGAGGGCTTTCTGTCCCTGCCCACTTCCCTGTCACTCATCATTTCTGGTGCTCTTCCTAATGTTTATCCTTAGCCTTCCTCTATTCTCACCCTGCCCATGATCTTTAATCTTTTTGGACCGTGGAGCTGAGAAAATTAGCTGAATGCTGACGGATCACCAGAAAATGCTTACGTGGATACATGCTCAAACTTGGCGCATAATTTCAGAGTCCTGGACGTGCTCGGAAGCTATTTCAGGATTCCCAAGGAGGCCATGGGCTTCACACCGACAACTGCTGCTCCAGGCTCACCTGAAACTTACCTCTAATCTTTTGCCTCCACTTAAGGCAACGTCAATCACTCCCTTCTTGTTTACACATTCATCAGAAGGGGCAGAGTGTTAGTTTTTGCAATCTGACATCCCCATTGGATGGTGAGCAACCTGAGGGCACAGGCCCTACCCGGTGGCTACCACAGCTCATAAATCGTAACAACGTCATAGACAATAAATAAAACTTGGTTAATCGGATGTGTTTATGGAAATGATGCTGTTCTGTTTTACCATGGCATGAGTTGGATGTTACAACAAAAATATATCACTGTGTGGAAGTTTAGGGGATAGACACAGTCCCCCCATGGCACACAGAGAAGCACCGTAAAAGAGCACGTTGAGTCATTTGCACAGAGAAGACCTGTAAGGAAAGCCAGGGGCTGACCCCGAGATCAGTCACTCACCCTAAGAAGGGGTGTGAGTGCTCCGTGGAGGAGCCAGGGGCCCAGCACAGTCAGTCGCCCTCACCCTCTCTCTTATCCTCCAGCCTGAGGACAGGTAGCCCTGAGGGGATTGCCCTTGAAGAGGGGTAAGAGGTAGTTTCTGAGGGAACCTCTGGGAGCCAGGTGTGCCTTGCAGTCTGGCCGCCCTTCCGCACAGAAGAGAAGGGCGCTCCCCACTGAGAAGCCAGGCTCCTCAGGGCTCTGCTCATCTGCCCACCCGCTGGCCTCGAGCCCCAGCTCTGACCACAGGCAGGGAGGCCGTGTCACCTGGGGAAGAGGCTCACTCAATACAGCTCTTGCCAATGGGTGTTTTTGTCCTGGTGTGGCCACTCACTTGTTCCTCCCTTTTGTCACCCACTCCTCGGCGACCCGGCGACGCTCTGAGATGCTCAGGGACAGGCCTTCTCCAGTTGTGCCATTCACTGTTCCAAACAAAGAGTCAGTCAGTGGGACAAATGAGTACCTTGTGCTCCTCCAAGTCTGGAAGTGCAGGGTCAGAAACCCCTGCTCAAGAGGAAGGGACATGGGGAATTATCAGAGGATGGAATTGGGAGGGGAAAATGCCAGGTTTCCATTTTCACTTCACACTCTATCATTTTTGCACCTTCACCTTGTCAAAAGCAGTAGGAAAGTTAGTTGTGGCTTGTAATTACAGATCTGTCCTTGCCTTCGGGGACAGATAACAAATATTTTGAATGGAGACAGAAAGAACTGCCCACATTTTGGGCCAATCTCCAAACACACCACCCAGTTCTATATCTGGGCGTGGATGGCAAGAAAATCAACAGCGTCTAGTACTGGGATGTCAAGGAGCCGTAAGTGGGAGTTACACAATGTGAGCACTTTTGTACACACGGATCTCAAACTACCTCTGTCCACAGTTGGACATGATGGTAGTGCCGGTGTTTTTAATGACATTTCATAAATGAGCACAAAGGATATTAATATTTCTTACACCAAGCACTCTCAGATACTCATTTATTCTAACAACCCAGAAAAGTAGAAATTATTAATCTCATTTACAGATGATAACATGAGGCCTGAAACGCTAAATAGTTTAAGTCTGAATCCAGAGCTGTGTAATTCCAAAGCACGTCCTCGTTCCTCTTTCTCTTCTATTACAATCATCTCTTAATGCATCACAGCAATATGCCAATGGCAGCAGGAGACATTACTGAGCCTCATGCACATGGCAGCACTTCGTGTCTCCAAGCAGGGAGCACTGGGTTGGAGGCGGCAAGGGGGAGTGGGAAGGAGTGTTTCTATCACTCCTCTGTGGGCTTGAGAGACTTCAAGAATGCTCCAGTTGTGAGGATGGTTCCCTCTTCCTCCCTATACCCAGGGGAGACCTGTAGCCCTTTCAGGAGTAAGAGTCCGCCTTCCCACTGTGGCTTGGAGCTGTAGAGGGACTCTGAGGGGTTCTGCAATCAGGTCTTGGTTTGGACATGCAGCCCAGGACACCTTTTCACATGCGTTTTAATGTGCTCCAATTATGACCATGGTACTTCCAGCACTGCAGGGCTCCTGTAGGTAGAGCAGCAGCTCAGAGCCAACATGTGATGTCCTCAGAACAGTCAGCTTAATTGCAGATTAAGTATAGTTGTCAGGCTTATCATGTTCAAGGTATCCAGACCTTGAACATGATAAGCCTGAAATAAATGGGGATAACTGCTAGTCCTGTGACTCCTTTGTGTGCTGCATTAGGGTCTTTCATCCATTCACAATTTGAAAGCTGTCAGGCAAAGACAGAATAAAGCCCATTCTTTTTTTTTTTTTTTTTTTTGAGACAAGGTCTTGCTCTGTTGCCCAGGCTAAGAGTGCAGTGGTGTCATTGTAGCTCAGTGCAAGCTCAAACTCACGGGCTCAAGTGGTCCTCCTGCCTCAGACTCCTACGTAACTGGGACTAGAGGTAGAGGCCACCACACCCAGCTATTCTCTTTGTTGTAGAGATGGGGTCTCACTATGTTGCTCAGGCTGGTCTTGAACTGGCCTCAAGTGATCCCCCTGCTTCAGCCTCCCAAAGAATTAGGATTATAGGCCTGAGCCACCATGACTGGCCAGAACAGAGACCATTGTTAAGCGAGAGAAGAGGGTTTAGTCCTTACTTAAGAGGGTTTGGTTGTTACCTTAGCACTTCTTGGCTGAATGGCCTGTGGCAACCTAAAGAGTATATCTGAGTTATAGATTTTCATCTCTACATGGAGGAAAAACAATACCTTATCTGTGGGCATATTCTCAAATGTGATAATCTCTTGAGGCGCTTTGTAGGTCTAATACTGGTGAGTCTACAAATTCACAAATTTTAGTTAGCTTAGCCAGGCTTCATCATAACCTGTGACACAATGACTCTGACCTCTTGGCTAGTAACCAGGTGAGACTCACATTCTAAGGACTGAGCTAGAGACATGCAGAGAAAGCCCCGAAGGTGACTTACCAAAAATGTTCTTCACTCCCTGTTCTCTCACAAGATAATCCACATACTGACCAATTACTGAAAAGTTGATTTCTCTAAAAGACACAGGAAAAATAGGAAAGAATGCATATTTAGTCTTTTTTAAAGATTCTTCAACTAACCCCCAAGTGTATAAACTGCTCTCTCATTAGTAGTTATTGAAAACCTACTTAGTTTGTGAAATGCTTAGCTTGCTCCGAATAATGCCTGGGTTGTTTTTGTTTTCCCGAATCTAGTGATTTCTCTATTCGCCTACATGTGCCTCACTTAAATGCGCAAAACACTATTATTTATCAACAGAGGCTTTACTTTTAAACCTCATCACAAGTAATATTTTAAAAGTAGTTATCTAATTATATTTTGCCTGTTTTTGGGAAGGTTGATGGGGGCATGGTTAACTGAGAACTTTATATTTTACACTTGCTGAGAAACAGTTGTTTCTTAGGCTTACAAGATAGGCAAATTCAATCTTAATAATTTGAGAATTTTAGCATTTAATATATGTGACAATAAATGAACGCTTAAGCCTTAAATCCATCTGTATTTGCTAGTTTTATATTGAGGAAGATTAATAGTTGGAAAGAAACATTGTGTCACTTTACCTCTTGAAGGCAAAACAGTAGCCTGTGAGGGACTTTATTAGAGGTACAGAATCCCAAGCCCCACACAGCCCTACCCAGCCAGAATCTGCATTTTAACAAGATCCTCCCCTCCGTAATCTGCATGCATTCTGCAGTGTGAGGCACCCTGACCTTGTAAGCAACTGACGGTTAAGGTTAACCATCATGATTTTAAAATCCAGAAACTGACTCACAAACAAATTGCATTAAGCAACCTATCCTCAATCAAAATGCAGGTGGGGAGGATGGGTGATGGAGCGTGAACTCTAAAGGAAAACTGTGCCGCCGGTCTGGGTTAAATGTTGCAGAACCCATTGCCAAGAACACAAAGTACTAGTTGGCTGCCATTAGCACTTCCGTCAGTGGGTCCAGTGGGTCTGGAGAATCCTAATTTAATTTTAGCCTTATTAACATTCGTTTCATCTTTACATACCGTATTTCTCAAACAACAAAAATAAAACAAAAAAATCTGATGCATCTAGGAAACAAAGACATCAAAGGGCATTTGTCAAAAGGACTAGGAACAAGAAGAGATAGAATAGAAAACAGCTGACTCTGAGATTAAAGGGAAAGATACTAAGCACAAAGAATGCACAGGCGATCACTGCCCGCAACAGTGCTCACAGAAAAGACAGCCAGTGGGCCTGAGCCTGCCACTGGGAAAATGTGTGCTTTAATGCAGTTATGCGGCCTCCAAGGGGAGCAAACCCCTTTCTTTACGGCTCATGCCCCATATCCTAACACTGCCCTTCCTGCCCTAGTCTGTGCCTGGCACAACACGAGTGCTCGACAAAGGCTGGATGAAGAAGTGGTGATGTGGGAACTGACCATGACGGAATGATCACAATCTCTGCCTTTACAAACAGCTGAGCACCACACTTGCATGATGTTTTGAAATTTTGCCATTACTTTTTTTTTTGGAGACAGTCTCACCCTGTCACTGGGCTAGAGTGCAATGGTGTCATCGTAGCTCACAGCAACCTTAAAACTCCTGGGCTCAAGCAATCCTCCTGCCTCAGCCTTGTGAGTAGCTGGGGCTACAGGCGCGCACCACCACACCCAGCTGATTTTTCTATTAATATTTTTAGTAGAGACGGGTCTCACTCTTGCTCAGGCTGGTCTCAAACTCCTGAACTCAAGTGATCCTCCTGCCTCGGCCTCCCAGAGTGCTAGGATTACAGGCGTGAGCCATTGTGCCCGGCCTTCACTATTACATTAATCGAGTAAAGGAAATAATGTATATAATGAAAATAAAGAGGAAAATATAATGAAGGCTATGACTGAGTCAAAAGTTAAGTATATGGGGGTTCCAAAGAGGGACTGATAAATTACAAGGAGGGAGGCTGGAAAGGAGACGTCAAGGAGCTGGATCTGGAAGAATAAATAGGACAAGACCTTATGATCCTCCTTCCTGCTGACATTCTTGAGAAGTGCTATTTGTCTGGCCCTATTCTGGTATCCTCTTCTTTCTAGAAAGGTAGCTGCATGCTTAGGCAGATCTAGGCCGCTATGTGACA
>CM052450.1:8374138-8462564 GCA_028533085.1 Varecia variegata | reverse complement strand
GGGACTTTCTGAAGCTTTTCATATAGGGAAATGGAATGGGATTTACAAGCCTATCACATCAAGTAAACAACACATCTAGCCCATTTAACCATTCCCTTATCATATGCTTACTCAACCCCCAGTTTCCTTCAGTGGAAGTAAGAAGGAAACTTGGAACCCAAATCATGCCAATAGCAGAGCTAAGCCCTAGGTAGAAGTGCAACATCACCTCACATTTTGAGTTTCTGGAGCTGAGAAATGGCTACTTGAGTGGACAAAATAACTGACTCAAATCATGGTTTCTCTGTCAACCCCCTTGGTGACTCTTAGGACATCATTTGATACATAAAATACTTTAGCATTTTAAGTTAGACAACCAAATGAAAAACCTTAAAGGATTTTCTTCAAACTTAATCACACAATTAGTAAACATGATGGAATGGGTTCTACAAAATACATACAGAACTATATCCAGCAGGACTTGCTACCTCTATCCAAATACCAGTTACAAGGGGTATTCAAGTTCTATGCCAGATGGACCACCTTAGAAGACTGTACATTAATCAAGTGTTTACCTCTATATTTTCTACACAGCAGCTAGAATAACCTTCATAAATGTCAGGGTCCCATGTTTGAGCCAGATGTTGAGTTAGGCCATGTAGGCACAGAAGTTTTTGCAAATGCCAGCCTTTGATGTGAGCTCCTCACCCATTAGCAAGCATACAAAACAAGGGTATCTTTGAGATCCTAGAAATAGGTTCCCATAAGTGGGCAAGTGTGTCAACCTCTCAGGATGGTCTACAGTCCAAGACTAGTTTGCCTTATTTAAGGTCACCCTGCCTCAGGTAGAAGGAGGTAGTACAAATACCACATACTACACTCTTGGGTGTCCTTAGACAGGGTGAAACAAAGTGATCCACCCTTAGGGCTTGAGTGAATAGGCACATCTAAAGCATCCATTAATAAGAGTGCTAAGCAATATTCACAGACCTAGCAGGTCTTCAGGTTGCTATTACTCCCAATTAGTATTGTCCTTTTCCTAATGCAATAGCCTCAATCAGCTTTGACTTCACAGTTTGACCAGACCTCCAGAATCAATGCCATGCTTGCTTGTAAAAAAGACAAATATTCACTGATACATATGATACATACATACTGGTGTATAACAAGCAATAAAAAATAAGAATTCTGATAGAAATTGGCATTTCAATGAATACTATAACTGTAACATGTAAGAAAATCATTTTAAAGGTATCCGATAGGTTTTATTCCTCATCCTTAACATCTAGACCATCATTTCTGCTGGAATCCAAATTATATACCTCATCTGTGGTATTCATTGCATTAAAACACTCATCAGCCCTTGAAACTGTAACCCATTGTCAGTACCACTATTAATTCCACTTTTTAAAAAATCACTTTTCTTTTGTTTTAAAATATTGTATTGGCTGCAGTTAGCACCTTTCATGCCCTGTTCTTATTTTTCCCAACTCTGTATTATTTTCTCAGTTAGTAGGCACCCACAATTCCACTCTACAGCATCTTTCTTTGTGTCTGTCATATTAAGTTGGAACCTAATGTTATATCAAAGCCATGGGTTTTGAGCCATGTAACTGTGTTGTACTAACACATTTAAAACTAAATCTTAGAAAATAATCCAAACTCTACCTCTGATCAGCTTTGTGTTTTGTTATTTAAAAAAAAATGCCTCTTGGGCCGGGCGCGGTGGCTCACGCCTGTAATCCTAGCACTCTGGGAGGCCGAGGCGGGCGGATCGTTTGAGCTCAGGAGTTCGAGACCAGCCTGAGCAAGAGCGAGACCCCCGTCTCTACTAAAAATAGAAAGAAAGTATATGGACAGCTAAAAATATATATATAGAAAAATTAGCCAGGCATGGTGGTGTGTGCCTGTAGTCCCAGCTCCCTGGGAGGCTGAGGCAGAAGGATTGCTTAAGCCCAGGAGTTTGAGGTTGCTGTGAGCTAGGCTGATGCCACAGCACTCACTCTAGCCCGGGCAACAGAGTGAGACTCTGTCTCAAAAAAAAAAAAAAAAAAATGCCTCTTGAGTGAAATGTGCATCCTTACTGGGATGTTCAGGGTTAGTACATTTTGTCCCTAAAGAGTGGCTTATCACTTTTTGTGCTCTTGGAAATACTGGTCACTGCAGCTCACCCCAGATCCCATTATCTGTACAGATTTCCACCTATCTTGCTTTCGGTGGGGCCTCAGGTTTCAACCATAATCTGGGCACAATGAATACAAAGTAATTTTCAGATGCCGTGTTTGTTTCTTTTTTAGGAAAAAGAAGCTCAAATGTGGTATATGCCAGATACTGAACTTTACTGCACAATCCCAATACTGCGAGCAGTTAGAAGGCAGAGGGGGGTGGTGAGGAGAAAGGAAGGAAGGAAGAAAAAAAACCCAGAGGGACCAAAGACCACCAAGAATGTTCATAGCAGTTCTATTCATGTTAGTCAAAACTACAAATAATCCAAATGTCCATCAACAGGAAAATGGATAAATAAATTGTGGAATATTCATAAAATGGAGTACTGTACATCAATAAAAAGAAGTACTGTTACGTCTACCAACATGGGTGAATATCAAAAATATTATGTTGAATGAAATAGGCCAGACACAAAACAGTACATACTGTACTATTCTACTCCTATGAAGTGGTGTTCAAAAGCCCCTGAGTGGGCTCAAATGTCACCAACTCTGGCTTTCTCAAGACATCACAACCTGCTTAAATCCTAGTTCTGGTACCATGCATTCATATTCCATCTCGCAACCCTTCACCTTTTGCTTATTTGAGGAACAGAGGAAGAGAGATGAACCAAAACATCCTCCCCCATTTCTCATCATCCATTTCAACTTTAAGTGTCTGTTATAACCATCCCATCCTCTTTGTCAGAAACTTTGCCTCAATCTGTTGGATTGGCAGAAGTAATAAATGACATATGAAACTTTGTCAGTCCCCCCATACAGTTCACAGATTGAATTTAAGATATATTTTTATATGCTTTATTTTCCACCAATCTCAGAAACTAAGTCAACTCTTTCATCAGTTATTTCTAGCCCAAAAAGTAAATGTGAAATGTTAAGTAGTCCAGTGGAAACAGACCTTTTATTATTTGGTCATTATGATGAAGAATTTTGGTCAAATTCTTAGGTAGAAAGATGGGTACCTATTTTCTTATAAAGCTTAAAAAAAAATTCCTACCCTGCTCTGTCCTACATTGCTGATCTCCAAAGTCTCCTAGATAGTCATCTCCTGAAAATAGGTAATAGTTGTATTGAAATCTGTCCTCTTTCTGTACTTCTGGATCATGTCTTGAAGCTTCATCTGCAAATGGAAAACAGAAGATCTCAGAAGCTGCTAGTTGCTAGGAGCAACCTACAAAGGTAATGCTAGTCATGGGACCCAATCCCCAGGGGACTCTAGGTCTCAGGTGCAAAGCCTAAATTAAGAACCAACTCAATAACAAAATTCTCTTTAATTCTTGGAAGCTAAAGATCCACCTCTGAACAATTTATTTACACTTAATTTGTTGACACTTTGGTTTTGTTTGTTATCTACTACATTTACAATTCATTTATGCTAGTTGAGTCTCCCTTATCATTAGTAACTATCAGGCACCTGCTCCTGATAAGAGTGGTGAGAGTGAGCATGCTTGTCTTGCTCCAGTTCTTACAGGAAAAGCTTTTAGCTTTTCCCCATTCAGTATAATGTTAGCTGTGGGTTTTTCATATACGGCCTTTTATCTTGTTGAGGTACCCTCCTTCTATACCTAGTTTGTTGAGAGTTTTTATCATGAAGGGATGCTGGCTTTTATTAAATGCTTTTTGTGCATCTATTGAGATGATCATATGGTCTTTGTCCTTTATTCTGTTGATGTGATGTATCACATTTATTGAACCATCCTTGTATCCCTGGGATAAATCACACTTGATCATGGTGAATCATCTTTTTAATGTGCTGCTGGATTCAGTTTGTTAGCATTTTGTTAAGGATTTTGCATCTATGTTCACCAGGGATATTGGCCTAAAGTTTTCTTCTGTTGTTGTCTGGTTTTGGTATCAGGGTAATGCTGGTCTCATAGAATGAGTTTGGAAGAATGCCCTCCCCTTCAATTTTCTGGAAGATTTGAGAAAAATTGGTATTAGTTCTTTAAATGTCTGGTAGATTTCAGCAGTGAAGCCATCAAGTCCTGGGCTTTTCTTTGATGGGAAACTTTTTATTACTGATTCACTCTCACTTCTCATAATTAGTCTGTTCAAGTTTTCTATTTCTTCTGCGTTCATTCAATTTTGGTAGGTTGTATGTGTCCAGGAATTTATCCATTCATCTTAGGTTTTCCAATTTGTTGGCATAAGGTTGTTTGTAATAATCTCTAATGATCCTTTGTATTTCTTGTATTTCTTTGGTATCAGTTGTAATGTCTCCTAGGCACCTACTGCTTGCAGCACCCTGAAGAGAACAAAAACATTATGGTCTTTCCCTCAATGATTTGACTCTTAATTAATGAGCAATCACAGGAAAAAAATAAAAGAATGAGTAAATGCTTAACTGTGTTGTTATGATTTTAAGAGTAAGAGAATAAGAGTAAAGGGATTGATCACTATGAGCTAGAAGGGTTAGGAAAAACATAATGAAAGAGGTGAAAAATAAGGATAGATAGATATAACAGATAAGTGTTATATCAGACAGATATAATTCAGATAGATAAGTATGAATTCTCTGAAACAACCTCAACTTGTTTTTTGTTTTTCTTTTTTTTTCTTAGTCTTGCTCTGGTGCCCAGGCTAGAATGCCATGGCCTGAGTCTAACCCAGCTAATTTTCTCTGTTTCTAGTTGCCCGGCTAGATTTTTTTCTAATTTTGGTAGAGATGGGGGTCTCGCTCTTGCTCAGGCTGGTCTCAAACTCCTGACCTCAAGCAATCCTCCCGCCTCGGCCTCCCAGAGTGCTAGGATTACAGGCGTGAGCCACCGCACCCGGCCGAAATGTTTTGTATTGTTGCCTTCGTGGGAGGCACTAGAGTTCAACATTTAAGTGATGAGAATACAAATTATTTCAAAGCCTTGGAAAACACAATGTCATCCAATTTAATAATAATAATAAAAAACCAGCCTTGCAGATTTTATTCACGCATTGAACTAGTTTACTGAGCATTTGCAATGTTCCAGGCCCTGGAGTGAGTGACCTGCGTTAGCCAGGTAGGAGTCCCTGCCTTCACAATGTCTTTCAAAAGACATTGACGTTCAGAATATCTGAATCACTACAATAACAACACCAATTGAAATTGAACACCTGTTCCGTGGCAGGTACTGAACTAAGCTCCCCCTCACATGCCATCTCATTTAACTATCTCAACAACCCTTCTAAGTTAGCAAGATTTCCAGTTCTGTCTTCCAAAGTTACCACCTTTCACCAGAGATTCCTATGACAGAAGCTGCGACACATTTTGCTGCATCTAAATGCTACAGGCCCTCAACTCCCTAAAATGCCCAAAAGCCGGTAGCGCCTTGCCTTAAGCAGTGGGACCCGGTGCAGTGCATCTCCTAGGCGACGCCATGCAAGGTGCCGCGCCGTTGCTGAGCCCCGCCCCCCCGCCCGAGCGCCTTCGCCCCGCCCCCTCCGCCCGAGCGCCTTCGCCCCGCCCCCTCGCCTTTTGCGCATGCGTACGCGCATACACACACCCTCCTCCCCCGCCCGCACTTCTCGCGCTGCGGCCGGAGCCATTTCGCCGCTGCCTCCACGCGAGTTGCTGGGCGCTTCTGCGTTGTCTCTGTGGAAGGCCGGAGCCTCGGACGGTCCTAAGGGGGCTGTGCTCTCTGGCACCAGGAAGCGGAGGCGGGTAAGGGAGGGACGATTTGGGCACCGTGTGGGGCGGCAGGAGGCGTGGGCCACGGCTCTGCAGCCGGCTTTGTTGTGAAGCGCGGGCGGCGGCGGGTGGGGGAAGGGGCGAGCCGCCCGCTGGTGCCCGAATTGCGGTTGCGTGTGCGGGTCGTCGAGGCGCGCTTGCGCCGCCTGAGCCCCCAGCGGTCCCCAGAGGCCCCCAGCCTTTTCCCCCGCTGTCCCCAGAACGGCCAAAGCCCGCTTCCTCCTCCGGCCCGCGTACGCCCGCGGCTCTGTGGCCGCTGAGGGAAGGGGGGTGGACCGTGTGTGGTGGTCGCCGGCGGGACGCTAACCCTCCTGGGGCCCTTCATTTATTCCTGTCACAAATATCTGGTGCCGTCCTGCCGGCCCTGTGGGAAGAGCAGTAGGCAGGGTAGGCGCAGTCCTTGCCCTTCCCTCAGACGTTGCGGTCGGGAGTGGGGGTTGGGTGCCGGGCCTTGGGGAAATAATGGCTCCAGGTGTTGGTAGAAGATGGGGGTGAAAGTGTAATGGGAGAGAGCTACTTTGGCGGGGGCGGCGAGGTGAGGCGTGTCGGAGGGGAGGGGCGTTGAGCTGATACCTCGGCCTTCAGGCGAGAATGCGTCAGCTGCAGAGGCACAAGGGATTAGTTAGGTGTCGCTTACGGCCAGAGACTGGACAGGAGCTGAAAGAAGGCCGTGTGGCTGGAGTGTGGTGAGAAGGATTTAAGCGAAGGATGGGTGATTAGGGTGGCAAGAGCGGAGACGGGGAAACCATGTAGGACATTATTGCACTAGTCCAGGTGTGCAGTAGTGGTGACGAGATGGAAAGAAGCGAATGGATTGGAGACAATTTCCGAGTGGTGGAGGGTAGTAGGTCTTGCTTGGGATTCTGGCTCCTCCAGTTAGGAGCTCTGTCTTTTGGGGCAAGTTATTTGTCTCAGTTTCCTCATCAGCAGAGGGATAATAAGGATTCTTATCTATACTATTGTAAGGGTTAAGTGAAATAGATCATGTAGGTGATCCACTAAGGATAGTCTGGCACGCAGCACGGGCTCTACAGGGGATGGCTGTAGAGCATCTTCAGGGAGTGGATGACTCCCAAGTTGTGACCTGAGTAACTTGGCCGTGCCATTCATGGAGATGGGAATGTAGGGGTAGGGGTTGAACAGGTGTGGGAGGAAATTTAAAATTCTGTTTTGACTGGGATGCCAAGGTAGCATGCAGATGGGCGTGTTAGTGTCACAGTTGGCTGAATTTGATTTTGGAGCTTAAGGACAAAGAACTGAACTTTGAATATATATTTGAGGATCATTAGCATATAGTTGGTATTGAATTTTATGGAGTTGGATGAGACTAGGGAGAAAGGAATTTGATAGCATAGTTTCTTTATATTTTATGTTACTCATTCACCCTGAGGGCTTGTTTTTTAAATTAATTATTTAGGGGTGGAATTTGCAGATAGGTATCTTCAGCTTTTCCATTAATAGGATAGTCCCTTCAAGTGACTGACGATGGTTAGACTTGGGCTACACAATAAACGTAACAAGTTTATACTAGGATCCAGTTTGATAACAGATGTAGGTGCTAACAAAATGCACTAAACATGAAGAAAAGACAGAGGTTTGATGTTAGTAACGGAATTTCTTCCTACAGCAAACTAAATTCATAGCGTATTTTCTCTGATTCTAAATTTGGTCTCAAATATCTTGCTTATTTTTAGACTCATAAACTCTGTATCTTTTGGTATTTTAAAGACTGGGTTAGAGGGGGAGTGCCAAGAAGTATGGTATGTTACACTTAAAGAAAACTTATTAAAATTTGAGGATATTAAGGCCGAAAGGAGAGATTTGGCATAAAACATTTAAGTTAATAGATTAGTGTTTTCAGTTCAAGAACCGAATGCCTAATGTAATTGGGCTTACTAATACATCGCTTACACATTTGAGGACAGTCTGCTAGCAGTCATAATTAGTATGAGAATAAACCATTGGATTTTAGCTTATTGATTGATCACTCAGAGTGATGACTCTTTTTTTTTTTTTTTTTTTTTTGGAGATGGTCTCTGTTGCCTGGGCTAGAGTGCAGTGGCATCATCATAGCTCACTGCAGCTTCAAACTGCTGGGCTCAAGTGATCCTCCTTCCTTGGCCTCCCAGAGTGTGAGGATTACAGGGGTGAGCCACCATGCCAGGCTTGATAACCATTTCTTAACATCGGAGTTTGGATTTGAATTTAGGCTTCCGTTGTGGGTGGCTTGGAAAATCTTAAACCTTCGAAGCCTTAGTTTCTTCCTCTGTAAAAAGGCAATAGTAATAGTATCTATCATATCTGCCATTGTTGTGAGGAGGAAATGAGTTAAAATATGTAAGGTACCCATTGTAGAATGTAGGACATCACATAAAATATTTTTTAAGAAAAGATAAAAATCACTCATAGGTTCCCAAAGGTAACCATTTTGGGAGATACTTCCAGTCTTGATTTATGCATATGTTTTTGTGTCATTTAAATCATACAGTTTTATATCTTTTTTCTTACATGTCACAAACTTTCCAATTATGTCATTAAAATTTCTTTATAGGCAATTTTAATAGCAGCATGACAAACTATCCTATATTTAACCTATATTTTCAACAATGTCCAGGAATTGGTTATTTTCAGTTTTTGCTATTATAAATAATGCTGTTTTTAACTTTCGTTTTCTTAGATCTAAAGAAGACACCTGAATCATGGGTGACGTCAAAAATTTTCTGTATGCCTGGTGTGGCAAAAGGAAGTTGTCCCCATCCTATGAAATTAGAGCAGTGGGGAACAAAAACAGGCAGAAATTCATGTGTGAGGTACTAATGAATACAGTTTATATTTATGTGATTTATGTGGCTTATTTTAGGATTAAACGAAGAATGTTTTGTGTTTGGAAATGTTAATGTGTTGCACATTTGGGAAGAGTAGCTCTTTATTGTGACTTGACTGCTACTAATTCATTATAAATCATTTTCAAAGGAACATTACTTTTGAAACAATCTGATAGGTAAATTATTCTTATTAGAGCCTGTATCCTCCTCTGCTTTCTCTGTACAAGTAGTGAGAATCAGAAAAGTTGGATCAGCTGTTTGGATTTTTACTAATGCCTTTAGAAAGTAGAGCAATTTTTGTTTGCTTCAAAGCAAAGTGCTTAAATACAAATGGAGAGTTTGTTCTTGGATATTATAAAATCAGATTTTACTGTGTATATTCTGTTTATGAGAAGAGAATATCTGAGCCACTTATTATAATAATATTCTTATTTTTGGGTTAGCTTAACACTGGACAACACAATTCAAATTTTTTCTTTAGGTAGCCCGTGAATTCTTTTAGGTGTGTTATTTTCAGTATATTTATAGAGTGTATCTCCAAAATTTAGCTGTTTGTTATCTCTTAATGGACTATTGAATTATGAATTTTTAAAATCCCAGAATTACCCATGTGACTCTCTTAATACATTTTTTTCTTGACTGTTAAAGGTTCAGGTGGAAGGGTATAATTACACTGGCATGGGCAATTCCACCAATAAAAAAGATGCACAGAGCAATGCTGCCAGAGATTTTGTTAACTATTTGGTGCGAATAAATGAAATAAAGAGTGAAGAAGTTCCAGCTATTGGGGTAAGTACTTATGGCCAAGCACTTGAGATGTGTGTTGTAAGGTTACATGCAAACCCAGTATGTGTGGAGACACCCAGGGTTATAATTTTTCATTGTTTTCAAATATGTTCCATAGTGAACCTTGGCAACTTGTTTTTTCTGAGCGAGTCCTCCTACCTCGGCCTCCCAGAGTGCTAGGATTACCGGGATGAGCCACCACATCCGGCCTATTTCACTTTTCTTGAAGAGTATTTTCATAGGGTATAGAATTCTGGGGTGCCAGGCGTTTTTTTTTTTTCTTTCAGCCCATGTGAGTGTAAAAAACTGTTTTTCCTCCGCTTTCACATCACACCAATCAACACAGAAGACTTTTGTGACTATATGTGTGGAGATTTTTCCCCACACACCAAGCAAGCAATCACTTCTGTAGCAGACACCATCTCGGTGTTCTCCAATTCAATTCTGACCTATCTATCTGGAGATAGCCTCAGATCCCACAGGTTGAAAGCTCATTCCCACAAGACTACTCCCCCTTCAGACACCAATTGCAAGCCTGGGCCTCAGGAACTTATGACTGACCAACTTCAAGTTGGGGTTCTCATGATCCCCTCTTTGGGTTTAATACATTACAGTGGCTCACAAAACTCAGGGAAACTTACCTCTGTTTACCAGTTTATTATAAAAGGATATTATAAACGATATAGATAAAGAAATGCATGAGGCAAGGTATGGGGAAAGGGGCACAGAACTGCTGTGCCGTGCCTAGACCTGCCATCCTCTGGGAACCTTTATGTATTAAGCTATCCAGAAGCTCTCTTAACCTTGTCCTTTGGGTTTTTATGGAAGCTTCCGTACATAGGCATGATTGATTAAATCATTGGGCATTTGTGATCGGCTTACCACTCAGCCCCTCTTGGAGGTTGACAGATGGGGCTGAAAGTCTAAACCCTCTAATCATGCCTTGGTCTTTCTCCAGCATACCAGCCCCCATTCTGAAGCTACCTAGAGGCTATCCAGTCAACTCATTAGCATACAAAAGACTCCACTTTGGAAATTCTAAGGATTTTAGGTGTTGTGTGCCAGGAAATGGGGTCAAAAACCAAAAATACTTTTTACCCTCTCACACAGCACTTTGAAGATAATGTGGCATTGTCTCCTTCCATTGTTTTCTATGGGAAGTGAATTGTAATCCAATCATTTTCTCCTATATGTAATGTCTTGGCTTTCTCAGGCTGTTTTTAAGATCTTTTTTTCATAATTTTTGGTTTTTAGAGTTTGTGGTGTGACTGGGTGTGGTTTTCTTTGTACTTACCTTGCTTGGGGTTTGCTGAGATTCTTTTTTTTTTTTTTTTTTTTTTTTTTTGACAGAGTCTTACTCTGTTGCCTGGGCTAGAGTGCCGTGGCGTCAGCCTAGCTCACAGCAACCTCAAACTCCTGAGCTCAAGCAATCCTTCTGCCTCAGCCTCCCAAGTAGCTGGGACTACAGACATGTGCCACCATGCCAGGCTAATTTTTTCTGTATATTTTTAGTTGTCTGGCTAATTTCTTTCTATATTTTTAGTATAGACGGGGTCTCACTCTTGCTCAGGCTGGTCTCGAACTCCTGACCTTGAGCGATCCTCCCGCCTGGGCCTCCCAGAGTCCTAGGATTACAAGCGTGAGCCACCTCGCCCAGCCTGCTGAGGTTCTTGAATCCATAAATGTACATATTTCACCAAAGTTGGGAGACTTTTGGCAATTATTTCTTAAGGTATTTCTTCTGTTTTCATTTTTTTTCTTCTCTTCCTGGGTTAAGCTGTTTGATATCCCACAGGTCCCTGCGGCTGTCTTCATTTTTCTTCTTTTTTTCTTTTATCTGTTCTTCAAGTAGAATAATTGCTGTTGATTATCTTCAGATTCACTGATAGTTTTCTCTGTCAAATTCATTTTGCTGGTAAGTCCATCCAGTGAACTTATTTCATTCAGATACTGTTGTTTTCACTTTTAGAATTTCCAACTTGCTCTTTTTTGTTATAGATTTTATTTCTCTAATGGCATTTCTTTTCATTTATTATAAGCACATGTTCATAATATGAATGTGGATTTCCTTTATGTCATGGAGTGTAGTTCTAATATCTGCTTTAAAATCCTTGCCTGCTAATTCTAACATCTGAGTCATCTCAGGGCTGGACTCTGTTTCTTGTATTTTTTTTCTTGAGATTGGATCATATTATCCTCTTTGTCAGGTAATTTTGGGCATTGGAATATTATGTTGTGGAGACTTGAATAATATTATATTCCTACAAAGAATATTGATTTTGTTGTTTTTTATCAGACAATTAGTTGGACTCAAACTGCAAATGCTGTGTTTTGGGTGTTCAGTCTCACTTTAGTTTTCTGATCCTTTGCTAGGCAGCTTGGAGTCTGCCCTGTACATGTGTGGATCGGGTGTTAGCCAAAGATTGGGCAGAGTTTATGCACAATATGGGGCTCTCCTTCCTGGCTCTTTCCTTTTCAGGATTCCCTCCTCACTTTTACTAGCTTTGGTATTTCTAAACGGGGCATTCTCTGATTAGTCAGGCTGGATCTGCTGGCTTCACTCAGGCTAAAAGCCTCAATAAATAGAAATTAGACCCTTGATATTCCCTGCTTCCCTACTTTAGCTTTCCTGTAGAATCTGCCTGTTTTTGTTCACCCTTTATTGTCTGAATATAGATAGTTGTGGGGGGTGTTTTGTAATTTTTTCCTAAAGTTTGTTATCTGCAGTAGGAACTTAGTTAGCTATACCAGAAGCAATTCCCTACTTTCATTTTTTCATTAGCATTTTAGCATGCTCAGATCTTGTCACGGTCCTATTCAGTCCATGGCTGGACTCTGAGGTGTTGCCCCAGTTCTTGGGCTCTAGGCTTGGAAGAATCACAAGCCTTGGCCTGCAAGAGAGAGAGAGGACAAACACTCAGCAAAATTGCATGAAAAATTTATTGTAAGGAAAATTTAAGGGTGCAAAGCAAAAGACGTTTCCTAAGGGGAAACGAGTATGTCCTTTCGCGTGAAGAAGACCCTATCTACCTCTGTGTTTTTCTTTTTATATGCTTTATGTTTAGTTATAATTATTAACTGTACGTCACTGCTTTGGGGACTGAGTTCTTTCCAGGTATGGGCATGATTTAAAGGTTATGTTCCAGTAATTCTTTCTAGTATATGTATGATGGGGAAAGTTCCATAATTGTTTATGGTGTTTTTCCCATTCTCTGACTGGTGGTCAGTATTCCATGGCCTAATTACCCCATTGTTTAAGACTGAAATAACTTCTCTTTTTATTGTTCTGCAACCATTTCCTCCTTTATTGTTTTTCTATAACTGCTTTCTCCTTTCTGTTTTTCTGATTTCCATTACCTCTCACTTGTTTTTCTGTCCCTAGCGATCTTTCCCATTAAATGCCCTGACTATGCATTTCCTACTTTCTCCCTCACCTCCTCTGTTTAAGCTACACTGGCCTTATAGTTGCTCAAATATGCTGCAAAACTTTGGTACTTAACTGTTCCTTCTGCCTGGAGGACTCTTCCCCAGCCATCCTATTTAAAATTGTAAATTCATTGCCACCCTACACCACTTTTTATCCGCCTTCACTGCTTCATTTTTCTTCATAGCATTTAGTAACTTTTAACCCATTGCTTCTCAACTGGAGACCATTTGTCCCCTGGGGACATTTGGCAATGTATAAAGACATTTTTGTTATAACTGGAGGAGGCCACTGCCATCTAGTAGGTAGAGGGTGGAGATGGCTGCTAATACTCTGCAATGCACATGACAGCCTCCTACAACAAAGAATTATCCAGCCTAAAACCTAAAACATCACTTGTGCCAAGGTGAGAAACCCATTCTAACCTAATTTATTTTTGTTTTCTGGATCCTTGTATTAGAATGTAAGTTCATGAGGGCAGGGATTTTTTGTCTATTAATATTTTTAGTTTGTTACTGTGTCCCCGGTATCTAGTATGATTCCTGGTCTATAGGAGGCACTTAAATGTTTTTTGGTTGAATGAATAATGAATGGGTAAATTTGGGGAAAAAAAATTGTAACACAGCCTATTTCTACTTTTAGCTACCATCTTTTTTTTTTTTTTTTTTTTTTTTTGAGACAGAGTCTCGCTTTGCCTGGGCTAGAGTGAGTGCCATGGCGTCAGCCTAGCTCACAGCAACCTCAAACTCCTGGGCTCAAGCAATCCTACCGCCTCAGCCTCCCGGGTAGCTGGAACTACAGGCATGCGCCACCATGCCCGGCTAATTTTTTATCTATATATATTTTAGTTGGCCAGATAATTTCTGTCTATTTTTAGTAGAGACGAGGTCTCGCTCTTGCTCAGGCTGGTCTCGAACTCCTGACCTCGAGCGATCCACCCGCCTCGGCCTCTCAGAGTGCTAGGATTACAGGCGTGAGCCACCGCGCCCGGCCTTAGCTACCATCTTTATCTTACCTCCTTATCCCAGGCAAATCCTTGTTCCTATCACTTCATCAGGTGCTTGCTCTTTTACTCTATAAGTTGCATTTGCTGAAAGTGACCTATGCAAAGGACACTTTAAAATTTGTTTTGCAATGGATAGTTTCAGGTATGTATAAAAGTAAGACTAATATAATGAATGAACCCCTGTATTCTCATCATCTGGCTGCAGCACTTTTTAACATGGCCAAACTTGATTCATCTCTACTGTCTACTTTCCTTCCTTAAGTTATCTTGGAGCAGATTACAAATATTTAATTTGGTGCAAAAGTAATTGCGGTTACTTTTGATGTTGGAGGCAACTTGCAACCTCAACAACACATTTGGCCCAGAAACTGCTAACAAATGTACGTTGCAGTGGTGATTCAAGAAGCTTTGCAAAGGAAACAAAAGCCTTGGAGATGAGGGGCACAGTGGCTGGCCATCTGAAGTTGACAGCAACCAATTGAGAACAATCATCAAAGGCTGAGCCTCTTACCTCTACATGAGATGGTGCTGAAGAACTCAACATCGACCATTCTATTTGGTCATTTGGCATTTGAATCAAATTGGAAAGGTGAAAAAACTTGAAACGTGGGTGCCTCATGAGCTGACCACAAAATCAAAGAAATTGTCATTTTGAAGTGTCTTCTCTTATTGTACAAAACAGCAATGAACCATTTCTCGATTGGATTGTGACATGTGAGGAAAGGTGGATTTTATACAGCAACCAATGACAACTAGCTTAGCAGTTGGACCCAGAAATAGCTCCAAAGCACTTCCCAAAGCCAAACTTGCACCAACAAAAGATCATGGTCACTGTTCGGTGGTCTGCTGTAGGTCTGATCCACTACAGCTTTCTGAATCCCAGCAAAACCATTACATCTGAAAAGTATGCTCAGCAAATCGATGAGATGCATCGAAAACTGCAACACCTGCAGCCAGCATTGGTCAATGGAAAGGGCCCAATTCTTCTCCATAACAATTCCTGACCACACGTCACATGACCAACTCTTCAGAAGTTGAACAAATTGGGCTACGAAGTTTTGCCTTCTCTGCCATATTCACCTGACCTCTCACCAACCGACTACCACTTCTTCAAGCACCTCGACAACTTTTTGCGGGAAAACGCTTCCACAACCAGCAAGATGCAGAAAATGCTTTGCAAGAGTTCGTTGAATCCTGAAGCACGGATTTTTATGCTACAGGAATAAACATTTCTTGTTGGCAAAAATGTGTTGATTGCAATGGCTCCTATTTTGATTTAATAAAGGTGTGTTAGAGCCTAGTTATAATGATATAAAATTCAGGGTCCGAGACCGCAATTACTTTTGCACCAACCTAATATCATTTGTTTATATTTCCGTTTGTATCTAAAAAATCCTTTTCTTAAACATAACAATACCATTATCAAACCTAAAAGAAAAATTTACTAATAGTATCTTAATATCATCAAATATCCAATTAATGTTTAGATTTTTCTGATTGTTTCATAAACTTTGCCCTCCGGAGGACATTTGACAATATCTGGAGATTTTTTTAATGTTTTAATGATTAACGTTGAGTCCTTCTTTAACAGTGTGGGTATATTCAGATGAGCTAAATACACTTTGAGAGCACACTATAGAATGTTATAGTTTCTGTGTTGAAATATGTAAAGACACCTACAAATTAGTACCTAGGAATGATAACATACATTTATAAATATGTACATTCTAGGTTTGAGAAGGTAAATGTAAACAGATGTCATGAATTTTTTTGAACAGAAAACCCACAAGACTAATAAGAAAACCAGTTGGCTCCCTATAATATTAATGTGCAAAGTTAAAGCGTGCTAAATTGATATTTATGTAAATAGCAAACCAACAATTAGTTTATGCATTGTCAGTGACCTTCTACGATATGTTATGAGTGGTTCAGTGAATGTGTTTTTACCCCAAAAGAAAAGGTATTCAGAGACAAAACTACAGTTTAAAGTGACACATAATAATCCACATGTGTTTGACCACTGCCTCAAGTGTGAGAGACATGATTTTATCATAAGCAGTCTTCAGTCTGTTATTTTTAAACAAGTTCTAAACAAATCTTTAGATTCTAAGCAGAAAAAAATTACAGGTACTATTAGATTTACGTGAAACAAGTTATCTCTATCCAATTTTCCGTTTCTTATGTTGTTGTAGGTATCTGTTTAATTTTACCTCAAAAATTTTTAAGGTCCTTTTTTGCCCCCTTTGTTAATTTTGGTAAGCTAGGCACATTTTAAAAGGAAGTTTATATCAAAACAGGTAGCAGTACAGAAATCAATCCAAATTTGGACCCTGATGGAGATGTTTTTGACTATCAGAACTTGGAGGAGGAAGTGTGCTGATGGCAGCTAGTTCTTAGAGGCCAGGGATGCTACTAAACATCCTGTGCTGTTGAGGACAGCCCACGACAACAAAGAATTATTTGGCCAAAATGTCAGTGGTGTGCCAGTGGTGTCAAGGTTGAAAAACCTTGGTCTGTAATTTTGCCACTAGGGTATTTTTATCAATCTGTGATATCTCAGTGTTCTTTTAATTTGCATTTTTAAAATTATGAGTTGAACGTCTTTTGGCATGTAAGGATTATTTGTATGTCTTTTTCTATGAACTGCCTGTTTGTATATGTTATCCCTTTTTTGTTGGATTCTTGGTCTTTTTAAGTTATTCATACAGGAGGTCTGTCTGGAAAGTATCCAGCCATGTAACTATTCTCATTATATTAACAATGGCCGGATACTAGCCAAACAAACTTTCATATTAGCAATGTTAACCTTTTGTCTGTGATTATGTTACAAATATTTTTTTCTCAGTTTGCCCATTACATCTTTATTTTTGCTTGTGCTTTCTGCCATACCAAAAAAATTTTTCACAATGTAAAATGGACACTTTCCCCTTATTTTTTTTTTTTTTTAATAGATTTAAGAGGTACAAGTTGAATTCTGTTACAGGTGTATGACGGCTGTCCGCAAAGTATCCAGCCATTGTTAATATAATGAGAAAGGTTACATGGCTGGATACTTTGCAGACAGCCCTCTATGTTGTATAGTGGTGAAGTCTGGGCTTTCCCCCAGCCCCTTCACCCCCCCCCCCTTTTTTTTAACTTTATCAGCATTTGGCTATATTGCTCACACCTTCCATCTCAACACACTCTTACGTCTTCTCTAGCACTAGATTCCCTTGATTATTATCTTTCTTTCTCTCTGGCTGCTCCTTTATTTTCATCTTTTCACTTGATAGGGTTGGGAACCATATCCTTAAGTATATAAGCATTCTATACATAATACCATTGTGTAAACTTAGGCATTCTGTCAGGTTCTCATATCTTTTTGTAATGAATACATCAATACTTTTAGCTAGGCTAAGTCATAATTAATCTTTTGATTTTACCTAACAGGGAGCTGTATAGTTCATCTTGAATAAGGTCTTCAGTCCCAATAGATCAACTTTAAATAAATAGGCATTTCTTTTTCAGGTAACTATGGTGAGATTCCTTAAGACTTCCCTGTATAAGTTTTCTCCTTTTGTAAGCTTGAATTTTTACATTATTTCTAGTGAGCCATTTTCGTGGCCTTTTTTTTTTTTTTTTTTTTTTTTTGGATAAAACTCATTTGGTTTTTGATGGGGATTTTGTTTGATTTATACATAAGAACAATGTGCCCTCAGAAATAGTGAACCAGCTTTGTCACTGGTTTTAGGCAGCGGGTTGGTTACTTTAATCTGTCAGTATTATTGACTGCTACAATTTCTTAATGTAACGTTGCAGTATCATCAGAATGCCTCAACCATTAACATTTCAGTGGTATCAGAATGCCTGTATTGATAGATTTACTAGTTTTGGTAGTCTTAAAGATAAATGATACTTTATTATTTTAATTTGCATTTCTTTATTAACGAGTGAGACATTTCTTCAAAATGTTAACTATAGATGATCCTTGAACAACACAGGTTTGAACTGTGTGGGTCCACTTATACACAGATTTTTCTCAACCAAATGCAAATTGAAAATACATTATTCTTAGAATATGAAACCTGCATGTACAGAGGGCCAACTTTTCTTATACACAGTTCCACCGGCCCAACTGTGGGACTTGAGTATGTGCAGATTTTGCTGGGGGTGGCCTGCAACCAATCTGTGTCAAGTACTGAGGTATTACTCTATTTACAACTTTAAATTGTTCATTCACTTAACTATCAGTAGTTCATATTTTACTAACTATATATTCTTTTACAATTAAAAGGCCATCATTTTTACAGAGTAATACATACTGCAGAAATTTTGGCAAACAAAAAGATTATAAAGAAAAAGAAATGAACTGTGATGTTTCCAGTGTTGCTAAAATCGATACATTTTTTTCGATATTTAAATGTGTATTTTAATGTGATATAGTGGTGTGTGTGTATATATATATATGTATTGCACTATCTCTTAACCTTTTTTTAAAAAAATAAACATTTTCCCAAATTACTAAATCTTCTTCCTCAGGCAGAACCAAGGTTATGTACTCTGAAATTTTTTAATACTCCCTCTTTTACCCCTATTATTTTAATTGCTTATGAAATGTTATAAAAGGAAAGCCTCCCACTCAAATTGTCCCACTCAAACACCTCAATTCTCTTGGGTTAAGAATTTTTCTCTTATTGGTATAGGTAAAGAGTGAGATAGACAGGAATTGTGGCCCTGGGGTAGGCAAAGGTGGCAGAAAGATGAAGAAAAGTTAGCATTGTGGCACCAGTACTGCCCACTGAATTTTTCCTATTTTGCTTCCATATCTCCAACTTTGGAGGAGCACTATCTATATAAAATGGAGAGTATACAGAAAGATTGAAAATAACGGCAAGGGTAAAGCTGTATTAGGCAAATGCAGTACAAAATAAAATAGGAATAGCAATATTAATACCAAAATAAACTTTAAAGAACCAGAAAAGACAATCAGTTCACAATGTTACAGTCCACCTAGCTTTAGAAGTGCTAGTGTATATATTGGCAAAAGCAAAGTGGTAATGTGAAAAAGTAAGAGAGTGACCCAAAAAACCCTTAATTTTTGGAAATTTGAACACTTACATCTAAGTGGAAATTTTAAATTATGGTTATAGACTATTTAGATAATGTGTCTGTCAAAACTCTAGAGTGATCAGATGAAGTCATTTATTCAAAAGAAGATTAAATATTTTCACTGTGATACAAGACAGCTTTTTAAATGAATGGACTAATAAACTTTCAACTCAAAAATAAAATGGGAAAAAGTAAAGGTAAAATCAGAAATTGCTGAATTTGGAAGTAAAAGTAAAAGTGATCAGTAAGATTTTCAAAATGTTCTTTTCAAAAGAAAATAATCCATTGCATCTAGTTAAGAAAAAAGTAAATAATACAGATCCTCAGTCCTTTATCTAAAACCCAACTGGTTGGATGGGTTTGAGAATTCAGAATTTTTCATAATTTAGGAAAGTAACATGATGTATACATCATATCTTGTATAACACCTCTGCCACATCTGAGGCAAAACCCTCTAATGAAACTTTCTGAATACACCATATCAAGGAGTTTAAAAGAGAAAAATATCTTATCATCATCTTAATAAAGGCTTTAAAAAAGCATATGATAAAATCAAACACTTGTCTACCAATGAAGTACTTAAGAAATGGAGTAGAAAAATACTTCCTTGACATGCTAAAAGATACCATCTAAAATCAATAGTATATAAAGGATGTGAGAAACCAAGAATGGGGGAGGGTGGGAGGGTGGATGTGGGATTAAAAACTTATATATTGGGTACAGTGAACACTCCTCTGGTGATGAGCACACCAAAAGCCCTGACTTATGCATTATATAATACAAACTATCCATGTAATGAAAGTACTTGTACCCCCTTAATTAATATTTTGAAATAAAAATAAGTAAGTAGATAAAATTTAAAAAATAAAATTAATTGTAAAGACTGTACCAAAAATAACCACCAGAGCAGTGTGCTACTCAGAGTTTTACAGTGTGAAGGGGGCTAGAACAGAAATGAGTAAACATTTAGAAACACTTGTGACAGCAGTTTTATTTTTGTTGAATCTGGGAATTAGAAAACTTGGGGCATGTATTTTGTATATCTATTTCATATTTCTAGCAATTCTTTTTGGTATGTTTTGCAAAAATGTTCCCAGTGCGTTAGGGTGAAAAAAACTCAGCTGGTTCTTCATTGCAGGTAGTTTGAGATGCACTGCTCTAGGGAATTTCCTCTGAAGTTAAAGGGTGTCCACTATCACCACCATTACTCAGTCAAGAAAGAAGAGAGATAGGTAGTATGAGAAGAAAAATAAATGAGGTGTAAATATTATGAAGAATTTAATTGGAAAAATAGCCTGTTAATGATAGTAATAAAAACTATTATATAAAGAACTTAATGTATAATTTATAGGACCTATGAGAACAATACAGCAGGTTTTTATTGAAGGATAGTGTCAAAAACTCCAGAGTCTACTTGCAAGCTAACTATATAGTCTGCCACCATTTCATAGATGCTGGTGGAAGACACAAGACTCCTGAATCTGAGACAAAGGATGCTATTACTGACAACATAGTGAGCTTCATGTTTGCATCTGTTCCCTTCCATTTGTCTCCACGTCCCTTGATAACAATGTGGAACAGGCCCTGATGGGTGCTAAGTACACAGTGAGTTTGTATCATAGCTTAGGAATTTTGAGCTTAGGAAGCCCCCAATCTTAAAAGGGGGCTCCTGGGAATCCTGCCACCCATATTTATTATCCTGTTTAGGAAACAAATCTGCCTTCTACCATGGAGGAAGATATCTCTTATCTTTCAAGGTTATTCGCTATTCAGACATCCTTGAAAAGATTACCTACACAAGAGTTAGAGAAAAAATATCTAGATAAGAGTTAGAGAAACACAAGATATCTGTGGGGAATTGTCTCAACAGATAGAAGACTTCTACGAAATTTAGAGCCATACCGTATTTCTGGATGGAAGGTTGCGTTATTGTAAGATGTCACTTCATTGTAAGGAAGTTCTCTGAGTAAATTGTGTAAGTTTAACATATTATTTGGGAATTAGACAAAATTAGGAAAAATAATTGTTGAGGACTAACCAAGAATTTGAAATTTAAAAGGACTATCTAATCCTACCACACATTAATAAATAATTTTAATTATTTTAAGATTACAGTAATTGAATTTGCATGATACTAGCCCCAAAATGAAAAGAAACCAAAATATATTAAAATATAATGCAAAACCGGTCTTAGGGATAGGACAGGCTATTTTATGGAGAATCCAAAGGCAGAAACTAGATTTAACTATAGAAACAAAACAAACAATACCTTTCTAGAGCAATATGTAGCATTAACAAAGTTGAAAAGGACAAATTGCAACTTGTTTGGCAAAAGGTAAATAGCACAAAATATTAAAGTCTTAGAAATTAATGAGGTCAGTGAATCTCCAGATACAATAATGAGTAAAGAAAACATAAATTGAAACAATAGGTTGCTTTAACAAAAAGCAGACCTAATATTGGTAAAGATGTAAAGTTCATACTATAATGCCCAGAATTGGAGAAGATGTAGAGAAATAGGTTCTCACATGTAGTGCTGGTGTATTTAAGTCACCGAGCTTTCCGTGGGGCACTATGATGCTTTTTAAAATGTTGATGTCTTTTAACCCAGGAATTTAACTTTCATGAAATTTTCCTAAAGGAAATATGCCAAAGTACAAAGAGTTTATGGGAATGCTGTTTTCTAATTTGTTTAAAGTTGATGACAGTCTAAATGTTCATCAGCGTGGTATGGCATGTTATGTATATAGTATATCCATAAAGTGGAGTACTAAGTCATTAAAATTCTTGTTCATCAGTATTTAAAGTAGAAGATGTTCATAAAATATTGTACATTTGTCTTGGAACTTGACGTTCCCTCTTTCTGGGATGCTCTTCCCTCAGATACTCTCTTGGTTAGCTCCTTGCCTGCTTCATGTCTTTTCTAAAATGCCACCTTTTGAGAGCAGCTTTCCCTATTCACTTTATTTAAAATAGTGACCTCTCAAAGTCCCTACTTTTCTTTACAACTTTATTTTTTTTATAGTATTTATCACCACTTGACATATTATGCATTTCTTCATTTATTGTATAGTTCTTATTAGAATTTAGCTCTGTGAGGACAGAATGTGTCTGTCTTGTTTATTGTTGCGTCCTTAGCACCCAGAACAATGTGTAGCATGTGGAAGTGCCTAAGAGATACTTGTTTTGTGTTGAATGCATTCATGAAGATACTAAGTGGATAAAGTAAGTTAACTGTACAGTATAAACTGATCATACTTTTTGTGGAAAAATTTTATGTTTGGGTGTATATTATATATATATGTGTGTAATTTCCAGTTATAGGATTATGAGTAATTTTTACTGCCCTTAACTTTTTCTGCCTGAAATTAGAACTGAATAGTTTCATAATCACTAAAAACAATGATGGTAGTATTGTGAGGAAAGAAGGTGTGACACATGGGTCTCCTTTAAGTATTAAAAGAATTTATTGGTCCCTGTGAAGGCAGAAGCACTGACACTGCCATGACCTTTTCTCTTGCAGATAACATCTCCACCACCCCCACTTACTGATATACCTGACGCAGCAAATGCTGGAGGAGGTTTACCCACAACCATGGGAGGACCTCTTCCTCCCCATCTGGCTCTCAAGGCAGGTAAGGGACTTGAATGCATGTACATAACAGATACACACAATGTTGGTCACCATGTCTTTCTCATTGGATAGAAAGAATAACTCCAGTAAAACTATTGAAGTTAATAGAGACAGTACAAGGTCTTCATAAATTTGCACATACCACCACCAGATTGTTTAATTTTTCTTAGAAATTATATCACAGCATAATTCTTGGCTGATTAGCTTTTACTAAATTTTTATCTCTGAATAAATTTTGCACAGGTTAGAACATTTGGCTAAAGGGTCTTATGATTGCCTTTTCTTGTCTGTAACTTATTCCTACCAAATGTATTGTAGACTTGTTTATTTACCTTATGGATGCAAGCCGTTGCTGAATCTATATATAGTTAAGTCCTCCTTTAGTATGTTCTTGGAAACTGAATTTAAGTGAAATGTACAGCAGATCCTTAAATAACTTTGTTTCCTTCAACATAGTTTTGTTACAACATTGATAAGAAAAAAATTGGTTTCATTATACATGGTTTCACTTGCAGTTTCCAAGAGCCTTCAACAACCTGTGAAGGTTGTGAGGACTTAGTGTGTAGTTAAAACTTTCATTGGGATATCTACTGTAGAATTTTGGTCAAATTGCTTAAGTCTGAGATCCTTATGAAATAGCAGTAGTATCTACCTCATGTAACTGTCTTGAGTAAATTTTTAAAATTGCACATAATTTAGTGGGGCTAATGATCAGTCAGTGATAACTACTGCTTTTAGTTATTCTGCTTTCTCATCAAGAGTCATCACTTCCTTTTACCTCTTCAGCTTCTCCTTATTCCATCACCAGTCCTAGCAGTTAGCTTTCTTTTCACGGTCATATTTAGGAAAGAAATAGTGTTATTGCTTAATCTGTTGTTTCACATGTAACAAGTTAAAACAAAGCTACATTGACAATAATATGCTGGATTGTTGGTCACTTAACTGTCGTTCACTAATGAAGAAGCTTCCCACTGTATATCAGCCTTGCAATTTAGACCTGTACAATAGTGATAAAACCCTTTCTTTTTAAGTAAATCATGGACACTTTTGGCATCTTTCTGAATAAGTGAAACTGTGGATTTTTAAACATGGAGGGCCAAAATCTGAATTAGGATAATTCTTTAAAATATTTAGGATTTTTCTACAGTTTGATTCATTAAGGGAACAATCATTTTCTTTCTTTAACAGAAAACAATTCTGGAATTGGAGCCTCTGGCTATGGTGTTCCTGGGCCCACCTGGGACCGGGGAGCCAACTTGAAGGATTACTACTCAAAAAAGGAGGAACAAGAAGCACAAGCGGTAAGCTAGCACGCTGTGTTACACCTCTGGGAATGTGATTTGGGACTTAGTTCACAGCAAAGTTTAAAATAGGCACAAGTTAGTAATTTGCTGTTGCTTTTAAATGGTTGAGACTTCTTGTTCAAACAAGTCACTGTAAACCTAACCTACCCATTAAATCTGGCTATTCAAATTGCCCATGAAAAAAGTGTTTTTTCCTGGTGGTAATAAAAGGTCTCCTCATCTGCTTTATGGGAAATGTAATTTTCTCAGGAAACCTCATTTCATGAGCATTTACAGTAAAAGTGTCTTAATAGTATGGCTTATTTTTTCATGTAATTAGAGTGTTAGAACAAGCACAAAAAAGTTGTCAGGTTTTTTTTTCCTCAGGAATAATTTAAACAGTGTAGTATTAGCATATTAACCAATAGCTTGTTTATTAATATATACTAATTACTAATCTAATTAGTATTAATATACTAATAACAGCATTAGTATATTAACTAATAGCTTGTTTATAGAGTAGGGCTTTCAGATGCAGTAAAAACTAATTCTTTTTTTTTTTTAAGACAGAGTCTCACTCTGTTGCCCAGGCTAGAGGGCTGTGGCGTCACCTTAGCTCACAGCAACCTCAAACTCCTGGGCTCAAGCAATCCTCCTGCCTCAGCCTCCCGAGTAGCTGGGAATACAGGCATGCACCACCATGCCCGGCTAGTTTTTTCTATATATATTTTTAGTTGTCCATATAATTTCTTTCTGTGTTGAGTAGAGACGGGGGTCTCGCTCTTGCTCAGGCTAGTCTCGAACTCCTGAGCTCAAACGATCCACCCGCCTTGGCCTCCCAGACAGAGTGCTAGGATTACAGTCGTGAGCCACCACGCCCAGCCAATAAAAACTAATTCTGATTTCAGTTTCCACTAGGACTAGAAACATTAAAAACACCTTTTGCATTATAAAGGATGATACAAAGAAGGTATTATAAATTTCTGTACCTTATTGTATATATAACTAATAAAATTATTACAGCCAAATTTAATTATCATTGATTCCACAGACTCTAGAGTCAGAAGAAGTGGATTTAAATGCTGGGCTTCATGGAAACTGGACCTTGGAAAATGCTAAGGCTCGTCTAAACCAATATTTCCAAAAAGAAAAGATTCAAGGAGAATATAAGTACACCCAAGTGGGTCCTGATCACAACAGGTTTGCTTGTTTTACTCTTTCTTCTATAGTAAATTGAGGTGGTTTTGGATAGTCACTGTTGAATGTGTTGTATTTTTGTACATTATCTGGTTCATTGTGTGGATTTGAAGTGAATTGGGAAAAGAAGATATATTACTTTGCGCAAGAATTGTCATTGATTTGTAATGTGCTGTTTTTGTGGTTTTCACTTCTAAGTGTGATCTTAACTGTGTGAGAAGTTCAGCAAAAATCTGTTACTTGTGATGCTAGACTTTTAAGGTTCTCATTTGTATCTGAGAGGCAGAAGTCATAGCTGCAAGTAGTGGTTTGACCATAATTGACTCAAAAACCAGCCAGAGATGGTGATTTTGTTCACTCTTGTTATTATTGTTAGAGGCAGTTCTAAGTACTGTTTCTTTAATGGGTCAAGTTAGACACTTAAGCTTCAGAGTCTGAGAGTAGATTGTATTGCCTCTAGATCCAGATTTCATTTCAGCTTTGAAAGTTGCCAGCTCTCATAAGGGTCCTGTTGAAATATAAGGGCTTACTATAAAGATGAAGAGGGACAGCCTCAGTCTTTGTATGTGGGTTAAATTAGCATACTTTTTTCTGTTAAATGTATAAAACTGAAAAAAGGGGGGTTTGTTTTAACAGTGACAGTATGTTTCTCAGCCTGCTTGCTGTTCTTCCTGAGAGCATTCCAGGGTGTAGTAATTATTACTCCCAGGAAGGCTCATATGGATTAGACTCTTCTAGGGGACACTATATTTTTATTGGAAGGGAAGGGAGGTTGTAATGGAAACTTCTGAATGATTTCAGTTTGCTGTCTCCAATTATATGAAAAAATTGTCCAAAATGCATTAAACATATTTGCCTTGAAAGTCAAAGTAATAAAATTTAGTAATAAAATAATTATTACTAAAATAAAACTTGGTCACCGTGGTCAAAATGATGTTAAGAGCATGGTTTCCCTGCTTCCCACTGTTTTATTCAATCCTGAATTCTCAAATATTTTATTTCTGGTGTCAGACTTTTTCAAACCCTCGGGTTGTATAGGAAAGATATTTGTTTTTGATCTGTTTTCTTTAATATTTTGTCCTTCTGAACTGATTGGGCTTAGTAGCACTTGGTGCCTTTAACAATAAGATACCTAAGTGTGCCTGAAGCTCATGGTTGCAAACAATTTTTGTTATCGGTGTCTTATCATTGGTTTCCGATACAAAGAAGTGAAGAATTCAGGACATGAAAATGTGGGAGGCAAAGATAGTTGGGGAAGCTAGGACAGCATTGCTCCACGTATGTCCTTTATTTAAAGGCATAACAGACAGCAACACCAGAGGTCTGTGTTCATATACACATGTGCTGCTGCTTAGGCTGAACTAAGCAATCACATGGGAAACTATTGTAAACTGATTTCTGGTGTCGCTGTTCCCCCTAGGTGGAGGAGAATGAGATTGAGTGCTGACTTTAAGCCTGGCTGAGAAACATACTGGCATCGGTGTCTTTAATGAAAGGGTGGATGTTGTTCCCCTGAAAGCCAGTGGGCTTTGACCCCTGAAGCCGCTGTGCCTAAAGGTCAGTTCACAAGAGGTATAGGAAGGAGTCTAACATTTTTTTCTTAAGCCTAACCTAACCTTTTATTTACAGCACAAAGTTAAGGTTAGAATGTACCTGAGCAGTGGAAGGACCAGAATGCATAGTTTTCAAAGGACAGTTTTTTCCTTGCTAATTCATTCCCTAGAATCTGCTAGCAGTTTTAGCTATCATGTTAGAACAAGTGTTTTGTTCTCTGGGAGCTGATTTAAATAAATGTGATATAAGTAGGCTTAATTTTTTGTTATCAAAGGCTGCTTCCAACTGCAGGCAGATGTGAGAACTGTGCCTCAGCAGCCAGTGATATGCACAAAGTGTTTGTAGGTACATGTGTGAGTTTGCATACATTAGCTTATTTTAAGAGATTGTAGTCATTCATGGGTGGGTCCTACACAAAGTGAGTTTTGGGCCTACTTTATTTTTTGGCTCCAAGCTAAGTGGAAAATTCCTTTTCATTCAATGTATTCTAGCTATTCATACTCTAACCTTTGGAATAAGAGTAAGTATATATAGAATCTAAAGCCCTAACATTTTCCTTTCATGAACAGTTGGCTCATCAACTTTGATTATATTTGTCTCATGCCATGTTGTTATATTATTTGAAGTTTACATACTTCATTTGTTCTAGGATTGGACAGAAATGTTTACAATGGTTTTTTGTTTTGTTTTTGTTTTTTTGCTATGATTTGCCTAAACAGTTGGAAAGCCTGCCTGACTTGGGAGACCTGGATTTAGTAATTTCTAACAGTGAAATTCCTAACGTTGTTTGTATATGTTGTTACAGGAGCTTTATTGCAGAAATGACCGTTTATATCAAGCAGCTGGGCAGAAGTAAGTGTTACTGCTTCCCTGATGTTCTAAGTCTTTTTATAAAGGAGGAATCATCACCTTAAGGTCTTGAGCCACATATATATAAACTATTATTATTGAAAGAACATAAGATAGCATCTAGGGTATACTCTAGAATATTAGTAATTATATTAATTAGCAGCCTAATCTCCCAGTTTGCATGTGAAAAAAGATCATGCTAGTGTAATATTTCAAAGGTAAGATAAATGGTAGGATGATTAGGAGTGTGCCAGTGTCAAAGAACTTTATTTTTTTCATTTTTAAAGATGAGCACACTAATCAGAGAACTTTAAAACATTTTTTCATCTTTATATATAAAAGTATCCTTTCAGTTCAGGTGAAAACTAAGCTAAGGTGAAATTTAGAAAGGAGTCCATCACATGATAGGTTTAGATGCCTAAAAGTGGCTGTATAGCATTTGAGTCATAAAGAAATTAAATGTGAGTTAATTACCCTGAGGAAACAAGGAATAGATTGGGATTATTCATTGAGAAAGTAAAAAGGCTCAGATATCATGCCCTGTATTCTTTATTCTTAGGCAGTAAGTTTAAGGCAAGCAGTGTGTTATGCTTAAAAGATAATAAGGAAGTAGCCCTGTGTACCTGGTTTTGTTACTAACAAGTTTTGTGACCTGGAATAGATCAACACCTTACATCACTGGAGCTCAGTTTACTTATCTGCAGATTGAGAGAAATGGCTTAAGATTCTTTCCAGCTTGAGATTTCTACAACTTACATTAATGATTTAAACTTAGCAGATGAATGACTTTCCTGCTAGAATCAAACCATTGAATGATTGATTCTTCAGGAGATGATGTTGAATTTCTTATCCTAGACTTTAAAAATAAGTTATTTTGAGTGGATGGGGGATAATAAGGAATTACAGTTTGAGAAAGGTAGGCTAACTTTGTCAGCCCACTGATCCTATCATCATGATTAATTTGACTATGCTAGTTAGGCAGAAAGGTATCTTTTTACCCCTTCCTTGCTTTATAGTCATGTGTTCTAAAGCCGAATGATTCTGGAGGAGAGGAAACTTTCTATTAGAATTTTCTTTAAGAGTATGTGTAACTGTTAGCTTCAGTTTAATGCTGGACTCAGCAAACTATAGCCCTCTGGCCAAGTCTAGTCCACTGCCTATTTTTATAACGTAGCTACACTCATTCGTTTATGTCAGGGGACAGCAAACTTTTTTTGGTAAAGGACTAGATAGTAGAAGCTTTCCAGGTCACATATATCACACATTGTTATTTTTGTTTTATTTTTACAACTCTTGAAAAACATAAAATCCATTCTTAGTTCCCAGGTCTGTGGTTTGTCAAACCCTAGTTTAAGTATTGTCAGTGGCTGCTTTCACACATTAAAGGAAGAGTTCAATAGTTGTGACAGCTATATGGCCTGCAAAGGCTAACGTATTAATATTTATTAATTGAAGTTATTTCCTGACCACTGCTCTAGGTAACCATTCGGACACCATGTCTTTGGTTTGTTTTTTGACTCTTTTGCTTTTCAAAAGTTAAACTCTGTTTTCTTCTCCTGTTTTAATGCTAAATTATATTAACAATGATAGCTTTGTTGAAATAGGTTATTTGCTTTAATGTTGATTTGTATGTGTGTCTTAGTATCAGCCTGTAATCAAAATTGTTGGTTATTTAGTTGATAAGCTGTTATGGAATTGCTTTTGGTTGGCTGCTTGAATGAAAAGGAAGTAGAACCCATGCATACACTGTATTTTAGGGCTTTTGTACCTAAACGCCTAGTTGCTTATGACGTTTCTTTACTCAGGTGATTATCCTTCTGTCTTTGGTAATCCTGACCTTACATTGTAGGGATTTTTGCACGAGAACATGGATCAAATAAGAAATTAGCAGCACAGTCCTGTGCCCTGTCACTTGTCAGACAACTGTACCATCTTGGAGTGATAGAAGGTTACTCTGGACTTACAAAGAAGAAAGAAGGAGAGACAGTGAGTTTTTAGACTTACTAGTCCAGTAAGATTTTAAGATTTCATTTAGCTTTTTTTACTAGTTGGCTAAGGAAGTGTAATAAATATGTAGTTCTAGGCATCTTACCTCAAGAAATGAAAATGGCCCTACTAATCATGTCTGTTCTGGTGTGATGCTGTGTTCATACTGCATATTTACAATGAGTAAATATTTAATCACTAAAGTAGTAATTCTCTCACCAAAGGGAACTGATTATTGGTTCAGGAATATCGTAGCGTTAGTGTCAGCTACATACTCTTAGCACCACTGTAATAAATTTGAGTAATGTTCATGTGTGTGTTACATGATATTCATGGTCATCCTTTCTCTGTAGGTGGAGCCTTACAACGTTAATCTTTCTCAAGATTTAGAGCATCAGCTGCAGAACGTCATTCAAGAGCTAAATCTTGAGATTGTGCCCCCAGTAAGCATATATAGTTAACTTCACTTTTGTATAGAACTTCTCTGATCAGACAAGCGACTCATATTCTTTTTTTTTTTAATTTTCTTATTTTTAATAGCCTACTGATCCTTCTGTGCCGGTTGTACTCAACATTGGCAAATTGGCTCACTTTGAACCATCTCAGCGACAAAACCAAGTGGGTGTGGTTCCTTGGTCACCTCCACAGTCCAACTGGAATCCTTGGACTAGTAGCAACATTGACGAGGGACCTCTTGCTTATGTGAGTGCAGCATTGTTTTTAGAGATCAGACTCTATAGTGTTTTACTCTTGAAGATACTTCATTAGTATGTCTAGCTAAAAAATGGATTTCATTTGAAGCTGAGTTATGTGCCTTTGTTTGACCATTTTGCATTGTCATTGTACAGGCTACTCCAGAACAAATAAGCATGGACCTCAAGAGTGAATTAATGTACCAGCTGGAACAGGATCATGATTTGCAAGCAGTAAGTCTATGAAATATTTAAATATGTGGTTTCCAGAGCTTCAGGGTGTTCTAGGTATGGGGGGAAAAGACAGTGAATAATATATTTTACGCTTTTTAGGAGTGCAGATCAAAGATATGTAACAAACTGATAATCCTAGTTTGAGGGTACTTGCTATGAGTTGAGGGCCTAGGAGAAAATTTTACTTCTTAATGTAATTTAATGAAAGTGGAGAGATTTGAGATAGTAACTTTTTGTTGTTTTTTAGTATTTCTCAAATAAAAAACAATGTTAAAAGAAAGGAATACATGTGAAATGTTTAGGGAGAACAAAAATAAAGGTATAAACAGGACCAAAAGACAAATTCGTCAGAAATTTAGTGAAAAGAGAAGCAGTTCTATTAAAAACATGAATGTATACACTCTTTATGAAAAAATATTTTGAGTACTAAGCTGGTAGAAAGGAATAAGTTTCTGTGGAGATGACGGGCTTTGTGTGTGTGTATGTGTGTGTGTGTGTGTGTGTGTTTTAAGGATTAAGACACTAATGCATATGTTGGTAGAAATTTTGACTAAGGGGTAACTTTTCTAATGCAGATCTTACAGGAGAGAGAGTTATTGCCTGTGAAGAAATTTGAAAGTGAGATCCTGGAGGCAATTAGTCACAATTCAGTTGTCATTATCCGAGGAGCTACTGGATGTGGTAAAACCACACAGGTTCCCCAGTTTATTCTAGATGACTTTATCCAGAATGACCGAGCAGCAGAGTGTAATATTGTAGTAACTCAGGTAAGTAGCAAACCAACTGTGAGGTGTGTGGCCAGTGTGGATAGAGTTTGAGAGATAGAAATGCCTAGAGACCAGACTATTCCTAATTCTTTTCCTTGATTAGCTTCCCTTTGTAGTCACATAAGATTCTGAGATTGTTGGAGCATTAGACCTTTTAAATTTGAAAAGTAAATTAACAGGAAGAACATATGTCTTTTTCTAATCTCCAGTATCCTACACTGACTGGTAAGCTAAATTGGACCATGTAGGGGATTCTTTTTATCTGAGCTAAAGGGAGTCTTTGGGCCTAGAATCAAAGTCAAGATTGAGAATTCTTTCTCAAGTTCACATACAAATCTTGGTCATCTCTCTTAACACATTAATATTGAGTAAAAACCAGTCTGAGCCAGAATAGGCAAGCCAGCAAAATATGTAATGGTTAACTTATACTGATTAACTTATACTGAATGCTTACTGTATGCCAGAATCTGTTGTAAACAGTTGCTGTTTTTCCCCCCCAACTCATTTGAAGTTCATACTGACCCTGAGATCTAAATATTATTTAGTATTTCTTCAATTAAGGCACAGAGAAGGTAAGTTGCCCAAGGTTAACACAGAAGGTGGTAGAACTAGGATTCAAAACCAAGCAATCTGCCTTCAGGAGTTTTCTTTTAAACTACTGTATTACCTTACTAGCAATAGGCAAGGCCTTCAAATTTGTCCCAGTACTTAGAGAAGAAGTAATTAGCTCTTTCAAGCATTCTCAGGTTAAAGCAGTTCCATCAGCTCTAAACCTGTACTTCTGGCTCTTGAAAGGAGAGCATTGCAAATAGATACCACCTCTCAGGCAGATTCAGCTCTTGAATTAGAGATTCTTAACCTGGGGTGTATTACTGATACTTAGAGGTGGATCATGAATGTTGAAATAACAAAAAATGTTCATTTACATCTACATAGCCTATTTCTGAAACTTTTTTTTAACATTTCTGAAATAGAGACACATTTTTATAATTGGTATCTGTATTTTATGTGAGAGTTGAGGTTTTTGGCCTGAAAAATTACTGAAGGAGTCAATGTTGCAAGATTGATGGCAATTTAGGCTTGAAAAAATATAATCCACATTTTTCTGGGAAAAGATCCCTCCTTGTTCTCAAAATTTTCTCTGATTTCCCTTCTCACTCCCAAAACTGACTGAATCCTTTGTCTTACAGTGAATGTTCCAACCCCAGGTATCAAGATTGAGTAAAATATCCTTGCTGTTAATCCTTACCTGATCTTTCAGGAGAAATATGTTCAAGAGGGCACTATTTTACAGAGGAGAAACCTTGAGCTCTGCTCTGCCCTTCCTCTTCACTACAGCTATCCATTTTTAACCTTAGAAGCAGTTTAGGCATATAGGCAGAAATGCAGAATTTAACAAATGACTTAAAGACAGGTGTTGTCAGTCAGAAGTTGTCTGCATATCACAAGTAGGATAAAACCAATTCCTGGCCAAGTGAGAAGTGTCTTTTCACTACTTATCTAACTTACCAAAGCTGAGTTGTTCAAGCAAGACAAAAATGGCTTTTGTGTTGTGGTCTTCAGTTTTGTATTAGCTGCTTACTAACTTGTGCCCTATCCCAAATAATTTAAACATTTCCAGTAGTTTCATTTGTAAAATGCACAGGTTTCTACATACAGACTTAATAAATGTATAGCAATGAGCTGCAGGGTGAAATAGTGGGTCAGATGTTATTCTGCTTCTTTTAAGGAGTATGAAAACAGCTTTCATTTATCCAGTAGATGTCTTTTATTCCTTTATAAAATGGTAGAATCCTGGAATTGAAAAACATTTTCAGAGAATTACTCCATTTTCCTACCCACGGTGGAATGTTCATAATAGGTGGTTATCTAACTTCTGCTTAAAAATTTCCAGTGGCATAAAAATGTATTACTTTTGCAAGCCTGTGTCTTCTAATTTTGGAAGAATGACACATAACTATAATTGTATCTACATTTTGTGGCTTCCATCTTTTTGTCCTGGTGTTTGCCCCCAGATCAGTCTCTGATACCTCTTACCTATAACAAGTCTTCAAAAATTTAAAAACCTGTATAGTGTCCTAGTATGAACTTAACAGTTCCTAAGTCTTAACTATAAACATCCATAGTTAAGCCATGAAGATGAGACAAGTCTAGGATCCCGTTAACCACATTCAAATGCATTGGCATCCTACCTGTGATATAAAAGGTAGGCCTGAGCATGCTGATTGGGTCATTATAGAATAGTTTTTTAATATTTCAAATATTATATAATACTTCTGTTAATGCAGTCTGAGATAGCATTGGTAATTTTTGTAGTAATATCACTGTTGTATCATTTTTCCTTTTCTTCCACTTGTAGGCATCTGTAGGATACCAGTTGAAGTCATTAAGTATTAGAAAGTTTTTTATGTTTCTGGTTTAAGTGTATTATCTCAAGTCACAGAGCACAAGTTTAGACTTATGGACTAGAATAAAACAGAATGAGTAGCTCAAATTATGACCCTTAACCTTATCACCAGGCTTAGTGTAAATTCTCAAGCAAACTCACTGAATTCTGCCTTGGCTATGCATACCCAAGCCACTTAAACCTTCCTGGGCTACATGCAGAAAATTTTAAAAGAGGAAATAGTTATCTTCTGACTTTACAGTTGTTTGAAAGAGATAAATTATAATTATTAGGATATAAATCAAGCATGTTAAACTAATATTATCTGTAAATATTAATCCTATACCCACCCCATTTCAGGATACAGCTTTCCCTCAGAAAAAAAAAAGCTCAGAACTTAGAAAATAGTGGTGGTGGAGCCTGATTATGTTATGTAATATCTAATGCCTTAGGAATCTTGAAATATTTTATTGTAGTCTAGTTCTATTACTCGGGTGAGAAAAAAAGAGGATCCAAGTTGCTGCCTTTTAGAACTTCAATTGGAGAGTCCCTTCAGTTAGAGATCCCTGACATAGAAGAAATTTTAATAGTTCTGGGTAAATAAATGTCAAGAGGTATACATCAAAGGTGTGGTGCCTAGAATGCTACTTAAAGAACCATTTGGGAGAGAGGTCTTCAACTTCTTATGGTATGAAAAGTGTTCCCCAGTATCTGGTACTTACTAATATCAGTCAGCACTCAGTAAACATTAGCTGTTTCAGTTAATTTATAAACTACACAGAAGTGTGAGGAAGAAGCTATCACTTTAAACTACCTACTACTGGGGCTAGACTCCAGGCAAGAGTAATAAGATTCTATAGAGAAAGTGTAGGGGAAGGGTAAAAACCTACCAGACAGATACAATGAACACTATTCGGGTGATGGGCATACTTGCAACCCTAACTAAAGCATTTTAAAGCTATCCATGTAACAAAAACATTGGTACCCTTAATATATTGGAAATTAAAAATTTTTTAAATAATTTTTAAAAAGAAAATGAGATCAGCAGATATATGTAATGAAAATTACAATCTCAATATGGTGGACAGTTTGAACTATTCTGTTGGAATGACTTAACATTATCCCTTGTTTTCATCCCGTGGTTTCTAAGTCAGTTATTGTGTTATTTTTAACATTTAATCACATGCAGCATAAAATTATAACAATAAAGGCAGAATAATTGGAGAAAAGATTAGATTGGGAGTAAAGAATATTTGAATGTAAGTTTTAAGTCATTTATATGACTTTAGGCGAAATAACCTCTCTGGGCTTGTGTTTTTATCTCTTGAAATGGGAAAAAGAAGATCTTACTATTCTGAAGCACAAGTAAGATAGTATGTGTAGCCATGGTTTTTATTGTACACAAATGTTAATAATTATTCTGGACCGGGCGTGGTGGCTCATGCCTGTAATCCTAGCACTCTAGGAGGCTGAGGCGGGTGGATCGCTCAAGGGTCAGGAGTTCGAGACCAGCCTGAGCAAGAGTGAGACCCCCGTCTCTACTAAAAGTAGAAAGAAATTATCTGGCCAACTAAAAATATATATAGAAAAAAATTAGCCGGGCATGGTGTGCATGCCTGTAGTCCCAGCTACTCGGGAGGCTGAGGCAGAAGGATTGCTCGAGCCCAGGAGTTTGAGGTTGCTGTGAGCTAGGCTGACGCCACAGCACTCTAGCCCGGGCAACAGAGCGAGACTCTGTCTCAAAAAAAATAATAATTATTATTATTCTGGAAGTCTCTACAGTGTTGATTCTTTAAATATTGGAGGAATATAGAATATTTCTGTTTTCTATAGAATAGTTAAGAGAGGAATAGTTAAGTCATATGGAAAAGTCACTCTGCAGGTGTAGATAGATGTTTTACCTGTGAGCCTTGCCTTGTATTTATTCACTGTGGGACAGTATATAAAATAAATATTGAAGCACAAAAGATTAAGGGAAAAGGGAGGGGTAGGTTAATTAAGGCATAAGCAGAGCAACTTCATAGGCTACAGCTGTCATGCAATCTGAGACGTGTTTAGACATTCATTAATACCCTTTCACATTAAGCAGTGGTGTTATTCCACACAAAATGCCTATCCTGGGAGTATTTATAATGAGCTAAGAGTCATAATTAAGAATTAAAAGATTTTTTACTGCTTTTCTTCTTGCTATAAACCAGACAGAATTAGTAAGGAAAATTATATGCAGTATGTTCAAGGCATCTTTCAATCTGTTATGTTTATGGGCAGAATAAATATGAACTAGGTAATTATACACTTGATTTGTTACTAGCTCCATACCCTAAGGGACTCTTATGTTAAGAATATAGGAAATAAATCATATTTTACATTAGTTCAAAAGATTGTGTACTTAGAAGATATGAAACACTACAGAAAATTTTTCATAAAAATAAAGGTCTAACACTTTAAACATTAACCTATAGCATTCCTCTTAAGGGTTCTGTAGATTTATTGCTAGAAACAATAATGTACATCCAGTTTTCCTGGCTGTGTAAGCTCATCAAAAAACAGGAGTGATTTCATTGAGTTTTCTTATCTCTAGCACCTTCTGTGGTATCTGATGCAGAAGTGCAATGAGTTTTTTATTGAGTTAATAAGTGAATAAAACATGGTCACAGTACATATGGCAAAGAAGACAGTTCACCTTCCTGATTTCTGTATGTCTTCATTAAATGATTTTCTAAAAGTGTGTTTTTAGTGTAGTAGGAAGGTGCAAAAGCAAGCCCCTTGTGTGTGTGGCTGTGCCTCCTTCCCTGATGGAAATTCACTCTGAATATCATTTAAGAATTCGGGCCAGCCAGGCGCAGTGGCTCACTCATGTAATCCTACCACTTTGGGAGGCTGAGGCATGAGGATCATTTGGGGCCAGCAGTCCAAGACAAGTCTAAGCAACATAGTGAGACCCTGTCTCTACAAAAATAAAAAAATTAGCTGGGCTTGGTGGCATGTGCCTGTAGTCCTAGGTACTCCGAAGGCTGAGGCAGGAGGATCCCTTGAGCCAGGGGAGTTTGATGTTGCAGTGAGCTATGGTTGTGCCACTGCACTCTAGCTCGGGCAGTAGAGCTAGACCTTGTCTCCAAAAAAAAAAAAACTGGAGTCAGTGACAAAGATTTCATTATCTGTAAAAACCATAAAATCACTTTATATACAAGATGAAAACCAGCCTTTTTAAAGTGTTTGCCATAAAATTAAATAGTAATATTTTTGTCCTGATTTTTAAAAAATTAATTTTGGAGCTTACTAAAAATGTCATTAACTGTTAGCTGACAGTAGAACAGACTGACTACAATAATCTAAGTACTCTAATAAACAAGTGTAACTGTAATTTTGTGGGAGTTTTTTAAATCACTTCCTTTTTCTTGTCTCAGCCTAGAAGAATCAGTGCAGTTTCTGTGGCTGAACGAGTTGCATATGAGAGAGGAGAAGAACCTGGAAAAAGCTGTGGCTATAGTGTTCGATTTGAGTCTATACTTCCCCGTCCTCATGCCAGCATAATGTTTTGTACTGTAGGTCAGTAATGTGTTTTGATCTTTCATTTAGTGTTTATATTGTGGTGTTTGTGAAAAAAACTTGGTAACAGACCAGAATGGCTAAAAATAATGAGCCAGTCTCAGAATTTTTGTTTAAATAGGGCTTTTGGTACTCTTTTCTTCATGGAGAGCATGATGTACCTGCTGGTAGTTGTAGCTTAGAGAAAATGAAATCAATGAAAAACAAATGTATTTTTATAGTAAACTATCACCTGTTTAATACTTTAAATATACAAGTGATTTTTCCTAAAATGATCCTGGGGTTATATTAATTGAAGTATAGTTGATTGTCTAGAAATTTGCTTCTTTGAACTTTTCTGTATACTTCTCTACTTTTCTCTAATTAACATGGAGACACATCTCTAGTGTTTGCTCTGATTTTCTTTCCAAGGTGTGCTCCTAAGAAAATTAGAAGCAGGCATTCGCGGAATCAGTCATGTAATTGTAGATGAAATACATGAAAGAGACATTAATGTAAGTAACTTGAAGAGTTATGGTAAGGTACTACTGATACTATTTCTAAATGGAGAGAAATCAAAGTAGAATGTCTTTGCTTTATTTTCCCTTTCCTCACTGCTTTATATTATTTATCTTCTATCAAAACAATGAACTTCAGTTACTAAGATGTTGAACACCTTTATTCAGTGAAACCGTTCAACCTTTTTTCCCCCCTTTATTAAACGCTCAGAAAGCATTCTAAAAGTAAGGACTTTTTATTATAATGTATAACTGCAGTGATAAGAACTGGCATAATTCAGCAACTGAACTAATTTATGACTGAATAATTGATGGAATTTTTATATTGATCAGTTTTTCTTTGAATTGGAAGTTTGTGATAAATTTACAATTTTTATTTTACATAATGATGGTCTTTTTGGATGTTTGCAGCTCTCATCCTTTCAGATGTTAGTGATAATCATGCCACAATTAGGAACAATCTAGAATTTACTTTCCATCCCTCCCATTTTTGGTCCTTAGCAAAACCTATATAAAATTAACTTACTATATGATTTTATTATTATATCCAAGCCAAGTATAGTCTCTCTCAAAGGTGTCAGTACGTCAGTATGTTCATTCAAACTGTCACCAAGCTATTATGACTCAAAACATTCTTTGGAATTCCTCCTCTTCAGAAATTTTTATAGCTATTGTAGTTAATCATCTTTAGTTTTAGTAGAACTTTGGCCTTTATTAATCTAAAGCAAGTAAAAATAGTTTGAGTGGTTCATTGTGGCTTTTAAAATCAGAAATCCAGCTATTTAGTAGGACAAAATTTTTGCTGTTTTTGTTATTCATAATTGCTTGGAAGCTTTATCTTTTTTTCCTAATTGACTTAATTAACAAATTAAATGTTTGGGTTTATCTTTACTTGTGTGTTGATATACCAGTGTTCTTAGGGTTTAAATTACTCCAAATACTGAAATAATATGGATCATCATTAATATTTTCCTAACAAAATAAGCTTTTCTTAAAAGATTGTCAGGTCTATAATAATGGGCCATTCACAGTGAAAAATGAAAAAAAGCCTTTGCAGAAACTTACGTTCTCTTTCAGATAAATCTTACATAATTTTGTCACTTTACATAGAAAACCCAAAAGCACTTAACCAATTATTGCAAATAGTAGGAAACTATAACAGCATGGTTGTTAAGTAAAGATAAAAGGTTAATATACAGAAGTCAATTTCATTCTTTATATTTTTATACAAATAGCTAGAAAATAACTAAAAGGAAGATACCATTGCAGTAGTCAAAATGTCCAGTACCTAAGAATAAATTCAACAAAAAGACATGCAAGACCTCTAGAGGAGAAATAAATTATTATGAAGCAGTAAAAGAACAGATCATGTTCATGAATAGAAGAACTTAATATCATATTAGTATCAATTCTTTGAAAGTTGACCCACAGTTTGAATGCAATTCTGTCAAAATCCTAGCAGGGTTTTCCATAGAACTTGATAAGCTGATTATAAATACTTAAAGATTTTGGTCAAAAATAACCACCACTTCTGAAGAAGAGTAGGATGGAGGGTCTTGCCTTACCAATAAGAGGACTTATTTTGAAACTGTAATAATTGAGACAGTGTGATACATGGGTTGGCACTTTGATGGAATAATATAGGGTACAGAAGCAGATTTTGTGTTCAATTTTGTATGCAGCTTTAGTTTAAGACAGTGGTGGCATGTCAGTGAGAAAGGAAATGGGCTATATTCAGTAAATGGAACCGGAAAGAAATGACCATCCCTAAGGAAGTAGTTGAAATTGAATCCCTGCCTCATAACCAGATACAAAAATCAACTTAAGATAGATTGAGAACTTTACATGTGTTGATACACAAGAGTCCTCAAACTTTCAAGTAGAAAATATAAACATCTTCTAGCCAGTGCTGTCCAATAGAAATATAATGTCAGCCACAAAGATAATTTTAAATTTTCTGGTAATACATTCAAAAAGGTAAAAAGAAACCGGTGATATTAACTTTAATATATTTTTTAACTCAGAAAATAATATTTTTAAAATATATTAATGAGCTATTTTTCATTTTTTTTCACATGAAGTCTTCACAATCTGGTATATATTTTACACTTAAAGCACATCTCAGTTCGGATTAGTCACATTTCACGTGCTTAGTATAGATAGACACATGTGGCTAATGGCTGCTATAGTAGGGCAGCATAGTTCTAGACCTTATGAAAGGATTTCTTAAAGACACAAAATGCACTAACGTTGAAGTAAGCGATTTATATATGTATATTAAAATTAAGATCATTTGTTCATTCATTCAAAAGATACTTTAAGGAAAACCACAAGCTAGAAGATTTCAGTACATTGGTATATAAATATATAAACAATTCCTACAAATCAGTAAGAAAAGTTCAGACAACTCAGTAGAAAACTGAGCAAAATATACTTATACAAAAGTATACGAAATATACTGAAAAATATTTGACTAATAAACATATGGAGGTAGTCAGTCTCATTGGGGAATAAGAAAGTACAGATCAAGACCACAGGAAGGTACTGCTTTATGTCCTTTTGATTAATAAAACTTAAGTGACAATACCGAGTGTTGGCAAGCATGTGGATCGGCAGGATCTCTTATCCATTTTTCATGGAGATATATAAATAATGGAACCATTTAGGAATATAGTTCAGTAGTATCTCCTGAAGTTCAACATTTACATACCGTATAGCTCAGCAATTCCATACCCACACTTTTACCCATAGATACTTGGATAAGAATAGCAGGAGACATGAAAAAGAATGTTCAGAATAGCAAATGTTCACATTAGCATTAATAAAATGCTGGAAACAATCCAAATACCTGCCAAGAGTAAGTGAATTAACTGATATACTCACATACAAGAATATTAAACAGTCAACAAACAGAATGACTATAATAATGTGTGGATGAATCTTAGCAGTGTTACACCATGTGAAAAAGAAAATCCCAAAAGATAACGTAAAATATGCATTCCCGGCCAGGCACGGTAGCTCACGCCTGTAATCCTAGCACTCTGGGAGGCCGAGGCGGGTGGATTGCTCGAGGTCAGGAGTTCGAGACCAGCCTGAGCAAGAGCAAGACCCCGTCTCTACTAAAAAATAGAAACAAATTATCTGGCCAACTGAAAATATATATAGAAAAAAATTATCTGGGCATGGTGGCGCATGCCTGTAGTCCCAGCTACTCGGGAGGCTGAGGCAGAAGGATCGCTTGAACCCAGGAGTGTGAGGTTGCTGTGAGCTAGGCTGACGCCACGGCACTCACTCTAGCCCGGGCAACAGAGTGAGACTCTCTCAAAAAAAAAAAAAAAAAAATATGCATTCCCATAAAGTTAAGAATAAGTAAAATTTAAAAATATAGCCAGATGTGAGGCACGTCCTAAAGTGTGCCCACAAATTTAAATTTCAGTGAAAAATTTGAGATGAATTCTTTGCTCTCATTGATAAATTTTTCTCCTCCCCTTCCCCTACCCAAATAGTACACATTTCTAATTCCTGCAGTTACTAGGTTCCAACTGTTTTTAAGGATTCTGTTACTGCATCCTACTGTAACCCTTTGTTTCTCGTACTACTTCTACAAGCGATGTAAGAAACTGAATTTCACTGATGGCTTGTGGCTTTATACCACAAAAAACCTTTTAGGTATATCACACAAACTTTTAATGCAATTTTTTAAAATTTGTTTTTTTGTTTTTATAGACTGACTTCCTTTTGGTAGTACTGCGTGATGTAGTTCAAGCTTATCCTGAAGTTCGCATTGTTCTTATGTCTGCTACTATTGATACCAGCATGTTTTGTGAATATTTCTTCAATTGCCCCATCATCGAAGTTTATGGGAGGACTTACCCAGTTCAAGGTAAATATTGTGGGGCAGGGGTAGGAAGGTGAACATCTTTTGTACAGTAGGGTTTGGATTTTTAAATCCTGAAGATTGGAGTTATAGTTTAAAGGATATTTAAAATGCAGGCCAAATTAGAGTATCAAATGCATCATAACATTCTCGGGGAGTTTCTTGCCTGTTATTTTAGTCTGGCCTCTGTGGTTTAATTCACTACTTGAATTTACATACCCACTAAGTTTCCAGGTCTTTACTTTTACAGATAAACTTAATTTTTAAAATTACAATTTATATATAAATTTAAGTTTATAATATAATTAAAATTATGATTTTAAAAATTAAGACTTATATGACTTACAGACATATAAGTCACTATGGTCTGTAGATGTTCATGGGAAATACTATTAAGTTTTAAGCAGCCAGGGTCAGATTAACCAGAGAATTCTCAGAGCAAGCAGATTTTGAATTGAGATTAAGAGAAGTATTTCAAGGTTAAGTATTTCTGATAAGAGCTTATTTAGTTTCTTTAGGAGATTTTTGTCATCACCATTTTCTAGGACAGTCATCTGGTAGCTTTGTTGAAACAAATGAATTATGGCACAGTCTAATTGTGGTCATGAAAATAAGCTACGAGATTAGCAGTGTAGGTTGGTAAGAAATGATGGATGGCTATGCTGGGGTGCTAATTTCTGAAATTCAAAAGTAAGGGTAATTCTGAAATAAAAGCCAGTATGTTCCATAGGTGTTTGGGTTAATAATTCTAAAGCTCTGCTATACATGTGTACTAGGATTGAAAAGAATGAATGAATGACAGATTGTGGGAGCCAGGTTTTTTACTACTAGAGTGAAAAGTTACAGATAAATAGGGAGAAGGCTAGAATGAACCATATGGTACTAGACTGTAGTGGCAGACATCAGTATGAACTTGTGTTTAGCTAAATATGGATATGTGGATAGGTATAGATATAATTATAGATAGGTGTGGATACATGCGTTGGGGTACATACATATTTTTCCTACCTCTGTCTCCTGAGTGGGTGTAGAAGCAGAGACACCCCAGTAGTACATGCCCAGTACCCAAATCTTGTTTCTGATACCATTCTCCAGTTAAAAGAACCAGACATCCCTAGAGATGGCTGATGCTAGGACTGAGGCAAGGAATATACAAAATGAGCCTGGAATATCTTGTGCCTTAAAGTAAGGAAATGCTTAAAAGAAGCCCACAATGACGGAGATAAAGAAAGGAACACAGGAGCTAACCTGAAGGAGCTCCCAATGGCCAAAGCTAGAATAGTTTGAGCAAAAAAATAACATAGGAGTAGATTAGTTCCAAAATGTAAAATATCTATGAATCTATACTCATAAAAATAAGTGATTGAATAAATAAGGGAGAATAACAACAAATCTCTTATACAAAAGAATTTCAAATAATTTTTTTAGATGATATCCTTCTCCCTAAAACAAGTGGGACTTAACTCCCTATCCCTTGAGTGGGCTATGCTTAATAACTTCCTTCTAAAGAGTACAATATGGAAAGGGGACAGAAAAGAGTAACTTTACATTGGAGATACTTGGCAACACTACCTCAGATGATCAAGTGTAACATTAGGAATAAGTCATATTGATAGGATGTACCCATAATATGTGATGAGAATGACACTTTGGGGTTCTTAGAAGGGAAGTATTTAGATTATAGAAACATTCTGGGCCCATCAGAGAATCTGAGGCATAGTTGGTTGGTAGATCTTCCAGTCTTTGCATTGAGATCCTTCTTCAGAAACAACTAAAAGGAACCCCATCTTCTGTGTGCATCCTGATAGAGGTAGGATGGACTAAGGTATATTGTTATATTAAAGTTATTTCTTTCCATGTATAAACTTCCACACCGTGGTAGTGTACAACATAGTGCTTGTGTACAATGCGTGTTCTATAAATGTTTGGTTGAATATTATACACAAGGAATAGCCCTACTGGCTTTGTGGGAACAGGTATAGATGCCTTACCCTCCTTTTAAGGTCTAAGAGAGGAAAACAGTGAATTTGATTAGGGAAAAAAAAGGTTATTGCTACTGGAATGTCTTGACAGTTGTGAAGTATCAGATTGAAGGGAACTAAGGTAATTTTGAAGTAGGAATTGGTAAATGATTTTAAGACTGCTCCATACTGAAAGTTGATGGTACTTACCTGACTGGATTATCCCCGGCAGAATATTTTTTGGAAGATTGCATTCAGATGACCCACTTTGTTCCTCCACCGACAGACAAGAAGAAGAAAGATAAGGATGATGATGGTGGTGAGGATGATGATGTGAGTGGAATTTCATGAAGAATTTTCATAGGGGCAAATTGTTCATGCAGAGAAGGGAATGTTTTAATAAAAACATGCAATGAGTTAGCATTACAGAAAATGTAACAAAAACTAGTCTGTTTGCATTAATTCATGTATTTTACTCCAAGGAATTCCAGGTTCAGTGACAAGCTCTTTCTACCATAAATTAAATTATCTTTGGCATAAAGATCAAAAAAAAAGAAAGAGTGAGATGTTTTAAAGGCCATATGTGGTTAGAGACAACTCCATTTTATAAGGTTTTGCCACTCAGAAGCATTTTCTGTGGCCACAGCACCTGGGAAACTGGTGGAAATGCAGAATGTTGTACCCTACTCCAGATCTACTGAATTAAGAATCTGTATTTTATAAGATCCCCAGGTGATCTGTATGTACAAGAAAGCTTAAGAAGCAGGTATAGTTTTAGGTAAAAAAAGGCTATGTGGTGAGTGACATTATCAGGTAGAGAGAGTATTAAATCAGGGAAGAATGAGAAATTTCCTAGGAAGAAACAGAAGAGACACTTATTTTGTAGTACCTGAGAGTTGGATAAACGATAGTATAAAAATGGGTCCTGTATCTGGAAACTTGGATAGAGTGAATACTGTAAAACAGCCGGCAATGCAGAATTTTGTTAGAAAACCTGAGATTAGATATTTTTAATCTGAAGATGTGAGGATGTAAATAAATAGCAAATGAGAAAGTTTAGCAGGGGGAAAAAGACCAATTGCAGTAACTTTGTTCCTTGTTACCAAAGTCACGGTTCATCATTGATTCTAATGTAGACTTTTTGGAAAATATGGACCACATTGTATCAGAAATAGATGAAGGTGATCAAACATTATTATTAGGAGCAGTTCGTTAATCAGCAAGGAAAATAATTTCATAAAACCAAGAGTGAATAGTTATGAGAGGCCAAGCATGGTAGCTCATGCCTCTAATCCTAGCACTCTGGGAGGCCAAGGCGGGAAGATCGCTTGAGGTCGGGAGTTTGAGACCAGCCTGAGCAAGAGTGAGACCCCGTCTCTATTAAAAATAGAAAAATTAGCCAGCCATCATGGCATGGCACCCGTAATCCAGCTACACGGACGGCCGAGGTAGGAGCATCGCTTGAGCCTAGGCTTTGAGGTTGTGGTGAGCGATGATGATGCCACTGCACTCTACCTGGGGTGACAGAGTAACACACTGTCTCAAAAAAAATAGTTATGAGAAAAAACTATACTCAGTGGAAAGTGCTGTTAAAGGTTTCAGTGTGAAATTTAAAAGTTTGTCCTTGATCCTAGACACCTCCAGTGAAAGAAAAATTTTAAAAAAAGTGAAAAAAAAAAAAAAAAAAAGTTTGTCCTTGAGTATTAGTCATGTCCTAGGGGAAATATTAGTAAAAAAAATCATTGTATTGGCATTAGAGTCTACGTGTTTTGGAAATTAAATTTCTTCTATATGCTAGCATATGACTAGTCAGCTACAATTAATAATTAACAACATTAGATGTCATTTGAACATAAAGAACAAATCTAGAAGACTTATCTCATGAGCTGTAGTAATTGAGACAGCCCAAAATATGTCCCCCTATCTTTTGCAGGCAAATTGCAACCTGATCTGTGGTGATGAATATGGTCCAGAAACAAGGATGAGCATGTCTCAAATGAATGAAAAGGAAACTCCTTTTGAACTCATTGAAGCTCTACTTCAGTACATTGAAACCCTTAATGTTCCTGGAGCTGTGTTGGTTTTTTTGCCTGGCTGGAATTTGATTTATACTATGCAGAAGCATTTGGAAATGAATCCACATTTTGGTATGAGTCTTTGAATTCTTATGTATTTGAGAGCAAAAAATGAATGTTTTTGCTTATACCCTAACCCATATGTGAAAAGAGAAAATTTAGCATTATCTCTGGTTTTGAATAAAAATGTGTGTGATGAAGAGCAATTTTAAACCAGTTCCTATTTGTAGTCCTTAATCATTTTGTATTGTTGTAGGAAGCCACAGGTATCAGATTCTACCTCTGCATTCTCAGATTCCTCGAGAGGAACAACGCAAAGTATTTGATCCAGTACCTGTTGGAGTAACCAAGGTGAATATTAAACATCACAGTGATGGGGTTGGAAGTGACATAGATACCAAGCAAATGTTACAGGCCTTCAGAGAGCTCCCCCCAAAATTATAACCCATCTAAATTGAGGAGGGAAAAGTCTCCCTGAGCTTAGTAGGTTTTTAATTATCCAGTCAATGGGCAAATGCATCTTTTTTTAAGACTCTTATAATTCTCTTGTCATTTGTTAACATATGTAACAAATATCAATCTTTTAAAGTATATAATAGGAACATTTTTCTGGAGTGTAATTTTTCTTATTTCTTTGCAGGTTATTTTGTCCACAAATATTGCTGAAACAAGCATTACCATAAATGATGTTGTTTATGTCATTGACTCCTGCAAGTAAGTTCCCAGGGAACCTATTTTCCTGTTGCAGTGTTATCACCTGGAAACTACTTATCAGTTAACAGAATCAGAAATACCTTATTTTTGAACTCCTGTGTTCTTAACACCTTCAAAATTATTGTGCATCTATGTAGGGTTATAGGTGATTGGCAGTCCAGAGTAATTCTTGTTTCTCATCACAAATCGTTTACATGGTAGAAAGTGACAAAGTTTAACACTTTAACTTCTGACTGCTTCCCGTTGCTCTTGTCTGCTGGTGTTTGAGGTCCTTTCCCTTTGGGTGTTTCCATTGACCATTGCCATATAATAGCATACTGTTTGGTATATAAAGATGACTGGTGTGCACCTGACAAACATCCTATCTGAAGGACACTTCTTTAAGAATTAAAGGACTTCATATTTGCTATGAGATAAGCCTGGGAAATACACCAAGAGTCATTATGTGTGTATGATAATTGATGCACAGAGAGGTTATATCTGGCCAACTTGTGCCACATGTCTTCTCTGTGTAGTCCCTCAGTCTGTCCTGACAAATAAAAGCAATTTACCAATGCCCATTTTAGGGAATGGTGAATAGCATTCTGTGCCAGTCTTAATCATTAAGTAGCAATTTCCTATGGGTAATGTTGAAGGAATTTGAGGTTGTTAAATGGTTCAAAAGGACCGTGCAGGCACCACTTGATGAGGTGTATGGTGTGAGATATGCCACATATTCCAGTTCAGCATATGATCTTTAGATCATAGATACTCTAAAAATTTACACTAAACTTTAGAATAGAGAGAACTAATAATTATTACTTACTTCCATGTATGTGCCAGAATCCATTTAAATGCTTTACATTTATTCACTTAATGTTTACAAATAAAAACCCTGTAAGGTAGGTAGTAGTATTGTACTCATTCAGATGAGGGGGATGAGGCACAGAAAGGATGTTATATAACTTGGCCAAGGCAATCAAGCTGGTAAGTTGCAGATTTATATTACATTGCTTTTTAGTAGGTAGGCACCTGGAAGTATGCAATCAAATTGCTGATTCTTACTTTGCACAAATAGACATCACAAGTAGGCATGACTTTCTAGAAGGCATCCACCACTTAGTGGATGTATAATAGTTATTGGTAGTACATATGAGTCTTAGAATTAACCAGTCTTTCCTATGTAGGCAGAAAGTGAAACTGTTCACTGCTCACAATAACATGACCAACTATGCTACAGTTTGGGCATCCAAAACGAACCTTGAGCAGCGGAAAGGGCGAGCTGGCCGGGTAAGGCCTGGATTCTGCTTTCACCTCTGCAGCCGGGCTCGTTTTGAGAGGTAAGACCAATTCTTGAATAAAGATTGAAGATTTTTTTTTTAACCCTTTACATATCCTTGCCATGAACTTAATGAACTCGACACATAAAGGCCTCCAGTTAAGTGTATTGGGGAGAATTTAGGTTGGATAAAGAGATTGAAATGAAAGAATGAAGAGAAGAGAGCGACCCTAGAAATTATTGATCGTGGCATGTCTGATACCAGTTTACTTAACTAATAACCTTTTAAAAATTAAGAGATATGTACATTATTTTGGCTCCACATGCCTTTGACACTTTGGGAATACTGATACTTATGGAATGGTTAACTTTCTGAAAAATAGAGATTAAAATTACAGTACTTTAGTATTTATAGAGTATGACTTTTTCTAGTGTTAAACATCATTTGTCTCGTGTAATTCTTACCATATCTAAGTCTCTTAATTCTTTGTCGATTTCCATTTATACCCCATGGCCTTTTTGGGAATTTTTGTGGATTGGACTTGCTAAAAATATCCTTCTCTCTCTGAATTATAGATTTAAGATGTTTTTAGACTGGATTCAGTGGCTCACACCTATAATCCCAGCACTTTGGGAGGCCAAGGCAGGACAGTCACTTGAGGCCAGTAGTTTGAGACCAGCCTGGGCAATACAGCAAGACCTTGTCTCTATAAAAAAAATTTTTTTTTTTTGATTATCTGGGCATGGTGGCACATGCATATAGTTCCAGCTACTTGGGAGGCTGAGGTTGGAGAATTGCTTGAGCCTAGGAGTTCAAGGTTACAGTGAGCTGTGATCAGGCCACTGCATTCCAGCCTTAGCAATAGAGCAAGACCCTGTCTCTTTAAAAATAGTTTTTGGTTATATTTGTGGACATTTGTGTAGTGTACATTACCTTTAACCAATTGGTAATAAAGGTAGAGTTGGGGTTTTGCACATATGTGTTTATCGCAGTAAAGTATTATAGGACAGGCTAGTTGTGGCGACAAGGTGTATATAATATGCTGAAGGAAAAAACTCCTTTATACTGGTAACATATGGCTCCCTGTTGATTGAAAGTATAGGTTTATTTGAGCATCAGAAGTTAGGAGAGTGACTACAACATTTGGAAGACATCTAGTTCTTTTTTTTTTTTTTTTTTGAGACAGAGTCTCTCTTTGTTGCCCAGGCTAGAGTGCCGTGGCGTCAGCCTAGCTCACAGCAACCTCGAACTCCTGGGCTCAAGCAATCCTTCTGCCTCAGGCTCCCGAGTAGCTGGGACTACAGGCATGCGCTACCATGCCCAGCTAATTTTTTCTATATATTTTTAGTTGTCCAGATAATTTCTTTCTATTTTTTTTAGTAGAGACAGGGTCTCGCTGTTGCTCAGGCTGGTCTCGAACTCCTGAGCTCAAACGATCCACCCGCCTCAGCCTCCCAGAGTGCTGGATTACAGGCGTGAGCCACTGCACCCGGCCTAGTTCTTTTTAAACATTAGATTGTCCCTTGAACTAAAAAAAAAGGTACTTTTTAGCATTTTGAAGTAAAATTATCTACTAATTAATGAACTAATTACTAATTAGTGGATTGGGTTTTAATAAGGGATTTTGTTCTTTTCTATGTAGGGTGAGGAACAGATATGCTGTGTGCATTGATGTAAAAGTCTTGCCAGCAGTGTTGGAATCACATGTAAATGTTTATCATGGATGGCTTTTAGGAAATAAGCCTGAATTAGAAATATAGGGACTTGGATTTTATTATAATACTGTTTGTGCCTAATATATTGCACAACCTTAAACATTTGGCCTCCGTTGTGACCCATTCTATAAAATCAGATTAAGTTACTTTAACCTCTCTGGTTTCCTTATTTGTAAAAGGAAGATAGTAAATAATAACCTATAGGGTTCACATGAGAATTAAATGAGCTAATAATGTAAAATACTTAGAACAATGCCTGACACATAGTATGCTCTTGGTAAATGTTTACTGTTATCATTGTTAATTTATACAAGTTGAGTATCCCTTATCCAAAATGCTTGGGACCAGAAGTGTTTCTGGATTTTGGAATATTTGCATTATGTTAAATATTTAACCAGTTGAGCATCTCTGATCTGAAAATCTAAACTCCAAAATGCTCCAATGAGCATTTCCTTTGAGCATCATGTCTGTACTCAAAAAATTTTAGATTTTGGAGCATTGATGATTTTTTGATTAGAGATATTCAACTTGTAATGATAACTCATTAGAATTTTAAAAGGTTAGATGAGCTGTGTGATTCTTTCTCTGGCACTAAAATTATATGGACTAGGAAGGTGAGGAGGTTGCAGGAAGTGTTAGTATTAGCCCTTTCTCTTGCAGAAAATCTTACTACCATTTTTAACCCATGTTTGTTAACAGACAAGACCTGGAAAAGCCATAGGGAGGTAATAACATCAGAAATTTTGGGTAATTTTTCATTATCTTTTACTCAGCTGTAAATGCCATCAAGCTGTAAGGGTAAAGTCAGCAACTGCTACTCTGATTAAATCTTGTTCAGAGAGAGTGTTTGTAGTAAATGATAAAAGGTTCTGTGATAATTGTAAAATAGAAGGCTAAGGAAAGGGCAGCTGCATATCCATGATTATCGTTCGGCAAAGATTTTATTAAACTAACATCTGTGTGTACAGAAGGAGGATGGTTATTTTAAGCTTCTTTTTTCTTAGACTCGAAACCCACATGACACCAGAGATGTTCCGAACACCATTGCATGAAATTGCTTTGAGCATAAAACTTCTGCGTCTGGGAGGAATTGGCCAATTCCTGGCTAAGGCAATTGAACCTCCACCTCTGGATGCTGTGATTGAAGCAGAGCACACTCTTAGAGGTACTTAAAAGTACAGATGTACTTAACACAGATGTTAATTATGCCTTCTACCTTGTCCTGACAGATGACACTTAACCAAGTGAATCAGGATGAAGGTACAGGCAACAGGGCTATGATAGTAAGGCTTCCAATGTTAACTTATTATTTGAACGGTCACTATTATAATGAACAGTGAGAGAAGAAGGGGATAATGTGAGTGTTATTTTGAAAAAAAAACTTAAAAAAAAGGCAAGAAATCGTCTCTTAACCAATACTTAAAGATCAGAACGTGAATCATGCATGATACCCAAAATATTTTGTAGGCATCTCTTAGAACATTTATATTTTCTTTATCACACTTGCTACAGAAACAGTATAGTGAGGAAAAAATAAGGATATTGGCACTAAATGGATCTGAATTTAAATCTAACATTCACCTGCTATTCAGACTTTTCCACATTTCACTTTCTTCTCTAAAAATCATCAATCGATGGGTGTCATACTTATGGCTTGTTAATAATTATACTACTATTATAATTATTATTGTATGTGTAGGCTTTATTCATTTTTGTAACCTACAGGACCTAGGTCTAGTACCTTCTTCATGTTAGGTGTTCCAGAATTTAGTTTTATTCTGTATTTGAGTGAAAAGAACTGTTGGCTATGGGCATGGTGCTAGCTAGCAGTTGGCTTGACAAATGATAAAATCTTAAGTGCATTGTCCTAACCTTAATCTACAAAAATAATATTTCATCTTTACCTAGTTCAAGGAGTGTTCGTTACTGTTTCTACTCACAAATATCTCCCCACAGAGCTTGATGCATTGGATGCCAATGATGAGTTGACTCCTCTGGGACGAATCCTGGCTAAACTCCCCATTGAGCCTCGTCTTGGCAAAATGATGATAATGGGGTGTATTTTCTAGTAAGTGCTTTATTTTTTTGCTGGTAGTTAAGTGGTGGAATAGTTTCAGAATCTTCTCATAAAAGCAGGGTGGGCTCAGATAGAATCTAAAACTAAATATTCTTAAGTAAAGAGAAGTGACATATCTAGATACCAAAAGAAGTATGAAATGAGAAAAATGAACAGTTCTAGTAGATGGACATCCAGGCCCAACTTGCAGGAAACAACACTGATTTCTCAAAAGAGAGGGGCAGTTTCTCCCAGGAGATTTTTAGGTTTTTAAGTATGAAATGTCTGATTTCCTTAAGGTACTAAGTTTGACATGTGATATCTCTGACATTTCACTTTGACACTTAGTGTTTTATGTTTACTGTGAAGGTATATCCTCCGTCTTCCACATGGCATGTTTTGGCTTGCGATAATCTTTCAAATTTTTTTTGGAGCAATTCTTGTGAAACCATAGATAAGTCAAAAATTCGTGTTACTTTTGAATATGAATTCCATCATGGAACCAGTGCAGTGCAGACAGCTCAAACAATGAAGTGTTTGGGAAGGATGTGGCTAATGAACACCCAGTGCATCGATGGTTTGAGAAATTCCATTCTGGTGATTTTCATCTTGAAAATAATGCCACGTGGACAACCTGAGACCAAGATGGATAATGATGAGCTGAAAACTGTAGTGGAAGTGAATCCATCTCAACCAGCCTACGCATGATTTAGTAGCAAGGTTGGGCGTTACTATTCCGATAGTATTGGAACATTTGAAACAAACCAGCAAGGTAAAGAAGCTGGATAGATGGGTACTTCATGAATTAAACGAGCATCAGAAGAACAATCGCCTCAAAGCTTGCCTTTCTTTGCTGTCACAACATAAAAGCAAACCACTTCTACACCATATTACGTGTGATGAAAATGGATTCTTTCTGAGAATTGCAAGTATTTGGCACAATGGTTGGGTAAAGATGAAGTGCAGAAACAATGTCTGAAAACAAATATTCATCAAAAAAAGTTAATGGTGTCTCTTTGGTGGTCCACCACAGGCTTTATGAAACCTGATCAGTTGATAATAGCAAATGTCTACTGCAACCAATTGGACGAAATGATGAGGATGTTTGCAATTAAGCAGCCAAGATTAGTGAATAGAGACAGTCCAAACTTGCAAGACAACCAACGCTCTACCACTTGTCGCACAAACAATGCTGCTCAAACTACAGCAGCTGGACTTGGAAACTCTCTGTCATCCATCATATTCACTAGACTTTGCACCAGCTGACTTCAGGCTTTGGACCACTTCTTGCAAGGAAAAATAGTCAGTTCTCAATAAACTGTGGAAAATGCCTTTCATGATTTCATCACCACTCGCTCTCCAGGTTTCTTCACTGCTGATGGCATAAACAATCTACTGTTAAGATGGCAAAACTGTGTTGATAGTTTAGGCAATATTTTAACTGTACTGCTTCTTTGAGATATAATAAACTACACTTTTGATTAGAAATCAGGCATTTCATATTTAATAACCTAATAGTTGTCTCTTGAAAGAATAGGATTAGAAAAAGATATTTTATCAGAAAGTTTTGAAGATTAAGGGATTTGGTATGATGGGGAAGAGAATAAGAAAGGAAAGATAAAATACTTGGTCATAATTTACAGTAAATATGCAGCCATTAATGTCATAGCTCATTGTTTTTTTCCCCTTTCTTCTGGAGAGAGACTGTAATATTTTTTGCTAAGCCAATTTCATTGCTAATAAAAGCAGTATCGTAGTCAATACAGATCTGATCCACAATTGATGGTACTGCCCAAGCTGCTGGCAACAAGATTATAAAATAGTCTGAATTTAATTGTTTGTGTGTGTTTCAGTGTGGGAGATGCTGTCTGTACCATTTCTGCTGCTACCTGCTTTCCAGAGCCTTTCATCAGTGAAGGAAAGCGGCTGGGCTATATCCATCGAAATTTTGCTGGGAACAGATTTTCTGATCATGTAGCCCTTTTATCAGTATTCCAAGCCTGGGATGATGCTAGGTATGGGTTTGAAAGAGAGTTATTATAAGATTTGGATGAACTGTCTTTAGTTTCTAATCTGTATCTAGTCCTCTAGTCACTGAGAATGATTCTTACACCAATTTATTTTAGAATGGGTGGAGAAGAAGCAGAGATACGTTTTTGTGAGCACAAAAGACTCAATATGGCTACACTAAGAATGACTTGGGAAGCCAAAGTTCAGCTCAAAGAGATTCTGATTAATTCTGGATTTCCAGAAGGTAAGACTTTCCCATTCTTAAAATATATCTGAAGTGACATTTATATAGTACATGCAAATTGACAGCGCAATGTATTTTAGCTTCAAACTTTAGACCCTTTGCTTTTTATATGTTCTCAGCTATTCTTAGTTCTTTGAACTGTGGTGATCACCAGTTTTTCATATTGTAATATCCAGTCTTAAAAGAAGGAAAAGGCTATGTTGCTGAACGGCAATGAAAGTAAATGTAATGAGTACGTAGATGATAAATGTTACAAGAATTGTGCTGGTTTCCATCAAGAGAAGTTTTGTTTGTTTGTTTGTTTGTTTTTTTGTTTGAGACAGAGTCTCGCTTTTGTTGCCCGGGCTAGAGTGAGTGCCGTGGCGTCAGCCTAGCTCACAGCAACCTCAAACTCCTGGGCTCAAGCAATCCAACTGCCTCAGCCTCCTGAGTAGCTGGGACTACAGGCATGCGCCACCATGCCCGGCAAATTTTTCTATATATATTTTTAGCTGTCCATATAATTTCTTTCTATTTTTAGTAGAGGCGGGGTCTTGCTCTTGCTCAGGCTGGTCTCGAACTCCTGAGCTCAAACAATCCGCCCGCCTCGGCCTCCCAGAGTGCTAGGATTACAGGCGTGAGCCACCGCGCCCGGCCCGAGTTTTTTTTTAATTTTTTTATCTTGTGAACACTTCTGTAGCTATCAGAATGAGGAATTTGTTGAATAACCTCAAATACTTTGAGAAGTGATTTATCAGTTAGCCCGTATGTTCATTTTAGACTTGAAGTAAATGCTACCACATTAAATTTTAAATGGCTTTAAGTTAAACTTGGTATACAGATGATTACAGAGAACCTTGTGATATATGATGTAGAAACAATAATCAGCTCTTCTTTCCCTTGATATAAAGTTAAGCTATAGTACTTTTCCAACTAGGTTAAGAGACAGAATTATTTTCTAAAACATTGAAAACTGGAATGCATAACCAAAATAGGACCTCTTTAGAAGTTAGTTGGGCAAGGTGGTAAATATTTAAAGGCTATGATCTAAATAACTAAACAAAGTAGCTGTAAGGTAACTGAATTTTTAATTTTCTCAAAATCAAAAGAAAGGGAAAGAGCCTTTTTTATATGCTAGAATCTTTACAGCAGTTCCAAGATGCAGATATTATTGCTCCATTTTATAGGTAATGAAACTGACACTGAAATGTAAATTAGTTGTCCATATTCAGTTAGGAAGTTCTAAGATTAGAACTCAGGTTTTTCTAGAACAAATTATGTCTGTGCTCTTAGCACTTCCCTTATATGCTTTCTAGTCAGTGGTAAAATACTCATAAAGTGTAGTCTAGGTGAAAACATCAGCCTTCATTCCAGTGGGTATCCTCTTAGATTATCACTCCATCTTCTCTACTAGTAACAGCTATTTTAGAATAGCAGATAAATACTTTGTGTTCCTATCAATCTAGCTCTTATTCTGAGAGTAGATGGCTGATTTGGGGTTTTTAAAAGTAATCACCCTAAGTTTATATTATGGTTGATTTTATAGAGAATACAGACATTTTAGTTTTCTTATTGTGGAGACTTAGCAAAACTTCTCCTTGAACTTAATCTAGGTAGGTGCAAGGGTTCTGAGAAGAGAGGAGGTTTTATAGACAGGTTATTTGAAAAGAGGGGTTGGGCAAGGAGTCAGTTCTCCGAATTCTGGTAAATAGTTTGAATGTGATTTGAAGATCAGTAGTCAGTTACCTGATTTTTTTTTTTTTCCACCCCATTCCTCTTAACAGACTGTTTATTGACACAAGTGTTTACCAACACTGGACCAGATAATAATTTGGATGTTGTTATCTCTCTCTTGGCTTTTGGTGTGTACCCCAATGTATGTTATCATAAGGAAAAAAGAAAGATTCTCACTACTGAAGGGCGTAATGCACTCATCCACAAGTCATCTGTTAATTGTCCTTTTAGTAGCCAAGACATGAAGTACCCATCTCCCTTCTTTGTATTTGGTGAAAAGGTAAGAAAAGATTAGTTTACAAATGTTTACATTGACATTCCATATTGTCTTTAAAATCATTTGAGAACATGAGTTTTAATTTCCATAGCATAGTTTATTGTCATTGTAAAGCAATATTTGACATTTGGAATGTCAAGTATTTCCTCTTTTTCTCCATCTGCAGATTCGAACCCGAGCCATCTCTGCTAAAGGCATGACCTTAGTCACCCCCCTGCAGTTGCTGCTTTTTGCCTCCAAGAAAGTCCAATCTGATGGGCAGATTGTGCTTGTAGATGACTGGTATGGATTTTCAGATGTGAACTCCAAACCAAATCCTTAGAGTTGAGATGTGACAGAAATCAGCTGCTAATCGAACTTAATTTGTGAAACAAACATGGCAAAATCTGATGGTTCAGATAACATTATAACATTATCTTTTCTTGGGGAGTAGTAAATCTTGGTAGTATGGTTCATCATAAACTACGTTTTTAAATTGACAATACCAGTAGTAGCAAATACATTAGGAACTCAGGCCATGTCTACCACTATGAATGAGACTCTGATTGGAGTTGGAGCTTGAGTACCTCTTTCACATACTATATACATTGATTAGAAACTAGTGGTGAACACCGGGCAAGATTGGAGTAGAGTTTAATGGACAGTCAATAGGCTCACCCATGTTTTTAAAAGCTTAGAAAACTCCAGCATTCTGAATCTCTCATTTCATTCTTTATTGGAGTCTGAGTGATCTGTATTATTATATTTTATTTGGCTTGATGGACTTGATGGTTTAAGACTCCTCTTAATAGCTAGCAGTGGATTTTGAGAGGTTAGTACAGATTATTGTTCCTCTTCATATCTGTGTTTGCCTAAGTCTGGGGCCATTATAGTAGTTTAAAGCATTGGTACTTGTTAAGTTAAATTTATTCCATGACTTGCTGTGTATGAAGTTGAGAAATGTCTTTTTCTGCATGTGCTCCCTCTTATTTTTTATTGTTTCTCTCCATCGTAGGATCAAACTGCAAATATCACATGAAGCTGCTGCCTGCATCACTGCCCTCCGGGCAGCCATGGAGGCCCTGGTTGTTGAAGTAACCAAACAACCTTCTATCATCAGCCAGTTGGACCCTGTAAATGAACGTATGCTGAACACAATCCGCCAGATCTCTAGGCCTTCAGCTGCTGGTATCAACCTTATGATTAGTAATGTACGGTAAGTACCATATTAACTTCTCTTTGAACCAAGCAGAGGATAGAAATCATATGTAGGTCTAGAATTTCCAAAGTTAGTTGATAGAGGCCACATTGTTTAAGTTAAAATTCTAGACAAACAATAAATAATGGAATTAAGTCCTCACTAACGCACGTTCAGAACAAAAGAATGTTGTTTACTTTTGTTTGTCACTATAACAATCTACTATATCAGTGCATGTTTGTGATACAAAGGGACCTTAAAAATACATACATAGTTCAGAGTGGGTCACATGACAGAAAAGTGACAGAGCCTAAATGATCCTCTTTCCATAGTACTGTTTTGACATCTCTAAACAAAAAGTGTTGATGAGGGGTTAAATTGCTTCTTCATCAAGTGAAAAACATAAGGTTTATCTTAAGAAGTATGAAATTTCTCTTAAAATACTTGCTTCAGGTTTTTTTTCCTTTGCCCACAACTTTTTCTTTGGAAATATTTGGTACCTACAGAAAAGGCAGGACAATAATACAATGTACACCCATGTAGTCTTCATTTAGTTTCGCTGATTTTCAGCATTTTGACATTTGCTTAATCTTTTGTGATGAAGTTGCAGACATTAAATATACTTCATATGTCTTTTAAGAACATGGCCATGATACCACAATCATACCCCAAAATTTAAGTATTACAATAGTACTATTTAATATACTAATGTATTAAAATTGTTGTAGTTATCCAAAAATGTCCTTTAATCTCCTCATCAAGAATCATTTATTGCATTTGCTCTATTTATGAGATAGGTAGATAGATCATTATCCTGCCCACCCCCACCCTCTTTTTCTTTTTAAGAGACAATGTCTTACTCTGTAGCCCATGCTGGACTGCAGTGGCATAATCATAGCTCACTGCAGCCTCAAACTCCTGAGCTTGAGCGATCCTCCTGCCTCAGCCTCCCTCTCCGGAGTATCTGGGATTATAGGTGTATGGTACCATGCCTGGCTTAAGTTGGGTTTTTTTGGATTTTTTTGTTTGTTTTGTTTTTGTTTTTGTTTTTTGGTTTTTTTTCTTTTTTTTTTTTTTTCTATTTTTGATTTATTTCTTTTTACAAAGTATCCATGTAACAAAATGTTTTTGTTTTTAAAGAGAGGGTCTTGTTGTGTTGTTGCTCAGGCTGGTCTCCAACTCCTGGCCTCAACTGATCCTCCCGTCTTGGCCTCCTGAGTAGCTGGGATTACAGGTTCACACCACAGTGCCCAGCTTATCACCTTTAATGTGAATAAGGAAACTGGGCACAGATAAGACTCAAAGTCATGCAGCTAATAACTGGTAGAGCTGGATTCAAACCTAGGCAACATTGCTTTTGAAGCAGTGCTCTTTTTATGCCATACTGTGGTCTTCCCAGCTAGCCAGATGTGAAAAGGAATCTTTAAAAACAAAGAGAAAATAAATTTCATGGGCAGATACAAATTAAGTGCTCATGGATATTAAGGAGAAGAGGGATCATTTTTGGCAGGTGGGGTGGTGAGCAAGGAGTATTTACATATAATCAACTTCTTTGAGGGACAAAAGTCCATAGACTAGAAAGGATGGGATAAATATAAGAGTTTAGGATGTATGAATATGATGGTGGCCCAAAATACAGTGGGGGGAAGTGACTAATCAACAGGTTTGCAGTACATTTGATAGGAACTGATGGTAGATATTAAAATGGGGTAGCAGTACAATAAAGGGAGGAAGATAGATCACATTTCTATTTCTGACATGGGCAGCTGCTGAATTGGTAGTGCTAGTCTCTAAAAAAAAATTGCACAGGAGGAATAAGCAGTTTGGGGGGATGGTATGTTGAATTAGAGTTACAGGTGGGACATCTTGATTACTGCAATTTTTCATTAGCCCTCATTTTATTTGTTTGCCACATGACAGATTGAGGCATGAACAGATTAACTCAGACATTTTACAGAAACATTTCAGAGTTAATGCAGGAAAATATTTGTTAATAAAGACCAAATAGTTTATTGCCAGCTCTAGGAACCTCTTCCTAAAATTATTTAATTCTTGATTTCTTATTGAACTGAGGGGAAAAAAAAAAAAAAAAAAGGACTACCTTTAAATTGTGAGGACATACTGCCAAAACACAAAGCCCTTGAGATTGAACCAGAAAGAATTTTAGAAAAACAGATGGTTACACAGTTGATGACTTTTGTCTATTTTGGAACAGCAGATTAATTTCATTTGTTTGTACTTGTGTGTTTGGGTTCCTTCTCTAAATTTTCAATTATCACTAAATGTTTGCATTTGGTGAGTAGTTGAGAAGTATTAAGAATGTTTTGTTGAAGTGGTGGTTTTGTGCTTTTCCTAGGTATGGAGATGGTCCACGTCCTCCCAAGATGGCCCGATATGACAATGGAAGTGGATATAGAAGAGGAGGTTCTGGTTATGGTGGTGGAGGATACGGCAGTGGCTATGGCAGTGGGGGCTATGGCAGCGGGGGCTATGGTGGCAGCTCCAACTCCTATCGGGGAGGATATGGGGGAGGCGGTGGAGGTTTTAGAGGAGGTTCCCGAGGTGGCTATAGAGGCAACTCTGGAGGAGACTACAGAGGGTCTAGTGGAGGCTACAGAGGATCCGGGGCATTCCAGCGAGGAGCTGGCAGGGGGGGCTATGGAGGTGGCTACTTCGGACAAGGAAGAGGAGGTGGTGGTTACTAAAGCTTGGTTATGTCAGTGCCTGTGCATAGACCATTAAAAAAAAAAGGAAAGCATGCTATTTGTTTTCCCAAGTTTATTTGCTGCCAGAAAATAAACCCATTTTCCACCCCTTCTGTGGTTCATTGTAGTTTTAAGGAAACCAAGTGTGTAGCTGCATTAGTGTTTTGTTTATATTATGTAAAATATAATAATCTATTAAAACACCACAGTTTGTATTTTTTCTTTAAGGAGTAAAGATTTGCCTTTAAAATTAACTTGATATTTTCTTGGCTTTTGTTTAATACAATAGAAAATAAAGTATTACACTGAATACTGGCTGTGTGGTTGATTGTTGATCTTACATGTTAGAATAATTTTACAGTGCCAGTAACATCTGTTCATTTTAAACATCAGAGGGAAATTTGTACTCTGTTTCAAAAGTATACCAAGCGATATTACTTGTAATAGAATTAGTAGCCTTGGAATTGAATTGCTGCTCTTCCAGTAAATATTGGCTAGTACATAAGTCACATGACCTCTGTGCCTGAATCTATTTTGACCTAGTAAGGCTAAACATTTTTGCTTCATCCCAAGCCCTGTCTTTGAAAAATCTAAGACCAACGTCAACATTTTCTATGTTAGTTTCCATTATAAAAATTAAAGTCAATATAATCCATGTAATTCAAAAATTATTTTTAGGTGAAGAACAAAGGTAAGTGAAGCTTCGCTAATGCATAAAATTTAGAATTTGGAGGCAGAGAGCAGGTATTTGACACATTTACCTACATTGACATGTCATCTTTACTACCTTGAGGCATCAACCAGTGTGTTGTTTCTTTTCTTAACCATCCCCCTACAGTCTGCCTAGAACAAACAAAGACAATGTTCAATTTAAAGGATGTTGTGACAGGTGTGAAGTGACTGGAAAGTTCTTCCAAAGTGACAGCTGATTACACACCTCCCATTCAGGAAATGAAAAGTGCTGGAAATGGGGAGAGAATTTAGGGGAAAAACGTGGAAATGTGTAGTGTTTCTGCTCACCACCTCTTTTCCCACCAAACATACGCTGGGGTTTGGGGTTGTAGTAAGTTGGTACTGACAGTTGGGTCTGTCCTTTTAGCAGTTCAGATAGGGATGAAAGTGGCCCTGATTTGCGCTGTCTGTGGTTGGCAGCTTACACGGTTGGCATCTTTACTGCACTTGTAAGCTTGGGGGTTTTGGCAGTGACAGCACAGCTGCTTCCTTTGGAGCTGACAATGGTGTGAAAGGAAATTGAAAATCTCCTTTGGTCCCAGAGAGTGCTCAAAAGTTAACTGGAAGAAAAAGCTTGTGTTGGTTACCAGAAGCCATGCTGCAGAGCTCTCTGTGTCAAGAGAGTGTGGGCACTGTGTCCTCAAGCAAGCAGCTACAATTGGATGGGATCTCCTGTAGCATGAAGCTGCATTCCAAACCGTGTGGACATCATCTCTACGCCGGAAGAACAGATCAGGAGAACATGAACAGTTGTTCCACCTCAGGGTCAGCCCAGACAACTAGAAAGAAAATGTCATCTGTTGCCAAGCACATACTTGAATGGCAATTTCCCTCCCTCTGAATCTGGAAGCAGATTGGGTACAGGAGAATAATAAAACCAGAAATGGAAATTCCAATTGGATGGAAACTGACATGAATTTTGGTTTTGACTGAGAAAAGGGTTCCTGAATTCCACCATGCTTATATAAAAGGTTTAGATTTGAATAACTGTACAGAAGATAGGGAAGTTTTTAAAAACTGTATTTGTATACTTTGATATTTGTAGATTGCCCTATTACATGTAGTATAAAAGACTCTGTCTCAAAAAATAAATAAAAAGATGTTAAAATAAATCAATGAAAGTATTAAAATGCTTAAGTATTTTAATTAAGCTTTCAATTTAAACTACCATTTCAGTGGGATATGAGAAGTATTTATTAAACAAACTTCTCAAATATAAAACTTTAACATTAATCCAAATGCTTTAACTGGTGACTATTCTGATATCCCCCTTTAAATTTGCTTCTATCTTATTATTATTCATTTCCAGATTCAGATTTTGCATTACTTTGGAGAGCATTTTATCATCTTTTTTATCTCCTGAAGCAGCTCCTTTGTTCAAAGCTTCTTCTGCTACAATAAAAAACTGTTCAGTTGGTTGAAGAATGCTCACTCCATAGCCGTTGTTGTAAATATGATTATTAGTCATCTTCAGTTTGGGAGCTGGAAGAACCTGTTAAATTGAGGAAATTAGTTTTTCAATAATTTTTATAAAAAAATATGAAGTAATGAACATATAAAATTACTCTAGAACTTATTCTTGGGTTACAGTGTTCTTTTTAAAACAACTGAGACTCTCAGTTTTGAACATGTACTATTTTCTGGACAGTGATTAATATTAACTACAAAAATATGTAATGAGAAAATATTAAATGAAGTTTTCAATTTATTTTTATCAGTTATTGATAAAAACTAATTCTAGATGGGGGTCTAGCAAAAGCCCATGCAGTTGACCTTTTATAATGTAACAAGATAAACATGAAAATAAATAATTTCAAGTAATATGTGATGTGGAGAAAATAAAATAGGCAATGTGATAGCATGACTGGGTGGGGAGGGGTTCCCATTTAACTAGAGTGTTGTTTATAGTAACAGTTTCTTTGAAGAGGGACAGTTAATTACATTCAGATATAAATAATGAGGTAGCAGCCACTTTAAGGTCTACAGAAAGAGTGTTTCAGGTAAAGGTAACAACAGCCACACAAGGTTAATAATTTTTGGGAAAACAAACCACTGTGGCTTGAATATAATGCATGAGAGGAGGAGTGGAAGGAGATGAGGTTGGAGAACGCAGGGGCCAGATCTTGTCAGATTTTTATGAACCATGCTTATTAAACTTTAATGTATGTATAAATCACCTGAGGATCTTGCTAAAAATCAGATTGTGCTCAGTAGAGGTAAGGCTCGAGACTGCATTTCTAACAGGTGGCCAGGTGATGCCAATGCTGCTGGTCCGTGGCTCACACTGAGTACTTTAACGTATGTATAAATCACCTGAGGATCTTGCTAAAAATCAGATTGTGCTCAGTAGAGGTAAGGCTCGAGACTCTGCATTTCTAACAGGTGGTCAGGTGATGCCAATGCTGCTGGTCCGTGGCTCACACTGAGTACTTTAATGTATGTATAAATCACCTGAGGATCTTGCTAAAAATCAGATTGTGCTCAGTAGAGGTAAGGGTCGAGACTCTGCATTTCTAACAGGTGGCCAGGTGATGCCAATGCTGCTGGTCCGTGGCTCACACTGAGTAGCAGGTACATGGTTCTTAAAGTGTGAGTTCCCCAGCAGTATCAACATCACCTGGGAACCTACTGAAACAAACTCTCAGGCTTTACCCCAGACTTACTGAATCAGAAATTGGGTGGACCTCTGCAAGAGGGATTCTGATGCATGCTAGTATTTGAGAACCGCTGAAAGATTGAGAAATACTTAAGAACAGAAAAAAATGTTTAAGAAAAATCAAAGATTTCAAAATTGCCCCCATTTACCATTTGTACCTTTTTTCCAACCAATGATCTGACTTTGTGTCCAAAATCATGCTTGGTGGGGGGCCCACTAGTATATAATTCCTGCCCTTAAGTAATTTATAATCTATTTGAGAAGACAAAAATGTACATTCATAAAAAAAAGAATTAGCATGTAGAGTTCTAGGAAGAAACTTCATAAACATAAAACTTCATTAACTACACAAGCCTAGAGAGGGACCTAGAAAGACAGGATTTATAAAAGTAGGAATGGGAAGACATTTCACCTGCACATTATTGCTATTAATGTTTTAATTGGTTAGCTTAAATCATTTTACACAACTTTGAAAGTAAGACAAAGTGTTTCCTAATATGTTATTCTCTTAATTTGCTTTACTTTCCAAAATGTATTACAGATCTGATCAATGTAAAATCTAAAATATTTTTATAAGAGCAAATCCCATCCACTTGCTCAAATTTAAAGTTATTTGCTAAGAGTTTAAGTTGAAATTATTGAATAATTATTAAATTATAACGCTAAGCTTGTTTCCCATCAGTCATCATTTAACTATATTTTAATTATTACTTGTACTATTCTTTTCCAAATCAATAACATTTAAACTAAATTTTAAGACTAAAACTAATATTTTAACACTTATATAATAATTACAATTCTTATAACAATTCTACATTAGGAAATAAGAGAATACCTTCATATTAACTCCACCTAAGGTGCTTTTCGAACTGTCACTAGTTCTGAGGTTATTACAGTGATGAATTTCATTTCTTTCCAAAATGGCTATGCTCCCAGGATACAGTTCAACACCAGCACCCTGTAAATTAAAAGCAAATAAAGTTATTTACAAAACATATACACAAATCCCTCTCCAAAATTTTCTTTCTTTTTTTTCAGAGACATGGTCTTCCCCTGTCTCCGTCACTCAGGCTAGAGTGCAGTGGCACGATCATAGCTCACTGCATCCTCAAACTCCTGGGCTCCAGAGATCCTCCAGCCTCAGCCTCACAAGCAGGTAGGACTACAGGCATGCACCACCATGCCTGGGTAATTTTTTTATTTTTTGTAGAGACAGGGGTCTCACTTTGTTGCCCAGGCTGGTCTTAACTCCTGGTCTCCTCCAGCCTCAGCCTCCCAAAGTGCTGGGATTACAGGTGTGAGCCACTGTGCCTAGCCTCAAATTTTCTTTAAACTTGAAAATTGTAATTCTATCTATATTAGCAAGCTAAATGCTAAGTTACATGAAAATACATGATAATGCATGCAACAATTTATTGCAGAGATAATGTTTAAAAATGGTGAAAACAAAATATCTTTTAGAGAATCATTAATCTAGAAGGAAGGTTGAGGTCATACAGTCTTACTCTTTCACCCAATGAATTCTTTAGAAAAGAGTCCAAAACCACTTTAGGCAATTGTTTCAATAGTCATAAAAATTTATATCTATTGTAAATCTCTCATGATGCTACTAAAGTATATTTCCTCATTTTACTGGAAATTAAGAAAAAGTCATTCCTTAAAAGGATGCTCTTGTTTTTCTACTTCCTTTAATCCTTTCTCTCATTCAACTCTTCAGTCCTTCCATTGAAAGACTTGCGATTGTTACCAGAAGACTCGAGTTTTTTTCTATGTCTTGATTATTTAGAAGCTGTCAGAACAAATCACAATACCTAACAGTAATGTCAATAGCTTATAAATACTTACTTCTCTTTAAATAAACCATCAAATAACTGACTCACGATTGGTTTTATAACCACTGATTTCCAGATTCTTTAAAAACCACACTTAGAGATAATAATTCCTGGATCTGGGCAGTTTACTTTTCCTAAGTGTACTATGACTCTCTCCTACTTGTCCTCATTTTGTTGATTTCTACCAGTTTCAAAGTTTAATTATAATTCCATTCAAAGATGAAGAAACCGTTACCCTTCATTTGTATATAAGATCACTCAACCCAAAGGAAAAGAAATCATTTTATCAAAAAGATACCTGCACTCGAATGTTTATCACAGTACAATTCACAATTGCAAAAATATGGAATCAACCTAAACGCTCATCAATGCATGAGTGGATAAAGAAAATGTGACATATGTATATATATATATATAAATAGATAGATACACCATGGAGTACTACTCAGACATAAAACGGAATAAAACAATGTCATTTGCAGCAACTTGGATGGAACTGGAGACCATTATCTGAGTGAAGTAACTCAGGAATGGAAAAACACACACATGTTCTCAGTAAGTGGAAGCTAAACGATGGACAGACATGGGCACAAAAAGATGTAAAGGACATTGGAAACTAAGAAGGGGGGAGGGTGGGAGGGGAGTGAAGGATAAAAACTTAACCTGTTGGATACAATGAACACTGTCCTGGGGTGGGCACACTCAAAGCCCTGACTTCAGCATTAGTATCCATGTAACAAAAACTTTTATACCCCTTAATATTGTGAAATAGTAATAATTTTAAAAAACAGAACAGAAAAGATCACTCAACATTGTTACCTATAGTCATATAAAGCCATACTTTTTATAGAATGAAATACCTGGGCACCAGTTATTTCACTGTCTGTAATTGTCAAAGCAGCCCCGGTAAGAACACACACTCCTGTTCCTTCACATTTTAATACACAGTTTTCTAGAGTCAGGTGGCCAGATTCCACTACCACGATGCCATCAACCGTCCCTTGTTGTATCAGAGATAGATGCATCAGTTTCACATTGGCAGCTTTGGACACCACAAAACTGTCGTGAGAAGGTTCAGAAGTGATCAAAATTTCCTCTCTCTTTCCAACTCCTGATTCATAGAGATAAAAATACATACTTAAATCAGTAATCCCAAATTTTAAAGGCCTTTAGTCATTCAATAATACTTGCTATTACTAAATTTTTCCTGTCACATATTTTTAACAAATAATATACATAATTATTCAGTTGTTAACTACGTAGTTACTTAACTATAATGTAATCTTTTGTCCCTATTTTGATCCCATGATAGGAAAACTCTTGACTTTATAATCACTCTGAATGTACCAGTGGTATTTATTCAACTATATATTTCCCTGTATCTTTTTTGTTTGTTTGTTTTTTAAGAAATGGGATCTTGCTGTGTTGCCTATGCTGGCCTCAAACTCTTGGGCTCAAGAGATCCTCTAGCCTCAGCCTCCTGAGTAGTCTATTTCCCTAAATCTTATAATCAGGAGTCGTGTACAAAGTGTCTCAGATAAAAAAAATATACCATACCCCTAATCTGGTTTCAAAACCATAATTAATTACCATAACTTAAAAAGACTGGCAGAAGCCCAGGCGCGGTGGCTCACGCCTGTAATCCTAGCACTCTGGGAGGCCGAGGCGGGTGGATCGCTCTAGATCAGGAGTTCGAGACCAGCCTGAGCAGAGTGAGACCCCGTCTCTACTAAAAATAGAAAGAAATTATCTGGCCAACTAAAATATATATATATATATACAAAAAAAATTAGCCAGGCATGGTGGCGCATGCCTGTAGTCCCAGCTACTCGGGAGGCTGAGGCAGTAGGATCGCTTAAGCCCAGGAGTTTGAGGTTGCTGTGAGCTAGGCTGACGCCACGGCACTCACTCTAGCCGGGCCAACAGAGCGAGACTCTGTGTCAAAAAAAAAAAAAAAAGAGAGAGACTGGCAGAGCTGAATTAACTTAATTAATTAATTAGATTAATAGTGGCTATGATTTTGCTCTAGAGTAGTCAAAGCAATTATCTATAATAAATTTAACATCAACCCAGAAATAAGCGGTTGGATTCTCAAGAAGGCTGTGAATTTTTTAAATTATATATTTGATCCTTATTACCCACATTAGTTCGGCAAAATACCATTGATTACAATCATCAAAATATAGTGAAATTTTGCTTGATTTTCTAATTGATAAGTAAGTTTAAGTCAACTGTTCTTTTGGGGGGAGTCAGACAATGGGGATACCATTACTTCAAAGTTAAAAGTGTAGAAAGTTACTAAATATGTTCAGAACCTAAAAGAAATTTAGTAAACTCTGCTTTTCTACTTCTATTTTAGTAAGTTAGCATGTGAATTTGCCTTTTTGAGAAAATGGTGAATATATTTTAATACAGTCTTACATCTAGGCTTTCTTACTAAGTGATATGAAGAGCAGTAGAGATAAGAAAAAGGTAGTTTTGGTAATGATATAGATGGAGCATTATAATAGAAAATATGATAAACAGGTGTTAATTATAAAAGGCACATAAAAGATTTTTGTGAGACATAAACTCTATTCTAATTTCTAATAATTCCATTAAGCATGTTTATAACACACATTTTGTCCAGTATAAATTGTTATTAAAAAAACTGCAAAAGATGCCCTGCTAACCCTTTATAATGATGTCATCGGTCAATAAAGCAAGATTTGCAGCTTGATATTCTCCTGGAAAAATAACTACTGTATCTCCACTGTAACAACTCTCCAAAGCCAAATCCAAATCATCATGCTGTTGAAGAAGTGTGTCTGAAGATAAATCCTTTACCTAAAAAGAAGAAATAAAACAGTGTACCTTCAACAATAGGTTAAACTGAAACATGTCATTTTAATGTTACTTATCGGACAAGTGCTTTTCCCAGAAGACTTACCTATACAGTATTTGTTTATTAAATGCTCAAAGTATCAGTCCATCAATTAAGGTAATGATGAAATGAAATTTTCATTACAATTGCTAATAATTTTATAGCTATTAAACACTGGATATAAGCTGTGTGCCAGAAGTCATATTTTGAACTTTACATATTTACCCCCTGAGCCTCCTAATAGTTCTTTGAGATAAGTGTTATGATCCCTGCTATAAGGTTAAGGAAATTGAAGTTCAGCAAGATTCAATGAATTGCTCAGCGACACAGAGTTAGGAGCAGCAAAGCCAAACTTTAGATCTAGGTCTGTCTGACCCCAGCCCCTTGCTCATCCCTATGTACTGCTTTGTTCCCTTTAACTCAGGGGGACCTTCAAATTTTGATAAATCAACAAAATTTTATATATTAAAGATTCTAGAGCTAAAAACAAAAAGTACCAAGAATTTGCATTGGGAGTAGAAAAGGGGAGAGATTAGTGTGATGAAAAGTGAAAGACTTTAAATATAAAATTTGGAAACTAAAAGTATATTCTGAAAACAATGCCTTTTATTCCAATGGAAATGGCATTGCCATCCATATGTCTTTTTTCCTCTTATAAAAGTGGTATTTGTTTGTTATAAAAAAATAGAAAATGAAAGAAAGCATAACAAAAATGAAAAAAATTAACTTGTAAATTCTTACCTAAATAAAACATCTGTTTATAGATATTTCCTTGTAGTATTTTTCCCATGCACATATTCATATTCTAATATATCATACCATATACTGTATATAGCTTTGAATTTGAATTCTACTCTGATTTTTTCATTACATCACCTTTCCCACATCAAGCACAGGAATGGTTGAGATTAGGTACAAGAACGTGTCAAGAGGGAAAGATTGCGTCCTAGGACAGAACACTGAGGAACAACATTTTACAAACAGGTAGAAACACAAGCTCTTACAAAGAAGAAAACAGGAATGGCCATAGAAGTGGTAATAAAATCAGGAGACTGAGATGTCATGGAAGAAGGAAGTAGGGTTGACCCTTCAACTACATGGGTTTGAACTGTGTGGGTCCACTTATAGGTGGATTTTTTTTCAGCCAAATACAGATCAAAATACAGTATTCAGTGAATGCAAAATCTGTGTATAGGGAGGGCAAACGTTTTCTATACACAGGTTCCACAGGGCCAACTGCAGGACTTGAGTATGTGTGGATATGGGTATATGTGAGTGCTCTTGGAACCAATCCCGCATTTATACTGAGGGACACTGTAGTAGATAGTGTCAAAGGTTGCTCAAAGACACTTCAGCATTATACAATTCATTCATGTAACAAAAAACACTTGTACCCCCTAAATCTATTGAAATAAAAAAAATAACAATACAAAAATAAAAAAGATGGTAATCTCTGAGTTGTACCTACTGCATTTGGCCAGAGGGAGGTTCTACATGACCACAATAGCATTTTCAGTGGCGTCCTGGAGGCAGAAGCCAGATCACAGTGAGTCAAGGCATGAATGTGAAAGAAGCAGAGATAAGTGCAAACAAATATTTCAAGCAGTTTTGCTCAGCAAGGAAAGAAATAGAAATGTAGTGTTTAGGGTAGATATAGTTTTGTTATTTAAGAGAGAACAGAATTGAGCATGTCTCAATATATTTAGAAAGGAGAGAATAGAGAGGAGAGGTTAAAGAAACAAGAAAGAGGTGATGTCACAGAAATGGTGGAGTAGAGACCTGCAAGAATTGGCTCTTTCACTGAAGCAAACATTAGGTGGCAAAAACTGACAGAATCAACTTTTTGGAACTCTGGAATCTAATCAAACACAACAATGAAGGGAGTTCTTAATAAAGAAGCCATTAAAATTCAGTAAGAAAGCATTGTGGCATTTTTTTGCTTACCCATCCACCACGCCCCCCTCCCCAGATCTGCAGCAGCAGTGGGGATGGCAGCCCACATTCTTAGTGTAGCTCACTGGTACCAGCAGGGGTTGGGGTGGGGTACAATATGAGCTTTGTTCTTAAAATATTGTGGTTGGCATACTGACATGTCTGGTAGTTCTCTGAAGGACTGGCAAAGTAGATCTTTGTTTCATCTCTCAGGTAGAGCAATTTTGCTTTTGCCCCATAGCTGCCTGGGACAAGAGGGAACACAAAAGCCCTCAAAGTAGGAGTCTGAGGAGGAAGGTTCTTGGAGGAATAAGGGTTTATAAGGACCACCTCATATACTGGGGAATCTGCAGTGAAATGCACATGCCCAGGGCTGGATGAATGCTCAAAAGAGACCTGAGAAGATCCTATGCTTGCACGGTTGGCTGATCTTTGGGTGAAAGCTGAGGCAGTTTTAGGCAGTCCAGCTTAGCTTTGAAGGAGTGCCTCAGCTCAGAGACAATCTGCAAAGACTGGGAGAGTTTTATTTTTCTTTTTAGCTGTAGGCATTTAAGGAAATCTCTCTGCGTCACGTAACTGCTGAGATAACATAACAGAGACTTCAGCTGCCACCAAAAAAAGGAATATAGCCTTTGCAAAAGTAGTTTGGAAAAGTCATTGAACAGACAGCTGCAGTCCTCAACAAATAATACAAACCCTGGGGAGGGGGTAGAATCCAATTTCCAGACTTACCACATTATAATATCCAAAATGTCCAATTTTCAACAAAAAAATTACAAGGCATATAAAGAATTAAAAAACTATGACCCATTCACAGGAAAAAAAAATTGACAGAAGCTATCCTAAGGAAGCCCAGACAAGACTTTGGACTTACCTGACAAAGACTTTAAGTCAACTGTCTTGAATTTGCTCAAAGAGGTATAGGAAACCATGGACAAAGAACTAGAGGAAACCAAGAGAACAATGTATGAACAAACAGAGAATATCAATAAAGAAGTTAAAAGGAACCAAATAGAAATTCTGTAGCTGAAAAGTATAATAGCTGAAATTTAAAAATTCACAACAGCAGATTTAAGCAGGCAAAAGAAAGAATCAGCAATCTTGATGCTAGGACAATAGAAACTATCCAGTCTGAAAAGCAGGAACAAAAAAAGCATGCATGAAGAAAAATGAATAGAGCCAAAGGGATCAGTGGGATACCATCAAGCATACCAATATACCTATTAAGGGAGCCTCAGAAGGACAGGAAAGAGAGAAAGGGACAGAAAGAATATTTGAAAAAATAATGGCTGGAAACTTCCCAAATTTCATGAAATACATGAATCTACATGTCCAAGAAGCTTGATGGGTTCTCTAAGTAGGATAAACACAAAGATACATTATGATCAAAAAATTGAAAGACAAAAACAAAGAGAATTTTAAAAGCAAGAAAGAAGCAATTCATGAAGTGTAAGTGATCTTTAATAAGATTAACAACTGATTTCTCATCAGAAATCATGGAAGCCAGAAAGCAGTGGGATGGTACATTTAAAGTGCTGAAAGAAAATAATTGTCAATCACAAATTCTATATCCAGCAAAACTATCCTTTTAAAAATGAAGAAACTGACATTCCCAGATAAACAAAAACTGGACCTACCTTACAAGAAATGCTAAAGGGAGTCCTTCAGACTACAATGAAATGGACAATGGAGAGTAACTCTAAGCCATATGAAGAAATAAAGAATTCCAGTAAAGGTAACTACATGGGTAAAGATAAAACCAGTATTACTGTATTCTTGGTTTGTAACTTCTTTTTTTGTTTCCTACGTAACTTAAAAGAACAATGCATAAATAATAATTACAAATCCACATGTAATGGGCAGACAATGTACAAAAATGTAATTTGTGACAATAATAACATAAAGGGGGAGATAGAGCTATATGCTATTAAAGCTAAGTTGGTACAAATTCAAACCAGATTGTTATTAATTTAGGATATAAATTATAATTGCATTGGCAACTACCAAAAATATAACTAAAAATATACAAAAAAGCAAATGAGAGTGAATCAAAAGGGTACACTAGAAAAAAATCATCAAACACAAAAGAAGGCAGTATTGAAGGAAGTGAATAACAAAAAAAGATATGACATAGAGAAAACAAATAGCAAAATGGTAGAAGTTCTTCCTTATCAGTAATCACTTAAAATGTAAATGGATTAAGATCACCAACTAAAAGATAAAGAATAGTGGAAAGGATAAAGAAAAATAATCCAAATATGTGATGTTACAAGAGACTCACTTTAGATCCAAGACACAAATAGCTTAATCGCGAAAGGATAGAAAAAGATATTCTGTACAAATAGTAACAAAAAGAGAGCAGGCATGGCTATACTAATACTAGACAAAATAGACTTTAATAAAAAATTGTTGCTAGAGACAAGGACATTATATCTTGACAAAAGAGTTAATTCATCAAGAAGTTATAACAATAAGCATATACTTACCAAACAAGGCCCCAAAATACATGAATAGTGACAGAATTGAAGGGAAAAATGATTCTATCATAGTTGGAGAATTCTATACCATACATTCAGTAATAACTAGAACATCTAGACAGAAGATCAATAAGGAAATAGAGCACTTAACACAATAATCCAACCAGACCAAAGACACATATATAGATCCTACCCACAAATAATACACATGCTTCTAAAATGCATATGGAGCATTCTCCAGGATACAGCATATATTAGGCCACAAAACAAATCTCAATAAATATATCTTCTCTAGCCACAGTGGGATTAAAGTAGAAATAAATAACAGAAAGAAGACTGGAAATTCAGGAATATGTGGAAATTAAACAACACACTATTAAGCAACCATTGAGTCAAAGACAAAAACACAAGGAAAATTAGAAAATACTCTGAGATTAATTAAAATGAAAACTTTGTTGGATGCAACAGAAGCAGAGCTCAGAGGGAAATTTATAGCAGTGAATGCCTACATATCATAAGATCTGAAATCAACAATCTAACTTTATATCTTAAGGAATTAGAAAAAAGAAGAGCAAACTAAACCTGAAGCCAGCAGAGGAAAAGAAATAATAAACATTAGGAAAGACATCAGTGAAATAGAAAGCAGAAAAAATACAAAATCAAAAGTTGATTCTTTGAACAACAAAATTGACAAAACTTTAGATAAACTGACTAAGAAAAAAGAGAGAAGACACAAATAACTAACATTAGAAATGAAAGTAGGGGCCAGGCGTGGTGGCTCACACCTGTAATCCTAGCATTGTGGGAGGCTAAGGCGGGTGGATCCTTTGAGCTCAGGAGTTTGAGACCAGCCTGAGCAAGAGCGAGACCCCATCTCTACTAAAATTTGAAAGAAATTAGCTGGACAACTAAAAATATATAGAAAAAATTAGCCAGGCATGGTGATGCATGCCTGTAGTCCCAGCTACTCGGGAGGCTGAGGCAGAAGGATTGCTTGAGCCCAGGAGTTTGAGGTTGCTGTGAGCGAGGCTGATGCCACAGCACTCTAGCTCGGGCAACAGAGTGAGACTCTGTCTCAAAAAAAAAAAAAAAAAAAGAAGCTCACATTCTAGTGAAAGAGACAGACATTCAATAGATAGCCACAAAAAGTATTAAATACACTCATGATAAGGGAAAGTGACAATAAAGAAACTGTGGGATGCTATCATTGTATATCGCAGTCTAATGTACTCTGAAAGGTTGAGAAGGCCTTTTTCTGTGGAAATAATATTTCAATTGACCAGAAGGATGACCAGGGGCTCAGCAGGCAGAGGAAACAACATGGCGTATCCAAGATGTGGATTTAGTGATGGAGAAAAGTGATGCCTGAAGGTGATGAGGGATATGATTAAGAAAACTCCCAGAAATGAGTAATTAGCAACCAGGCAGATGGTGCTGCCATTTACTGAAACAGAGAACTCTAGAGTATAAGCAAGTCAATGTGAGACAATCAAGTGGTGATGAGCAATAGGTAGCTGCACACAGAGGGTGGGGGCTTAGGACAAAAGTCTGGGCTGTGGACATACAGATTGGATAAGTGCCTGTAATATGGAAACCACGTTATGGGAGAGGATTAGCTAAATGGCTTAGGGATAATGTAGTACAAAGAAAAGACCAGCACCAGACATTTCAAGGACATCAGAAAAAAAAGGAACTAGAGAGAATGCAAACTAGGAAAGTATACTGACATAAATTGAAGAAAGCAAATATTTCAGTGAGAGAGCTGTGAATGCTACTGAGAGGTCAGATGAGATAGAAATATCTACTCTTTGGCTTAGAACATTTTTTGCTTTGGGGCTGGCTAAATTTATATTCATCCTTTAGGTTTCAGCTGAGTTACTTCTTTTAGCCGGAATTGCCTGGTTCCTAATTCTGTCTTATGTACCCAACCTACGTGCACCCTATCCATACCCCTGTCATAGCATTTGTCATTCTGTGTTGCAGTTGGAATTGCCTGTTTACTTGCCTATTATCTCCACCATACTTGAAATTTGTCAGATGTATGAAGAAGCAGGACTGTGGGTCTTGTTTAACACTGTATCTCCCCTAAATTATGCAGCCTTTCTCCCATTGGAATCTCATTCTCACCATAGTACCTTGCAACAAAGTTAGCACCCAGTAAATAGTTGTCAATATTAATTTACTTAGCACCTATTGTGTGTTTGAGGCATGTCCTCAAACATACAAGCCTAATTTTGAGGTACTATTTCAGTTGTTAATAATAGATTGTTTTGTTTCAAAGTATATGGGTCTCCATAAAATAGCTGGATTAGCCTTCCAGAACTGTTCTAGCTTCTCTCTCAGTTGTTTTTACATTACTTGCTATTCAGCACTTCTAAGACAGGAATGAATGAGACAAGGTCTCTATCTTCAGGGAGATTCTTTTCTGAGTATATGCATGTAAAACTGAAGTGAACAAATAAGAACAGAGTATATTTCTTACCATTTCAGTAGTCATCACTTTCGCTACAATATGTGTTATGGTCTTTCCAAAGTCTCTTTTTCCTTTCCTACGCCTCAGAATTCTTGGAAAGAAAGGTCCATGAACTCTACAGTTGAAAACATTTAGTTGAGATTAAATTAACATGAAAAAGACTCCACCTATCCTTTCTGACTAAGTAAAAGCTTACTAAGCATCTTTGAGAAATAGGTTTCGTTAATTGTAACCTCATTGAGAGCAATGAGCGACTAGAGAGCAAAATAATAATTAGATCTTTCAGATAACTGTTTAAACCCTTAAACTCTAAATCTTTTCATTTCAGTGGACTGTACCCCTGGAAATCTGCGTGTACCCATGACAGTCATTGCCTCAGCCACCCCACCCTTCCAACACAATGGAAAAATTTCCTGATTGTACTTTCACAGTTCACTGTGTTGTAGACTCACATCAAACAGAAATGGGTTATGTCTGTGATAGTGAGGCATAAGAATGTTTGAAGACATGCCTAATTTTAGATATTATTTCAGTTATTAATAACATTGTTTTGTTTCAAAGAATATGGTCTCCATAATATAGCTGGCTGTCGGCCTCCCAGAACTATTCTAGCTTCTCTCTCAGTTGTTTTTATATTGTTTGCTATTCAGCACTTCTAATTAATTCCATTCTTTCTCTTCTTTCTGCTTTTCTTTATGCTTCCTGTTTCTGGTCTCCTAATCATAAGTATCTCTAAAAGAAAGAGAAAAAATCTTCAGTATAATTGTTAGCTTTTATCATTACCGTGGAGCCAAAAGAAACACTCCTTTTCCAGCAGATATAGATTTATCAGCAATCTCCTTAGGTATATATAATCTTTTGGGTTCTTTGCAGCACTCTGATTATTGCTTGATGCTAAGGGGATGCAGCTTTAATACCAGTATCTTTGAGCTATATCTCGATTATCAAATACTTTGTGAAGTTTAAGGTTTCAGGAAGCTATTTCTAACAATTTTCCATGCAAGTTACTAAAATTTGAAGTTGAACATATTAGCAGTGTCCTCCAAAAATCTCATTAAATGTTTCAAAATCAAACCTACTCAACATTTTTATACCTATTTAAGCAAGTGGTTTTGATCTTGAGAAACAGAGAACCGCTCATATGTTTGTTTTCTTTTGCCATATGCCAGATAACTAGCTGCTCCAAGAGTAAAGCATCCTAAACATTCAGGAAACCACAGTTTATAATGCTCTCCTAGTTTTAAAATCAAAGGTATATATAAGTTTTTTTTTAAAAAAAACAATCATATCTAGGTATAATTTACATAAAAGGGACTCATTTCAAGTGAACTCTTCCATGAGGTTTCACAAGTGTACATCCTCTATTAACTCAATCACAATAAAGAAGATATAGGAAATTTCCATCACACTGATAACCCACCTCATGCAGCTTTGCAGTCAGTCCTCCACACTCACTCCCAGGTAAACACTGACCTGCTTTCTGCCATTGTAGATTTCTCTTTCTTGGAATTTTTTTAATAGACTTTATTTTTTAGAGCAGTTTTAGATTCATAGCAAAACTGAGCAAAAGGTACAGAGAGTTCCCATATACCCCTTGTTCTCACACGTGTAACCTTCTCCACCATCAATATCTGGCACCAGAGTGGCACATGTGTTATAACTGATGAACCTATGTTAACACATCATTATAAGCTCCTTGAGAGCAATGAGCAACTTGAGAGCAATATAATGATTACGATCTTTTAGACAACTGTGTGTTTAAACCCTTACACTCTAAGATCTTTTCATTTTAATGGATTGTACATAGAAATTTGCATGCAACCCACTACAGCCACTGCCTCAGCCACCCCAACTTTCCAATACATCCAATCATGATCACCCAAAGTCCATAGTTTACATTAGAGCTGACTCTTAGTGTTGTCCATTCTAGGGGCTTAGAAAAATGTATCATGGGCCGGGCGCGGTGGCTCACGCCTGTAATCCTAGCACTCTGGGAGGCCAAGGAGGGGAGGATCGCTCGAGGTCAGGAGTTCGAGACCAGCCTGAGCAAGAGCGAGACCCCATCTCTACTAAAAAATAGAAAGAAATGATTTGGACAGCTAAAAATATACATAGAAAAAATTAGCCGGGCATGGTGGCGCATGCCTGTAGTCCCAGCTACTCGGGAGGCTGAGGCAGGATGATTGCTCGAGCCCAGGAGCTTGAGGTTGCTGTGAGCTAGGCTGACGCCACAGCACTCTAGCCCGGGCAACAGAGTCAGACTCTGTCTCAAAAAAAACAAAACAAACAAACAAACAAAAAACTTATCAACTTATGTTGGTTAGAAAAGCTAAATTATAAGGCAGCCAAACTAGTCAGACAGAAACTAGTTTCTCTTAATTAATTCATGTATTATAAGTAGAGGAGATCCACCTCCACCTTTCTTATGCTTTGGTTACAATCCAAAAAAGGTAAAGATGAAAGGTAAGGAAAGGACTGGACTGAGATTTTTTTTGTAAAAAAAAAAAAGATTTCAGCAAATTCAGCTAATATAGAAATAATTTTCCAATACTGATAATTGTACCTTGTGCTTACCTCAAAAGTTAGACATCTGATTTTATAATCCACTTTAATCAGAGCAACATTTATGACAAGTGCTATGAGAAAAGAATGACCATGTAATCTTTTGTTTCTATTTAAAATAGAGCAATTACCGGAGGCGTAAGTCTTCCCACATTTTCAGTAATCCACAGAGCATTACTATCTCGTAGTATTTTTTCCAGCATTCAACAGCCTCTGCGGCAGATGGATCTTCTTTAATATTGCTCTGATACTCAATGAGCTCAACACGCTTGCTTTTATACTTCTCCAGAGTTTTTTTAAAACGTTGTGCAATAGGACCAGGTATTGTTCCATCCTGTATTTCACACCATCTGAAAAGTATCAATACAATTATAATGATTATCTTTTATAATGTGCTGAGTACTTTTCTAAACTATACTTACAAATTAATTCTTTCTTCAATAAGAGCAGTATAATTCTCACAACTTTCTTCATCATCCCAGTCCCTCCAAAGAAAGTCATAAAAAAACCTACAATAAAACAAATTAAGACGATAGTAATCAAAACCAGCCACTACTATGTTTTGAATTAAAAAGATATTCCGATGTCCTAATTCTCTACATGAATCTTAATTCTTAAGAAACATATTTTTAAATGACCTTCCAGTGAACTAAAATAAAAGGTAAAACTTTAAATATGAGATGATCTGGATTCTATTTTAGGTTACTGCAAATAAGAAGATAATGTTTCTGGAAGTGGGATTATAAGATCCAGGCTCTAAATTTCATAGATTTTCGTTATGATTTTGTTCAACAAAGAAGTAATATGTAAAAGACAACCAAATTTGTTGGGAGGGGAAAAAGCATTAGAAAAACAAAAAACATGCCATAACATATTCTGTATCTTGTTTATGGATAGCTTCCCTCAAATTGTATTAACTTATAAGAAGCAATCATAATGTGGATGATGATATTTAGTATTTGTAATGCCCTTAAATGTGAAAAATGAATTCTAATATATTTAAGATGCTTAAGTGTGAACAGAAGTTAATGCTACTTATTTCTAGAATTTGTTTGCTTCAATTTTTATAAAATGCAAGATTAAAAAATGACAAACTTTTCATTACCTATATAGAGTAATTCTGCAATTTTGCAACTAAAAGAGTTACAAATACAATATAGTGTTTTGTTGTTTTTTTAACATGCCTCCTACAACTGAAACAAATATAATATGTTAATTAAAAATGGACACACTTAATCCAGCAGTGAGTAAAAATTAAATTAATAAATATTTATAAAGTGCTTATGTGAGCAAAACTTACACATTAACTTTTGAATATGATTATTTTAATTTTCAGAGGTAAAAGGGCCCTAATACCTTACAACTTCCAAGGCCAGAGCAATATCACGTATATCAGCATCTTGTCCCTCAACAGGATACACTTCCAAGAGAGGCACACTGTGCTCCAGTTCCTCCAGTATCTCATCAACCAAATCTCTTGGAATATTTGCAATGTTAGAAGAAAAGGGCTCGGCAACAGAAACAGTAACTTTGAAACAAGATGATGAGTTTTGGCTTGGTTTACAAGTTACCTAAGATAAATATGATGAGATATGTAATTATAAATGTAAGTAAACCACAAGGATTCCTTTCTCATATATGAGCTAATTATAAGATTTCTTCTTTTGAATTTTTGATGACTTCTCTAACAATCAACATATAGAATAATCATAGATCAATACAGCAATAGTTTTTCAAATCCTACTTCTTTTTTTTTTTTTTTCAGAGAAGAGGAAAGGAAGGGAAGGGAAGGGAAGGGAAGGGAAGGGGAGGGGAGGGCCAGATAATTTCTTTCTATTTTATAGTAGAGACGGGGGTCTCACTCTTGCTCAGGCTGGTCTCGAACTCCTGACCTCGAGCAATCCTCCCTCCTCGGCCTCCCAGAGTGCTAGGATTACAGCCGTGAGCCACCGCGCCCAGCCCATTATGCCTCTTGATTCTTTACATGAATATTTTTTTTTTTTCCTCTCTGGAATCTTCCTGAACCTTCTCTTTGGCCCTAGTAGTCTCAAATTTCACTATGTGCTGGACACTAAGTGGGCCCTTTCAGTCTAGAAGTTCATGTTCTTTGGTTCTGGGTAACTTTCACAATCTGACAATTTGCTTTCTGCTGTTGTTCTTGCCACCAACTCCTCCCCATCCCCTGCCCCTCCTCTTCCTCCTCCTCTCCCTCTCTCCCATTCTCCTCCCACCCCCAACCTTTATTTAGATGTTAGACAAGATCCCCTAATTCTTTCCTTTTTTCCTTTCCATTTCTTAGTTCTTTAGCTCTACTTTTGGGAGATTTACTCAACATTACCTTTTTTTTTTTTTGAGACAGAGTCTTGCTCTGTCACCCAGGCTAGAGTGCCGTGGTGTCAGCCTAGCTCACAGCAACCTCCAACTCCTGGGCTCAAGCAATCCTCCTGCCTCAGCCTCCCAAGTAGGTGGGACTACAGGCATGCGCCACCATGTCCGGCTAATTTTTTTCTATACATATTTTTAGTTGTCCAGATCATTTCTTTCTATTTTTAGTAGAGACGGGGTCTCGCTCTTGCTCAGGCTGGTCTCGAACTCCTGAGCTCAAAGGATCCGCCCGCCTCGGCCTCCCAAAGTGCTAGGATTACAGGCATGAGCCACCTCGCCTGGCCCCATATTTCAGTCTTTAAAAAACTAATAATTTCATTCAAAAAGAACAAAGATCAAATAAAATTTATTTACCTCAACCAGTATACCAACAAAAGGTATAGAAGTTTCTTCATATTTCACAAAGAATAATTCGGGATTAGTCTTCCAGACTCCAAACCATTTGTCTTTCAACTTTAATTTTTCTGATAGGTATTTACTCATAGCCTCATCAGCATCTTCTGCCTAACAGAAGGAAAACATGTACATGTATGAATGTGTGAAATTATAGATTTACAATTATTTTTACTGATTTCTATTTTAAAATGGAACCAAAATGGCCTTAAATAATGGAAAACTTGGAAAATTATAGATTTTAACTAAAACTATATTTAATGGAAAAATATCATGAACATTAAAAAATTAAAATAAACTTAAAGAGATCTATTCACTCAATAGAGTAATTCAGAGATGAGACATCTATTTATTTATGTCTTCAAGTAATTTATTAGTTCACTAAGCAGAAAAAACATAATTATACAAATTAAAAACAAAGTAATTACCATATTAAAAAACAGATAGTTATTGTTTCTGAACTTTAAAGATGTAATGGCCTATTTAAAACATATTTGGTTCATTAAAATTTGAAATTGCACTGTCCTATAAAACAAATGAGGGTATTAAGCATTTGATAAATATTTGCCCATTTGATTTTTTAGTTTAAATTCAGCTACCTCTTAATGATAATCTAGCTCTTAAGAAACTCAGTCATTCGATACTATCTGATTAATGACACAAAAATTATATAAACATTTTTCCATTGCCTATGACAGACCTGGTTTTCTCCAACCCTCAATATCAGATATAGGTTGGTCATTAAATACAGTCCTAGTTTTATGGATATGGTGAGTTTTTTGTTGCTTTGTTTTTGTTTTTAGAGACAGTCTCACTCTGTCTCTGTCATCCAGGCTGGAGTGCAGTGACAGGAAAATAGCTCACTGTAACCTCAAATTACTGGGCTCAAACGATCCTCCTGTATCAGCCTCTGGAGTGGATGGGAGTGCAGGAGCACACCACCATGCCTGGGTAGTTTTTCATTTTACTTTTTGTAGAGATGGGGGTCTCACTATGTTGCCCAGCCTGCTCCTGAACTCCTAACCTCAAGTGATCCTCCCATCTCAGCTTCCCAAAATGCTGGGATTACAGGTGTGAGCTACCATGCCTGGCCAAGATAGTGTTTGTAAAAATAAAATTGTCTTCTGATTATAAAATATGGTAAACCTTGGAAAAATATTGATAGACAGAAAATATAAGGAAAAAAATCCCCCCTAATCCTGGCAGCCAGAGATAACCATTGTTGATATTTCGGTATATTTCCTTCCAGTATTTTTTTCTATGCATATATTTATCCATACATATGGATCATGTTTTGTTTTGTCTCCTGGTTTTTTTTTTTTTTTTATTTAATTATAGCTGCCTGTAATCCTAGCACTCTGGGAGGCCAAGGAGGGGAGGATCGCTCGAGGTCAGGAGTTCGAGACCAGCCTGAGCAAGAGCGAGACCCCGTCTCTACTAAAAGTAGAAAGAAATTAGCTGCACAACTAAAAATATATAGAAAAAATTAGCCGGGCATGGTGGTGCATGCTTGTAGTCCCAGCTACTTGAGAGGCTGAGGCAGGAGGATTCCTTGAGCCCAGGAGTTTGAGGTTGCTGTGAGCTAGGCTGACACCACCGCACTCTAGCCTGGGCAAAGAGCGAGACTCTGTCTCCAAAAAAAAAAAAAAAAAACAAAACTTAATTATACCATAAGCAAATCCATAGTTCTTGAAAACATAATTTTTACAGCTGCAAGGTTTTCCACCATGTGAAGCCAGTATAATAAATCTTTCACTGCCCCTGTTGGAAATTTAGTCTCTAGTTTTTATTTTGCTTGTAAATATCACTGTAGTGAATATCCTTTTACACAAATTCTTCTGCTATAACTTAAAAAAAATAGGTTAGAAACATGCAATATTTGCTTTATTCAGTGTTAATAGGTATTTTTAATACAAAACATCATGCCACATCCTAGATTGCCTTCTGGGAACCACTCTTAAAGTGTAAACATTTCTAGCATTCTAGTGTAAAAGTCAAGGCTAAGTAATCTTACCCTTAGGTTTGGGCACAAATTGTTAAATAAAAATACTAAGATGCATGCCTGGGCAGTGATAAAGCCCTACATAGCTTCATCTTTTAGGAGCTCTCAGAAAACACTTTATCAGGTCTAATCTGAACTCTAGGATAGGATCTGGGTACCTCTAATAAGGTGAAAGTTCTATAAATGTTGAATCAATGTGATTTTTGGAAAGGCGGCTTTTCTTTGCGCCCTTTGTATCCCCATCACCCTGAGAGGGAGATCAGCCTCTCCTGCAGGCCCTGGGCCGGATTCGGATCCGTTTTCCTTCTTCCCCCTCTCCTCACCTTACAGCCCTGCAGCACCAAGTCGCAATACAGCGCCACCTTCTCGTCCCGCCACATGCCCCTCATGGGGGACACGCAGATGGCGGGCAGGGGCTGCGCTTCCTCCTCCTCAGGCACTGGGAGAAGGGGCTCCCCTTCCTCCTGCTCGGCCGCCTCTCCCGGACCCTCGGCCTCGGAGTCCCGCAGGAGCTGGAGCCGCCGCCGGACCGCCTCCGGGGCCGCCTTCCCCTTCACCGGGCGAGGGGAGGCCACCACCGACCGCACCCGCGACGCGGTGCCCTTCAGGGCCGCCGCCGCCACCGTGTCCCCCGAGTACGCGGAGACGACCTTCTCGCCTCCCCTGCCGGGGCTGACGGTTCGGACGGCGTCCGCAGGGACGGTAGCCCTGGCCCCCGACGCCATCTCGGTGGCGCCCTGACGGCCCGCTGCGGCCGTTGGCCACTTTTCCCGCGCTGCGCCTGCAGGGCCCGCACGAGCGCGGGGCGCGGGGCGCGGGGCGCGGGGGGGGGGTCCCGCCAGCCGGGTGTCGCGGCGGGTGGGGACGTGGGCCGCGGCTCAGGGCGGGGCGTTGGGGGTGCAGAGCCGAGTGGGACCCGGCGGGGCGCCCGGGCTCGGGACAGAGGTGGGGCAGGCAGGGCGGAGTGCCCTCACCAGCCGATGCCAGCCGAGCGGGCACTCGCTCCAACCCATCCCTTTCTCCTTAGAACCACCCAGCGACAGAATTCCCTCCCCAAGGAGGTAGCTCCTTAGGGTCCGCATAGGTTTCGGGGTGATCGTGAGTCACCCTCCAGGCCAACGGGACCTAACAAATGCTCCACCTGCCACTTACACGCACGTGGTTGCACAAACACAACCTGAAAGAAAATTTATTTTCGTACTAGTAGGTGGGAGTAACCGGAACCCTCTGGGGGTTACTAGAGGAAAGGCTAGTGACAAAGCCAGCGACCTAGCTTTTACCCTACCTATTTACACGGTTCCCCGAATAAGGCTTCCTTTACATTTTAAACAGGACGCCCACTTTTTGCCATCATGTGGTAATAGCAAGGACAGTTTAGTCTGTTTTCTTGTCTCAAAATTCTCACGTGAACGATTATGTTATGTAACTGTTAAACTGGATGCAAACCTCCAGCTGGGAGTGATGCGTGCAAACTATGAACATTTTCACAGTAAAAGTCTGCTCCGGAGAACACGTTTTGGAGTACAGCAGAGACCACTCATTTCTGGTATTTTACCATTGAGTGTGCACTGAGCCAGCTGGAAAAAGAGTTGTTTACCATCTAGCTGTGAAATACTGCAGCGGGGCTGACAGCTCCCAAGGAGGACAGCTTTGGGGAAACACCTGCCTTCCCTCACACTCATCTGGAAGGACACTGTGTGCAATTCTGAGTTTGTTTTGAGGAAAATATTAGTATTAATATCATGTTCCTGTAGTTCAGGGAATAATTACAACATTCATCATGTTTTTGGCTCTATTCTTAGTTTATTCCCTTTGTCAAGAGTTCTGGACTTTGTCTAAAAATGATACCTAACGATACAGATTTCACTTACCAAAACTAAAAACTATTGCTCTAGTGTTTCTTCAGAAAAGTTTGTTTTTAATAAATTGTGGGTTTTTAAATTCTTAGGTTAGCAATAATAAAGATCACCTGTCCTGGCACAAAGTTAAAAAACAACAGCCCCCTCTCGCCCAAAAAGCAAACCAATATTTATTAGGAGTCTGTTATGTGCCAGGCAATGTGTAGATGCCACAGTTATAGAGATAAAAGACAAAATTCTTCCTCTCATTATCCTAGTGAAGGGTACAGATGGCTCCAATAGATGATTATGTTTGGTAAGGACCATGACTTTATTTATATATAAATAACAAACATATATTGAATATATACATGTATTTTTAAATATACCTTGTGGAAGAAAGGGACTTTTCTTCCCAGAAGAATGTATACTTAAGCTGAGTCTTTTAAAAAATAACTTTTACTGCTTTTTTTTTGAGACAGAGTCTCACTCTGTTGCCCAGGCTAGAGTGAGTGCCATGGTGTCAGCCTAGCTCACAGCAACCTCAAACTCCTGGGCTCAAACAATCCTCCTGCCTCAGCCTCCTGAGTAGCTGAGACTACAGCCATGCACCACCATGCCTGGCTAATTTTTTCTATATATATTTTTAGTTGTCCAGCTAATTTCTTTCTATTTTTAGTAGAGACGGGGTCTCGTTCTTGCTCAGGCTGGTCTTGAACTCCTGAGCTCAAAGGATCCACCTGCCTTGGCCTCTCAGAGTGCTAGGATTACAGGCGTGAGCCACCGTGCCCGGCCTGCTTTTTATTAATTATGAAAGCAGTGAGCCAATTTGGACAATACAGAAAAGTGTAAGAAAGAAGAAAGCCTAAATCAGCTGTAATTCCAATGCTCAGCCATAGCTACTATTAGATTTTGGTATGTTTTCTTTCAATATTTTTTCCTATTACATTTTACAAAGTTTAAATCATATTAAGTCTTAAACTTTGTTTTTCTATAGAGTATAAGGATTTTCATATAATTACAAATTACTTATAAACATAATTTTCAATAGCACACAATTTTTTGTATGGATGTGATTTGTACAACCCTATATTTCAAGTGTTTGGGTTACATTAATTTTTATAATATTAAATAAACCATTTTGAATATATATATATATGCATAAGTTTTTTTGCCTATATATCAGACTTTTCCCTAGGGCCCAATGGGATTGAGTCAAGATATATAAACATTTTAAGGCCCTCAGTACTACCAAATTGTTTCCCAAAAAGGATGTATTAATTTCCACTTCCGTTAGCAGATTAACTTCCCAGGTTGGCTGAGTTTTAAAAGAGAAGTAAGCTGTAGGCATCTAAGGCCGGGCGGAATGGGGGTGGAATAAGGTAAACATTCCCATATAAACTATCTGAGCACCTGCCAGTACATGTTGACCAGCTACTTCAATGTCTAGTCCTTTTCCTCCCTTAGCCAACCCAGTAGTTCCCTGGCTGGATTATGTTGTATCTTAACCCTATTTATTGGGCTAGTGGGCAGGGGTGGGTCCTCGGAAGTGGTGCATGTTGTCTTCAGAAGCAGAAACCTATGTGTGGTCTTCAAGCACGGGGGACTCCAGCCTGTAATGGGGAGAAGTGAGCCCAGAGGTTCAGAGGAATCTGGGGACTCAATACTTTCAAGTGCATCAACCAAGACGTCCCCATCGCGTCTCAGGATCCCACCCCTTCCCCATCAGGACCTGACTTTGGAGTAGCAGTCCTGCTCAGACTAAGAACTCAACTTTCTCTGAAACTCCATTATCCTTATAAAAACCGGGAACTCAGTTTTTTCTGCCCTCCAGCAGGAAATGAGAGTCTTTTTATGTGTTACAGTGAAGGCCTTCTGGCTTTCGCAGTTCACCTTAAATTGGTAATTAATCACCTCGGCCTTTTTTGGTGTTTTTGCCAATAAATTAATAAGACCCAGCGAGAGACATTTGATTCCATAGTCCTTATAATTACTGCTTCCACAAAGCTTCTCAAACTGCTGAGGTATCATACCACCAGTGCATTTCCTTCCCTTTCACTGACTATAAAATTTTAATAATTGCATCTGCATAGCATGCTAGAAGCTACTGGTATTCTACTTCCAATAGCCCAGTCCTCATTCACAGCGGACTAGCAGGTGAGCCAGCTCCAAAATATTATCTTATAGTCTGTTTCCATACCACCTGTCTTGGGTTGAGTTTCCTGGGAAACAGACTCTGAAGCAAGAATTTGCAGAAAGAGGTTTTGGGAAAGTGCTTTTGAGAATGACACTTGGGATAGGGAAGCAAGAATGAGCAGAGAGTTACTGGTTGTTCTTTTTTTCTTTCTTTCTTTTTTTTTTTTTTTTTTGAGACAGAGTCTCGCTCTGTTGCCCAGGCTAGAGTGCCATGGCATCAGGCTAGCTCACAGCAACCTCAAACTCCTGGGCTTAAGCAATCCTTCTGCCTCGGCCTCCTGAGTTGCTGGGACTCCAGGCATGCGCCACCACGCCCAGCTAATTTTTTCTATATATATTTTTAGCTGTCCAGCTAATTTCTTTCTATTTTTAGTAGAGACGGGGGTCTCGCTCTTGCTCAGGCTGGTCTCAAACTCCTGACCTCGAGTGATCCTCCCGCCTCGGCCTCCCAGAGTGCTAGGATTACAGGTGTGAGCCACCGCGCCCGGGCCAGTTCCTGGTTGTTGAACTGCAAAGCATTTGTGACACCGCCCGCAGCCATTCCTGCTGAACCATTCCTTCGGCGTTGTCCTACATTAAAGCAAGGGGTGGGCTTTGCATCTCTACACCTGCCAGTCACTGGATGTGGGCTGCCATATACCGTTGATGGTGGCAGAGCTCTTTGGCTGAAGGTAACTCCCAGACAGGCTCCAGCCATGTGTCTTCAGCTGCCAACACTGTCAGCACCTGGGAGAGTGAATGTCTTGGTCCTAAAAGGAGGATTGGGGCAGCACAGCACAGCATTCACTAGGTGCAGTTATCAGAACTGGGATGGAAGATAGAAAGCAACTCTACAAAAGTGAACTTGATGCCAGCTCATCTGAGCTCTTGGCCTAGAAGCCAGGGTTAGTGCCAATATTTGAGACTATGGTCTGGAAGTCAATTCATCTTAGCTTGACAGAAAACTAGGCAACTACACTAGACTACACAGTGTTAGTCACCCAATCCCTTAGGTTGGGATTCAAGTGACTTAAGGACTTGAAAAGTTTGAGCATCCATATAGCTGGTCTCACTGGACTCGTGACTGAACTCTCCTTTCCTCTAGTCCTTTCTCTCAGTTCATTTCTTTGCATCTTACAATGAATGAATAAGAGTACGAACTCTCACTAGCCTGCCGAGGGTCAATGGCTTGGCTACGGTGTAACTGCAAGTTTCTCTTCTCTAAGGCCTTGGTTTCCCTCTCTGTAAAATGCAACGTACATAACCGTGTTGTGGTAATGAGGTTACGCAGCTCAATGTCTAGCATAGTGCCTAACCCAGGATAAGGCACTGTATCAATGTCCAATCAGTCTGTGCTTTCTCACAGCAATTAGAGCAATTCTCACATTGCATTAGTGATTCTAACTAGCAAGGTCTTGTGTGCTAAATGATGCCTGCTCTGTTCTATACATTAGGGGGAAAAACTCATTTCCCCTCTTTTTCCTTGGAAGCTTTTCCTTGAATTGGCTCTTCCTTGCCATTGCAGTGGTAAGATGCATGAGCTTGATAGTTGAGTTGGGGCATGGGTAGAAAGGGGAGGATGCTGCACTCTGGGAGGCTGAGGCAGGAGGATCGCTCGAGGCCAGGAGTTCAAGACCAGCCTGAGCAAGAGCAAGACCCCATCTCTACTAAAAATAGAAAAAATTAGCTGGGCGTGATGGTGTGTGCCTCTAGTCCCAGCTACTTGGCAGGCTGAGGCAGGAAGATGGCTTGAGCCGGGGAGTTTGAGGTTGCTGTGAGCTGTGATGATGCCACGGCACTCTGGCCTGGGGGACAGAGGGAGACTCTGTCTAAAAAAAGAAGAAAGAAAGAAAAGAAAGAAAGGTGAGGATGCTGTCAGGCTTGTGTGGGCACTGGGGCTGAGGCCTGCTTAAGAGCAGCAAGAGAGTCTTTGGTTCCTGCATACGTAGACTCATTTCCACATTGGGTTTTTGTGGCCCAAGCCTCCTGGTCTTATCTCTCACAAGGACCTTGAATGTGATGCTTGACCGTGGCAGATTGACTTTGAGAATTCTAAGGTCCCGGGCATCTTTCTTTATCTCTTATTCCTAAGGATCTGGCCAGGAGCCATTGTTTTAGCTTGCTCATGCTGTTTTCTTCACCTGGAATGTCCTTCCTACTTGTCTCCACCTGTCAAAAATTTTCTAGGTCAGGTTCCCATACATGGCCCGAGTCAAAACTAAACTTTCCCTCCTTCGTGTTCTCAGACTACTTTCTGTTCGCTATTAGACTGCACTGGAAGCACTTCAGGTACAGGGACAGTAATATTCATATTATTCCCATTATTTTTTATCCCCAGTACTTAACACAATGCTTAACATCGAACCGGTGAAAGTTTTAAGAACTGTACATTCTTAAATAGGGGTACAGAAAATGTTCTTTTCCAACTTTTGGGCTGAAATGTATATTTGTCATTCTCCACCTTCCACCGCACCCCCAGGTTGTTACCTCCTTGATGCAAAGATCAAGTTCTGCTTGATCTGTTCTGTCCACTGCAGAGCTTAACATAGAGCTGTCACTCTGTGGGCTCTCAGTGGATGTGTGCTAAGTTCTATAAATCAGTGCGAACATTTGTATGCTGTTGATCTCTGGGTTGGGTTATCTGGGGAAGCTCTGGGTTAAATCCACATACAAATGATCTAAGTTAAAAATGCTTATTTTA